>OX465376.1:7710347-8310347 GCA_950004255.1 Mesopsocus fuscifrons
TCTTTATGGAATCCCAGTGGAATCTCGAGGAATCTCTGGAGTGGTTACCCCCTCTGTCGAACCCCATGCACCCTCGCTTCAGTCACTTGTATATATGGGTTGAAGGTCCTTCATCAGCCGATGATTTTCAGTTGTATTTTCAGTTGTAACTTGTAATGTAAGGGATGTAAGTCGCACTAAGGCAGCCCAGGGCAGTGTAAACAAGCTAGTGATCCATCACGAGACCTCCACCCCATGTACAGCCACAAACCGCTAATTAGAGCTGGCCTTTCGGTTCATTTCTCATAGGCAGGAACGCCTCTGGCCGACAAGGTGCACGCCTGCTGCGAGCTATCCAACCTCACTAACGTGTACCTGCATACCTCTATCTACCTACCCACCTATTCAACATACCTACCTACCTCTACTCATCACCGCTCCTAGCTGCGTAATACCCTGTTTACACAGCCTAATCGACCAGTCAAATAGCACTAAATTTTAGTCTTTCGGCTCAAAGGGCTAAGTACAGGACCTATACTACTTTCCTACGTAGGTATGAGGAAGTTAAGGTTCGGCTTGATGTGGTGCATTGCTACCACAGTGCTTGTAGCGTGCAAAATGCAGCTACGTGTTTTTTTTCCCGCACCTTCCAAGGTTGGCGGGGTTCTTGAAAAATAAAGAAAAAATAAAAAATTGAAAAATAATATTTTTGGACAACAACTGGAAAATTCTGAAAAATTGGAAACTTTTTAATTTTATTATGAACTATCGTTTTTATTTGATCAATCCTATGGCTGACATGGCTTAAACGTCACCCGAAGAGGGGGTATGTCTTTCCCACCCTCCGCTATGTAACATCTTTCCTCAAATTTGAACTGCTGACCGCTCGCACTCGCCCTGCTTACTGGCACAGCCGAAGTCGGATCCCTGTTTGACCATCCAAAATTTCCCGTATCTTCTCATCTCATTACTTCTGGGTTGACATTCGTCCCATACAGAAAAATGTCTGGCGCCCTGGTTTCTTCTCCTCTTGGTATCATCACTTTCCAAATCTTCAGTCTCTGGTATTTTTTAATCTTCTTTCATTTTAATGTCAAAATTTAACATCCTAATGTAAGTTTTCTTCCTGTATTTTTCGGTTCACTTAGCGTACCGGAAGTCACAGTTACCGTTGTTTTTATATCTGCAACCCTTCACCGGGATTACCGTCCCTCGAGAGCGTCGTGTACTTTGACGTCGTTCTTTGAGGAGGTAGTCCTTGTGAGGGGTCCTGCCTTGGACTGGGCTGGAGGTATATCGTCTGTCTGGTAGCTGTAATGTGAGTTGCTGGCATGGCGGTGCTTCTGGAACGGTTCAAGGGGGCCTATTTTTCCATCTACTGTTTGACTTCCGGTATCGCCGCTTTTCTCCATCGAAGCTAATATGCATTTACACCTTGTACCGACCTAGTCTTATAGTTGTTTGATTTTTGAAACCTATAGCTAGGAATTGTACCTACGTTTGTGTCAAATTTAGAAGTGCATGGCTTCGCAGGAGCCGTATAAGCGATTTTGTCGAACGAAGATTACAAAAATTTATATTGGCCGTAGTTTGGTTTTTTTTTGATTGAAAGACAGAATTCCGAGAGCTTGAAAGAGAAAAATAACGTCTAGGTGTAAGACCCAACCTTGTCCACGACCGAACATACCTCTATCGACTTCGAGCGCCCGGCAAACGCCAGAAGGAGGAATTTCTCTTTACAAACATGAGCGCCTAAACGTGGGGCCGTTTTTCCAAATTCTAAAATTGTTAATTTTCTCTTTTGGTTTTTCTATTTGGGGTTTCTGTACTTTCAATCAAAAAACTTTCACGTAATTTCATTTTGAGTCTAATTCTTTTGTTACTGTTGCATGTATTTGATCGTTCGTGGCTTCTGGCTCCGGTTGTTGGCGGAGTGTAGGAGAGTTGCAGCGGTCAGTGTCTGATGTCTTCGTGTCACTGAAGGTTTTCACTTCCTGTTCGACTTCCTGGGACATGACAGACTGCTGTCATTTTGGGTTTTTCAAGTTTGTATAATACTGGTACTCATTGAGAGAGCAGTAAGGAGGTTTTTGGATTTTGGATTTTTGGAGGGAATTTTGGTTCGTAGACTTGGAGTATTGAAATTTAGTTTGAGATGTTCTCTTGATTTCTCAAGCCTACTTAACTCTTTTCTCTGTCTCCAATCAGTGCTTCTTCTAGCGTTGTTAGAAGCTCGTCTGGCGTTGTCAGCGAGGACTATGCTTATTCTGGTGGTCTAGCTACTGATTGTTCTTTTAGTGTGGTACCTACTTCTTTGGCTTTGTCGGGAAGCTCGGTCTGGCGTGGTCAGCCGGGGGCCAGTCTTTTTCACAGGTGGTCTAGTGTTACTTCTCTTTTTCTAGGTAGTTTTGGAATGTCTCTTGGAGTTTCCCTACCTTCTTTTTCTGTTAGGTGGACTTGAGATCCGGAGAAATCCTTTTGAGACTTTTAGGAGGTTTTCATTGTTTTGCGGTTTTTTTTTATGCTTCTTGGAAGGGAACTTTTAAAAATTCTTTCCTGAATCAAATAATTTTTTGATTTTGTCATTGGGTTACTTTCTGATTTTATATGCAGTTAGTTTGTTCGTGACTTGGAAGTTGTTCTGGAAACTTTGTCAAAATTGGTACTTATTTTTTCATATTCATTTTTCGCTTAAAGATCAGGTGTGGGTTCGGGCCGCTTTTATCATTTCAGATGTCGGTTGCTTTTCAATTTAATATCAAATTTGGGTTTTTCGCTGATAGGTTTCGTACTTCAAATGACTGTTCTTTGAGTCTTGAAATTGTTCCTATTCACAATCAAATTTTGAATATTTTATTATCATTATTGCTATTTTTGTTTCGTTTTTTTTTGAATCTCAGGAGTTGTGGGTTCGTTTTTGTAGCGTGCAAAATGCAGCTACGTGTTTTTTTCCCGCACCTTCCAAGGTTGGCGGGGTTCTTGAAAAATAAAGAAAAAATAAAAAATTGAAAAATAATATTTTTGGACAACAACTGGAAAATTCTGAAAAATTGGAAACTTTTTAATTTTATTATGAACTATCGTTTTTATTTGATCAATCCTATGGCTGACATGGCTTAAACGTCACCCGAAGAGGGGGTATGTCTTTCCCACCCTCCGCTATGTAACATCTTTCCTCAAATTTGAACTGCTGACCGCTCGCACTCGCCCTGCTTACTGGCACAGCCGAAGTCGGATCCCTGTTTGACCATCCAAAATTTCCCGTATCTTCTCATCTCATTACTTCTGGGTTGACATTCGTCCCATACAGAAAAATGTCTGGCGCCCTGGTTTCTTCTCCTCTTGGTATCATCACTTTCCAAATCTTCAGTCTCTGGTATTTTTTAATCTTCTTTCATTTTAATGTCAAAATTTAACATCCTAATGTAAGTTTTCTTCCTGTATTTTTCGGTTCACTTAGCGTACCGGAAGTCACAGTTACCGTTGTTTTTATATCTGCAACCTTTCACCGGGATTACCGTCTCTCGAGAGCGTCGTGTACTTTGACGTCGTTCTTTGAGGAGGTAGTCCTTGTGAGGGGTCCTGCCTTGGACTGGGCTGGAGGTATATCGTCTGTCTGGTAGCTGTAATGTGAGTTGCTGGCATGGCGGTGCTTCTGGAACGGTTCAAGGGGGCCTATTTTTCCATCTACTGTTTGACTTCCGGTATCGCCGCTTTTCTCCATCGAAGCTAATATGCATTTACACCTTGTACCGACCTAGTCTTATAGTTGTTTGATTTTTGAAACCTATAGCTAGGAATTGTACCTACGTTTGTGTCAAATTTAGAAGTGCATGGCTTCGCAGGAGCCGTATAAGCGATTTTGTCGAACGAAGATTACAAAAATTTATATTGGCCGTAGTTTGGTTTTTTTTTGATTGAAAGACAGAATTCCGAGAGCTTGAAAGAGAAAAATAACGTCTAGGTGTAAGACCCAACCTTGTCCACGACCGAACATACCTCTATCGACTTCGAGCGCCCGGCAAACGCCAGAAGGAGGAATTTCTCTTTACATGCTACCACATAATCATGCAAGCTGCGAATTATTTTTAATTTTTTCCTGCATATTAGACGGACTAAGAATTTCCCAGAATTTGACATAACCTTACAGTACCTATATATCTAATTTTCAAGCTACGCACCTTGCCCAGTTTCTCAGTGGATTTTAATGGCAACTGTTGTGTGTTTGGTTGGTTATGCATCTATAAAATTCTAAAACTTACTTACCTTACTATCTGAGAATAAATAAAAAAAAATTGCTTTTATATCTACCTATTACTTCTGTTGTCCAAAATTCGGGTCGGTATAGTTGTGAAGGGTTGGTTTCGTATTCTCTTTATACCTTTACTTATACATATAGTTTTGTAGTTCGCAGTTTTAGCGTTGTAGAATAATTTATGTAGCCACTACGCTACTGAGTTGACTTGAAGGTCCGGAAGATGGTATAGGTATATTTACTGCCGGGCTGATGGTATCAGCAGCACGACAAGACGTGGCGAGGCTGCAAGTTAGCATAGGAATGCTACAAATGAATACTAGACAATAAATAACAGTGATCTGCCTGACGCTCGCTCATTACTGATGTCATGCACACCAAATTAGCGTTCGTCATGCATGCGTCCGTCCGCACGCCTATTTTACCTACTCAACGTGCATAAATCATAACCAGGCTTGAACCCGTGTGGGTTGGTATAGGTACCTTACCTGTATGTGCCTTAAGTACTTACATATACAATAGTTCCGTTGGACACCTTTAGACCTATCCTACCAAGTACCAATCTTTTTTTGTTCTGAAAAAACTGACCTTGTTAGTTGGATGTAGGAAGAGCCCCTGGCGCATGTGAGTTAATCCTTTGTTTATCAGATGACAGCACGGTTAATTTGAGCCTAACAGCTGCTCCTGATCGCATAAATATTGTCTCTCTCTATGGTATATACCTACTTTATAGAGGTGTTTGCCTACCTTCGCAACCTGAGGCGTCGGAAGGGGAGGGGAGGGCAGGAGGGCGAATCCCCCCTTCCCCTCCAAATTTTTAAGGCTGTTACCACTGAACTAATAAGTGGGTAAGCTGTTCCTTGGTTGGTAGATACTTCCAACGGCCCTATCCACAATGACGTAAGTACAGGTACACATTTTGTTTTTATACCCCTATCTCAAATACAATCAAAAAGCACCTACAATCAACAATTATTACAGTGACATTAGGTATAACCAAAGTCACTGATCGATATAGTACCTACTTGGTATATATAACAGTAATAGATAGATGTCAAGCAAGAAACTGTTAATCATGGGTTGTTTAGGTATATAATGGCGATGTGTCCCCGCTAACTGTCCTGGAGTGATCAGGCTCGTTTAGACCTGACCCTTCACGTATCTGACGGATGCCATCGACATCTCGATAACCGATCACTGCGTTGACATTTGATGAATCATCGTGGGCTTTGTCTCAAATCCCTTAGCTGGCCAAGTATAGAGCTACATCCGAACCTATGGGTGGCTAGATGGGTCATCGGTCTTCTTCACGACAAGTCAAATCACGAGGAGTCTGGCCCAGCACCGTGCATCTCACCGTGTCATGGAATTCAGCCAACGTAGGTACACAATATATAGAAGGAAAAGATGGCAAAATATGACGGCATATTTTAGATCCTTTAAATGCAAGTTTGGGTCGGGTGCTGACGCTCGCACTGAAAGCATTGGCGTAGCTATAGGGGGGGTCCGGGGGGTTCGGACCCCCCCATTGAAAAACAAATTTACACTAGATAGAATGGAGTTTCCTTTTAGATTTAAAAAAAAAAATCCTTTAGGCCTAAAGGTGTAGGTAGATTACCAGTAGTAATAAACAACTAGGAGATTAGTGAAATTTTCGGCTCGCTCGCTTCGCTCGCTCGAATACCGGTTCCTTTTTTGTCTTTTGCCCCCACATTCTGTTTTCTGCTTTTATTGGCACTAAATGACAAAAATAATAAAATAAAAGGGCCTAGAAATCGAGTCTAGCTTGGGGCATCATTGAAGGTTAATCTGGCTCTGACTACAGTAGTCAGCGAACACGTCATATTTAAGCACAAATCGTGATGTACCTATATACTTAGGTACCTAAATAGAAGGTTGTCTTCGGAAGAATCACTCGTGCTTGGAGTCCGGACCCCCCCCCCCCCCCCCCCATTGAAAAGTTATAAGTAGCTATACGCCTATGACTGAAAGTATCCGAATACCCACCCGGGTCCTGCGCTTATTACTAGAAAACCGACTGCTTCCACTTAAATTTTACGGCAGACAAAAAATTACCGAGAAGTCGTTTAATTAGGAAACCAAAAAATGCCACATAACAGTTTCTGATTTTTTCTTTTTTTTCTACAAAATTATTACGCCGCTTGTCTGTGCTTAACTCATTTAAGGTATTGCAAACGAACTCCCCTCCAAAAGAACATATTGATCCGCCCATGCTGAGTGGAGAACACTGAAGCACGCCAACGTTTCCACACTCTTAAAGTGTAAACAGCATTTAATTATACGTATTAGAGTCACGTACGCCAGTATAATGCTCTATACCCTATCCTGATTTGGATGCAGGGCTAATTTCACTGTTTGGGGATGTCAGACCTGATGCTGGCGATAGGCCGTGACTGATGGCTAAGGCAGCCTCTAAAGGGCTCGGCTAGGTTTAGCCAGGTTCCTCTTCTGCCCTTTCCCACATTATCACCAATCCAGTCAAATACAAGTAATTCTTGACGCAATTTAACGCTGTTAAGACTGGTCCTTTTTTCATCGATAGCTGCACCAATTTGTTTCTCCCAGGTGGACTATCGTTGTTTGTTTAGAGAGGGTTTGAAAATTTATTTCCCCTTGTGTTAATTATGAATGAAGAATGAAGCACCATGTTACCCACTTATCCTGATGAAGATGCTGTTTATTTAATTCAATAAAGTATGCCTATGATGCATGTCCAGTCAGTACAAGTCTAACTTTTAAATAAATAAATAATTTGGTTTATCACAAAATTTTACCTGTAGTAAAAAAAGTCCTGTCCTGTGCAAAATTTGAAATTTTGCATTTAGTTTCGACCTATACAGAAATCTGAATCTTCGTATGTAACATAGTGTTAATTTGCACTTCTTATTAATAATACTTACTGTTTTCATATCTGACGTCATTTGGAGTTTAAAATATTTTTGGTACCTACCTACTTAATATAAATTTTACTTGCACCTTACTGGACAGTCGGAGTAGTGCAATCTACCCCAGTGTTAGGTGGGAACGAAATATTTAATTCGGTGAATGTGATGCAGATTTTTTTTGCTTTGGATTGTATGGGTGTTCGTAATTGGTCTAATTACCAGTTCTTATGTTGGAATAGAGGCCATTATTTGCTCACGAAATCCACATAGCACCTCACTGCTTGTCCATCAATGCATAGGCGCCTCTATAGTGTACCTACCCTGAAATTCGTTTTACACATTTAAAAAAGGTATAGGTACCTACCTACTCTCAGTTTGAAGGCGCCACAAATTGCTGAAAAATGAAATGTCAGGGAATCTTGAATTTTTTGGAGTGGTTCCCCCTTCGGGGTTCATCTTTCTATGAATATCGTTGGGAATCTTTGGAAATCTTTATGGAATCTCAGTGGAATCTCAAGGAATCTCTGGAGTGGTTACCCCCTCGTATACTTAGTGTTTTTCGCAACCTCATCAGAAAAGCACCCCTGCGATTTGAGTGTTTGTGTTCAGGTTGTTGACTTATGTTTGAGGTGTAGGCATCGGAAATCGGAATAGTGGATCATGATCAGGATCATAGAGGTACCTAATGTAAGTAATAGGAGTGAGTCGCAGGGCCCTCAGGTCTCAGGTTGTAACCATCACCTTGTGTAATTTGATGGTTGATTTGCCTGAATTGGACCTTCTTTACATCGGACGTGTTTTCGGTTCCGGGCGGCCCCATTAACCTCCCTACTACAAACATACCCACTTTTTCTCTCCAATTTCGCTCACTTTGTGAACCTCTTATAGTATAGTGAACAGTGCAAAATGCCCTCGGGCCAGGCAGGTCAGAGTGGCTATACCATACCTACCTGCAGGTGTATTCCCTTTCTCGAACGCCAGAAAAGCCACTCAGCTAACACCTTCAAAAATTATTGTAAAAAAAAAAAAAAAAAAAAAGTTTCTCAGAGCGTCCCTAAATCCTAATTATTCTCCCCGCACCCCGCTCCTCCCTAAGGAAAAGTTTTAATAATGGCCCATGCGCTTGTATACGAGTAAATGGGGGCCTGCTATAAGGTGGTCCGTTCTGCCACTCAAGAGATCTACCTCCCAATCACCGTAGTCAGTGGGATATTGTGGGACGGACTTTTGAAAGTTCCTGACATAAACTTATCTGTGTGAGTTAAGATAGCATTGACTGTAATAAACGAATTGTAAACAGCAGTTATAAAAGGAATTGGGGTTTGGTGGCAACACCCAACAACGCCATATTGTTCAGCGCACCAATCAAGAAGCCACGTTCAAATTAACTTTCTAAATATTTATCACACAATAAGCTGTGTTTGCTTATGCAAATAGACTGATCTACCTAGAGCTATTATTATCAAATTACCCTCTTGTAGAAGACCGTGTTTCTCGCCTGACTAGAGCTGCCGACATGGGTTATCTAACGAACACGGCCATTTCGTTTTCATTGCTTGTTTGAAAAGCCCTGGATAACCGTATGACGGAGCTAGCTTAAGGTTTCTTCTAAAGGAATCGTGTCTAACGAGATGAAATTTGTAAGGGAGACTTGCTCACGTTGTAGGTGTAGCCATTCTTTCAATTCACAAGCAGCTGTGATTTACCTCGCCTCGTTAATTGCCTGTCTTGAGCCTCCCTGAGCCGTGTGGGCCTCAAAGCTACTGGAAAAGTATGTAGGTGATGTGAGATGTGTGAACGTTAAAGCTACTGGAGCAGTGGAGCATGGGGTGTACGGTGTACCAACCTTAATGCTAGGTATTGGTAAGTACCTACTGGATGATTGTAAAAAAAAGAGCGGGTCACAATGATTTATAAGAATTTAGCATTGACGATTTTAAAGAATTGGCAAAAGTATAATCCTTCTTAATATAACTGAGGAACAGGACTGACTTCCTGACTTTCTCGCATGAAGCCGAATATTGCGTTGGGAATCCCTTTGGGAATCATTGGAAGTCTTTATGAAATCTCAGGGAATCATGGAATATTTTGGAGTGGTTATCCCTTCGGGGTTCATCTTTCTATGAATATCGTTGGGAATCTTTATGGAATCTCAAGGAACCCTTATTGGTACCCCTTGTAATACCTATATAACTTCGCCATCGTTTCGCCATAAACTATACCTAGGTTCACATCAATATCAGTTTGCATCGTTTTTTGGTTGCTTTTGTAGCTCCTGGGCTCTATAGAGGAAGCAGGAAGTGCATCAATTTCTACGCTTCTCTGTCATCATTTAGGGAGCACACTGCCCAGCAGTGCCCAGCACCTTCTGCTGCTGGAACATGGATGAGTGCGAGTGGGTGAATCACATGGTGACGTCAAGATTTTCCTTAATAACATGTGAAGGTTTCGAGAAACTCAGGCTTATGGCTGAGACAGGTACGCTGAGCCTGAGAGGAGTAGGCGAAGACGACTGTTCCGGCGCGAACGATCGCGTACCAAATTATTACATTAATAACTGGCTAACGAGCTTGCTCCTTGGTTTGTACAACACTCATTCACCCAGCCACATGTTGATCTTATGCTATCCATTTCTAAACGACTACGGATTTATTTAAAGTCATTATACCATGAAAAAAGCATAATGCCAGGTATCGTGCCGATATAATATAATACCTGGTTGCTAAGCAATTGGACTCGGCCCCCGATAGGGAAGATTACCGAGGTGCTCAGTTGGTGAGTCTGTAGCAGAGGGATTTACTACTGACTCCAGGTTTTCAACATGGTCGTAAAATATTCAACTGGTCGGGTTGTGTGAGAACAATCGTAGGATCAGCGTGATTGCCTCCAGTCCAGTACGTACCTGCAGATTCCTCCTCGGCCTCATCCACCATCCCTATAGACATACATTTTATATTTATTATATTACTTATATTTATTACCTACATACCTATAGAGATTACTCAAATAAAAAATTTCTGTTGCGAAATTTAATGGGAGGCGCTGATATTTTGAAATGCACGCCTTCTTTTATGTGTAATATTCCTTCTGCTACCTTACTACACTATAGACCTGCCTTTTAAGAGAAGAGCACAAAATAGCCCGTTCCGAAAGACACATTAACATAAAAAGGTCAGTGGGTAGGTATTTGGGAGAGTTCAGGCAAAAAACAAAAGGTCGGCAATTCATCAATACATGCACAACTCTATGAATGCAGAATTCAGCGGAGTAGGTATGTTTGAAAGTGCACAACAGAGCCTCATGAATAGGTAATGACGTTAAAAAGACATATTATATTTCAGAATATTTAAATTGCCAATAGTTTTCTCACAAAGTTTGAAGTCTGAACGTAAAAAAATAGCGTATATTCAGCCTTTAAACTATAAGCACAGAGGCTATAAGTCAGCCATGGGACAATGTCCCCAGCGAGGGTGATTTGTGCATGCCCATTGCTGGGTTGCGGTGTAGCATGCAGTGAACAGGCGGAACAGGAATATGCATCGCGGGGCGACGTATCAAAACGCCACTCTCACAGTGGGGTGTAAATAGAGTCTTCCAGGCTCTGTCTGAGATTCGTGTCAAACCCTCTCATTCAATTATATCACAAATATCACATATTTAATTTTTCATTGGGGCGTGATATATAATTTCCCCTGCACGTTGCTTTGATTTCACAATGGGGGCAACCACCTCTTCTCACTTAAACATGAGACCTACCAAACCTAGTAACATGAGAAGAGTTGTGTCTTGTGTCGAATGAAATTGTGAATTTGTGCCAGATTTGTGTATTACTTCCGTACTTATCACTGACACTGCTGACAACACCCGATACCAGATTTTTATGAAATTTGATTGCACCTGTAAAATCGCGACTTGGGTACCTACGCTTTGACGAATTTAAAAAAAAACTGAACGTAGATACGGTGATGGAAAAAATTCCTGGATTTCAACTTTCCCTCAGTGAAAACTGTGATTTGACTGCCACATTTTCCTAAAAAAAAATTACCATAATTTATTACTATTACTCTTACCTATAGGTACCACAAAACATTTAATTACCAATAAAATATATAGTAGGTAAGTAGGTACCTAATTTTTCCCTATTATTCAGTGCTGGCAACGGAAAATACTTAGTTCACAATAATTTAGCAAAAAACAACAAAAATGAACCAGATAAAAAAAATTATATTAGGCACCCCTAAATAGGGACCCCTATAAAAAGGGGTCTGACACTGCGTGAAATGGCTAGGTCCCCGCTGCGTGCCCGATGGCTGAGGGTCTCGCGGCCCGAGCTATGGACCCTGATGGCAGAGACTAATGTCAAGCCCCGGCTAGTGAGGCAGTTAGGGCAAAATAACCGAAAAGGGAATCAAAGTCCCATGTGTCCCATCCGCACATTAATAAGCCAATCTCGAGAGGAAATCTCTAGTGGAATGTTGGTGGTATTTTTGTCGTCAGGGGTGGCGGGCGGTGGGTTGGTCACCAATTCTATTCTTTCTTGATTTCTCCTCACTTGTGTTCAGTTCCGGCGCAGGGAGCAGATCAACATTATCTTATTTAAGTTTGGTACCAGGTACCAATCGTATAATTTTACTTATTATACTTACCATTCCATAGTTTTTTTAAACGTCACTAAGTCAATCGAAGTTTATAGTTACTTAGCTCGTGCTAGTAAGTCAGCAACTCGATAAGTTTTTATTTTCAAGTATAACCCTGGGATATCAAAATTAAATCTACCTATATAGCTCTGCATGTGCTGAGCATGGTGATAATCGCTTAAGATAAAAATTGTGAACGAGTGAAAATAAAATCTGAAGTGGATACCCCTGCGCCTGGTCCTGTATACCTATAGGTAGTAGGTACTTTGTATATGTATTTTTTTGACTTCATATCTGAACCGCCCGATCGCTTCGTCTTATTAAGCGATATATTTCACTTGAGGACTTTATCAGCCAGTTTGGTCAACAACTAAAGGTATATTCTCTTGTCTTGTATACCTACACAATACCTCAGTCCATACATAGACGTGATATCGTATCAAATTGCAACATAAATATCTGCCTGCTCTTAAATATTTCCCCACTACTTTTGCTTTAGCTGTTAATAATAAAATGTCCTAATGGTAATAAGGCCTTCTTGGCAGTGATCCATAGGGATAATGGAATTTTACGGCACACCATCACTCCATCGGAAAAATGAATAAATAATAATCATTTTAATTTTACTGTTTATGCTATAAAGTGGAGTGGCGATTGATAGATTAATCTTTTACCTATAAACAGAAAACAGATGGTATTACATAGACGTCTTCCCCATAGAGGGGAAAACACTTGCAGTTTTGTAATGTAAAATCTTCTAAACTACAATATAGATATGTTCGAGGGGATAACCACTCCAGAGATTCCTTGGGATTCCCAGAGATTCCATATAGATTTCCAAAGATTCCCAACGATATTCATAGAAAAGTGAATAACCCGAAGGGGTAACCACTCCAAAAAATTCTAAGATTCCCTAAGATTTCTGATGGAGCAAAAATTTGATGTAGATTTTTAGCTTCGGTATTGTGCGCAGAATTCCTATATATTAGTGCATGCGATCATCCATTACAAAAATGAGAGGAAAACCCGCGCCCCAAATTGTAGTCACGTTTTTATTCCACTCGTTGTCAAAAATGGCTCATCTCTCATCTCTGACTATTTATATCATTTTCTTGGAGTTGATAATCTTTTTGGTGCATGAGTTAAACTCGACCTGGTTAGCTGGTATAGGTAGGTCTGGTAATGTCTGGGAAAACTCTGGTTCAGCAGTTATGGGGACGGCTCTCGGCTATAATACCTAGTTCTGGGTTCTAAATCACCTACCTACATGTCGAATGGTCGAAATATTTTCATATTTGTTATTTGCATGCTAGCCCATTTTCGAGAATGATCCTAATGTAAAGGGAATTAAGGAGGGGAGGAAGAAGAAGCCGCTGAAGGTAATGGACCCATACGGGGAAGTATCGGCGACTATAGCTAACCTTTTTACTTTCTCGCTATCGCCATATATGGCGAGAAAGTATTGGTTTTTTACTTTCTCGTTCCCTCTTCTTTTGCTTATATGTCCACCTTGCTGGCAGTTTATTTGTGTGAGTTGAGTGTTTGCCACGTCCTATGTAATGCCCTCACGTAGGCCTCATATGAGAAAACAAATGGTGGGACCCCGTGGTGTGCCAATAGCATACCAATCGCTGCATCAATTACATTGAGGATACGTCTGTCTATTTGAATATTGCTTGCTCTGTTCAAGCATACTAATCATTTTCCAAGAAGACACAGTGTGTCCCTCCAAAAACAATCATTGTATACCGTATCAGAATTATTGCGTCCGGTCTACCCTTAGTCTAAGTAAGGTGCATTGTAGTGTAGGTACCTATACAGGCCAGTACACTGTAGTCTTTATCTATAGGGGCTCCCAATCGAGCTCTCGATATTTTTCTTTCATTGGCAGCAATCCATTATCCCGTTACGAAATTTTCACAGCCTCTCCATGACGCTCGTATACGCCCATCGTAAAAACAAATTGCACGATGGCGGAAATTTAGCTACTGACCTATATGGAATTCTTGAATAAAAATTTTGAATGACCACTTCTTATAAGAGTACGTGTATGTGCAGGTATAGTAAGAAGAGTATGCGAAAATTCTACCGTTATTACTGCATCTGTCTACTGTTATTTCCGATTGGTTCACTGATTGACGCCTGCATCTGATTTTACTGTTACAGTGAAGGTATACCTGCGTACCAATTCAGGTGGCATTTAGGTAGACACCGCATACATTGTAATGTAAATACGGCCGTCTTTATAGGTAGTCTGAGGACCACCTCGGTGGGATTCATGCATGCGATGAAGAGTCGTAGCACTGACTCGTATACCTGTCGATAGCATGGCCTGGATACCTGGACCTGAGGACCTGGCTTCTCATCAATAAACATCCCTAATTCCCCTCACTTTACACGCTGGCTCATTACATAATGGACTCTGCATCTGCATCGCCCTTGGCTGCTCCTCATACTTGTATACCTACTTGTACCTTCTTGAATGTACCCACCAATTTTCTCATGTAAACGGCCACTTTGCTCTCATTCCAACCATCTTTAAATTAGATGAAGCATGACATGGCTGCACGTTCCTTCTTACATGGAGTAAGTATACTTGTATACAGTTGTGCCCATAGCCGTATCCACGGGGGGGGGGGGGGGAGGGGGGGGTTTAGGGGGTTAACCCCCCCCCCCCCCCATGAACGGAAAATTAACATGGTAATGCCAACGTGAAGCACAAAAAATATAGGCGAAACCCCCCCCCCCCCTCCATGACCCCAAACCCCCCCCCCCCCCCATGACCACTTTCTGGATACGGGCCTGGTTGTGCCTATACCTACTGTCAGAGTCGAGACTGCTATATACCTACACTGTGAAATTATTTTTACTTAGGCTGCGTCCCACCATGCTTGATTAAGAGAAAATCTCCGATTTTGACCCATGTGTTAAATTCCCCAGGGGGTCGCGCACTTAATAATTTACTTGATCGTTAGAAATTATAAATTATATAGTATAGTTTAGTATACCTTCAGGTATATGTTTGGCCAGTAGGTATAGGTACGAAGTGGGTGGCTTGGTAACAGAAAATTTGCTGTTATAGTGGGGTTTGAAACAGGGATCTCTATATCGCGAGACCAGTCTCTGACCACTGCAAACGCACAGAAGGCCTGCACTTCAAAGGTTGCAATAGGTAAGTACCTAAGGTATACTTATTTTGTATGATTTTTCAGGTTTTAATTTTGGAGGAAGAAAATGAGGAAAAGCATATTATTGAGATAACTTCGTCATAATATAATACTCATATAGTAGGTAATATACCTATGGTAGGTAACGCCAAAGAGAATAATAATTAATAACCTATACTGATAATACTTATAATAAATAATTTCTGTGAATGTTGGAATGCAGATGATAATAAGAGGTGCTGCAGCGGTAGGTCATCAAAAAGATATTAGCCATAATCAACAATTATTATGAGCTAAAGCCCGAATTCTGCTTCAAGAGTGTAAAACGGTAATTTATGGCAAAACGAACATCAATTATGATTCAGTCACAAAATAGGGATAAAAAAAGGCAATTCATTGGGTTAGTATGATAAACATAAGGCTGGCTACAGTCGAAATGGCAGTTAAATTATAGGTTCCGTGTCATTTCGTAAAAACTCTTAAGTCAAATATCTATAATTAAGGGTACGGCCCACGTTAATACCTGGCACACCAAGCCCTAACTCCCTAACTCCCTACTTAAACGTATTACTTACAATAACATGTCTCTCATTTTGTTGAACAAAGCATTTATTTATTACACCTTCACCTACTTAAGATACTGCACCTCTACCTACTTATTAGTCAGGTTGGCAATGACTTGGCTGGATGTACATATACCTAAGTAACTTACTATCCGGAGTTGAACTAACGGTACAGCGTCGTCTGCTACACACGTGTTACCGTTCTACCGTTAGTTACATTTTCTGCCACTATAGGCAGGTCAGTCGTATTCAACTCCCACCGGAGTTGAACTAACGGTACAGCGTCGTCTGCTACACACGTGTTACCGTTCTACCGTTAGTTACATTTTCTGCCACTAAAGGCAGGTCAGTCGTATTCAACTCCCAATAGGTACAAAGTTATACCTATATATGGATAACTGCCGTTGTCATATTATCACCTTATTTTATTTTGTCATTTCCCATGGCTTGTAATATTTTTGAACTTTCCATAAGTTTTCCTTAAAAATCTGCACTTACCTATACGCCTATTAGGTATTAAAGTGTAGGTGCCTATAGGGTCTATATACCTATTCACCAGTTCCTATGTGTCTTATAGTTGTTTATTAAAGACATCATGATGCAGCCATAGTCACATTTGGTGTAAAAATGAAATATTCTCTAGGCAAGTCATTATCTGTATATAGGTTTTCGTAATCATGTCTGGGTGGATATAGCGTGAGACAAGCGAAAATGTGCACGTAGTAGGTATAGGTAGGTTACATACCTACCTATAAGATGGGACTCCATATACCTATATAAAACCGAGTTCCGACCATCATGCAGACATACAGTAACAACTTCGTCCGCACTTAGGTAGGTAGGTATCTCAATTATTTTCCTCTTTGAAATCACCAGAATATATTTCCAAAAAGACAAAATTTGAAGAAAAAAATCTTAAGTACCTATTACACATAGTTTCACATGCAAAAAACAACATTAAGTTAAACCACTTCTTTTGAGGCATCAAATCCATTAGGTATCTCAGAATTAAAATTTTGGATGATATGGGATAATAGTTTCTCAGCCTATAATATCTAGGTAAGTAAGTATGTTCCATTAAGGACAAGAAAGTACAAAAAAACTAGGACCGATCATCTGCTGCCATGCATGCACTCTGCCAGGTTCAGTTAAAATAATGGCATTGTAGGTAGGTACCTATTCTGTGAAGTACGTAGGTATATAACTTCACAATCCAAGTTAGGTGCAGAAAGTGTTTGTCTCAAAAATGGCCGCAAAACTTTGTCCACCTCTGTTTACCAAGGCACTCATTCTGAGTTCTGAGTGCACACTGTTAATTCGGACCCTTTTAAAAGTTCCTCCTTGGTTCCGTCACTTGATCAGGTTCACTGCGGATGGACTGTGAAGCTGGAGAGGCCGGTAACATTGTATTATTACGGATATATTTTACAGCTTGTAGTTTTTTAAAACCCATTAGCCTTCAAACGGAATAAACCTATCTTACGCGTATTTATGCTTATTTATTTATTCTATGTTGAATAACCAATGGATATAAATCAATCAAGTGGAGATTTTATGGGGTTTCCACTATACCTAGGTAGGTAATTGTCATTTTTACGGCTCGAGCTGGTATTATAAGCTATGCATACTTTGTACTTTAACGCCATACATGATTGCCACTCAGGGTAGAATCCAGTGGAGACCACTGATCGCAATACTTACATATTTTAACACAATCAAGCAGGCCCGTATCCAGAAAGCGGTCATGGGGGGGGGGGGGTTTTAGTGTCAAGGGGGGGGGGGGTTTAGCCTATATTTTTTTTGCTTCACGTTGGTATTACCATGTTAATTTTCCGCTCATGGGGGGGGGGGGGGGGGGGGGTTTAACCCCCTAACCCCCCCCCCCCCCCGTGGATACGGCTATGCAATCAAGTCAATCAATGTTTAAAAATCAGGTAGGTACTCCGTGGTGGTGAAATTTGAAACGCTGGGACTCATTTATTTGGTAGGTATGATATCAATTGAATTTATCTTAAAATAATGCACATTTTTTGACTGAAAATGTTTTTCGTCCTGTGGCGTGGAGGGTTTGAAATTTTGAGACGCCGGTCTCCGGTTGTTTAATGGCGGGAATGAGTCAGGGTTAACTGAAAATCTTCTAAAAGGCTGACTTTCACCAGTTTAACGTGAAGACTATGATAGCGCTATCCTATCGCTAAACAAAAGTTAACGGCTTTCACCATCCTGACGATAGCACCCTGATCTCATCGTTAGTGAATCCGTGCGTTAGCAATAACAATAACTTTCATACCTTATTCGACTCGTTTCGGTGCATGCGAAACCCAACAATTTACAACCTTTTTCCGACAAATTAGTGTGTTTTTCCCCGTTTATTTTACATTTTTAACATGAAATTATTGAAACGTACAATGAACGTACACCTAAACAAAAGTTGATGTAAACAAAGCAAACGAATTCTAGTGACACGACAAACCTAATGATAGGATAAGTTTAACGGCTGGGTTTACCGATTCGATAGCTATTCGATCGTTAGGAGGCACTATTGTGAGGTGGTGAAATTCAGCCAACTACCTTTTCTAAGCGATTTTTTGCTTTTTGGAATGCATGTTTTAAAGTTAGTATCGATATAACCACTTCGTTGCCTCGTCTGTGGTGGTTACATAGCAGCCACCATTGGTATGCTCATTTGTATTTACCCTGCGTTAGTGGATAGTGTTAGCATTCAAGTGGACGTCTCCTATTAAACTGGCTATTCGAAATGAATGACCCGGGCCGGAGTAAACATAATTGCCGTGTTAACTCACCTTATGCCCAAGCTACAATATAAATAAAATTTAACATCCTTCCAAACTCTTCTCTGCTGGCATCAATTTACTTTTAATGGTGTCTGTTTATTTTTATAGGGCTCTTTAATTCTTGATGGGGTTTGAAAACGGTCGTGATCAGCCCAACCTCCTGCCAGGTTCGCCCATTCCTGGACTGGGTTGGTATATTAGGAAGGTGGGCATGGTTAAATTGTAGCTATCTCGTATAAACCTAACTGTTCAGTAGCATTTGCCAACAGCCTACCTATCATCCGGAATTTTATGTATTTTCATCATCTAAGACCGAATTCTTATCCACTGAACCCACAAAAGTACCTACCTATATGCATGCTGTACTTATCCACTTACCAAGCACTTACCCTTTCAAGGCATACGTTCAGAATATAGGTACTAACGTTTAAAATATGCGTTACTGGGACAAAAAGACCCATAGGTATTTTGGAACTCAAGATGGGCAACCTATATACCCAAATTCGTTCTCAGTCCCTGATGTTTCCAAGTAAATAAGTAGAAACACTCATTTTTTAACGAGTCTAAAGTATGAGACATTTTCAAGACTCGTTCTGTCTGTCTCACAGCGGTAAGATGACCTGTGTCCCGTGTCACGGTACTTCCAGCGGAATACGCGCCTAATAAGCAGAGGGCACTGAGAGCGAGGCTGGCGGCGAAATAATGAAAACAACCGAGATTTGAATAGTAGGACTTGATGTGTACCTTGATAGGGTGTACCTTGATGCTTGATACGTACCTTTTAGGTCCCCGATAAACATCTCCCTCTGTCAACGTTGCTATGCCACGCAGCAAACGAGTTTTTGATAACTTGTGAATAAATGTAGGGACAAACAATGCGTTTTTGCCGAGACTGAGTGTAATTTTACCCATTTTGGGTTGACGGAGATGGACGGTATTCATCTTCAGTGGCTGAAGGACTGGCAGTCGTCCAGTCGCCGCTTCGCTACCTTGCCCCTCGTCACAGGCCAGCCACCTGTTCAGCTTCAAGCCGATCAGGTTGCCAGTCTCGACCTCGAAAAAAGTGCATAGGTCCGATGATCCATCTTCATAAGTGTAGAAAATACCGTTGTAATCTGCGCTCACTGTCAAACATAGTAAATATATTATATACCCGCAACCTCTTTCCTCTTGACCCTACCTTTCGTTTCCTCGTCGAAGAAATACTTTGGCTGACTAATAAAATAGAAGCCTAAAATCTAGGCTAAGGTCGTTACCGCGGGGAGATTGGACGAAGGGGATGGAAGTGGGGGAGAGGGGGAGAGGGGGGTTCGAAAGGTCGCAATTTGGCTGTTGTGCTCCCTTAATATTGTAGATAATGAAATTCCTTTAACGTTTTTAGATCACACCCTTTATGGTTGCAGGGAAAGGTGTTGTCGAAATTTATAATTTGGTTATTAGGTGTTATATTGGGTTTTTTTGCTATATAGGTATGTGCCTTAATATATTACCTATAGGTAGGTACCTAATATACGACGTTTTCTGAACAAGTCTTTTCATCTGACGTACCTTTTTGGCAGGGGGTGGGGGGTTCCATTTTTAAAACGCCATAACTCACTTATTTGGTAAGATATTGTCAAAAGGATACACAAGCTACTGCTGTAGGATATGAGAGAGCTGGAGGATGAGCAGGATATATACAGTACAATACAAAACGGAAGGCGGCATCATGGGTGGAATCGCCTTTCCATCGGCACAGAGGTTGTGAATGGTACTTATGAGTGCCGGGTGATTGTGTTGTTGAAGTGGCTATTTTCAGATTAAAACCCACACCTATCAACCAACCGGAAAATCCGTTTAAGGCTCCTGGGAGGTCTGAAGACTTTGCACGCAGGTTTGCTCATGAGAGTGACATCGATACCTAAACCTGCGGTGCCTTCCTTCCGCCCTGTGCTCGCGCTCAATGCTGCCCAATCTCCCCGTCATTTTGTGACATTTTCTCATCATTTTGGGCGCTGACCCGAGATATATAAGCACCATGATAAGGATTCAATTTGCCGTTGTTGGTTGCAGATCATGTTCGTAAATACGTATCTACATGTACCTATACCTACATGTATATAGGTAACTATACTTTATACCTATGCATGCCCAAGAAAGAAGAATATGAGGTGGAATTCAGAGGGCGCAAGAACTTTATAGGTAGCCACAATATTACTGTGTACGGGTATGGAAATTTAAAAAGGTATTATCTATCTGTTTTGCAATGGGCACTGGGTACCTACTGGGCATATGGGTACTGCATGGGCACTGTGTACTGGGTATACTGGGTACTGGGCACTGGGCACTGGGTACTGGGTACTGGGTACTGGGCACTGGGTACTGGGTACTGGACACTGGGTACTGGGCACTGGGTACTGGGCACTGGGTACTGGGTACTGGGCACTGGGTACTGGGCACTAGGCACTGGGCCCCACCCATTTGACATTTCGATTTTTATGAAATTTTGACGTTCACCTTTGTGGCCATATTGAGTGCAATATTTGAGTTGTCAAAATGTAGCTCAAATTTTTTTCAACAGTGGAAATTTTCCGTTTCGATAAAAAATGTAAGAGGTACCAGTTGACTGGACAAGGATATAATCGCTGGAGAAGAGTTGTGAGGTTAGCTGTGAGGATGATGGATGTGTCGAGGCTATGATGAGGAATGAGATGTCTCTTCTTCATGGAAACTGCAGGCATTAATAACCCAGAATAATACGCAATCAGTATAAGCAGGTTAGCTTTCAAGACCTTGCCACTTAGTGTGTGGTCCTATTATACTTCGAAGTACAAAAGTACCTTCTTGTACCTACAACACAAACCACAGAACATTATGAACATGAGAGATTTCAATGCATAATATTTAATTGTTCTAATCAATATAGGTACACCTACGAGTAATTGTTAGGAACCAAAGATATATAATAACAGTTAATCCCGTGGCCCTTTCATTACTCTTTGCGTATGCAGTACCTATAGATACAATCATAGCCGTATCCACGGGGGGGTTAGGGGGTTAACCCCCCCCCCCCCCCCCCCATGAACGGAAAATTAACATGGTAATGCCAACGCGAAGCAAAAAAAAAATAAAGGTGAAACCCCCCCATGACCCTAAACCCTGAACCCCCCCCCCCCCATGACCCTATATATACCCTGAACCCCCTCCCCCCCATGACCGCTTTCTGGATACGGACCTGGATACAATATAAACACACACCACTACACCTGGCATACATTATTCTATCGGTTTATTCTTCTATATAGGTTCGAAACCAGAATATTGACGGAGGTATATCCTCGAAAGTGAATGTTATGAAGTTTGAGCTTCGATTTTGGTGAAATGTTTGTATGGAAGCCTGCTTGAGAAGAAGAGGCATCGGACATGGAGAATGTGGGCCGAGGAATGCACGCTGCGCTGTTCCGAGTGGAGATCCCAGAAATCAATATAATTAAATGGTTTCACAGAATCTACAAAACCTGGAGCATATAAACTGGCCATGCAGGAAGGGCCTTCGTTAGTCGAGTACCCTGATCACAGTGGCCTTTTCAATTTTTCAACAAACTCAGTCGAAAACATCTTGAGGGAAGTTGCTAGGTAACCTGCCTGCAACGTTGATCAGTTTATGGCACGGTTGTCGTCATCGGGTCCCAGGTGGGCACCCTTAGCCTATTCTACCCGCATAATTATATCAAAGCAGATGGACAAGGACAAGGGTCTGAGTCAAGTATGTAGAAACCTTCACAAGTGTTTTCTTTGATTATTTGGCATCGGGTTTGTCATGGAGCCGAACCATGTGGGTACTGACTACCTAGATGTCTTCACATATCTATGTTTTTCACGAGACAAATTTCTGAATTTTCTATTGTTGTTGAAAACGAAAAATGGTCATTTTCATTGAAACATCCTCGCCAGTATCGAATTTCATAGCCAGAATCCTGAAGTATACGACCATTGGTGTTATGTTTTTCGCCTGATGGCCCATACGGGTGTTTTAGTGTAGGACACTAGATTAGGTATCAATTTTACTACTGTAAAGGATTGAACGGGGAAACGATCCCCCGGCGTGCAGTAACCCACAGGCAATGCCACGACGGTTTTAACGCCGTTATTTCCGAACATACAATAATTGAAATTTGAAACCAGTTCCCACCAGCATTGAAGCTGAAGAAGATTTCCATTGCTTGAACTCAAAATTGAATGAAAATTCTTGTATAGTAGGTAAGTAGGTAATAATTAATAAAACTTGTGCATTCGTACATATTTTTCATATAGGTGTAATATTGACAACATTCTTGAGATATAGGTATAGGTATACGAACAAAGAAGCCATGCAAGGCACAAAAATGCCTCGTATAGCAACAATGAACTTGCTTTTGAATAAATTTCGTATATACCTTATTGTCTTTCTTTTTTTGTGAAAATTACTGTGGTTGAGTTTTGATGGCAAGTATAGTTTATATATATCTGAATCTGAATTTACTGACTATATATAGATAGCACCGAGGGCCACTGCCGTTACGAAAAGCAGAAAATCTTCGCTCGGCTCTGTCACGGTTGGGGTGGTTTTGTAGTTTGTATCGTATGTCTCCAAGCCCATTCACGAGAATGGGCAGCAGGGGAATAGTAAGCTAGCCACAGCTTTCCCGCAATGAATGTGATTCCGAAGACAACGGGGGACTTATCCAACTATCTGGTCGATATCAGGCCAAATTTAAAACCCCGCTTTATTTGAAAAATCGTTTCCTCTATAATGGAAACAGGGGCTTTTGTTCGATTCACACAAATGTAATTATTTTGCATTCAGGACCTCAACTTCCTGCAATTTTCCGATTATGTAAATAGGTGCATTCTATGGAATTCACAAAAAAAGGAAGAGGAAAATACCTGCCGTATGTGTTTTTTCTAAAACAGAAGCTACAAAAACCAAGGGTAAGTATACCTAGGCTTCATTTCCGAATGAAATAGCGAGTCACTTCTTTTTGCTCATATTTCGAATATTTTCACAATAGAAAAACGCATGTTCGCATGAGTTTTTTAAAAATCAATTTCTAAAAATTGCATTCGCGTTCAAATGACAAACCTACAAACCTATAGGTGGGTATAGGGTACCGAACAAACTAGGTATACCAGAGTCCAAGGAAAATATCGTCTGCACCTTTTGTCGAACCATTTATTAAATTTGCACTTGACCGCCGACAGCCGACACTTCTTTTGCACATCGCCCCTCGCCCTGATAGGGTGCAAACATGCGGGAGCAGACATTATGCGTAAATAATGTAGAGACAGGAGGTGAAATATGGCTCCTGGACGTGGCTGGTCCGCGCATTCCGCTCGTAATTGGCCCGATCCCATCAACGTACAACCATACCCGTACCCCTACCTTCGTACCAGCCAATCGCTCCCTTTCCATTCATGCACTCATGTATAGCCAATTGGATTTGTTACCAGGACAAATAATGTTACTCTGGAATGAATCAGTTATAGTTTGGTAACTGCATGAAAAGGTACTAAGTAAGTACCTACCTTTATAAAATACTTGTACCTATACCTTGTACCTACTTATAGGTATATAAAATACTTGTACCTATACCTTGTACCTACTTATAGCTTATAGGTATAAAAAATACTTTATAGGTACATAATATAGTACGGAAGTGTGAGTATACCTAACCTACACGTATTGCAGGCGTGCACAACTGAAAATGAAGGTCGCGGTTTCAAAATTCTTGTAGACTGATGTTTAGGTATTGTTTGTTTGTTTTCACGGAGGTCACAAAAAGGGTTTGAATATCCTGCCGTCTAGCCTTCTCAATCTTCTTGCAGTTTCGCATTCTCACAGCTATAGACGAAATCCCACGATTGTGGGCTTCGAAATGCGAGAGCTTGGATTGAAACGCCGTAAATGGCCACCTGGGAATTTGGAATTCGTACATCTATTCTGATCATCATAGCTACGGCTACGGCCCTGCAGAGACCATTGGCCATTCCGGGCGAGTGTTGTCGATGTTATTTGTACCCAGTTGTCAGACGCTCTGACCAACTGACAAGTACCGATTAGAGGCTTCAAACACGAATCCGACTATTTTCTGAAATAAATTTCACTAAATATTCGGTCCGGTCTATTTCCTGTGCTTAGCTTACGGTGAGCCTGCTGTTGTATGGTAATGGCCCCATCCAAATGCAGAAATGCACGTAACGAGACGTGGCTTCACGCGGCCCGTCCGTCAGCTCCTGCCACTTCCATTCATTGCTAAAACCACGACCCCGTCCAGGCCGCTACATTGCTACTGTACCTAACACCCAAACAAGAAAATCCAGAGCTTACTTTGGTTCTCATCTCATGGTTATACCTACAAATACAGAAAAAGAAGGCATGGACATTGGACATGTTTCCATATGGACCTACTAATTTATACTTACCTTACTTAACCTATTCTGCCGTTATAGAGTAAGCAAAGGGTTTACTTACTGCACCAAGGAAGGTTTTGACTGAGAGCCGTACTAGGGTACCTACCTACAGACGCAGAAAACTGATTGCATCTCCCAACCTTTATCTCCAACCCATTATTTTTTCAGTCATACCACTAACTGGATTTCCAAGCAGGTCAACTATCAACAGCACCTCGGATGTTGACGCCAATTCCAAAGCCTCTCTGGACGATGGTTCTTCATCTTCAAATCGGATACGCGCGGTCTGAGCTCAAGCTCCAGCCGCAAATTCGCTTAAAAAAACGGACACACAGACACAGACCCAAATATATACCACTATGAAATCAATTAATTATTTGGGGCTTGGGACTACAGATAGGTAGGCATTTTGCAATGAAAAGCGCGAAATCGAATTTCAGTTCTATAGGTACACGTATGTTCATGAGGGGACTATTAAAAGAAAAGTGAGTAGGTATAGGTATGGACAGAAAAGGCATCAACTCGTACGGGGGGCCTATACGGAGAGATCACCTGTGAGAACAGACTTGCAGCTATTAGAAACAAAAAGCCCTGATTATACAACATTTGCAGTCCAACCCCGTCCTGTCACCAACAACGTCATTACAGGCATTTTCGGGAAACGCTAGAAAAAATCCAGACTCAAGACGACTGTTGCATACGAAGTCAGTTCATCAACAATTAACCAAGTTTAATATGCGCAGCGCACAAACGTCTCAATCCAAGCTCCTTACTTTGCAGATGTCGTATCATTCATTCAGCAATGTCATCAGCACTGTTTTTGAATCTTCTGTCTGAGAGTTGTTTATTACCAATTTATCAATCACGGTATACCTACAAGGACGGAGGCACCAGTAATAAATACTCCATGGAAAAAATTATTACTTAAGCGTTTATTAAGACCAAAACATAAACGTATACTTAGATACGCTTTAACTTGATGCAGATTTTCCTCTCAAGCCTTGCCCCCCTCCCCTCTCCAAGTTCACCCTCGTGTTGCATGTATCCAAATATACCTTCTCATCTATCCGCCATGTCATTCCCTCTTAATGTTAAGTACTAATCGGTATTTCAAACATGTACACAGGTACTTCGTACCTACCTATATTTCTTGTATCATAGCAAGTTCAAGTTAGTATTTATTGAGGTATTGATGGCTAAATGCAGTAACTAGACTTGGCAAGATGAGAACCTTCCTCATTCAAGATATACCTATAGATACAATTAGTGGTGGATGTAGCTCTCTATGCAAAAAGGAGACATGCCGCTCTTGACTCTTGTAAAGGCGCAGATAGATTGCTGAAATCAGAAGTACCTATACTTAGATGACATCAAAATCAGAAGCCAGTCCACTTTACGGGATTTTTTTTGCTATACCTACTGTAGTAATTCAATGTTGTACCTCTTGCTTATTCTATATATACTCGTATATGTGATGTACGACATAGCCGTATATCCACGGGGGGGGGGGGGGGGTTAGGCGGTTAACCCCCCCCCCCCCCCCCCCCCCCAATGAACGAAAAATGAACATGGTAATGCCAACGTGAAGCAAGAATATATAGGCTAAACCCCCCCCCTGACACTAACCCCCCCCCCCCCCATGACCGCTTTCTGGATACGGGCCTGATGTACGATGATGACTATTCTTGACATATGAAATGCCCTTTCTCTCTCTGCACTCCTCTGCAATACCGAAGGGTAGATTTGACGAGACATATTTTCAGACAAAACTTATTGTTTGTACAATTAAAAACTAACAGGGTTGAGTCTCCACCACTCTACCTTGTTGGTAGGATAGAAGAGATAGTTGATGTGTCTGTAGGTGCCTGACGCATAACCGGCATAGCTATAGGCGCTAGGCACATGAGAGATATTAGGGTATAAATTAAAACTCAATTTGAACTTTCAATTGGAATTGATTTAATTTATAATATCAGGCGGGTCATGAAAATGGCCTGTGCGATTGAAGATTTTATTTGACGAGGTTTAAGATGGATGGGCAATAAAAAATCATGGCGAGCTGCGCAACTGTGAAGACCTGAATTCCAGGACAAGGAAGGATAGACCTTTCTTGTGTTTACTTCGAACCCATTTGGATTTTTTCAAAGAAAGGAATTCTTCCATCTTAATTTAGCAGAAATGGACGTCATTAGGGCTGGGAGCTGGGAGCGGCCTCTTTGGACGAGGCAAGCCAGTTTCTACACTGGTGCTCTGCTGCGCATGCTCTCTACCTGGCTTATCCCTGCTAAACGATTTGTATTGTAAACAGTCGTTTTTTTGTCGCAGGTATCCGACGCGACCGTTCCAGTCAGATTGATTAGTAATTAGGGAGCTCATGTAAATCTTACTTGTTAACACGACCTGTTAAACTTTATAGACTTGTCTTCTTGGGGTCGCAATAAACGGTGAGCGGCTGGCATTCCCTACCATCAGAGACATCCAGCTCGACTCCATGCAGACTTTTTTATTCCGTCGAAATATACATAGGTACCTACGGTTATGCATTCAAAACTATTATATGGCATTTTCAGGTGAGGAGAAGACAGCTAATAATCTTCATAAACGTATAAATATACCTATATAGGTGCAGGCACATCGATCAGCCTGTGAAATATTTTTTCTTTAATTTTACCTAGCTTTTGGAAACATAGTACGTTAGTACTTAGGTACCTACCTACTTGAAATCACAAAAACTGGAGAAGTAATTAACTTGCAAATATACCAAGTAGATATACCTACCTACTTACCCGTGGTTCCACCAAAAATTTTGTTATGAAGAGTGAAAATTAGAATAGGTAGGTACTTACCTAAATAGATTTGATAGCATACCTATACCTATGAAGCTAAATAAGTACCTATACCTATAGATGTGACGTGGTATGACTTATCGTTTTTCTCTGTTCAAAGCTCAATGTATTGGTAAGGCATTAATATTTTTTCTGGAACACTAAAAAAATTGTATGGAAAAATGTAAAAGCAAAATCGACCCTGGGAGCAGCATATATCACACTGATCGTCTGAAATATTGGAAGATGAGATCGGAAGTGGGGGAACGGGGATAAGGGTGGGGGTGGGACCCTCCCCAGCCCTAAAGGGATGACATAACTTTATTGGGAGGAAATATGCAGACGCGTATCTAGAGACTGTTTACATTGTTCTGGGAATGGGATTGTCACCATGAGTTATGGTTCCCTATGCTCCCTGCCAGCCCCTTCGGTCCCCATTTTACGTTTTATCCCTTCCCCGGGAAAACCCTTCATAAACAAACGTCGGGCCATCCGGACTTTACCCCACATGCTCTTTTCTGTTTCTTCTTATTTATGACTTTATCTGGAGTATTCCTATTCTCAAATACTCTGAATGCTAAATATTTCACTGATTTTTTTCCTCCCTCCATTATGCGCCGTGATTGCAAAATGATTTATTTATGTAAATTGCGATTTGCGCCCTTCAGAGACTCAGCTGTTGCAAGTCATTCTTTTCAAAATTTGGGAAGAATCTTTGACAGAATGCCTGAGGCGAGCACGCTCGTCGATATCCTCTTTTGTGATTATTAAAAATGGCAACAATGTTTCTTTTGTGCTTCCATTGTTACACGATCATGCAATCATCTCAGAGCCCCATAATATGCCCTCTGGAATATAATATGCATATACCAGAGCCCACACTGTAGGTAATACTTAAATTAGAAAATAACAATCATTAATTATGATACGAGTACCTATACCGGAATTGGCTGCTCCTAATTTTTTAAATTACAATATAATGCCTAATTATACTTACTAGAGATAACTCCTCCGGGTCTGCACAGGTATATTGTCCGAACCCTGGGAATTCATTATAAAAAGGTCTCCACATTGTGCGAAAAGAGCTAAACAGACCTGCGACGACTGACCTGCGGGTTTGAATTATATGATATGATAAGTATATACATGTTGCCAGTCAACCATCTGGCAACATTGTATACCCACCAATGAACAGACTTAATTAGCACTGACATCAATCAAACAAGACATCCTTGCCATCAGGTTATTATTGCTACTTATATTTCCATGCACCTTCCTTGTAGAGCACACATATTCTGCACATGCATGAAATGTTATTCTGCACATGCATGTCCTCATTTCAAAGCCATAACAGGTCACCGTCGTCGAAATATGTTGGAGAACGGATCTATTGGTACAATAAGTTCTCAAGCTGAAGTTGCTTTCAAAAGAATTAAATTACGTATCAAATCGAATCAGTTACCGCAAAAAGACCAACTCAAACAAAAACTGCAACTATAAACCTATACAATAGGTACTCGTATACCTACATACAATATAATAGGGTAAAATAGTAATAAAAAGGTTAAAAGGAGAAGAGCAAGTATAGAGGTGACCATAATAACTATGAAAGGTTATAATTCGAAGCAAACTTACCTACCCTACTTACTTACACTTACTTAACATACACTTACCTACACTTACCTACACTGTCCCGCCCGTCGTCCCTGTATAGTTGCAATTTTATTAAAGCTAATCTCCCAGCCTATATGAATAAAAAACCGTGCGTACTTAGTAAATAATTAATACATTCATTCCGCACCGTGTTGACACAATAAAGCATTCACGGATGTAGAGGAGTAGGAGTAGGACCCGTAATATTCCGCAGGCTCGGAATACTGCAGTTGCCATGGTGACGCGAGGGGGCAGATAATAATTTAACCCGACTAACTACCCCCCATTTTAGCAGAACAAACATTCAGCGCAAATTGCTTCTCAGTGGGTGGTGGTGAGGATCGTTTAGTTTGGACCTCTGAAACGGGATCTAACGGTTGCGGGGTCTCAACTTTGGGTGGACTGACTCGAAATGAGGGAGTTAGTTTCACAAGATATTGAGCCTTGGAACCCCGGGAACCTGATTCTTCCCTCTCTGCTTCCCTTCCTCTTACCTATACAAAATCACGTATGGCACTTAGTTCAGTTACTCCAATACATATAACAGGAATAGGTATAGGTACCAGTGCTCCCCACTTTCTATAAAAATTTGTTTCAATGGCGCCCAACGTGAGGCTACGTTGCTTTTTTCAATTTATCACTTTCGTTCGTTATTTTCTCCCTGTTTTCTAATTATTTTATTTTATCTAGCCCTATTACCTAAGTTTACCAACTTTTGTATAACCGTAATTGACATATCACACATGTGCTTACCTACTTCCCTACACATAGAGAAAAATAACGCTGTAAGAAAAGCTTCTTTAGTTTTCCATCGAGCACTACCTACAGGTATACGTAGGTAATTGCCATAGAGCTGCCCATCACTACCTGTAAAGAATAGAAGTGGCGATAGGAACCCCTGCGATGCAATGAAATGAACAAATAGGTATGGGATTACCAATCTGAGAGCAGAGCTTAGGCGAAAGGGTGGGGAAGGTAGGGGAAGACGATGAGCGGGAATTGCTCTGGAAAATTGAGAAAGTTGTGGAGATCCTCCAGAGACGCGGGCTATTACCCTTCATAGGGGTATAATCGTGCAAGCGCTAAATAGGCCATTAGAAGCCGTATAAGAAGACACAAGCCAGCATGCTGTTCCAGCGTTGCTGACGGTGATCCTAGGAGCCAGCGGCCATTTCTGAAAATGGAGCCTCCCCATTGGCTGACACGATGAACGCTGAGTTTTGTGTTATTGTAGCCACCCAGAGCAAACATCGCCCTCTCCAGACTCTCCCTGATCGAACCACTTATATTTTCAATAGAGAAGTGGATGATTCACTCAAAAATAATATGACGTGACGTGACCTTTGGCTGGGGGCTACCAGTGTAACGGTTCTGTTATACTTGTACTTTGCACTGGTTTTATTGTATAGGTCCTTGCGTTTGCCTCTACTCATACCTATACATCTAAATTCGACTGACACCTTTGGTACCTACCCTATTCACAGTTTAGTCTGACAAAACGAGTAGGTGTACCCAACAATGCACCTATAGGTGCATGCAGTGTTTGAGATAAGTACCTAGGTACCATTACTCCCTTATTTAACTCCATACCTGTGATTAAGAATTAGATTCTACCCATTATATCACACTGACGAAGTCTGGGGCTGGTGCGGAGGATGGGAGCTGGGGGAAGTGGGTTGGGAGCCACGAGGGAAAAGGCGACCGAAGTCTAATTGCTCATCTAGCGCCAGCAAAAACCACCCCCATTATTTGCTTTAATACCCCCTCTCAATTTTATAGAACGAAGAGTAGCCAAGCTAAACATCTCACAGTGGCAGTTTCCGTCAACTTCTGCTTTTATCCTTTCCCTTTACGTGGAAATCAAACTCTTGGCCATAAGCTAAGCGTAGTTCTAAATACAATTGCTTTACGTTTTTGGGATCAAAAAACAAAGTAAAAGACGTAATGGAAGGAGCTTATGAAGAAATTGAGGAGGTTTTTTGCTGCGCGGAAAGCTCTTTTAGAAATAGCTGATATTAAAAGTTATAATGACGGTTTTAGAGTTAAATGAGAATGTCGCTGAGAGTCCCATTCTTTTCTTTTTTCTTTTCTTCTCTTTCCCCGCATATTTTCCGGTTTCTTAGGATTTATGTCCTCGGTAATGGAGTGGAAACTTTCGAGATTGCACAAAGGCGCCAGATGATTATTATTATATTAGAGATGATAAAAACTCCTTCTAGATAATCTATAGATGATCCATGCTTCTACAGTCTTTATACATATTTCCGTACCTATAGCGATTTGTAACTTGTACCTGCTGAGAGAACTGGTTATACAATATACTTAACACTTAACCGTTCTAGGGAAAGTAGGTACCCTTACTCATAATCATAGCTAAGCGCCGGCGCCTATAAAAGACACAATGTTGTTTGTTTAGGTTTCTGGGAAAACCGCTCTTGAAAATTTATATAACCTACCTTATATGTTCTGAAATAAAAACATGTATTTTTAACGTTTGAAACTATTTTATTTTACTCGTAATAGGTTTTATGTAGGTATATTTACTAGGGGAAATCAAAGAAAAATGAATGGAAAATGGAAACAACGAACTATTTTGTAACTTTTAATTCGGGATTGTAATGTATAGACCCTTTACATACCTACCAATAGGTAGGTACATTACACGTACCTATATGTATATTTTTTTAGTCAAAAACCGATGGGATCATATTATATGAAACTAAATGCTACAGGCACTACAAATCTATTGGTATTCGTATGTACGGTAGGTATATAGGTATAGGTACCTACAGGCAGGCCGGCATCCAGAAAGCGGTCATGGGGGGGGGGGGGGGGGTTTAGGGTCATTGGGGGGGGGGTTTAGGGTCATGGGGGGGGGGGGGGTTCGCTTATATTTTTTTGCTTCACGTTGGCATAACCATGTTAATTTTCCGCTCATGGGGGGGGGGGGGGTTAACCCCCTAACCCCCCCCCCCCGTGGATACGGCTAAGTATGCCTACAGGTAAAAATCAAGGTCTAAAACGCTGGTCATGTACAGGTACAGTCCACAAAACAATTCAATAGCATGGTGTAAAATCAGAGAAGATTGAGAGTAAAATCAGCACCTTAAATAAATTCCTTTGTTGGGCCTTGTTGGGCCCATTGATTGTTCCCTTTCAAATTTGAAAACATGGCATTTGGAGCCACTTTTCATCCATACGCTGGCACCAATACTGATGCAGTGTGGCATGGCAAAATCTATGTAACTGGTGGTAGTGCGGACTACCTACCATAATATATTGCAGAAGGAGCCATCACTTTAGATAAAGGAACTTGACTACTCTTGTTTCAGTGATAGAGCTCACACTTTGATGCAAGTGGCCGAGCTTGTCTGACTTTTTCTACTATCCATTACTTACAAACGTGCATGAGAAGAAACATGCCTAGGTTGGTACCTAACTATATATTTTAAGTTACCTACCTATTGGACTTTTGGAGCTTTATCTTTTTCCAGGGGGCTTTTGAACTGCATATACCTTACAAACTAAGTAGGTAGGTACCTATACCTAGGTACTTATACCTGCATGGCTTTTGTGGATTTTTAAGTTTGTTATGAGCATTAAAAAAATTTTAAGGTCGTGATGTTATATGTAAATTCATTTATTAAGGTAAGGTATTGTAGGTAGGTACCATGATTTTGCTTATAGTAGCTTGAACGTTTTTTTTTTAAAATGTCTCATTTTAGAAAAACTTTCACTCCCATCATGATCCGACCCTTATTATTGGAAGATCAGTTTGAAATTCTTATTGTTGTTTTTATTACTTTTTATTCTTAATTTTTGTAGGTAAGGTTAGTATACCCACCTATGAGAAAATACTCTTAGACAAGCCTGGTGCTGGAACCATCTATTACCTATTGCAAAAGTTTGGATGGCAGTTAAAATGAGTTAAATATGGAGAGACAAATCTCAGAATTCAGTGTAAGACCTATTTACGGGGCGAAGCAGTCCGTGGGGCGCTTGATTATCAATGTAAATACACAAGGCAATGATTGTTTGGAGGTTGTTAGCCAATTAAACACAACACCTACAGTCAGCGCACCCTACGAAGACAACCAATCATGTGGATGTGCAGTATAGAGGCCCCTCACCTCAGTTCTGGGCTCGTTTCAAGCCCCGTACCTCATGTGCCGTCTTATTTACAACCTTCCATTCTTCCAGCCACTCGAACATGAACAAATGAGAAACAAATGCGCTCGAGGACGAGTTCATCCGTCCTGGACATCCATTCCTAACAACGACCCGATCTGAAAAACACACTTTAAGGAATGCTGGAGACATTGATCTCTGGAGAACCAACTCCAGAGAACAACTTAAACATATTTAACGCTGGGGAAAACGACATTAGCACTTAATAGGCTGCTGAGAATGTTCTGACCAGACCAGACCAAAGGTCATCTGGGTAGATACAAGCCACAGTCTGAGGATGTAGCGTTTACTTATTGGACCTATCCACCTATATATACGTATAGTCCCCATTATGTTTATAGGTTATACATAGATAAAGGACTTAGTACAAGTATACATATACCTACCTAGTACCTAGGTATACCACCTCACCCATCTTTGTTGTCGCCAGTATACCTATTAGGGATTGGAGCAGGAACCTGTCCAAGTATTACCTCTATACGACCTCTATACCTACCTCTTTTGCTGCTCTATATATATACTCATCCAACTTCTTCACGAAAGGTGAACACTATTGAATCAGCCCCTGATAAAATAACACACAGTCTTGATGATAGGAAATCACTAGATAGTACCTATTAAGGTATGGCCCCATTGGCCTCGCCTGGCTGCACAGCCGGAGGAGGAATGGTTGTACCATTAACTAAATACCTACCTACCTACCTGGTTCTAGGTACCTACGTGGTGCCGCTACGTGGTGGAAATCAACGCGCAGTTGTTTGTTTTCATACTAATTAACAGATATGACGATAACTTGCCTTGTTAGTTGTTGCTCAGGAAATTCCAGACCAAGGCCAAGTTGCACAAACTGAACGATATTTTGGCATGCAGGGAGAAGCTTATGAATTCACCTTGTCATTTAGTAAAAGAAACGAATTTAAATTAATTTAATTTCCCCTTGCTTAACGTAGATATACTGCACGTTATATATCTATCTGTATTGTATATTTCCTTAGACCGTATATTTCTTATAAGTATACATGTTTATACCATAAGTACAAGTTGCTAGGTATCCGTACTTCGCAATACTTAGGTGGAATTAATTTTTTTAATGCACTTTTCACGAAACACAGTGTTGTTAAGTATGAGCAAAATCGACGATGTGTTTTCCCACTTGTAGGTAGGCATGTAATATCAGTAGGCATTTTATGTGTAGGTACCGTATCCACGGGGGGGGGGGGGGGATTAGGGGGTTACCCCCCCCCCCCCCCCCCCCCATGAACGGAAAATTAACATGGTAATGCCAACGTGAAGCAAAAAAATATATAGGCGAAAACCCCCCATGACCCTAAACCCCCCCATGCATGTCCGCTTTCTGGATACGGATACCTGAAAGACACTGATATTGCCACCAAAAATTTGGTCGAGACGGGATAGAGATTAACTACGATATAAAAACATCAATTACCTAAGGGCACTGGGCACATTCCGCGCCAAGTTAGACAAGATCAAAAGTCTAATCAACCAGAGTGGACAAACAAAAGGGAATAAACAGGTCTTTGAAAGGCAAGAGGAGATAAACACAACAATGGTGTGTGGACGGTGCGAGCGGCCCTGCGGGTGGGCATGGCTGGCCGAGGTTGAATTGTTAAAGTGTCTGAATTTAATAGCTATTCACCCGTCAAGTATCTATTTAGATTTTTAATTAGATATTAATCTTTGACTCGGGTAATATATAAATCACCTGGCTAATTATAATGATTAGGCAGGTTAGGCAGGCGCGGACACAGGGGTCAAACCCAATTCATATATGTAACCTACCTCACCTAGGTAGGTACACTGAAAAAAATGGCCAACAAGAAATGCCTTGTTGATGAAATCTTGTTGTTTCTAATAGAAACTTCTATTTGAAGTAGAAAGAAAAATCTTGTTAAGCAGTGCCGTGTTGACACAATAAGCATCTTTTTGGGTTAGTGAGGGAAATCTGCTTAAAATCGAGTTTAAAAAAATCCAATTAGATTACTCTCATTGCGATAATGAGGTAACCGTTCCAATAAGATGGACCCCTGTGCTCCAAGAAGACGCGGTGTCGCCGTAGAAACAGATCGTCTTATTGACCTCTCAATAAGAATATGTTTCCGTGGTGAAGAGGCACTCTCACGGCTGCAATGACATGGGCTATACGCGGTAAATAGTCTGTCTTATTGACTTCTCAACAAGACGATCATTCCGTGGTAAACAGTCAACCTTGCCACTGCACTAACATGGTCTGTCCGTGGTAATGACACCGTCTTACAAATTCAGTGACGCTTTCTTGTTGGCCTCGTGACGTCACAACAAAGACAGCCTTTCTGTGGTAAAGAGAGAGTCTAATTGAGTATGAGACGTATGATGTTTCCAGTGAGACGTGCTCTCTGTGGCAAATAGAATTGGTTCGCGCGGGTAATTTAAAAGTTCAAAAAGTCTGATTGGAAAGAATTTAATTCCATAATTTCTACAAGGCAAAATATGTCGCTGGTATAAGAAATATTAACTTGTAGGGTCATTTCTGTTAAGGAAGTAATTTAAGAGGTGAATTTAGTCGAAAATAAGCAGTTCCTTGAATATAGGAAGGAAATGAATAATTGCATGTGGAATGGCATTATTGACAATGTCACATCGTATAGGATGTTGGCAAATCCAATAGGAAATTGGGGGCCACTTCGAAAATTCCGAATAGTAGGTAGGTAGGTACGCCTACATCACCAACAAGTAGTGTACCTACCTATACCTATACTGATTTTTAAGAAACTGCTAAAAGATTATTTCTTCAAAAACGTTTTTTATAGTCCAGGTGAATTTCTAAACATGTAATTTTAGCTGGAAATCCAGGCGTTTTATACTTTAACCCTTTCTTTTAGGAGGGACAAGGTATAAAAAAATAACTGATGTAGGTACCCTATACTGGGCCTGTATAGCCTGCACGCATGCAGTTTTCCGCTGCTTCTATACTGCAGCACCCCCCGTCCCCCCATCCCTTGCCTCCACTAAGAAAACAGGTGATATGAAGCCCACATGAAACTTCATAGGTCACTGCCCCCTATACCAATATTTGTTTGGTTCTGACCTCGGCTATGTGACGCAAAGAGATTTCTTGTTGTATAGCAAGAAATCGTGTTACAAGAAATAGATGGAAAATAAGCTGATGCGTCATGAAAAAGGTTGTGTGTGACGCAAAGAGATTTCTTGTAAAGTCTTATTGGTGTGGGAAGATTTCCTGTTGTGTAGCAAGGAATCGTGTTACTCGAAATAGATGAAAAAAATCTACCTTAATGGAATAAGAATGACTTGTTAGATTCTCCTTTAATTTTGCTGGGTCAGGGCAATTTCAAAAAACCTGGTTGGATTACGAAGAATCCCTTATCAGCTGAACAAGGCGTTCTTTCTGATTCTCTAGATTTCTTGTTGTGGGAGCGTCTTTCTCACTGTAGGGAAATATGGCAAAATCGCGCGGGATACTGTCAGTTGCGACTGATCACGGACTGTGAAGTTGTTAAACGGTATCTAGGTATGTGAATTTTTTGTTTGTGTTGAAGTGCAGTCCTAGAACATAATGGAAGTGAAAGATATTCGGTGCTGCATCGGATACGGTGACGCGGCGGATGTTTTCATTGGTAAGTACCAAAGTAATACAATATTTACCAATTTCATCATTAAGTCTAACCACACATGTGCCTTAATAGGCTTCGGCCCAATGAGAAAGGCTTTGTGGACTACTTAACAGTCCCCTGGCCTTATAATCAAAATGAAATAGGTAAATACAATTCTGTTGATGTTTTTTTATGCCCATTTTGTTGAGAAATTGTTGGATATTTCAACTGGTTTCTGGAATTACCTATTCTATTACTAAAATACTTGGGTTCTGAGAAATTAAAATTTTAAAACAAATAATTTTCCAAAAATTTCTTCATAACCTATTGTGAAATGGACGTAAAAGAAAAACACGCGTAAAATTTTGTTAAAAAAAGGCCGAATACTAACTAGGTACTTGTTATTCTGTTTCCAGCTACGAATTGACTTTGAGGCGGCTTACCCCACGCTCACTAATGCTGTGAACGAGAGATACCCTGAGTTCAAACAGCGTGCAGTGGCTCTCGCCAGTAACCGTCTTGACTACGGACCAAAATCAGGGCGATCCTTACCGAGTTGGAATGTAAGTGTGTTAAGGGTCTCCTGTAGCTGATGATTCATTACTGCCGCCAATAAGTTTAAAGTTCCGAGCGGCGAGCAGACCCTTAAGCATATTTCTTGCCAAGTTTACAAACGTATAGACTTAAAGTGGCGTCGTCAAGTTGGTAGCAACCTACTGTTGGCACAAGGTAATTCAAATTAAGGGTCACCACATGCACAGTTGTGTTTCTTTATATTTTTTATCTCTGCCTGTAGGTGTGCAATAAGGTAAATAGTGAAATAAATGGTCCAATGGTCGCACAAAGTAGCTTGCCTTTATGCCTTCCACTGTGAAATGCTGCTTTCTTAATGGAAATTGCTTGCTTATTTATTGATCATTTTTATCTTTGCAGTGGGTGAAGACTGAAGACACATCCGACCTTGCCGCCTTCAAATTGCTCCCTTCCCTCGTGGACTACGGTTGGACAGTAAGGGGAGAGAAAGGAATATGGAAGGCCACCAGGTCGGAGTCACTTATTATTGTGATTTTACAGTCGAGTTCTTTATATCAGTCAAATATTTGTCCAAATTTACTCGATCGTAACACCACTATAGCCCAGTATAGTTTCGAATAAGAAGAGACCTAAGTAGGTACCTATATTATATTCCATAACAAATAAATATCGAAGAGTTTCCCCAGTAAATAATCATGAAGAAACACACACGAAAATAATGTGCCATCACTCGAAGGTAATACTCTATTTTTTCAATAATTGTTCTATTCATTTTGCAGTTTGTCAATAAATATGTCAGCCGATATAATTGATATCTTGTTTGGTTTGTACAGGTGACTGCACGTGCATCTGCTTGGGAAAATGCCTCGCACAACCAACGACCCTGTGGGGGTCGAACCCCCACCCTCACCCTCTGAGGCCTCGCTATTATATTCTTATAGTACACTACGATCTGCTCAAACGACTCGCAGTTGATTGGTGTGTATCTATAGGCATAAGTAACGGTGCACAGGCTACTGAGAGAGTGAGGGTGAGGGTTCAGCTACTACCATTCTGGTTGCACGGGGATGAGGTATTCTTAGGGCCGGCCCTAAGAATAATACCTACAGCCGCAACCAGTATGGTAGTACGAGGCCTTGTTGACACAAGCAGATGAACTGCCAGCAACCAATAGATTTCCTTTCAGTGCAGTAAGAAAATCTACGTAGGGCTATGAGAAAGCTTACTAGGGCCAATGAGAAAGCTACTAGGGCCAGTGAGAAAGGTACCAGGGCCAATGAGAAAGCTACTACGGCCAATGAGAAAGCTACTTGGGGCCAATGAGGAAGGTTATTGAGGCGATGAGAAAGCTACTACGAGCCAATGAGGAAGGTTATTGAGGCAGTGAGAAAGCTACTTGAAGGAAAGGGACAAAAGCAAGAAATCTACTGGAGGCACCAAGAACATCTCTTTAAGTTGACAGGGTAGTCTGTCAAATTCAGCTAGCCCATCTTTTCAGGCTGAACAGCTAGTCGGTCGCTACTAACTAGACTCTCTGTTACACCTATATACGTCACCTGCCACTGTTAGCAAGACGTTCTCTCCAAAGCAGCCAGTCTGCCTTTCATTGCTGGCGAGACGTTCTCTATCACCCAAGCAGTTTGCTTTGCACCATTGGCAAGGTGTTCTCTCACAGCCAAATAGAAGGTCTGACTAACTTCGTCTCAGCTGAACACATACAGCAAGCAGTTCTGTAACCGCCACTTCGGAGACCTGTATGCCATGTCTTGACAGTTTGCAACAATGGAATAGATGCTCTGTCTCGAATCGAACGATTTCTCGTGGTCTTTTTTTTCTTATTGGAAAAAGGTCTCGTTGCTTCAAACAGAAGAGTTTAACAAGAAATTTCTTGATGCGTTAGCAATGCTGATCGTGAAGTCACAATTTCAGTCAGGAATTCTGCAGTGGCACAACAAGATATTTTTCTCAGTGTATGTACCTACCTACCTACCGATACAAATATCAGTCAAATGGGAGGCCAGGCCTGTCGATGTGTCGAAATGAAGATAAAATGGGACATCCGCAACGACAAAATAGAGATTTTGAAAATTTGGCGAAACTATCTCGTATAGGTATACCCGCCGAGATACCTATAAAGTATTCTATGTGTCATTGCCTGAGTGGACCTCCTGTGTATCACTACATACAAACTATATTGTACATACTATTGTACATACCTATACTCCCAGACAATTCTTAGCTGTATTCTGAAAACTTTCCAAACTGAAAGTGACCAGACGGCAGCAGCATGCAGGGTCCTATAGGAAAAATGGGCCCCGCCTGCACTGAGAAATGGCCATCTTACTTGTTTAAGTCATGCATGCATCTAGGTACAAGCTTTATTCCAAATATGGGCAGGTGGTGTGGAACCAGTCGCATTAAGGTACCTATGCGCGTTTAGGCTGGGCATCTATAGGTTTAGGTATGTTTGATCTGAGAGTAAATTGGTACCCGGGGCGTATGTGCTATTGCCCAATGATGTATAGCGTGGTGAGAAGTGTTTGTTTAATGACTCTATGTTGAACCAGTCCTCATCTCCTTCATTTGATTTTTAATTAGTTATTACCCTCGCTAATAAACTTCTGATAGAGGCCAATCTTATTTGATTAGGTAGCTTGCACCTTGCAGTGGCGACCAGTCAGGATTTCTTCATAATGAAAAGGCCGTAGATCTAGGCGTCTGCGTTGTGCTGGCAAAGGTGAGTTAATTTTGTTGCATGTATGAGTTTAGAAAGTTAGAGTTAGCAAATATTTTCAGAGTTTTATTTCGTTTTTTTTAATGATTTTATAACTTGTAGCACAGGTCGGTATATAGAACAACGCCTGCTTAGGTATATACAGCGTACAGCCCATACCCTTCCTTATAGCCCAAAGGTACAGATGTTAATAAAATAAACTGATCTTTGGCCAGAGCCAAATGAAGATTTGGTGGGATATCCATGCTACAAACAGGAAATTGCTGCTACCGGGATTCGAACCCAGGACCTCAATTGTGCGAGTTTAGTGTTTCCCCTCTAGACCACAGTGCGCCTCAATTATTTTACAATTAATAATTTACCCTAATAGTTGTTGGTCAAATCCCTTGCTAAGTATATAGGAATTTGGAACTTCTGCAAAGGGAGACAAGTGAGAAAGGGGTGTGCTTTCAGAGAAGGAACATGCACGGAACACACGTGCTAGTAAGCACGCTAAAAGCAGAAGTATATTTTAAGTAGGCACCTATATACCTACACATAAGTAGGTACGGATAAACCTTTATATAGGTACCTATAAGGTAGGTATATAGGTACCTATAAGGTAGGTATATAGGTACCTATAAGGTAGGTATATAGGTACCTATAAGGTAGGTATATAGGTACCTATAAGGTAGGTATATAGGTACCTATAAGGTAGGTATATAGGTACCTATAAGGTAGGTATATAGGTACCTATAAGGTAGGTATATAGGTACCTATAAGGTAGGTATATAGGTACCTATAAGGTAGGTATATAGGTACCTATAAGGTAGGTATATAGGTACCTATAAGGTAGGTATATAGGTACCTATAAGGTAGGTATATAGGTACCTATAAGGTAGGTATATAGGTACCTATAAGGTAGGTATATAGGTACCTATAAGGTAGGTATATAGGTACCTATAAGGTAGGTATATAGGTACCTATAAGGTAGGTATATAGGTACCTATAAGGTAGGTATATAGGTACCTATAAGGTAGGTATATAGGTACCTATAAGGTAGGTATATAGGTACCTATAAGGTAGGTATATAGGTACCTATAAGGTAGGTATATAGGTACCTATAAGGTAGGTATATAGGTACCTATAAGGTAGGTATATAGGTACCTATAAGGTAGGTATATAGGTACCTATAAGGTAGGTATATAGGTACCTATAAGGTAGGTATATAGGTACCTATAAGGTAGGTATATAGGTACCTATAAGGTAGGTATATAGGTACCTATAAGGTAGGTATATAGGTACCTATAAGGTAGGTATATAGGTACCTATAAGGTAGGTATATAGGTACCTATAAGGTAGGTATATAGGTACCTATAAGGTAGGTATATAGGTACCTATAAGGTAGGTATATAGGTACCTATAAGGTAGGTATATAGGTATGTGTAGGGAGGCACCCTAGTGTGCAGACCAAGGCTCGGTCATCGATAAATTGTGTTAATAACCAGATAATAACAATGGGGCAGCTTATTAAATCATGCCTGTGCTCTGGGGATAATTCAATGCTACAAAATGACCCTTGTTAAAAACCTGTTAATGTTCAACAAAATACGTTGTCTGCTCACTGGTCCTGTCTATTCCCGTGGTGCAAGACCATGGCTGTTACCCGCCGGAACACCTCCTCATTCCTCAACAGTGGCGCACCGAAGGGCACTTTCTCGTAAAAGTCTTCTCCCCAAAATCATTATATTGATGCATCACTGCTCCTCTAGGATCCTATGTACCCTCCTCCTCCCTTCTTTACCTGATTTCATTCAGGATTCAGGAAGACATAGTCTCACGTCTCACTACAGGTTATAGGTAGGCACAGGTGGGTAGGTATACCTAGGTGGGTTGACTAAACTTCAGCTCTGTAGGTTTCCTCCTCTCTGTATAACTGTTCAAAATTTACTGGAAAGTGCATGGAAACTATGGCAATCACGTGTTTTGGCCGATCTCAAATTTTTCTTTGTATTGGAAAAAAATGATTTTATAAGAATACCTATGCAATATTTTGTCAGTATAGCGGGGGCGCTTGGGCAAGCAAAGAAATTAGATACTTATACCTCCAACGCACAGGTGCCAATATACCTATACGTATCTAGAATGCATGGAGGAACATCCAGTATTTCTACATTTCTCAAATTCAATTCTCATGATCATTCCCTTATATTTCTTTAACCCTGCCCTTCTAGCTGAAGGACTGAAGATCAGGTAGGCTATAGGCAGAGTATAGAGTGCGAGGCAGTGCAGGAGTGTGCAGATGGTCTGGTGGGTCCATAACGCGTTAGGAGCACTACGGGAGACTAGGGCCCGTTCACCAGAGTAATCACTAGCTGATCGGGCTGAAATGAAGTTGTATTTACTTACTCCCATCATTATTAATCACGTCCGTTTGATTTATTATAAATAACAATACATCATGTTTTTTTGTGGCGATGCTATCATAGCCTGGGCCCATGGCAATGTCACAGCACTCTATGCCGTCCTTATTTACGTTGACGGACGCGGAACAAGGAACCTACCTACCCATAGGTATAAGGTATCTGTAAGCATCCATGGTAGGTATATTTCGTGTAGGTGTCTCTTCTGCCCACGAAGTACTCCATGCATGCCTTACTCGATCAACGCTTTTTCCATTGCACATATACCTATAATCATACCTAGATGTACCTATTTCCTCGTCCTGCCTCTATAACGGCGATATAAAAAATTAATATAAACTACCTAATGTGATTAACGATTACTTAAAGGCTGTATAAGGACTCGTAAATGCTCTTGTTCCCAGGTATAGTTAGATTCAGAGTGCCATAAGCCATAACTGCCATAAGAAGTGAAGTAAGCAAGGGCGGATCCAGCTAGGGTATGATACCTATCTAGGTATGAAGTGAAGAAATTTTTTAAGGCGTTCATTTCATTTCCACGAATCTAAAATTGTTCACCTTCGGGATTTTTTATTGTTTCATGTATTTATTTGGCTTTTTATTTTATTTCTACTTAATATTTCTTAATTTTAATTATAGGTTACCTAAGTAAGTATATAGGTACTAAAACTATAGAAGGGGGAATTTCACCTTGGTACCGGCCCCAACCCACCTCGATCTTTGAGCCCCCTTTTGAACCAAGTAAGCTTAGGACCAATTGGTACCTATTCACTTAATTTAATGGATTGAACGCTTGTGAGCCTGTTGCCTTTGCCTTTCAGTCCTTTCACTTTGAATTGAGAGCACCAGAGGTAAAACAAGCGGTATAACAACTGTAGTCGCTCTATAGGAGCCTTTTCGATGTTTTCCAATGATGACCCTATTATTTTTAATTCCGCCACAGGTTCCATTAAGTAACAATAGCCCAAAACATTGTTATGCAAATATCACTTGGGTAATTTAGGTGCATGGGTATTTTACTTATGTATACCGTACATGTGGTGCTTCCTTAAACTGAAAGTGAGTAAAAACTTAAAATGACTTACTGTTGAAGGTAATGTCGGAACTTTATAACAAATAATACCTAATATTTTTTCAACATTCTGTGCAATATTTCCAAGCCACTGCTCATATACATGCATCATTGTCTCCTCTGGTTTACTGCAGACAAACTAGTTTTCAGGTATAGAGCTGCCCTTTTGCCCTTTGAAGGATTGAGGGTTACCTATTGAGAATAATTTCTAGTTGATGAGATGTGCGGCGGCTGGTCCAGGCAGGACAGGCGCCGCGTCACAAAGGAAAAGGCTCACCCTCCGTACCCTCTTGAGGACCTTTGTCCGAACTCAATGGTTCTGGGAAGTGACAAAAACACCAGTGAGCTTGACTCTATTATTTTTCTCGGCTGACTGCAGCTATTGTTATTAGAACACCTTCAGGCGCTTCGGGTATTGACTGTTAAAATACGCTGAAATGAGCCTTGGATTGTTAAAAGTATCCTTTCACGACCCATTGCGTATCCGATAATTTTAAGGTTTTCGTGTTGTCAATAAAGCAAGAATATTCTATATCTGGAAATAGTCTAGAAATATTTTTTATTTTTTATTCTTTTATGGCCGAAGCCAGTTTAGTAGTGGGCCGAAGCCAGTACATCCATGTCGGAAGCGGAAAATTTTTTCGTTCCGCCGGGATTCGAACCCGGACCTCTCAGGACACAAAGCGGACCCCTTGACCACTCGGCCACTGAGAGGCACTATAGAAATAGTCTAGAAATAGACCGAAAGTATTGTACTTTTAGGAGGTGATTCTATACAGGTTGCTTCTGATACTTGGCTTATAAACCAGACCTATATACTATATACCTACCATTTCTCATAAATTCAATTAAAGGGAAGTGCAGTTCTCTTGATATAAAAATGAATTGTTCAATTTACAAACTATAGGATCACCTGTGTAAACTTCAAGCAATTCCAAAATTTTCAGGGACCAGCAGTGCTCATGCACCCATGTGAGACAGACAGAGAATGAAACGGGTAAAGGTGTATAAAAACATATACCTACTACCTATATACCTACCTACCTACGTCTCAACTCAGTTGTTTATTAAATTATTCAAAATGGAGCGATTAAACCACCACCTTAATATATCTCGTTAACAACTTTATTTACATATGAGATTTAGAAACCAAGACTCCTCCTATCGTCTGACAGCCCAACCTTCTTCTATTTATCATGCTTATACTTACCTCTTTTTCTGGCACTTAACCCATGTGAACCGTTCACTCCATTCTCATTGCTTCGTGCCATTCAAAGCTGGTGAATGATATAGGTGCGTCAGTCACAACCTTTTCAAATAGTGTTGAGAAATTAAATAAATGAACCACGACCCACATATACAGCGCCAAATTCAACCATTCCAAAATAAAGCCAAAACTAGCGAGAAAGTAAAAATAGAGCAGGGCTTTTTTTTTGCAGTTTTGTCGCACTTTAGTTAGTTGTATACTTACTTTAGTTAATCCGGCCTCTATAGGTACCAGATCTAAATTACTGTAGGTATATCTTCCTCCTACCTATAGGCTATATATAGCCATATATTAGCCAAAAATTTTTTTTAATGTACCTACCTATACCTGTACACAGACCTATTGAATGTACCCACTACCTACTTATACCTTGAAGTTTATAGGTATACTTTATTCTATGTTGCAATCTTATTATAGTGGAGTAAAATAAATATAATCTGTGAAGTAAAGGCGAGTAAAAACGACGGGGGGTAGACCCGTGACAGACAGAAAAGAAACGAAGTGGTGGAAGAGAATTGTCTCGTACCTCGCTAGTAGCTACACCCCGTATAGAAGGTTAATAACGGCGCTGGGACGACGTTAGTGACATTAGGCAAAGAGAAAGGATTTACTGCACGAAAAGTGCCAGCAATAAAACCCACATTCCCGGCACCTGACCAAAATACAAAAACCATCCGCTCCTAAAATGATGTCCCTACCAAAACGCAGAACGTGGGCAAATAGTTCTTCCTTTCTCTCCCTTGTTAAGTTGTACCATTACCATTTGATGGGGCTGTTCCATCGCTGACTCGACTGAGACGGTCTACTCGAGGGGTTAACCACTCGTTGGGAATCTCGTTGGGAATCATTGGAAATCTTTATGAAATCTCAGGGAATCCTGGAATTTGGTTCATCTTTCTATGAATATCGTTGGGAATCTTTGGAAATCTTTATGGAATCTCAGTGGAATCTCAAGGAATCTCCGGAGTGGTTACCCCCTCGTACCTACTCATAGCCCGACCCATGGCTCTGAACAATTTGAGTCAGTCGTGTCACAGTATATGAGTTCCCACTGTCTTGCATGCCTGAGCCAGTTTTGGGGGTCTTACGTTAATTCCCATATGCAATACCTACCTATATCTCCCTTATCATTGTTCAGACATGCATTCATGCATATCCAATACCTGCTTAATAATACCTCGTATACCAACAATACCTCTAGGTATATAGAAGTTCTCTTTTTCTGTTTATGAAATGTCCTTATACCTATGATGTTGTTTTCGATGGAAAATTGATGAACTGGATAGCAACAAATTAGCTGTATAAAGGGCAGATATCAGGTACATAAGGATTTCAACAGAGTGTGACGGTGGAGACTCGGGGAGCACCTGGAAATACAATAGGTTCCCTCCCAAGCTCTTCATTGGCTCCTCAATCTGCTCCATCTCACCCCGTCTGGCCGAAAGGCTCGACTGACCACGTGCCCGCTGTGCTTTTGTACCTTTTGTCAGCCTAACGAGACTATTACACCTTGTTCAACACGTTATTCTCTGATCACTGTCCTTAACAGGCGCAAAACGAACCTCTTTTATCTTCTTTTAAGTTTGACATGTCAATGATTCTTCGATTTTCCAGGCTTTTTGTTGTTTTGAAAATAAATCTGTTGCCGAAAATTCATGACTCTGAATACCTGTGAAAAAGTATTTTTATATACCTATTAGGTGACTGGTGCGAGTGGAGTATCGTATAAAATCTTATTTTATGGAGAGCTAGAGTAGAGGTAACCTAGCTCTTCCTTTTCACTTTACGAGACCTCGATTTTAATTATTGTACAGTGACGAACTGGTCTGTTGGCTGCTTCAACAATACAACCTAAACCTAACCACACTCAAAACTGTTTATTTTGCTGCTGCTGCTGCTGCTGCTGCTGCATTATAGCCATGCACCCAGGGTTAGTTCAGTTACGTGTACACGTCGTATATTGAACTGCATATTATACAATAATTAGGTAAGTATGCACATGCAGGTATTGCAGCCTATTACCATAGGTATATCATACTTTACTGCATGTAACTTACCCACAATGTAGGTACAGAAAGAGGGCTAATAAACAGGATAAGGTGCCTCAGTGATATTTCTTGGAAAAACATGGGACACTGATAGTGATTTTGTTGAGAGATCAGGATGTTAGATTTGGCGAAGGCACCCCCTGGAAGAATAAAGGCTGTCACGAGGGCCGTGATAAAAATAAATAGAGACACAAAGGACTCTTGATATTGGCTTCAGTAATCGGGGTAGAATCTTGCCCAGCTGGGTGCAAGAGCATCTGGATACCTTCTGCTTTGCTGTGCCTGTATCTTGGTTATGTGAAGATGATGGTCTATTTATAGAATTTTTTCACCACAAAGTACATGATCAGTTCCTTCCATCATGAATTCAGCAGATGTAATAAGCAAGAAAGTTCGCCCCTATACTTCCATGGATAGAAAAGAGTCCCTATAAAACGTGAAAATTGAAAAAATATGCAAGGCATGGGGCAATAGCGTGACAGCGGGGCAGGTGGCCGCCACGGCTCAATTCCAACAGATTTTCGTAATAGAATGTAATGGCCCGGAATATGAGGGAGACGGATTTCTCACGCAGTGGCAGCCGCTTCAGTCAATTGACCGTGACGACCGTTTCGCTGTTTTTAAGGTTTATTTAAATTAACAGCCTCTTAAAAGTCCTAAAGTTGACAGATAGACATCAAGCAAACATTGTGAAGGCCACTTTTATACTGCAGCAATAACTCAGTGGGTGCGGTACCGACAGCTCACTTGCATAGGAATAAAGTTTCAAAGGATACCTATACCTAACTACATATTGAGTGGTTAGCACGTTCCAGCTTCTAAAAAATTACATCCCTGCATGGCAAGGTTTTCACACACAATCAAAATATTTTAAACACTGTATAGGTGTACCATAGGTGCCATATTTATCCTAATAAAAAAATGATTCTGCATGACTGCATGGTATAAATAAACTAAAAGTCTCAGTACCTATTACCTATCTACCTATGTTAGGTACATATCTACCTATATATACCAGGCCCGTATATCCAGAAAGCGGTCATGGGGGGGGGGGGGGGGGGGTTAGGGTCATAGGGGGGGTTTGCCTGTATTTTTTTTACTTTACCTGTATACGAAGTATACGTAAGGTAAAGTATTGTATTCGTGCGGGCCAATTTTCGGCAAACCTCAACTTTGAACCGTCATTGCTCCCAGACCTCAAAAGCGATTGAAACTTGCATATACATTTCAGAAACGTCCATGCCTTCGGAATGTGAAAACCAACTCACTTTTTTCATCCGACGAAAAGTTTGCCCCCAGGAATTTTTAGAAGAGGTCAGGTACGCCGTGTCAGTACGTATGTATGTATGTATGTGTGTATGTATGTATGTATGTGGCATTGACCTGGACGGCACACTTTTCAACCGATTTTCTTCAAAATCGGTAGTGACCTTTCTAAAATTGGAAGAAATAAAAATCCAGAAGCCCAGTTTCCCCCCTTTAAAATTAAGGGGGGTTACCCCCCTAAAACACCCCCAAAAAGTAGAAAAAAAATATTTGCTCAAAATCGGCTCTAACGATTTCGATCAAATTTTAGACAATTATAGAACAAATAATTACGAATCCAATGATACCACCCACTACCCCCGCATAACTCCCTGGCCGCTAAAAAAGGGGGGGAAGTCCCCCCTGGACCTGTAAAAGGGCGAAATCAGTGGATTCAGTTTTTTGTGGTATATGAGTAGTTCTGGATATGACACGTGACAACGGCCATACTCGTCACAAACGGTATATGGCTTATTTCGAGCCTCCCCCCCCCCAGGGGGGGGGGCAATTTTGAGTGACTTTTAAAGTGCGGCTTATGGGGTCTCAAACTGTTCGGGCGAACGTTGTGAAGCAAGTTTTTGTATCAAAAAGTTTTTCTGAACGTATCCAAGCACCCCACCCCCTAAGGGGGGTAGATTTGAGTGGTTTGCGAAATATGGGTTGTGGGGGCTCAAAATGATCGGGAGATCGTTCTGAGGCAATTTATATGGTCAAAATGATTTTTCGCCGCACCCCCCCCCCCCCCCCCCCCTATGGGGGAGTTTTGGATACTTTCCAAAGTACGTTGTATGGGGTATCAAAATGCTCGGGGAAACGTTCTGAGGCAATTTCTTTTGTCAAAAAGTTTTTCCGAGCTTCCCCAACCACCTCACCTCGTTTTAGGGGGTAGTTTTGGGTGGTTGCCATAGTACGTCGTGTGGGGTCTCTAAGTACTCGGGGGAACATTCTGGGGCCATTCCTTTCGTCAAAAAGTTTTTCCGTCTCCAATCATTTAACCAAGGGTTTTTTTCTAGGAATCACGCAAGTAAGCAGGTAAAGTTTTGTCCGACCGTGTCGTACCGCTTGTTTTGCTTCACGTCGGCATTACCATGTTAATTTTCCGTTCATGTGGGGCGTTTAACCCCCCCCCCCCCCCTTGGATACGGCTATGCTATACCTACCTATATTATGTATATATGTAGGTATATTCAAAAAGAGTGCAATAAATGCACGTGGGCACTATAGTCAAAAACTATTACACTTTTCCAAGTAAAAAATACGTTCAAAAGAAATGCACAAGTTGAATGGCAAGAAAGCAGCTTTTTTGTGCATATGTGCAAAGATATTATGTAGAAAAAATATGTATGAAAAGGTTTCCCTCCAACCGACCCTCACTGCAGAGGGTTAGGTCAGCGTCATTATTGCCAACAGGCCAACAGGATTATGCACTGAAATAAGAGCGACGCATACAGAGTGGTGGTTACGCACAATTTATCTCTAACAAAGACCACTAATGCATTTCTACCATCATTTATTTCTCAGAATTCTATAGTCTGGATTTTCTTAATCGATTCCACTGACCCATTCCCAAATTGACCACCACCAATATAGCATTATTCTGTTCTGGCCTTTACTGTTTTTTCATATAAAAAATCTACATCATACAGATTCATTTAAGTCTGCCTTATTATAAGACCCAAGTAGTTTTTTTACCTGCCTATGTCTGGCTATAATACCTAGACTACCTAGACCTAAGGCTCGTAAATGTGAGAGGAAGAGACAGATAGGTGAGGTGTAGGTAGATAAATGTATAGGTAGGTATAGGTACCTACCTACTTTTTAGATACCCTGCTGCATGCCTACTGAAGTAGCTATAACAATACCAAGTCTCTAATTACTAAAAAAGTGGGGTTTCAAAGTAAGTAAAGAGCCCTACATAAGTATTTACAAATATAGGTATCTATTACATCCTGTATGGTATGCCAACGTAAAGTATGATTATTTGTAGCCATCTCGGGTCTGCTGAGCCATTAGCCGACTCCAAGGGCCATCAGTCACAGTGCGAATTTAATTTCCCGAGAATGGGTTTATAGTTCTGATGGCACGGTTACGGTCCATGTGGGCCCACTGCCCTCCACCGCATCGCTTATTTTAATGTCCTCTTTCTGCTTACTTTGTATCGTTTTACCTACAGCTCTCCACGGGCCATGGCCGTAATGACTCTTGGAACTCAAAATCGCGTATACCTATAACCTCAGGATCGTCCTAGCCGACAATTGACAAATATTCCAGAGTTTCCCATGCAGTGGTATTAGAACTCTACCCCCTTAAAAATTAAGTAAGGCATGCCATGTCACGATTGTCACGGCAAAAATAAGTATTCTGGGAATTCGCGTCGGAATTACTTTTCAGGGACTAACTTATAAGGCAACAGTGGCTTTTTTTTTGCGAAATTTGTAGTCTCTCCAAACAAGGGGAAAATTTTAAAGTACTTTGTCGTTTGCAAAGAAAATCACATGGGTGACTGAAATGTCAGTATCCTGCGGTTTAAGCAGATAAAGCACAACCTGAAGGAAAATACAAAGAAATAGCAATAAACGGATTATAAATTTTTTACTTTTCCGTATTGATAGGTAGACATACTTAAGATATACTTACAGTAAGAGCAATAAGGAGCAAGAGCGTACCTATAACTACCTATAGGAATAGGAATAGACACTCACTTTATAGATATTTTGACGAAGAAGACGCGACCTTTTACGTCAACTGTGAATAATAGGAGTGTGGACAGGTCTATGATGATGCAGCTGCCTTTCCCTTCAAATGGAGCATGTCAACACATCTTCAGAGAGCTTTAGAAGAGCCATCACGTCTAAATAAATGTTTATAACCACATCTAGAAAAGACATTATCTTCTATACGCTTAAGTACATGAACAACTTTACTATAGCAATATCACTAATGTGTTATGGTAAACAAAATATGAATGTTTCGATCTGTTATAGGTTTAATACGGTCTACGGGGTGCTAACTAGGATAAATTACCGTCAGGACCAACTCTAGATGCACCACCCTGACTTTTAATTACTCTCAGCAAAAAGCGATAGGTAGGTACCTACTTATAGGTACCTACGTAGACTCTTGGTCTTGGAAGCCAAGATAAACATAATAAGTAAGTGAATATAAGGTAGGTATACTTAAACAAACACATCACAATAATGCTGTTGATCCTCTCAGCACTCTCATTGCACTCAGCTCTCCAGCCTGGCAATGGACAACTTTTGAACACCTGAAGATAAAGGAATATGCTAAGTACTGCACTCCTGTAAGCTGTGAAAACTCATTTCACTGCGGGCGGATGCCAGTAGGAGGTTTACAATGAGCGTTACGAGGAATAGTTGACAAATATAAAAGCATCTACTAACCTTTTATATCCACAGAACATGTCATTGCTTATTTCATAAACATTGCTGAATTTAAAGCTTTAAGTATTTAGATAAATTTTCTTTTTCTTTTTTATCGCTTCAGGCAGTAAGTAGGTAGGTTAAGTCCCTATGCCCACCTTAACAAGAATATAAAATAATATTGAGTGGGAAATACGATACAAAAGAACATATAATTCAACTGAGACTTTTATATGATTTACATATTTTTAACAAAATCGCTATTTTCGTAAAATTACACAAACAATAAGCAAAACTTCTGCAAAAGTATAAAGGCGCAAAAACGACCGGAAATGATTTTACCGCCATTTTGAACTAATCTCGTGCCACGTTTGTTTTGACTGAACGCACACGGCAGCAATCGCAGAGCAGAGAAGTCGGGGTCGCTCGCTGGTTGCGGCGTCTGTTGCACAATTTTTCAGATATGTATGAAGAAGAAGGTAAGTTCTGTTCATGGTATTATTGCACTGAAGTAGCTTGGTTAATTTTTAGAGATTAATATTTAAATATTTTCTTTTAGATCCGTACGAAGATGACGAAGCTGCCGAGATCTCTTCAGAACTGTGGCAGGAGGCTTGCTGGATCGTCATCAATTCGTATTTTGATGAAAAAGGGTTGGTGCGCCAGCAGTTGGACTCCTTTGATGAGTTCATTCAAATGTCGGTTCAAAGAATTGTGGAAGATTCACCCCAGATTGACTTGATGGTGAGTTTCTTCCTGTAGGTTTACTGGAGTGGGATGTACCTGTGTCCTGATTCTTTAATCTGGGAAACCACATTAATTTGTACATTCAGGGTTGTTATTAAAACTTTTTTATTTTTTTTATTAAGTACCTAGGTACCTACTTACCTACCTACATTTTAATCTAAAACACCTATAAATTGCTCAATTATTTTACAGTCCCCCAGCTGAGTTTCATATAGGTATTGAAAAGGTCCGTCCATGCTTCTTTAATGGTAGAAAACATTGTTTCATGCCCAGACCCAACCAGAACAAGGTTGTGAACTGTGTGTGTGTCACAAGTTCCATTCAGGTACGAGTAGGTAGGTACTACTTTCAAGTATGAGAAGGTAATATTTATAGATTAGGCAGGCAACTGGTTTTTAGGAACAACTGTAGGTAGGTACTTTTCAGGTACATAGTTGAAGGTAATTTGTTTTGTAGATTTGTTAACCAGTTGGTTTTGAGGTATTGCACAAGTAGGTACTTTTCAGGTATGGGAAGGTAACTTGTATAGATTTAACAGGTTTTTAGGTATAAATAAATTAGACATTAGATAATATCGAACCAAAAACACTCCATGTAAAAAATTAAAAAGTTGTAAACAAACTGCTTTGAGTTCTCATGCGGTTCTCATTTTGAATCCAGGCAGAAGCGCAGCATGCATCCGGAGAAATCGAACATCCTCCGCACTACCTTCTAAAGTTTGAGCAAATTTATTTGTCAAAACCCACCCACTGGGAAAAGGATGGTGCGCCAAGTCCTATGATGCCGAATGAGGCCCGTTTGAGGAACCTCACTTACTCAGCACCGCTGTATGTGGACATCACAAAGACCATCGTCAGAGAGGGAGAAGAACCAATTGAAACTCAGCATCAAAAGAGGCAAGTTCTGCTTTTCCTTAATGTATATTTTTACTAACCTTTCGTACATTACATTCTAACAGGACCACTCTTCTATCATCTGCTGTCTTAAGTTTTTTGCACTGTTAATAATTATTGTTTATTATATGAAATATTTCATCCGACCAAAAACACTCCGTGTAAAAAAAACAGCCAAGTTTATAACCCTCCAAAAATTATCCTATCTCAACAGCCCTTAAAAGGGTTTGATATAAAAAATGTTGGCCAAGTTCTCCACATTCCAGCTATCACTCGGCCCACAAAATTAGTGATATCACTTATTGCAGGGCCAAGACCTTGGCGCAAATCACGTAAGCGTCACAGCCGGTCATAGACACAGACTTTAAGGTTGGATGGGGGCTGCGGTCCGGGGGTATTGGAAAGCAGGTATATGACAAAATATGTCGCCAACATCCTTGTGATTCGCGCCAAGGACTTGGCCCTGTAATAAGTGATATCACTAATTTTGGGGGCCGAGTGATAGCTGGAATGTGGAGAACTTGGCCAACATTTTTTATATCTGAAGCGGGGGAACATTAGCGGGTAATACATCAGCGGTTTTGCGGAGAAATAGCGGGCGGGGTTACTTGCGGTTGAGCATTTTTCAAAACACCAGCGTCGTCTACAAGCTTCAACTGTTCTTTTTGAGTTTAGTTCCTGACGCTGCCGCTAGGGGGGTCAGCCGTTGGCGCCAAATTTGAATTCTGGTTTACTTCTCTTTGCCATTACCTATCTATACGGAAACATCCCGCCTACCAAGAATAACCGCAGGTATTCTTTACTTCTTAGCTAGCGTGAATACAAACAACAGTAGGTGGGTGCGTAGTTAGCATTATGAACATTACGAATTATTACAAACTAAAACAATGGGAAAGTAGTGCAGACGCAACTTTTAAAACATAAACGCAAGGATTACTTAAACAAGAAACTAGAGTCACAGGGTGTGCCTTTGGAGGTTGGTACCTGTAACAAACATTTAATATTGGGCCTCGATGGGCAACAAAACAAGATTTTGGACAGCTCGACGATAGACTCCGGCTTGGGTCTTGACATCGGCCACCCGTACAACGCCGTCGCGGCCTGGGTGCAGGGCTTTAGTTCTTCCACATACAAATACACATAGGTACCCTTTACTGATGGTTGCGTTGCGGCGACGGCTTTCTTTCTCCGGGAACGGTCCACCGAAATCAGTGGAGCAGTAAGTAAAGGGGCGAGAAGGTTTAACCCGTTCTGCTGGCAAGTCTGCCATAACGGGCTGGAGCACTGTCGCGCGAAGACGAGTGCACTTGACACAATTGAAAGTGAGATGGCGGATCAAAGAACGCCCGGAAATGATCCAAAACCGTCGCTGAATCATTCCTTGTGTTGTCATAGGCCCAGAGTGGCCAGATAGTTCATGGTAGTGTAGACATACTAGCCGGGCTAGATGACACTTAGATGATAGAATCAGAGGATGTTTTGCTTCATCCGGAAGGTCGGAGGCGCCGAGGCGCCCGCCTACCCTGAAGAGGCCCCCGGAGTCAACGAAGGGGGTCAAGCGATGTAGAGAGGAGCTAACTGGGCGTCCTCGTTTTGCGTTAGCGATGTCTTCTTTGAACGACTCCTGCTGTTGTAATTGAACGATGGTCAGCAGCCCATCCTGTAGTTCGGTAGTACTCAAGGGACCCGTTGTCTTGGTTGCTCCTTTGCGAGAGTTGCGAAGAAATCGTAGAACATATGCAAACGTCCGTTTCAAACGAGTAAGCGAGGAGAACCTGGAGAAAGACGTAACAAGCGGGTTTTCTATATCTTCTGCAGCCACTAGCACAGTTACTGCAGGCGGAGGGTTCTTGGTTTCGGCCTTGACTTCTTCTAAGTCAGAGGGCGTAAGCGGTGCGGTTTGCAGGGGCTGGTCCGGTGGTAGCATCAGGACGTCCGGTCCGATCCACCACTGCCCATGCTCCAGTAGTTCAGGAGGGGTCAACCCACGGCTCGCGCAGTCGGCGGGGTTGAGTTCACTGGCAATGTGGTGCCAGGCGGTCGGAGGCGTGGAATCCAGGATTTCCACGACCCTGTTTGCAACAAAAGTCTTCAGTTTAGGCGGCGGTGTCTTCAACCAGGCAAGCACGATGGTGCTGTCGGTAAACATATGAACATCATGAGGAGGTAAGCGTGCGCAAACCGAGCCCATTGAAACGAATAAGCGGGATAACAACTCAGCGGCGGATAGTTCAAGACGCGGAACGCTCAGTGTCTTTAAGGGCGCGACTTTGGTTTTAGCTCGTAGTAGAGAGATGGTGACGGAGTCTTTTCCGACACATCGTAGGTAGATGGCAGCCGCATACCCCTTGGTGCTGGCATCGCAAAATCCAAGGAGCTGGACTTCTTTGGCTTCGGTCACTGGCACGTGACGCGGTACTTGTACAGTTTTCAAAACTTTTACTTCTGACACAATGTGGGTCCATTCAGCAGCCTGTTCCGCAGGCAGAGGATCGTCCCAGCCTGTTCCTATCAACCAGAGTGACTGCATGAATACTTTACAAAGGAAGATGAATGGTGCCAGCAAACCGAGCGGGTCAAATAAGCGCGCTATGTAGGAGAGGCATGCTCTCTTTGTGATGGTTGAGTCGTCAAATTCTACGATTGCATAACCGAAAGTATCAGCGGTGGGGTTCCACTCGAGGCCAAGTACCTTGAGGGCCCAGTCCCCATGGTCGCGGATCACCAGCGGGGTGTCACGATGCTCCACAGGGATGTCAGCGAGCACAGCTGCAGAAGAGCTGGCCCATTTTCGCGGTAAGAAGCCTCCTTTCAGCAGGAGGGCCTGCAACTCTTCATACAGTTGCCGGGCTTCTTCTTCATTTGTACAGCACGCGGTAATGTTGTCCATGTACGTCCCCTGTCTGAGGGCAGCCGAGGCAAGAGGGAATTCGGATCCCTCGTCTTCCACTAGCTGTTGGACAACTCGAAGAGCGAGAAAAGGTGAGCAGTTCACACCGAACGTTACGGTGCGCAGAACGTACTCCTTTAGCGGTTCAGCGGGTGAGCGGCGCCAGAACACACGTTGCACGTCACAATCGGGTTCTCGCACGCGGATTTGCAGATACATCTGCTTGAGGTCAGCGGAGACTGCTACTGGTTTCAGCCGAAAACCAGTCAGCACTTCAGTGAGGTCCTGCTGTAGCTTAGGACCTGGGAACAGCGTATCATTCAGGCTTACACCAGTGGAAGACGTAGTTGAGGCGTTCATAACAGTGCGCACGCTCGTAGTAGTGGAGGCCTTGCACACAGTATGTTGCGGGATGACGTACGCAGCTGGTTGCGTCGCCAGTGTCATTTTACCAGAATCAACGTAGTCTTGCATGGTGGTGGTATACTTCTCGTAAACAGCGGGGTCTTTCAGTAGACGTTTTTCAAAGCTATAGAAGCTTTGTTCCGCATACTTGCGGTTTTCACCAAGAGAAGGTGCTTGCGGTCGGAAAGGCAGCGCGACAACGTACCTTCCTTCTTCATTGCGGGTGTGTGTAGTGCGAAACTGCTGTTCACAATAAACGTCATCAGGGTCTGGTTGTGCGGGCTTCTCGATTTCTTCTACTTCCCAGAACCTGCGTAACGCCACGTCCAATGTGCACTGAGTCAGCAGAGACACGCGGGATGCCCCGGGAGTGGATGCGGGAACCTTACCCACAACTAGCCATCCAAGGGCCGTATCCATAGCCATAGGCGTTCCATGAAGGATGGCCTGCTTTCCATTCATAATGTCTCCGAAATCACCCGCGCCAAGTATCACGTCAATACCTCCGGGTTCATCGAAATGCGGATCAGCCAATTGTAGATTCTTGAATCTTGCGGTTACCTCGATAGGTATCTTTGCAGTAGGCATCACATAAGGTAGGTCAGTCAACACCAGTGCTTCAACCTGTAAAGAGAAGTTAGCATCGACACGAGAGCGAACATTGAAATGCACCACACCTACAGCTGGGGTGGTGGCGTTGGAGATGCCTAGAACAGCGGTATCTGTGCGTTGAATACGTAATCCAAGACGCAGAGCGGTAGCTTTCGTAACCATGGTCACTTGCGACCCAGGGTCCACGACAGCTCGTAGCGGTTGAACTTTTTTGTTGCGGTCGGACGCCAGCAGTACAGCGGTTCCCAATAGTACTTGTTGACTAGTGGTAGTCTGGTGAGCAGCTAGAACTACTGCGGAGTCCTTGCTTTCCGAAACAGGAACTTTGTCTTGTTTCTGCGGTTCAGCGGTTTGCGAGGGGCGCGACTCGAAATGCAACATGGTATGATGCGTCCCCTTACACGATTGACAGCGGGAGTTACTTTTACAACTGGACCTGAAATGGGTTCCAAAACAGTTAAGACAGCGGTTCGACTTCCGAATAAACTCATATCGGTCGTCTACACTCATTTCTTTCAACTTCGGACACTTCATAAGCCAATGTGTGTCTTGACACAAAGGGCACGATGCATCATTGGCCGCTGACTTGGCCAACAAAGCATGCTGACGTTTGGGTGCAGGTTTAGATGCCTGCTGAGGGCGCGATCGGTTCGGCTGCACCGCAGCGGCGGTCTGCGAAGCGTTCATCTCGGCGTACTGAAGTTTATGGGTCACGAACTCCATGAGGGACTCGTAGCTAGGGAGCTCAGTAGGGTCATTTTTCTTGTCAAATTCTACCTGAGTAGTCTTGTCCAGCGCGCGGTATGCAAGGAAAAACAGCACGAAATCTATGCCATCTTCAATCTCCAAGCCAGTAAATGCATCTATAGAGTCTTTATGCACGGACAAGTACTCTTGTAAGGCTTCCTTGGTATTCAAAGCACCTACCTGGTAAGTGCAGATTCGATTTAGGTGATGGGAGCCCAACAAACGAGGGTTTTGATACCTTTTGTTGAGCGCTGCGTAGGCTAACGCATAGCTTGGTTCATCCAACGGAAAATTAGCGATGATCTGAAGGGCGTCTCCCCTCAGCGAATTACGAAGGTAATGATACTTGAGAATGTCTGGCATTTGAGCACGATGCACCACCGCATCGTAAAGGGTGATGAATTTTGTCCATTCGCTCACCACACCCGAAAACGGTTCAATCTTAATTTTAGGTAACGTTTCTCGCCAGGTACCACCCTGTGACTGAGGTTCTGAAACTCGCTCAACAGGTGGAGCTGGAGGTACTGTTTGAGCTGCCAATAACTGCCTGTACTTTAACTTAACCTCGAAGATCATACTATCGACTTGTGCGTCTACTTCACTTAAATCAACAGGTTCCTGAACCTGCAAATTTGCAACAGTTATTGCATTTTGTATTTGATCAAAATTACGCCGTAATCCATCGAGTTCCTCAACTCGAATAGCAATTGCATTCACATCTGCTGTTGTTTGTACAAACTCCGAAATTCTAACAATTCTAGGGAGCAACGCTTCCCTATGCGCAAGAAGCACTGCTATCTGACCTGGTTGTGCCATGGTCAAACACAGACCCAAAAGCGGTAATATTCCTGATAAAGCGAGTTACAATAACAAGTTAACCTAAATAATGCATGTGAAATGACGTTTCAATCATTATTAGCAACGAAATGAATAGATAAAACCAGAAATTTGGGGAAAATAGGCGCAGTCACTTGCCACCATCTTGCAATGCACAGTCACGAATGTTGTCACGAAGAATTCCAAAATTGCCAGTTTTACACAGGAACTTGCACTTAAAACGTTCACAAACTTTATCCGACTCGTTTAGGACCAAAATTATGAAGCGGGGGAACATTAGCGGGTAATACATCAGCGGTTTTGCGGAGAAATAGCGGGCGGGGTTACTTGCGGTTGAGCATTTTTCAAAACACCAGCGTCGTCTACAAGCTTCAACTGTTCTTTTTGAGTTTAGTTCCTGACGCTGCCGCTAGGGGGGTCAGCCGTTGGCGCCAAATTTGAATTCTGGTTTACTTCTCTTTGCCATTACCTATCTATACGGAAACAATATCAAACCCTTTTAAGGGCTGTTGAGATAGGATAATTTTTGGAGGGTTATAAACTTGGCTGTTTTTTTTACACGGAGTGTTTTTGGTCGGATATCATATAATTTTTGTAAGGTGGTACAATAGTTTCTACCAGTAGGTAAAACATCAATTAATTGGCTGTCGAATGGACTCAAGTTTTCTTGCCATACCTGGAAAGTACCTACCAGTACCTGAAAACCAGTTCCCTGTCAACCATACTAAAATTACCAATCTCATACCTGAAATACCTGAAAAGTACCTACTCGTACCTGAAAATGAGTTCCCTGTCGAATCTCCACAAATTACCTTCCTATACCTGAAATGTACCTAATCGTACCTGATAACAAGTTGACTGTCGAATGGAGTCAAAATACCTTGCCATACCTGGAAAGTACCTCCCAGTACCTGAAAACCAGTTCCCTATCAAATCTACACAAACCTGAAATGTAACTACTCGTACCTGAAAGTAAGTTGCCTGACGAATCTACACAAATTACCTTCCCATCCCTGAAAATATAGTACCTTCTTGTACCTGATACCTGAAAGTAGTACGTAATCGTACCTGAAAGGAACAAGGAGACATATCCACATTTCACAACATTGTAGGTAGGTATAGGTATTTATTGTTAGGACAAGGAGCTGGAGGCAGTATTTGCTTTGTAAATATCTGCCATAAGTTAGTATGGGAACTTTGAATCGAACCTGAACCTATAATACTGAAGGTACTTCGGGTTTGCGATTTTTCTGGATGTCCACGGGATGGTACCTACAAGTGTGCTGAGTTTCAGCTCTATCGCACTGCTGGAACATGCTAATAATTTGTATAGGTGAGTCAGTGAGTGAGTCAGTGAGTGACCCTCAAAAACAGCTAAGTTTGGTATGTCACTGCTCAGGTACGGTTGGACGTAGAAGTTTGAAATTTCATTTAGGAGGTCCCGTGCGACCCTACTAGAGGAAAAGGGTACCCACTGTTCGAGCCACGCCCCCTTGCCTCCTGTAGAGAGGCACGAAAAGTGCACAACTCTGGTTCCTGTATAACATGCTGGCAGTGCTCGAGGCTTTGTCGCGCTTTCTTTTTGTTTAAAACTTGGCTGTATGCACTGCCGTGCATGTTGATACAGAACATCGAAAAGTCACTGGTAAATAGCAACATGGTAAACCAGTTTCTGATTTTTAGCCATTATTTTGAAGGGCAGGAGTCATCATTTTTTCACATCAAAGAGGTTGTTGTGTAATTGAATTGTGAATTATTTTCAGTTTTATCGGGAAGATCCCCATCATGTTGCGATCTACTTATTGCCTGCTCAGCGGCCTTACAGATCGAGATTTGACTGAGTTGAACGAATGCCCCCTGGACCCTGGAGGCTACTTCATTATAAACGGGTCAGAAAAGGTACTGATCGCGCAGGAGAAGATGGCCACCAACACGGTATATGTATTCAGCATGAAAGATGGCAAATACGCTTACAAGACCGAGATCCGCAGCTGCCTCGAACACTCATCCAGGTAATGTTCTTGCACCATACATAAGAGAAAGTCAACGTAAAGCGTTACTGGTTATTACCTACTTTCTTTTTCTAGTGAACAAAGTCTTTTTTCTACTTGTAGTGAATTTTTTTATTAGATACGTTTTTTTAATAATTTATGCTAATCGAGTGATTTTTGACAAATTTTTGTGTGGACCGAAATCACTAAAAAGAAAAGAAATCCGTTAAGAGCATAGGATAAATGATAGTTTCCTCACTAAAGGGAACTTCAAAAGAATGTCAACGTCGCTACAGCATTACGCCGGCATGCAGCCCTTAGAAACGATGTCACTCTTAATTTTTCGCTGCAGAAGGTGTTTATGATCGATATTAATGGGAAGCTGTGATATTTTTCAGACCGACAAGCACGCTTTGGGTAAATATGATGGCTCGCGGTGGACAGAGCGTCAAGAAGTCGGCCATTGGTCAGCGCATCATCGCCATCTTGCCGTACATCAAGCAAGAGATTCCCATCATGATCGTCTTCCGCGCGCTGGGCTTTGTTGCGGACCGTGACATCCTAGAACACATCATTTATGATTTCGACGATCCCGAGATGATGGAAATGGTAAATTTTACACCGAAAATGTCAGACCCGGGGTAAGGCCGAGGCGTGTTTGGGTCCCGATTATATTGTAAGAAACAACTTACTGAGGCTGGATTTCACCACTTTAACGTGAAGACTATCGTGTACACGATAGCGCTATCGTTTCGGTAAAAAATGTTAACGGCTTTCACCATGCACCATTACCGTTTCGTTAGCTTTCGAGTGGATTTTCCGTGCGTTAGCGAAAACAATAATTTTCATTTGGTGTAGTCTAATGTAGTCTAATCAACATTTTAACTTCTTTCTCCGAAAAAATAGGGGTTTTTTCACGTTCATTTCCACTTTTAGATTGAAATTGTTGAAATAAATTTGACGTAAACAAAGCAGGCGAATTCTATTGACACAACAAAACCTAACGAGAGGATGTCTGCTTTTTGGAATCGATAGCTATTCGAACGTTAAAAGGCACTATCGCGAGGTGGTGAAATTCAGCCTAAAGTGAAAAGAGTTTACATGAATTACTACAAACTTAGGCGCAAGTTTAATAAAATGACTTAGTTACTTCAGAACAAAGGACCTTTTGCGTTTCTCTATATTGGTTTGTCAGAAGTTCTTGGTTTTTAATTGCTTTTACCTACAAGATGTCATATATCTAACAGGTAAAACCGTCGCTAGACGAGGCGTTTGTGATTCAAGAACAAAATGTGGCTCTCAATTTTATTGGAGCCCGTGGAGCGCGGCCTGGTGTGACCAAGGAAAAGCGAATCAAATATGCCCGCGAGATCTTGCAAAAGGAAATGCTGCCGCACGTGGGTGTCTCCGATTTCTGCGAAACTAAAAAGGCCTATTTCCTTGGTAAGACAAAAGATAACTTATCAAATTGAGTTGCCTACCTACGACCTAAATAAGTATATAGGGTGATTAGTCTCCGAAAAACCTCTGCCTTAAATTCACATCATACAGCCACTTGCCCCAGTAATACCAAAATACCAACAACCCATGTTTGAAAGGAATATAGCTTTATAATTTTTGTATTTGTAGGTTACATGGTGCACCGCCTGCTACTGGCGTCTCTGGGTCGTCGTGAGCTGGATGATCGTGATCACTATGGTAACAAACGACTCGACCTTGCTGGACCTTTGCTGGCTTTCCTGTTTCGAGGGTAAATAATTTAACAAATGTGTGTCATACAAGCCCAATCGCGAGCCTTATGTTGGCTCCAACGAATAGTGTTGAATATTCACTCTTTACTGTTGCCTTGTCCCCGTTAGATTCGTGGCAAAGAAGTCAACATTTACTTTATTTTTTGTTTACACAGGTTATTCAAGAACTTGATGAAAGAAGTCCGGATGTTTGCGCAGAAGTTCATTGACCGTGGGAAGGATTTCAACCTGGAATTGGCGATCAAGACGAAGATAATAACGGACGGGCTTCGATATTCTCTCGCTACCGGCAACTGGGGTGACCAGAAGAAAGCTCATCAGGCCCGTGCCGGCGTATCTCAGGTAAACCAATCATTTACAATTGCAATTATCTATTCTATAGATTTCCTGCTTTTCAGGAATTTTTAATTACTCAGAAGTTTTGAGCATTATGATTAGTCCCTAGTATAAGTTCGGTACCTTTGTTTCGTGACAAAATAAATTTAGGACTATGGCCCTCGAATGTGACATGCGTCGCGCGTCGAGGTTTCCGTTAAAAAGTTAAAAAACCGGAATATTAGAATTTTCATAATTATAATTATAATTTTATAATTCAGGAAGATAGAAATAAAGCTTGATTTCAGGTGTTGAACAGATTAACATTCGCTTCAACGCTGTCTCATTTGCGCCGCGTTAACTCTCCTATCGGGCGAGATGGGAAACTCGCCAAACCTCGACAGCTGCACAACACTCTGTGGGGTAAGTAGGTATATATGTACGAGTAACTCTGATGGAAAATTCCCTGTAAGGTTTTATTACGGAGCAAAAATATTACGAACGAGAGAAATGGTTACCGGTCTCTTACCGAGTATCGATCTACGAAACAAAGGTATAGTAATATAGTATATTGTACATCTTATTCACCGTTTTCTAGGCATGATTTGTCCAGCTGAAACACCGGAAGGCGCGGCCGTCGGTCTGGTAAAGAACCTCGCCCTGATGGCCTACATCTCTGTCGGCTCGCAGCCTTCGCCTATCCTCGAGTTCTTGGAGGAATGGTCCATGGAGAACCTGGAGGAAATCGCTCCATCCGCCATTGCCGATGCTACAAAAATATTTGTCAATGGATGTTGGGTAATGCTGAGTTTTGTTCAATTTGGAATCGAGTTTTGGAAATTCTGGCATTCCCCACAGCAAAAACATGCAACAGTTTCCTCAGAGTTTTCTATATTTTTCATGAGTTCGTACCTATGCTCTTGTGCAGCGTTCAGATAATGCAGGCAAATGAAAGATGTTTCCGTATTACCTTCTACAGGATTTCTTGGCAAATAGTTCTTTAGTGATATAGTAGTAGTGATGCAGTAGCATCTTGTACTTAAGACTGATCCGGCTACTGCATTGTTGTTATCCGGATGGTGCAGTTTCAGTACCTGGCTCTTAACATAGTTTGCCGGTGATAGGTGGGAATTCACCGAGACCCCGAGCAGTTGATGGCGACGCTGCGCAAGCTGCGCCGTCAGATGGACATCATTGTGTCGGAGGTTTCGATGATCCGGGATATCCGGGACCGTGAGATCCGGATCTACACGGATGCCGGGCGCATCTGCCGGCCACTGCTTATCGTTGAGGGCGGACAACTCCTGCTCAAGAAGAACCACATCAGTATGCTCAAGGAACGGGAGTACAACAACTTTGGGTAAATCTAGATAATGGGAAAGGAGCCAGAATAGCTCATTTTAACTATTTTAAGTTCAGTACTTTCGCACGAAAGATTGTGCGCCAACTTGGAAGGAAGAATGATATATCGTTTCAACAGTTTCGTAGGAAACAATTGTTTAAAATAGTGTCTTATTTGTTGTTGTTCCTACGGTTTAGTTGGCAAGTGCTCGTGGCCAGTGGAGTAGTGGAGTACATTGACACGCTGGAGGAGGAGACCGTGATGATAGCGATGAATCTGGACGATCTGCGAGTGGGCCAGGAAAAGGAATATGCCTACTGCTCGACCTACACCCACTGCGAAATCCACCCCGCCATGATACTGGGAGTCTGCGCCAGCATTATCCCCTTCCCCGATCACAACCAGAGCCCGCGTAACACTTACCAGGTATGTTAGCAACCATTGTCAGTTACCCATGACCCATGACAAATCAAAGATCAGTTTGGCTGCTGATTGGCTTAATGTTTTTTGACCATTTCTACCTCCCATGGTTGTGTTTGTTGTTAGAAAGAAAAACGTATTTTATGATTCGTGGGTGATCAGACATTGGTTGATGTAAAAAAAAAAAAAAAAAAAAATCAAAAGTTGAACATAAAATAACAAGCAGTGTGGTTTAGAGTGCCATGGGGAAGCAAGCGATGGGTGTGTACATCACTAACTACCACGTGCGCATGGACACCCTGGCCCATGTCCTGTTCTACCCTCACAAGCCACTCGTGACGACCCGTAGCATGGAGTACCTGCGCTTCCGGGAACTTCCCGCGGGCATAAACTCCATCGTTGCCATTTTGTGTTACACTGGCTACAATCAAGAAGACAGCGTTATCCTCAACGCTTCCGCAGTTGAGCGCGGCTACTTCCGGTACCTACTGCTTATTTTACTGTTATTATTCATTTTAGGATGCTTCAAAGTTATAGTAGTTTCACTTAGGTGCTCCAGATTAGTAAACGAATTATTTGGATTCAATTTTTTTGCTCTGGTTATTTGTGAAAAAATGTAATTTCGGAAAAAGTAGTTTGAAAAAATGGGCTGGTACCTACGTGGCTGGTAGTTAAAAAAAAACATGTCAACTGATTAGGTAACCTCAGTTTCTTTTTCTCGTCTATTACCTTCATTATTAACTTTTTTTCAGGTCAGTGTTCTATCGTTCATACAAAGACTCGGAGTCAAAGCGTATCGGGGACCAGGAGGAGCAGTTTGAGAAGCCGACGCGGCAGACATGTCAGGGCATGCGCAATGCCATGTATGACAAATTGGATGACGACGGGATCATCACGCCCGGCGTGCGCGTGTCCGGTGACGATGTTGTCATTGGCAAGACCATCACCCTGCCTGACACTGAGGATGAGGTAAAGACTGCTGTTCGCTCTTTTTTACTGAACTACCCTCTGAATGGGTTTCACGAGACTTGTTTACGGTTAGATAAATTTATCAGTATATTACGCATTGCCTGACCATGCTTCTCCTACCACTATGGCTGCAGAGGCTTGGTGAGGTGAATCGAGCGTTCTGAAGAGCTCTAATCAGTTGGTTTACTGTTTTCCTGAAAATGTTGAATGTTTATTTTCAATTAGTTGTAGAACTAAATATGGCTGTTTTGATTTAGTTGGAGGGAACGACGCGACGATTCACAAAACGAGACGCAAGTACGTTCTTGAGAAACTCTGAGACAGGTTGTGTTGACCAAGTGATGCTAACACTGAACAGCGAGGGGTACAAGTTCTGCAAGATCCGAGTCCGCTCAGTCCGGATTCCGCAGATTGGTGACAAGTTCGCCTCGCGTCATGGACAGAAGGGAACGTGTGGGATCCAGTATCGCCAAGAGGTACTTGACCAAAAAGGAGCTATTGTAAAGCCACCAGCCACTGAAATGGAATGGCCCGAATAATTTTCGAGTTCTGTACTGTTATAAGGCTGTGAGCCGCTAGTCGGCTCGTCAACTTTTTCCTTCTTGGCTAGAATAACTTTGTTTTGTGATTTCTGTACAATTTCTGCATCAGTACTGTGATCCCCAAGTACAGTTATCCTCATTCATTGTTATGGATTTAGTCTGCAGTTAGAATCCCTCCATTTGACAGGATATATTATGATAATATCCTCTTGGCTCCATGCTTACGTTCAAGGCCCAACATTCACAAATTCCCAATCGGAATATAGATATTATGTTTGTGTATTGTAGGACATGCCTTTCACATGTGAAGGCCTCACACCGGACATCATCATCAACCCCCACGCCATCCCGTCCCGTATGACCATCGGCCATTTGATCGAGTGTCTGCAGGGGAAAGTGTCCTCAAACAAGGGTGAGATCGGCGACGCTACGCCCTTCAACGATGCCGTCAATGTGCAGAAAATCTCCACCCTCCTACAGGAATACGGGTATGTCAGTTGGCAGGATCCACGATCTTAAAAGGTTGCTTCTTAATACTTCTAGCACTGTAAATGTTAATTTCATGTAAACTAACCTCGAAATTAACACCGCATACCTACATCAACAATTTGGGGTGTTTAGGTACCACCTACGAGGGAATGAACTCATGTACAACGGGCATACTGGGCGAAAGATCAACGCTCAGGTATTCCTCGGACCTACTTACTACCAGCGTCTCAAGCACATGGTGGACGACAAAATCCACTCGCGTGCTAGGGGCCCTGTCCAGATCTTGGTGCGGCAGCCTATGGAAGGCAGAGCCAGGTAAGCAACGCCTGTGAAATAAAAATATATGCCAATTTCGATCTTTTCTGTTAATCATTTTCAAGCAAGTTTGAAGATAGTTGTTTGGTGTACTTTTGGTCGCTTCTTCATGAATAAATATGTGATTTATTATTTTTTAATTAATTTCAATAATTTCCATGAAATTTTAAGAAAACATTTTGTAACAGAATATATTACGGCGACCTTAGATGCATCTGAGGCTAAAAGTTGTCCACCTCAACAATAATTGATCTTTATATTTTAAATTTAAATTTAATGCAACGATAAAAGTGATGAAAGCCGAAAATTTTCCCAAACAACACTGAACTACCATATTCTGTTAGTTTTCACCTTCAGCTCAATCCACGCTGTGTATTTTTTGTACAGGGACGGAGGGCTACGTTTCGGAGAGATGGAACGTGATTGCCAAATCAGTCACGGCGCGGCTCAGTTTCTACGCGAGCGTCTGTTCGAAGTTTCCGACCCATACCGTATTCACGTGTGTAACCTGTGCGGTATCATCGCCATTGCTAACCTCCGCAACAACACATTTGAATGCAAAGGCTGCAAAAACAAAACTCAGGTATGTTGCAAACCCATCAGTCAGTTTCCACTGCACTGGCCAGTAGGCTCATCAAACAGACTTCAGTTGTTACCCTAAAGTACAATCCACAAACATGCCCTAAAGAAGTGAACTGAACTGAAAATGGAAGGGTATTTGTACTCAATTTTTTCTCCACAAAAGCATAGTATAAGATTCCCAGCCATGTTTTTTCTCGCTTAGGTATAGACGTATTTTATTATGATGATGAATGGCGGGGTGGTGTTTAAAAATACCTAACCATGGAAACAAAAGTAATTTCACAGTAACTAAAAGCTTATCAAGTTTATCACGTTGCTTGTATGGAAATGAGTGCCAGTTTGAAGTAAGTACTTGCAGTTGTACCTGTATAAAACGAATGTTCAGAGGAACTATTGTAAGGCATTGCACGATATCGAAAAAAGTAAAAGTAGCGCATCAGTAAATAAAAAAATGGAGCATGAAGGTACATTACTTTGAATGAAGTATTGGGTGAAGAGAGGTAATTAGGTATGTAAGGGCGTCTACGCAGTCGTGTTTGTTTACGTTTTTTTCTGCACAGTTTATGAAGATACTATTGGATAGTTTGTTCTGAAATATAATGACTTTTTAACGGCCGAAATTAACAGTGCTGTGATATTACGATCGGTTTACTTCGGACAAATTGTTTGTTGACAACAATCATTCCATTGTAAAATCACAACACAGCCTGTTAATTTCGGCCATATTATACTTCAGAACATTTAAATAGATGCAGATAATATTTTTACCTTGTGAGTAAGTAATTTGTGTTTTGGCAGATATCTCAAGTTCGCTTGCCGTACGCCGCGAAACTTCTCTTCCAAGAGCTCATGTCGATGAACATCGCGCCTCGTCTCATGGTTTTGTAAACTTCTGAAGGTAAGCAAGCTATTTCACTATCATCTTATTTTGTGACTAGGTGAAATCGACGTTTTCCTGGGAGATTAAATGTTCTTGGAATAAATTTCTGTTGAGTCGGGAGTCGGGAAAACCATTCAAATGGCAAGTCTGGTCAATATATTAGCTCTATAATTAGTATCACATTTTAACAATTTACGAAATGACTATCGAGTACGTAATAATATTTCTCCTGAATCCCAGAAGATTCCTTATAGGCTTAGCGGCTATTCAGATCAGTTTTCTGTGAGCAGCCAGCAGCCATCCGTAATTCTCATAATAATCTAACAATTGCTATTGATAAACTTACACGGGATCTATAAAATACCAAGCGGAATACTGTAGATCGAGGGTTCCCACACGTGAGCTCAGCGCGTTAATGCAACACTTGACGAATGCAAAGCGAAATGTTCAAGTTTGGCAGTTTTTCTCTTTATTCGAGTGTTGGTTTTAGCTTTTAAGATTGGCAAGGATTAGATTTACCAGGGATTCTTTCAAGAACGATAGCTTACTGGGTTCGAACGCGGTTCTAATTACTCTGTGGTGGGAACCCCTTCTCGTCACTATACAACTTCCAGTACCTTCCCCTAAATTTTCCCTCCATAAATTGCACAAATTCGTGGCAATAATGGCAATAATTATGTTTGAACACAAACGAAGTTGATCATGAGTTTTGTTTATATTCCTTCGTGAAGGTGGGCGTTAAACTGAAGCGTTTTTGTTCTAAAAGGCTATACACCGGAAGTAAATGGTGTAGAAAAGCTACGGGCTGAATAAAAATACAGCCTTGGTAATGAGAGTAAGGATATCGCACTTGCAAGCGCTCGGAATTTCTCGAATTACACGCTTGACGCTAACTTTGGTCTCCGGGCTACCCAGTGTACCAATGAAGCCCCACATTATTTTCTAGAATATCACTTGCTCCGTACCTTCAGTATTGACCAAGCAGAATTCAGAGAGCAGATGAATAACAGTGTAAACTCGATACTTCAAAAATAGGGGAGTAATTATAAAATTAAAACAAAAATTGTAAAACCGCGAGTTGTTCGGTGCTTGGCAAATACCAAATGCCTATAGACTGTAAATAAAAATGTAAAAAGGACTATGGACAGTGACAGAGGACTTGATACTGGCTTACTCGGTGGGATCTAGGCGTGTGGTTCGTGAAAAGACACGAATTTTGCTACGGTGATGGGGACCAGGTCGCGGTAGGGGATGCGGTTCCTGACTACTGCAGTGGCGGCCAGGCATTTCAAACTTTCGTACCGTACTAGAGGCAGTGGCGTATGCACCAGTAACGTTTTCGGGGTATCTCCACTGGCGTTCGGCTGGTCAAGATGCCCACCATGTTCTAGGAGTACTTCTACCAACTAGAAACAAAGAGATTTTAGAATACGAGTAATGGGTGATGTGGTGGCGAATGGTAAAACGTTCTTTCGTCGGCAACGGTTTCAATCGACTGAAGTAAAACAATCCCAACTTACCTCGGGGTTGAAGTTGTATGTATTGGCGGCAATGTGTAGAGGGGAGCACAATGCTTGGTTACGGACATTCACTGGGGCTCCAACTTCCAAAAGAAGCCGAACTACTCGAACATTCGGAAAAATCGGGAGCTACAAATAAAAATAACAGACCCTTGAAACTTCTGAAGGACAAATGTAGAAAAACGAATGTCATAAATGAAATTCCATTACTGCTACCGAGACAGCTGAGACTTTGGGCAGCCGCACAAATTTCTCCAAACGGGTCACCAACCCATCTCTTGCCCCACCCCCCGCAAAGAATCGAGTGGCGCAACCTTTCCCCTCGCCCAACGAACATTCGTGTCATACAGTACGGGTCCATCTGTATGGAAAGTTATTCTATATAAAAAGAAAGAATGTGGTACCTGGTTCCCGTTGGCGGAGTATGTCCTTGTGCACGTATTGAGGCGGCTGGAGCAGAGGTGGAGCAGCGTGTCACCATGAGCACTGCGCGGCCCTCCAGCCACCAACTTGCGCACTACATTCCGCACTTCCGCATGTTGCTCCTCACTTTTCGCCGTCTCGACCAGCAGGTAAATGAGGTGCGTTACACATCGCAACATTCGATCAAAACTGTCCAAGTGCTTCCGGTGCACAGGTTGAATCTGTTGACACAAAAAACAGTTAAAAGTGCCTCTCAGTGGCCGAGTGGTCAAGGAGTCCGCTTTGTGTCCCGAGAGGTCCGGGTTCGAATCCCGGTGGAACGGAAAAATTTTCCGCTTCCGACATGGATGTATTGGCTTCGGCCCACTCATATTCGGCTTCGGCCATTTCGTCTTCTTAAAAAAAAATCGTAGAACAAATTTTTTTCACGTATTTCCTTCATTCAACTAGGTGACAAATGATTTCTAAGAATTCTTCACAAGCCTCATTGCTAAAAAAAATTCTTGGGATATCGGATTCCACTACAGTAAGCAGTTCAGCTATACTAATGCCTACTGTCCTGAGTGGTAATCTCATCAGCACACCGGGAAGTATCAGAAAACCTGATCAAGCAGTTCAGCTGTACTAACCTCAAGTAGTTTCCTTGCACCCGGCAACTCGTTAGCAATGAGAGAGAAGGTGGCGGAGATGTCTTCAAACCTCGGCTTTTGGCCATTCCAGTCCAGATTTCGCTCTGTAAGGTCAACGTACAGCCGTACTAATGAGTGAGCCGTAAAACAAGTATCGTTGTAGAAAATCTGCAAAGAGAAATCATGTTCTCATGTCCATCCTAAACAATACTAAAAGCTACCACAGTGATCGCATTTGGCACTTTTCCCACTTTTTAATTCGACATAGATTTTGGACAAATACTTACAGGAAAGCGCATTTCACCGAAATCGGTCAAACGATATAGGCCTCGGAGAAAAATGACCATGTTTTGAGTTTTACTGTTCCAAGTTTTGTTGCGATTCTGGCATTCTATGCCATCAGTAAATGAGTCCACCTAACATAAGAGTATAATAATTGATAAGGTTCAGATTAAGGAATTGAGGATGGACTTTTCCAGAAACAGCTTGAAGGATATGCGGTGTTACCGAGTCTTTCGCAACGCGTAGTTCCAAAGCTCGCCGCCAGAGATCTATGCAGCGCTGGTAGAGCAGAGAGTCAGCATAAGCAGCGCCCCTGTACATGAGGCGGAACAGTGCGTCTTTGTGATCCGGACCCAGGACTCTCTCGCAAATAAGCAGAGACTGTGTCCGTAGCGAGTCCAAATCCAGCGCCAGCGCCCGCAGCTCCGCCTGCGTGCGGAACTCTCTTGCGAACCCGTGAGCGGCCTGCAGCGGCATCACCGGGAGCTTCTCCAGTGGAGGGTTGTCCAAACGCCTGATTATCATGGCTATTTCCCAGTGCCGAAGCGCCGTCTAGAAACATTTGGAACATGTGTTACGATTTTATATTTACATTATATTTTCTTAACAGTAGTTCTGTCTTAAACTCACTAATCAGAAGCTCCCTATGCTGAACATTGGAGAATATTCTTTATTCTTTCAAGACTTGTCACATGTCTCCACCAGAGTTGAAAATTCCATCTTTTTTTCATGCAGCCATCCTAGATTAGAGCTCAACTCAAGAAGTAAGACCTAACTTCAGTAACCCTGACGATATGGGTGACCGCTTGTACCACTTGAGCCACTCTTACCCGGGACAACCACCACCAAAGTATTATTTAATAGTTTAGTCCTAGTGGCTCCAGTGAGAGAGGTGATGATGACTTTCAGGCTTTGCATTCATCTGAGACTTGTACAGACACCTAAAGTAGGAACAAACCTAAAATAGGGATTTTTGAATTAATCGTGGTACAGTTTTGGTCGCGTACCTTAGGTAAAGTGGTAAAACAAAAGAAACTATTCGGCAGCTTACCTGTGTTTCATTGTACTCGTCGAGGAACGTGGATCCGATGAGATCATGAGCGTCTGCGAGGCGCTGCGGGGAGTAGGACACGCGCGAGACCAGGTAGTTGAAAATGGGCATGGCCCCCTTCATGCAAGCTGTCTGTAGAGCGTCGTCGTTATAGCGGCTGCGAGCATGCGGGTCTGCACCGTGCTCCAGCAAAAGCTTCGCAGTCTCCAGTCTGTGTTCCTGAAAAGTATTTCCAAAGATTAAATATCGTCTCGTCATGCGGGTACGCTGGTTTTTTTTTTAATATTCTTTTTGTATCACCAGTGGAAACCCAAAACTTAGAATTGATGTTTTATACGATCAAAATACTTTCCATACCTATGTATTATACCTTCTGTTTGGGAAAGTAAAAAAAGACTTTCTTTTAATCGATTGATCGAGTAGTAACCACCTACCAACTTCCAGTGTCTTACCCTTGATTGGCATACGTTAATAATATCTGTTAGGCGCATATTTAATGAAACTACGACTTTACTGCTAGTAATCTGCGGAACAGGAGTTAGTTACTGCATTTGTTTGGCAACTGGTTGTTTTTCATGTCGTAAATTGCTTTCAACACACAGTGTAGGCCCAAAAGCACGCCGTGGCCTCGAATGGGTGCCAGATGATCCTGTTTGGAGTCAGTACCCGAAACTGAACTTCTGTTACCTAATCGACAACAGAATATCTATCTATTTGTGTATAAAACGAGTTTAGTGGTTTGATAGGCTTCTCATGGCACAAGTGCACCGCCTATAGTAAGTAGCCTTGGAGTATTACCTAAGCCAATATCCAGTTTGGTCCTATGTAAAAGCGCAACCGACTGCATCTGCCTCGGGTATTTCTCTTGGCAGTTCCTGAGCTGCAGCCTGTGAGTGGAACCACACCTTCACACCTGCATGCGTACTTCAGTTTTGTGCCAAGGCTGAATTTACGAGCCTATGATCGTTTTTCAGAGAGAAGCAACAAAATGGTAGGATATAAGAGGTGAAAAAGTTATCTTGGCCTCGCGTTAAACAGTATTCCTCCAGTCACGTGCATCTAGAAGGCGGGGTTTTATGTCAAAAGTGCATCGACTTGAACTGCAATTAGCATTGTAAGGGAATGGGTCCAGGGTCACCTCATGTCACTTAATACCACCAATGCCTTCACCTCAATCACCTCATGCAGATTCTAGATACTCATAAACCCGATGCTGAGTATTGCAACATAACATTAGAGCGGTACTTAAGTGTAGATACGAAGATATGACCGAGCCGCACAGATCAGGCAGGTTGAAAGCGGTTCAGACGAAAAACAATACGAAATACTTATAACGACTTAGGGCTTGGTCCATGTTGGGCAGAAAGTAGTTCAGGAAGGCCAGGGCTTCTATTCTAAATCTGTCCGCAAGTAACAAGCGACTTTTTGCACAAAATGTATAGTTAACGCGTGCATGTAGTCTCAGCCCAAGGAAGGGCACAATAGGCTCTCACCTGTATGGCGTAGTGTAGGGCAGTTTTGTTCTGCACGTCCTTGGCATTGACAGCCGCGCCCTTTCGCAGTAGATAAACACACAGCTCGACACTCTGCACGGAGTTGATGAGGCAAGTTCCTCCGTTGTAGTTACCCCTCTGAATGTCCGCTCCATGCTCAACCAAGTATTGCACAATGTCCAGGTGCGTCATAAAGCAAGCACTGCGCACGGGGGTGGACCCTGTAACCGCCGAACAATACTTTTATTGAGCCCGCCTTTTTTTTACTTTTTTTTTTACGCATGGCCTGTTCTGTCATTTATAGGGAGGTGTGAACTCCCCCTTCCATCCAGGGATATCTTTAATCAGACCTGCGAATAGGTACTATTAAACATTTCAAAAATCGTCCTACTTTCTTAACAAAAACTGAGAATTGAGAACACTATCTCTACTACCTACGCGCCAAGAGATTTTAAGGTCCAATCCTGAGCGAAAGAAATAAGGAAATGTACAAGTAGGTACCGGGCCTGCAATATAATAAGTGATGATGGTAGTACTTCCGTAACCGGACCACGAAAGGAAGTAAAACCTAAGTAGACAGTGGGTGACCTTCCAGCAAAGTGACCCCCCGCAACCTGCCACCTGTCCTGTCTTTACTGAACCGGCCAGTGACCATCGACCTGCCGGCCACCGGCCACCAGAAACAAGACTACCTAAAGGTGTACGCACAACAAGCCCTCCCAGCTACTCTACTGATGCTAACTTCTGACCGTGGTCTGTGAGTAGGTATTTCCCATGTCGGCAAAGCGTCAAAGTCATCGTGGCGTACCAGTTACAAGCAAGTCAGTCTATGCAGCTTCTGAGGGAGAACAATCAGACAGGCTATAGTAACGATGCAAAGCGCAAGAAGGCTAGCCAGAATAAAGGAGATAAAGAATGGGTACCTGCCGAGTGGGTGAGAATGAGAAAGCGGGTGTTTTATGCCCCGTATTTTTGGTTTTAGATAACCCGTGCCCGAATACTCATTATATTGGTCCAGTGTGGACACTCCGAGGTTATAGGCTTGACACAGGTTCGGGGACAGGGGGATAGGATATGGAGAAGTGGGGGAGGTGGATACGGCGATAGGAGGGCCTAGCTCCTGAAAGGTTATTTTTGTCTTTAATTTTTTTTGAATGTGTACAATGTCAGTTTCTGACTGAGGCATACTAGGAAACACTGCTTAACTTCGACGGTTGCCTGAGTTTCAGTTGTCCGGGGTAGCCGAGTGTGAACATGATGAGAGTGATGAGTAACCTAGAAAATAATACCTAAGGGTAATTATATGGCACTAGCCTCATCTGGATAGATGAGTACATGACAGTGTTCCAATCTGCATCTTCAGTGATAGTTATGTAGCACGTAGTTATGCAAGAAAGTAGCACGCACACCAGTAGGTAACGCACTCGTATCATAATCAGTCTGTTATGCTGCTCTGAGGTCATACTACTACTGACGTCCTCGTAAACAAGACATTCCTAAATTACTCATTCACAGATACAGATTGAGATAATAGTAGCCTTTTGTGTAACTACTAGCTTCATTGTTATCCACATAAAGCAAACCCATTTCATTAACTTTCCCAAATAAATCGAAGGTAAAAAATGTACCTTTAACTCAACGATTTATACTTGTGAGATCTAAGTTAACGTATTACTTGAGAAAACACAAGAATACCTCGAACTCTCAAAATAATGGGACACGTGCAGATGTGAAAGTAAATCAAAGGAATGATGAGCGAGTGGGATGCAGTAATGTGGAGCACTCACACTCTCACACATCCTCCCACATCGGGGTCATCCGCAGCTCTAGAATGGACCGCCATTAGCGCCCCCTTTCAAATATGTAAGACATATTAATAGAGCAAAACAAATCAAGAACAATATCCGTATCTATAGTGAGGCCAACACAGGGTTCGGCCTTACGAATTCACGAAAGACGACTAAAGCAAGGGCATTAACAAATGTTTCCACCAACTAGAGCAGGAAAATGCTACGCTTGAACTCCCCCGCCCCCCCCCCCCCCCCTTTGTCCTGACGTAAGTTTAAAAGGGGGAGACCCGAGAATCTCACAAGCACTGACTCACCCGAATCCGACACGGCGTTGACATCGGCCCCATGTTTGACGAGACACTTGATGACGGGAAGTTTGCCGGACACGGCGGCGCACCAGAGGGGGGTGACACAGTGCGTGCTGCGATCATCAGGTACCTCGTACAGCCCCCTCTGCTCTACGTCAGCACCGCATACCGTCACAAGGTAGTCCACGATCTCGACGTGTCCACGCTTGCATGCCATGAACAGTGCTGTGCACCCGTCACGCATCATCGACACAACCGCCTGTCGTTCTGACCATGACAGCCTTTCGATGCGATGACGTAACTGGTACGTAAGCTGCGCGCCTGGTGGTGCATACCTGAAAAAAGACAGGTTTAGTAAGAGCTGACGGGTTTACTGTTCTACTGGAGCAACAGTAGCCCTGTGGTTTTTGATTCCTGTGTAGAACAGCTCGAGTCTGAACTGCATAGCAAATGCATAAACTCCGCGCAAAGCAGGTGCATCGAGGAATGTAACAGGGCTTTTGGTGTAGGGAGATGGACAATTGTGTCTCAAGCTAAATTAGAAAATACATGGTTCTTGTTTACATATTGTGTCGATCAGTCAAAACAAGCTGAGTGTGGAGATCACGGACCTTGACATCATTCCAAGGAAACATAATCCAGATTTAACTGACAAGCTGGGCTGGACTCCAACTGGTGCAGCCTTCAATTCAAGCGTATAACTCATCGATTCTAAACAATATTTAGGTAGTTAAGTACCTATATCCTGTATCAGTAGCAATTGAAACAATTTTCGTTCCCTAACTGACATCCCATTCCTCGAAAATACGTCGAATAAAGGTCGACCCACCCTGAATATCGTATCATCTAGGCAGGTACTTGCACTCTTCCTGTGTCGCAACTAGACCATCATTTCTGAGAGAACTTTTAAATAATTGTTCGTCCTTCTTTCTTCTTTATAAGTACTTAGGTACGGGTAAAAGATATTTAATTTTAAATATTTCATTATTAAATAAACAACCGAGTAGATACTTATTGACTAATTTATCGGCAAAAATTCTCAATGTGTGTCCCACCTAAGTATCCCACCATACTCGGAAAATACAGGTAAAAATTGTCCCATGCTGACCATGTTACCTCAAGCGCTGTCATGGTCAGCGGCAGGAGACACTAAATTAAGTTTAAACGAAATCCCTTCAACTGGAGCTGCCTGCAGACCCCTTCCCACCACGGTATCGTGATTGGTTACACACGGGTGGCCTCCTCAACCCAGAACCCAACTAAATAAGTATAACAGTGAACCACCAGCTTTACATTCACCTGGAGCAACATCCACCCACTATGCACCATGCACCCCTTTCGCACAGCGGGACAGTTATTTAAAAAGTTTCATACCTGCACTCCTGATACAGATCAAAGAATATGCTCTTGTATGAGATGGACCCTTGGTCCTTGCTGGTTTGCAGCCACATCTCGAACCGCTTTTGCAAACACCTTTTGAACTTTCGTTCCACTTCCGTTGTAGCAAAGAGAAGTCGCGGGAGAATGGTTGTAAATTGAAGGGACCAGTTCAACAGGTCCACTAAAGTGGACAAACCGATGTTCAGTACGGTAAAGAAATGGGACAGCCCCTAAAGATACGTCCATGAACACAACACATTGATCTCTGAATGGTTTGGCACTGCACGAAGGCAGAGCGAGCGCGCCATATTGGCTTCCGCACTGCGGCTACACTGGCGCTCCAACCGGCAACATGCTCAACTAAACTCTTACACCTTTTGGCGCGTAATTGAAACAGTAAAGGAATGAAATAAAATAATTATTTCTTTAATTATTATTGTCATTTCCTATGTATTTTATTTTTAGTTTTATCAGTTATACTTATAATTATAATATACAGGTGGGTAAGTACCTAGTAATTGCCTTAAATTACGCAAAATCCAGTAGGTATAGTGACTCCTCAATCCCATTATCTTGAAGGAAGCTCTAAATAGGAGAAACCTAACTTCTTTACCTACCCACCTACTTCAGTCCTCCTAAGTTGCTTTTGAAATAAGCAAATAGGTAGGGAGGTAAGTATTCTACTTATGTTTAAGTTTAACATCACTTTTTAATGGGTAATGTGGTCTGAACTTATTCCATCACAATTCTGTAGGTAGGTACCTACTTACTAACCTTCATAAACCTATACCTACTTCCCTACCTACGTATTTGAATAGCAGAGATAAGTAGATGAATGAACACAGATACTATCGGTTGGTAATCAAAATTATCTATTTTTGTATAAGAAATTAGGTAATAAACAATATAAAACACTTAAACATTTCGATGGTGATGCTCTGATGCATAGAATATTGCATACAATCATACAATATTATAATATGTAGAACTTGAGTTTACATATCCCTAGGTATGTAGGTAGGTAGGTTACCTACCTACGTTCCTCTGTAGGTAATGAGAATGACTACAGAGAGCTGTAGGTATATAACCTAGTTATACAACAGGAAGGTAGGTACATGTCCACGTCAAGCCAATTACCTACAAAGTAAAGACCAAAAGCACTCCATCCAAGCTAACTGCCCGATTATAGGCACCAAAATGATTTTTCCTTCCCATTTTTTGAGGAAACAGTTGATAATATTTAAATGTACTAAAATATGACAATTTCTTTTTAACGTCAGAAACTGGTTGGCTTAAGTTTGTAATTTTACTGTCGAGTGACTTTTGACAAATTTCTTATTGACGAAAAATGGGAATAAGAAACAAAACAATTAAACAGGATTGTTTGGACAGTCTTAAAGCAGGCATGACCTACCAGCGGCAGCGCAGCGTTGTCTTACAAACACATCAGCTGGCAATAATGGTGAGATCATACCACATACAATTTTTACATAAAGCGCACCAAAAAGCACACAAATTAGTACTTAGAAAAAGTCTGAATTACAGTACAGGTTGAACTGTGAAAAGAGAGCAAGTCACTTCTAAGGACTGGGCCGTAGGTATAAGTATATATTTTTTAACATGAAATCTTTAAATGAAACACATAAATAGTGGCTCCGAATAATAATTGTATGATAGGTACAAGACTTTTTAAATATAGGTAAGTAAGTAACTTATTATGTAAGTGCATTCATGCAATTAAATGATGTCCTGCAGAAAAATTATCACAATCAGCACCTATATACGAGGTATATCCACAAATACCTACGTCGTAGGTAGGTACCTACTCTGTCAGGTACCTATTTAAAATTGAATCCAACGAATTTATTTTCACTTCCGCTTACAGAGGGTAGGTACCCATAGTGTGCGATTCCCAGCCACACTTCTTCGGCCTTTGAAACATTTTTAGTTACCAGACGTAGCTGGTAGGTATAGAATACCTAATGTGCTAGTGCAACTTGAAAACCAAATCGCTATAGAAGGCAACAGGTAGGTACAATAGGTACAATATAATCTATATATATTTTGGGAACTAATAGAACAAATAAGTGATCTTTGGTTGAGCCGCCATGCGCCACTTTCTGATATTTTATGATAAAATTTGTTAAGGTAGGTAGGTATCACACACTATAATGGTACTTACCTAACTTTTTCTTGGTTTCCCCAGTCTTTCTCAAGGGTTCTCAAGTAGGTCTACAGATTGACAATTAATGACTAAAATTATTTTTCCACTGATGAGCGAGAATGGTACAATGTGCCTTGTGTGATTCAGAAGTTTCGTAGTGATAAAAACTATAATGATGCACCAACAATTTAAGAAGGGACGGGAGTGGTGCTAAAACTGCAGGAAGGGTTGCGGGATTTGTACTCTGCGTATCTTTTGTACTGCTTACTCACTGTTGACTGGTGGCGGTGGAGTGCAGTCTGGGTTTGAGAGCCGCATTGGGAGGTGAAGGTTTTCCGTTCAGACGAGGTTTTGCACCGTCCGAAACTCTTCGCAGTCCCGGTTTCCCAACTATATCGCCTTCAGTCTTTGGCGGCACTGCCGGCAATGGCTTAAAAGGTGCTGCCGCCTCCGATGACTTCTTCGGAATGGACGGCAACGGTCTCTGCACCTGTATTTTATCTTTGGGTCTAGGCGCGACCTTTGGCGGGATCTTGGTTAAGGTGGGATTCAGGCTTTTCACTTCGGATATGGTTGTTCTGATGGGTTCCTGAGCAGTTTTGGAGATTGTCAACGGGGTTGTAGTTTTTGGAGGTGGGGTGGGATTGGAGGGAGCAGGTGACTTTGATCCTTCTGTCCCAGAAGGATTCAGTGGGGATGTCAAGTTACTAGTTTTTGGTAGTTTAAATGATGATGTAATAGCTTGGGGAGTGAATTTAGCTGGTGTGGGAGTCCCTAGAAGCCCAGGCCTGGAAAAGTTTCGGTTGCTCGTTAAAGTAGTTTCAGGTTTGTTCGTAGGTAAAGGCGTCGCTATTGATCCCTCGGATTTTTTTGAGTAAGCCATAGAGAGCGGGCCACTACTCCTCACAAAGGAGGATGCATACGGCTTGTAGTTTGCTACGTCAATATCCTTGAGCTTGGAGTCAGTCTCTGCTTGCGATATAGGCGGGGTGGGCAAGACGGGGGTGACAGAAGCGGAGGAGACGGGCACATTAATATTTTTAGGGCTAAGGTAGCCATTGCTAGAACTAGCAGAGCTTACGTCGCTGGGCTGGTACGTTGGCCCCTCATCTGCGCTTTCCACGTGAGAGTTCTCATACCTTCCTGACTCTTTTAGTCCCCTTTCTTCTGCTTCTTTCTTTTTTCTTTTTAGAGTTCCAGCCGAATAAATACTTTCCAAATTTCGAGACTGTATTTCATTGACAATCTCTCCCAACAAACCCATAGACTCTGTACTAGTGCTCAGTGGCTTCTCACTGACTAGAGGTGAGAGAGAGGCTGGATCAGCAACTGGCTTGGGAACCTCGTAGCGTTCTTCAGTGAAACGTACAGCTTTAGTAGTCTTGGCAGTGGCAGCCGGTGGTGACTCCTCGATCACTGCGTAGATATTATTGGCAGAGGTAGGCGACGATTCCTCATCAATATGAGCCAGTGGAGCCTGTTTTTCGGACAAAAGGTTCAAGCAATCATCGTAAGAGTACTCCTTGGAGACTTGCTGAGGCGGTTGGGGGGGTTGTGGAGGAGGACGTGGCGGTGGAGACGTGGGGCGAGACGGGACATGCACGCTAGTCGGTCGCTTCCCTCCACGCATGCTCCCAAATGTCAAGGGCTGCCTGGGAGGTGTGGCTTCTCGCATACTCTGCGCTCTCTGCACGGAAGGTCCCGACCGCTCCTGCACCGCCTCCTCCTCCATCTGGGGGATGGGATTGGAAATCTCCAGACCTCGAAGTTTTTCACGATCGATGTGAGGTTTGCGATGTTTTTCGTTCACACTCTTGACAGAAGCGTTGCGCATGATGTTTGCAATTTTTGTGAGAGTCGGGTATTCTCGGGGTTCGTGGGGTGGCATTGGAGCTATTTGATCGGGAACAGGAAGGGGTGCTGAAGAGACAGAAGGTACTGGAGGGGCAGAGGGTGCTGCAGGCGCAGGGCGGGTGGGCTGGAGCAAGGGCGCGTCTATAAGCTCCTTGGCGGTGCAACTGGTGGTACCCTCCAGTACCGGTTGCGAGATTTCTACTCGTTGAGGGGGGTCGAGGACGTCCAACGAACCAACATCAACCTGAAATATATACCACCGTCAGGTTACTGAAACGTCTGTTCCTCATTTACTCTAGAAATTCGCCATTTTAACTCTCTTATAGGTAAATCTGGAACAACTTGTCTAAAATTTTGTATGGCATCGGCATCGAAATCGGCAAAATGTTCGAAATTTTTGTTTCTTTGTTGAAATTAAATGTACTTAGTGTACTGTGAACCTCTTTTTGTAGAAATTCAACAATCCAGTGATTTTTCACATTTTCACTCAATCCTCAAAAACGGATAGGTATAGGTACAGGTAGGAAACTAATAAAAACAGTTTCGCCAAACATGAGGAAAAAAAACAATTCTTGAACAATTCATCTGAACCTTTACCTTGCAAATATTATCAGCGGGGGTACGCTGCTTTGGTTTAGGGCTTCGGAAGGAGACGTTTGGCGCAGCAGGGGGTCTCACTGCCGTCATATTGTTCCATTTGTTCTGCATCCGAAGAGCTGGTGACTTGGCAATACCAGCAACAGGCACACTGCAAATAAATACTTATAATTCAGAGCTTAGAAGGAAGAGAACCCAGCTTCTAGTGCTTTCAGCGGCCAGGGAAAATTCAACGGTTGGGAGTGATTCTGACGAATACAGTGTAATACAGGGTAATACAGGGTAATACAGGGTAATACAGGGTAATACTGAGTAATACAGAGTAATACAGGGTAATACAGGGTAATACAGGGTAATACAGGGTAATACTGGGTAATACTGGGTAATACAGAGTAATACAGGGTAATACAGGGTAATACAGGGTAATACTGGGTAATACAGAGTAATACAGGGTAATACAGGGTAATACAGGGTAATACAGAGTAATACAGTTCGGATCTTTTTTATTTTTGAGAAAAAAACGTTAAGATACCTGTTGTTGAGGAGTAGATTCGTTGCTTGATACTGATCCTCCTCTTTCTCAATAGGTTTGATAGAGAAACCTTTAAACTGGCCAATCAGCTCCTTTTGGATAGGAGATATGGGAATAGGACGGTGACCACCGTCTAATAGATTTCCAGCTGACAGGGAGGCATGGTCGGATCCTTCGCTCTTTCCGGCTTTTTCCGAGCAACGGGTATCCAAACTGGAAAAATATAATGAGGAAAACATCAAGTTGTGCAACAGAAAAAACAAAACCTATATTTCAAGATAGGCATCTAATCTGCTTCTTTTCCCTACAACCATTCATAGTATACTTCTTTTCGATTTTGTTGCCAACTAAAAAGCTGCAAAGAAGTTAAATGGAACTTACAGAGCGTTGGAACTCGGTGTGGATGGGGACTTGCGAGGTCCCCACACTCTGGGATCTCGCTTCCAGTATAAGAACAAACACCCAGCGGCAGCTATCAGCGGAACAACGCCCAGGAAGATCACGTAAAGAGCCGTTGTGAAGTCTCGCGTCGCTAAAATGAATGATAAAAATTATTGCATTTTGCTTTTGCATATGTTATCTAATTTAAACTGGAAAATGGTAGGTACTGTAAAATTGATAATTGGCTCACCATTGGGATCACTCGCAGGTCCACTATCTTGGCTGCCACCCGTTCCTGGGTATTTGCAAAGCGGGGGCGCGAGACCCTTCGCGCAGTGACAGTGGCCCTTGCTGTTACACACGCCGTTCCCATTACAGTCTTCTGGGCACTGGGTCCCACTCCGCGCCCTGAGTGCACCCACTGACATACATCGTTGGTTTACGCACATCTAAAAAGAAACAAGTAGTGGAGATAATCACGAATATGGGTACTTGTACTTACTGCAGGATTTAATACCTTTGGCTGCAAAAACACCGAAGTTTCTCTTACAGAGTATTCATTAATTTAAACTAAAGGGTGACTATTCAATATTTCAATTTCCTAAATTAACAAAATAAAAAAAATACCATATTTTCGCCACACTTAGCGCCGTCTGGAGCCAGACCAGGGTCGACCTCGTTGAGGCCCAGATCTACAATAGCCGTACGGCAGGGCACTATGGATCCCGCCTTATTGATGAATGTGTGCGCCAAAATGCTCACGCTCTCCATTCCGAACTCTAACCTTTCGTTCTGATGCTTACAATGCACCATCCCACACTGCACGTGACTACAACATAAGATAAGAACAAATTAACTAGTCTCAAGGGTGAAGGCATTCTTTCTTTTTTGCTGAAATTCTGGAGCGGCCAAGGTGTCTGACTCGTATTCCGAGAGGTCTGGCCTCGAATCCCGGACCACGGTGAGGCAGCAAAACTAGTCAAATGTTGAAATCATTTCTCACATACCACATACTAGAATATTGGATGTAAAAACAAACCCGTTGCAGTAGGTACATAGCCACGGGCACTACTATATTTACTTCTTGCCTTTAAATCTCCGCTGTGACAAGGGACCATCGGTTTAATGCAAAGTTGCCTGCCTCGAAAAAATGTGCGCAATTCCCACGTTTCTTTTGTACATGAGTCACATAGTCACATGAAATTTTTCTGCTGGAACTTGAGTTGTTTCAAACTTACACATCATTGCATTTGACATAACTGCTATTGAGGCGATGATAGCCGCAGTTGCCATGTCTGGTTCCCAGAGTGTTTTTATCATAACACTCATCGTCCGAACTGTTTCCACTGTCTCCCCAGAGCAACTTGCACTGATCTGAATGAGTTCTGCATTTCCCTTGGTAGCAGTATGCCTGAAAAAATGAAAAAAGCTTTAATGACTAATCGAACTCAACACCAGGTTACTTTTTTCATCTATGGTATTTTATTTCGAACAGCTTCACTTCTCAAATTTTAGTTTTCAATTTCCAACATAGTCTTACTCAAGTCCTTACTCCCTCTGCCCATACTTGACGAAACAGGGTGCCGAACTGATTTTTCTAGCTACGATTTATGGATAATTTTGGAAATTAGAAATTCCGCGAATATACCAATACATGTTATATGTATATAGGTACTACGTGTTATAATAAAAATTATAAAAAGATTTCAAAATATCAACAACGTGATATTTTAACTAGAAATTGAACAAACCTGTTGGATATTTCTCTAACAATTTTGGAGTAAAATCGCTCAATCGTAAAATCACAACATTAGACTAATAATTTATGACGACATTTTAGCGCTAGTAAATATCCAATAAGTTTCCCAACAAAATTCATTATGAAACGTCAAGAAATACCACTTTATTGTCCAGATAGTAGAAGATATAGCTTACCTTTCCTTTCCTGCATGTTTCACCGTCCATTTTAAACACGTCGTCAGGACAGTACTCGCTCTCGCCTGTGCAGAATTCTGGTAAGTCACACTCATGTTCCGCCTTACGACACTGCCGGCCTGGACCCACTGGTTGACAGGTCTATAAAAATTACCCACACACGTCAAACACAATGACACATTTTGGGAAGTAATCCATCATCGGTTGCGATAGAAAGAAGAACTAGTACAGAGGCAGTAAAATGGCTTCAATCACATCTTTCTAAGGATACTCCTTGTTTTGAAACATGAGTTAAAAAAAACTTCAGAAACTAAAACTGGGATGAGAGAATGAAATGATTTTTTTTACAGAAAGTAATGTCTAAAAATCCCAATTTGAGAACCCCATCATGAATAAAAGAATTAATAATATTAAATAAGCTTCAGAGCTTAGTTAAAGCTTGCCTGTAGATTGCAGCAGCGACCAGTGGCGCAGGTAGCATTATCGTATAGCATGCAATTGTTTGGGTTGCAGCACACATTATCACAGTGCTTCGGCAGCCCACAATCACACTGCTCGCCAGGCTCCACGAATCCATTCCCGCACATTGGTGAATCAAACAGATGGGTCGGTTTGTTCCGCAGACAGTAATCCATTCCATGCTCGAAAGCAAGCGCTAGGTACTCGAGGCTGCACGAAGACCAGTGCAACGGCGACGTATGACTGGAAACAAAGAAGAGAAGGAAATAAGATAATGGATGGTAGTCAGCGTGTTGAAATTCAAAGGCGAATGAATAAACGAACGTAAGTACTCACTAACCCCCATTAAACAGCGCCTTTAGTCGTTGCTTGGCATAGAGATTGCAGGGAAATTTTGGAATACGATGGCTAAAGTAAGGAAATCTTATTACCTAACTTCAATGAAACTATAAACCCAAGAAGTTTTTTATAAAGATGACAAAGCACAAGTACCTGGAAGAGGGAGCCATAATACACTTTTCGTCAGGGCACTGGCAATCTGCACTGTCATGCTCCATTCCAAAGTTATGGCCCATCTCATGGGCAACTGTGGTAGCCACCAATCCCAGCACCGTGCTGTGGTCCATAGAAACACCCCCACTGTACTCGTACGTGCAGATCGGTCCTTTCAACGCCTTTCCCACCACACCACCCTCGAATTTTATTTTCCTAGAAAGAAACAAATGGTTACAAGTGCAATTTTTTTAATTTAGGATTACGATGTATATTTTGTGCGAATATCTAGAGTAGAGTGAAAGGAAACCTGATTTTACGCAAACCAGAAATAAGTAGGCAGTTTTGAATGGTCACTCTTACAAGATCTTGTAGAAGGTGTGATACGACTAAATTTGAACCATAATGAATATATTTTTGCTTTGAGTAGCGTAGAAACTTACGTGAGCAGCTGCGCGTTATCGTTGGGATGCTCCTTGAGCAAGCGCTGGCGGCGGTACTGCAGAAAGTTTGTCAGAGTGTTGTCTCCACTCGGTGTCAGCTTGATTTGATTCGCGTCAGTCCACACAACCACTCCCACAAGCGCCACGAAAATATTTAAAGGGACGAACAACTAAACAGAACAAACACTCTTTTTCAGATGAATAGTATTTGCCAAAGACAACCTGTGTTTGCATAGTACTTTTACGAGTAGGTGTAGTTGTTTTGTACCTGTGATAATGAAGAGTAAAATAGCCATAGCGTTTTCAGTGTTAAAAAATGAAACCTCCGACACAATAAAAACTAAATAGCACTCACGCTGTTGATAATATTGGCGATGTCTTTGCAGTGGCGGTATACCCTGCGTAAGTTTTCCCCCATCTCCTTGTATTCGTCCATGTCAACAACAAGCACCAACTCAACGTAACGGCTCTGCTCATTCTCGTTGTACGGACCCCTAATTTCGTCTGCATCTCGTCGCACCTGAACACGAAAAAGTCGAATAAACATTTAAAGAGAAACAAAACTCAATACACGAGCAAAACTCTTTACACGACATATCCGACTCATGGCAAAATTTCGGTGGGTTATTCTTGAATCAAGTTACCGAATGAAGTTACCAATGAGCTAAAAATGTTAGCTGTTAACTATTGGTGGGGACAAGCCATACAAATTACCCTGTGCGCGGGTGGCGTGTCAGGAAAGCCACAAGAATTGTTTCGGCCTTCAATCAGATGGTTGGAGTCGTAGACCAGAGTGTCCTCCGGAGTCAGGCCCTGCTCTAGGTAAAAGGTTCGACCCTTCATGAAGACCACGCCTCGTACACCGTCACATAACGACACCGCTGCAGAGGAGTCAGCCACCCCACGCACAGAACCATGGTACTGACATAGTTCTTCATCCTGCAACACAAAGAAGAGGCTAGAGAGACTCAAGTGTAATTTGAATACAACAAAAAGGGTTCACAACAATTTCAAATTCAACAATAAAATAAATAAATAAAACGAAATATTTGAGTGATTAACCACTATTGATAGATCTATCATGGATATCGGGAACAACCATAAAGTATAAACATGAAATGTCGACCGTGGCATTATTATTATCATATACCAAACGGAAGATGCCAGTCACAAGGACGGTCATTCCCAGTCGTTTAACGGTTATGTGTTAAAAGGGGATGACACTATTCCTAATGTGCTAATTACAATAATATACTTCGCACGAGTATGGGTTTCACGGCTGGCACATGAACTATGCTGATTTTTGACTCCCAGTCCCATGCGAACTCCCACTGTGACTTCGATCTGTAAGATCTGATTGTTCTCTAACAAGCAGCATATTTTTCTGGGCTGCTGTAAGTGTGAAAAGGCCGTTATACTCCTTATAGGTATTACCATCATATACTGTTTTCACTGTATATCTATACTGTTATCTATACTGAAATTATTCATTCAGTATTTGCAGACTGTAGGTATACGTTCCAGAGATATTTTGGCAGTAGTATAGTTAAATAGGTTCTCTCACTAACCTGAGGAGCAAAGCGATGGATTTGATGGGATCCGTTGCCGTAATCCGCCCGGACGAAGACATCCTTTGCGAGCAAGTGACGGTTCAGGACCAGGTCGAGGACGTGGGGCTCATCATTCAGCTGAATGTGTACCTGGGTATGAGACGAATGGACTCCGGGAAAAGCGGCGTCCCTCTTGGTGCGGGCGCGGACATCCGCACGTACCGTCTGAACTTTTGAGAACCGCGCTGACGGAACTGTGTCATCTAAGTAACAACAAAATATTTATTAGTTTTTTTAGGCCTAAATTTAGGAGGCTAGGTAACTTTATACCAGACTCTTACAGTACACGAAGGGGCAGGTGGCTGAAGGCGAAAGTAAGCAGGAGAAAAAGCTGCCTTTATAACTGCAGTAGTACAATGTAATCCTCCATAGCCAACATACGGAGACATATTTTAAACCACCAGGAGAACATTTCAATTTAAGTGAGATAAAAACATTCTAAAATCTAGCCCGTATTGGTGCCCTTACACTAAGCCAAACCCCAATAATGATATCATAACGCTCTATAGGAATAGGTAGAGGCAGGCCTTCATCCCCAGGACAGGTATCTCTTCTCTTACGATAAAACCAGCCTGAGGTCTCCTCTGCTTTCCCTTTGTAGGTACTTGACTCAAACTTTAATCTCTTGTCAGAAGATTAACGAACGTAACTTCCGCTGAAGTTTAAACGGGCCTCTGGGGGAAATGTAATGGATATTTACGACGAGAGGGGGCGAGGGGAAATCCACGGCCAAGGCCACGGGTATAGTCGAAAGCGCACCCTCACCCCTCACCCTGCGTACATTTCCATTAATGAGTTCAAAGGGAAAATCGGTTCGTGACTCGCTCCGGCCTCAGGTAATCCTCCCCTACCTCCAATAGTCATGTACGCAGCGTATGCTTACGACAGCCCTCCTCCCTCCCCTCCCCATCACCTTCGACTCTGTCCGCCGCACACTGAGCTTTCCACCCAAAACTCGCGGACGAAACTCCAGCAACGAATTTCGCCTCCAGATGAATAGGTATTTTGAAATAATACCTATACGTACTTCACTTTCCTAGCCCAGAAGGTATCTCACAGCGCACTGGTTGTTGGTAAATGCGACTGGGAATTGTATAGGTATATCATTCGTCATTCATTTATGTGACCTTCCGCGGTTCCGTGGTAGACTATCGCAGGGGTCAACGTGCTTGCCTTCCGTGATGGAGATCCTAGGTGCTACACTATTTTTTGGACGTGTGTTAGGTTCTATGGTCAACCGCACTCACTTACCATTTACCGGAGAATGGGATAGACTAATTAACTAGAAATACCTTACCCCCCCCCCCCCCCCCCCCCCCCATATGAGAGTGAATCGTTTACACGCAAATATATTCAGCATTGTTCAGGAAGGGTGGAAGGCCAGCCCAGCCCTCAAGGAACTTATGCTCTCCATCAGCTGCATTTTTCGAGGTTGCGACCGAAGACCTTGCAGCAAAAGTGCACGAGTGGTGAGTAAACAGTGAGTCACCCACAAGCGGCCACACTTCCTCCATTCATTCATCATCTAGCCACTCATGACTATGAAAATACTATTGTAGCAATACAGACAGCATGACTCTGACAGCCTTATTATACCCTACCCTAACGTTTCACAATAAGCGCAACAATTATTACTATACGCGAGAGGCAGCGTCAAAATGTCAAATCAATTAGCTACAAGCAAGAGCGTATACGTGTGTTTGCGGCTGGAGAGTAGTGTGCCACAGCCGCTTCGCAAGCTATTTTTGGGGATAGAAGGTGCGCTGAGCCTGGTACAATGTGTAAATGAACCCTCAAGTCTGGGGGTCTATTGTGTCTGCCCTCCATTGTCTTTTAATGGGTTTTATGTGGAGTTGTAGCACCTTGTGTTGTATGAGTATAGATAGGGGCTGACTGTAGGGCTAGGAACTTAACCCAGATTGAAGCCTTCACTTGCTATACAGTTAAATCAAATTAATACAGTAGTCTCTCTCTATAACGACCATATAAAGTTGCTCGCTATAGGGGGAGTTTGCTATTCAACGGGTTCTAAAATGAGACTGTGCTAGCTGGTGGCTAATTCATGGTGCAGCTAATGAAGCCAAAGGGGTGGGTATATTGTTTAGAAAAGCTGGTTCAGCAAAGTAGGACAGATAAGAGTTACGTCTTTTGTGCTGCTCCTCACCCTCAGTCCCTCACCCTGCTGTCCCTATATAGCACCCACTTTTCTCTTCATATTAAGGCATATCAAGATCAGCTTTTTGTGGCTACAATGTAGGTCATAATTCCACTGTGGAAATCAGGCCTTGAGAAATACGATACTCCCTTTCCGTGGTTAAGCGGTTATTTGTTGTTCTATGTTCTATGTACTTCATGTCTAAAAAACAAGAATAAGATGAAGTTTTAGGCAGGAAGGACAAGAATAATACCAAGTACATATTATAGACTGAAAGAAATCGTGTAAAAGTTTATTTCGTATAGGTCTCTCCTACAACTCTGTGCAACAATGAATAGTGAAAGAAAGGCGGCTTCTACGGGGGGCTTACTAAACAAACACTTCTACAACTGACAACTGACTACAAGAAGCTGAAACTTGGACGGTAGTAGTCTTAGTCTTGGTCTCAAAGTCACCCACAGACGATTTCTAATTTAAAACAATCTGCAGTGACGATTTGTAGGGCCCTCGACAAAATAAGTACAATGAGTTGGAACAGTCAAGTCGCCTACACACGTCTCCTCGGCAGATTTGGGTGAAAACTGCGACGCAAGACATCATCTTACAATTTTTTCAGAGCAAGTAGTCAAGGAATCAGCAAACAGGGAGGCTTCTACGGCCCTAGAGTCTTGACAGTTGTCAGCTACGACAAATTCTGCCGGGCCGGGCATTAGAAGTGCTAGTTTGTACGGTGCAGCGTGTAGCGTTTCTAGAACTTCTCAGAAACGTTACTCCTGCCTGAAGTCCCAGCCCCAGTCTCTCTGACTCTCTGTACTGCTGATGTTTTCAGACAGAACCGGAACCGAAAAACATGGTCACGACTCCTATGCAGTCTGTGTTCCCAACATACAAAAACCAGCCCATGTGCACCACCAATATGGAACCCCATCACCCTTCTTTATTCTTCTTAAAATCGAGTAAGACCTACGACAGTGCGTGTTTTTTGTTCCATTTATTTTGGTGATGCGTCATAATATTGACACCTCTCCCTCACGCCCTCCAGATGGCTCTTTTATGTTCGACGCGGCATTTGCTTCCTTTCGTTATCAGTAGTTTAAAATGAGATGAGGTGACTGTTGAACTAGTTAGGTATATGAATACCGGCTCAACTAGAGTGCAGCATTTAACGTCCGTTTTGGCCACAGGATCCATAAAATTGACGTTATATACCTATCATTGCAGGTACTTATAGGAGTTGATTCATTTTCCCGGGTTGAGTTGCTTAGCTGCAATAATACCTATCTGAGCCAGATACAACAGATCGTTGACCTCGACGATAAGGCCCAAGAGTCAAGTAGTACGAAGAGTGACAATGACAGACGGACATTCCAGGGGGACGAGTAAGCAGCGAGTACGCGGTCGGTCAACCATCGGCAGGAAGTATCGGAACACCCGCTGGAGAGCTGGGCCGGTTTCACGATGTGATTGGTACCGATGGTTGCTGCGCTTACATTGGACTTACAGTCCTATTGAAGGCGACCACTGTCACGACACATACTATCACACTTCCTTGGTGTTCTCACATGCTCCTAACCGGTGTGCCAACCACAAATTGTAACTGAATGATAAAAACTGCCAATCGGCCTTCCGTGCATTAGACAGATGTCATGATAGGTCCTGACGTTAGCTCTACAGAAATAGGAACAATTGCCGACAAAAAATAAGTAAGAGAAAATTTTTTTTCCTTATGGCCAGGACTTGACTAGGAGTGAAATATGTAACTGGGTGAGCCATGGAGCCACAGTGCACACATGTATGGGTACTGCGATGGTATCATCCGCAAAGTAGCAGCCTACTCCACACCCTTATTCCAACATGGATCCAAGCTATGTAATGCAGAGAAACCTACCAAATGTTACCTCGGACCTCCCTCTCACCTTTAGCCTGACCACATGGCACGAGTCATAGCCGCAGTGACGCTACATCCCACATGACTCACAACGTAGGTACTTATAAACCTAATGGACTTTGGTGCCAAGGCCTCATAGGTGCTCACAGTCATAGGCTGGGTCTAATTCTGAAAATTGTATTTCCAATGTACAACTTGGCTAACCAGTCGTCTTTCCATGATCCTATTTATTTTTTATGTGGTGTGGTTCACATGGACTCTGTGACCATCAGTTAGTTACACTTGGCCTCCGCTTTACTGATCAAGAGAATATTAATGAAGGGGAGGTAGGCAGGTACCGGCACCGAGAGCCAAGTGCTTCTCGGCACCAAGGATGGTCGCTTCCGAAAAAGCAGGTGCGTGTATACAGGTATTACAGACCTACTTATACCTCTATCTCAGCTGTGCCCATATTGCACAACTCTCAGATTACCAGTGAAATGTCACTGACGTGGCTGGAGATAAGCCTGACACTGACAAAATGGCCAATCATAGGCACAATGAGTCACGAATTGATAGGATGACGGAAACCTTGGATAGCCCGCGACGTTCCATGAAGCCAGGAATTACGCACGTCTGTCCCCAGTAACCTTATTTCTATGTCCAGTAAACTCCTTCAGAAAAGTTTCATTAGAAAAAGTCAACAAACAAACAAGCCCAAGGAAAGCCCATTCAGTCAGAACCAAAATAGAAGAAATTATTTTTAACATGCAAACAGCAGAGGGTGTGCAGGGATATAAACATTGGTCCAGTGCTCTTGTTGTAAACAGTAGAGCTTTGAAAGAGAGGTTGCAGGCCTATCAATAGCAGCGGAAGCAGGGCGGTCCCTCCTTGTCTACACTACACCCGTTCTGCACCACCCGCACTGGTGCACTCATACAAATACATATTATCGTGCTTCCTTCCTGTTCTGCTGCCACTCAAGTTAGAAACATACTAGAATTATGTAGGTACTACCTTTGACAATGCCTCGTCCCAGAAGAAGTCAATCAAGCTCGACTTCTTCAAGCAATGCATTTTAAGTTATGTATTTCAGAACCTCAAAAATCCCTTGAATATAATTTTGTTAGCAAAAAATGTGCTATCGGGAATGATAATAATATTAGAAAATACCTGTGATACGCATTGCCGTTATTAACTTACTGACAAACATTTTCTGAGTGGAGCCTCAGAACGTCACCATGCAGCATAGTGCTGAAAGTCAGTACCGTACCTACTGCTCATGAGGGTTAACAATGGAAAACCTGAAGGGCGAATGTAAAGAGAGTGATTGTGTATACCTGGAAGGTGTGACAACGTAGTTCGGCATGTTCAGGACAAATAACACCGAAGTTTTATTCCGCCCAAGTACATCTTTTCTAGAAGCCCCAAAAAGTGAGATCATTGGTACGGGGCCTGTTTTCAACAAATTAGAAGAAAAATTTAAAATTCTGGGAGATAAGAAATGCAGTAGACTAAATCTGGTTTTATGGATACCTAAATATATGATACGAGTAGACTGGTGGAGCTCCGGTAAGATGATCTGGTTTATTTGGTTCTCATGTGCTCACTTCGAACACCTGATAATGATGATTGAGATCTTTCACAAACTGAATCTGACAGCATGATACCAGGGCGCCCACTCGTGGCTCTCGAGACGCAAAAAATAGGCGAGATGCACGGCTGTGGACAAGGCCCATGGCGCACATCGGGCAAGGTTCTCTGGAAAGATATACATCCCAGCTGGTGCACAAGTACGGCAGTTCCTCTTTCTGTGCTTTATCCACTGCTTCACCCGCCTGCTCGTGTTGCTTTTCGTCTGGATAGCCACTTGTCTGAGATGACGAGGGATCTGGTTGGTCCCTCTTACTTCCGGATTCTCGCTGCGCTGTGGCGACATTGTCCAATGCTACCATGACAGCGTGCTTCAGTGGATGAGTGTGCCTTTCGTCGATGCCCAATGTTACTACTACCCCACGCACTGGGTCAGCGACCAGCGCAGCGTTTTTTCCAGATTCTGAAGCCGTTTTAAGAACACGAGTCATACAACTCTCATGCCATTCGTGTTCTTCCAAAGTGAACATTTCGTTTCTCAACATTTGCTCAACTCTCTGCTCAGGATGAAAGTTCACTGGCCAAAGCTCCATACACTTCTGGTATTGTGTTCGAGTACGAGGTCCTTCGGCGGGAACTAGAACTTCTTTTAAATCACCCAACATCTCACGGATCAAACCCAGATTGTGTAGAAGGGTCAGATCCATCTTCATACGTTTCTCCTGGGGTTCTTCGGGTGGGGCATAGTCCAAAACCACCAAGAACTCAGTACCAACGCGTTTGACGCGCTTTAGGTGCTGGAGGCTTGGAAGAGGTAGTTTCGAGTTCAATACCCGAACAACAGTCGATATATCTTTAGCAGCCAGGATGGCAGCTACGGTAACCAAGATAGTTTCCACTTCATCACTGTAGGCCTTGTCCAAAACAGCTCTAAAAGTCATGCTACTGGAAGATTCCCGGGACATTGTCTGGAACAAGGGGCCATCTCAAATTACCCCAAACGAGCCGCAATAGAAAAAGTGGAGAATGCTATGTGTCAAATGCTCACTGGCCGTGCTTTACGTCCTCGCTGTTGCAACGTCCGCATTGCAGCAGCCCATCTTGAGAGCAACATCTTAACAGTAGTGGTCTCATTCTCAAGGCCACCGTTACAACTGCTCCAGCAATCACGGCCTACAACGGTGCTAATATAGCCTACAAATCCTATCGTAGTCTAAACGTATAGCAAATCCTAAGCCAATTTATGCTTTGGTTTCCAACAAGCGCCATGATACCAAACAAAACAGATCAACAAAAATAGATTGGAGCTACTCACGAGAGTGGAATCCATCGACGGTGAGCGTGCTGACCACAGCAGCAATTACTAAAGTAATCCACGCACTTTTCCACTTTACTTTTATGGCCATGCCAACCTTTTTCACCGAACAGTTAGCATTTCCGGGCTGGGACAGTTCTGTCGAAGCGAGACAGCGAACCCGTGTTGATCAAGCTGCAAACAAAAACTGTTTCTGACGCTCCCTACCGTGCATTTTAGCAACTACTTCAAAGATTCAAATTCCCGCGCAAATTTAAATTTAAATAAGATTTTTTTCATTTCTCTATCTGAAAAACTTAATGTAAAACGTAGGTACGTAAAAATGCAATTTACATTTACCTCCTACTCTAAAAGGACCCACTATAAACCTCAGGCTTGTTTAATAGTAGCCTTACCTTTTAGCTAGAGTTTTTCTTCAAGTTGGGGCCTCTTACCTAGTAGGTACCGTACGTGCTAATGCTAAACTTTCCCCAAAAGAAGAGAAAAATAGTCACACGTGGCAAAACTCATAGCATTTTGTAATATTTTCGAATAAAAAACGTCACGTAAGTCATGGACTGACTTCCACTCAGGAAAGGATAGGTGTGGGTATGAAAAAGTGTGGTTTATGTCGCTCGCGTTTTTGTAGTCACACATTGCACCCCTTTTGTTGCTCTAAATCCGCTGGCTCGGGTCTGCTGGCTTTTTGTCGCACAAAGGGTGAGCCTGGCTAATCTTACAGCCTTCTTCTTCAGCTCCCATTCACTCCATGCGTAATCAGGGTCCTTGTAGCTCTCTACTGGGTGGACTTCCGTCTGTACTTCAACTTCCACAGTTTCTACGACAATCTTCTCGCTTTCGCTAAATTTAAAAAAAACTTTACTTATTCACTCTATTAGATAGAGAGTCCTAAATGTAGTGAAGGAAAGTATTTCCAACCTAGCAGGCCCGTATCCAGAAAGCGGTCATGGGGGGGGGGGTCATGGGGGGGTTTTTCGCCTATATTTTTTTGCTTCACGTTGGCATTACCATGTTAATTTTCCGCTCATGGGGGGGGGGGGGGGGGTTAACCCCCTAAACCCCCCCCCCCCCGTGGATACAGCTATGCAACCTAGTAGGTACCATACCAGGGGGGGGGGGGGGTTAAGGGGTTAAACTCCCCCCCATGAACGAAAAATTAACATGGTAATGCCGACATGAAGCAAAAAAATATAGCTAACCCCCCCCCCATGACCACTTTCTGGATACGAGCCTGCCAGTTACCTACTGTGATAAAATCCACTTTAATTAGGCTATAACAGAGAGTTTTTCTGTGAAAGGCAATTTTGAAGAACTTACGTTATGACACTAGGCGCAAGCAAGCCTGGCTTAATCTTCAGAAAAAGAGACAGTTCGGGGTGGGAGGAAATGACCGCCTGAAGTAAGGTGTGGGCGTGAGGAGAGTTCTTCGCCCATGCTCGAGCAGCGTCCGGTGAGCGGAACGCGAAGTTTTCTTCCACATGGCACCCCGCAACCAATCCTCCATTCGTCTGCACCAGCGTCCACGGACAGAAACCCTTCAACTGCAACACAAATAGGTAGGTACTTTCTTACCCTGGGTGACTCATGGCATGGATCCATGTGTCACTGGCTTTACACGACTTCGAGATGGCTATGAATTTGAAAACTACGCTCATTTCGTCGCAGTAGCATTAGGCCTGCAGACCTCACTTAATCACTAGCCAATACTCAGTTGAAACTCAGAAATCATCCGAAAATGTAGGAAATGAATCATGTTCCTGGTTTTTATAGAAGTAGAACGCTTGTCAGAGGCATGAATCACCACACAGACGTTATTGATGATTTTCCCAACAGATACCTACTACAAGAAACAGTAACAAACTACCCACACAGAGAGTCAAGGCAAATGACTATTCAAAGTTGCTTACGTAAGAGCACCATGCTTAGGTACCTGAAGATCTCCGTGGGGGAACTCTTCGGGTCGTAGAGGAGAAAAAGTCTGTGCAGATGGAGGGACGAAACTCCGCTCCATAGGCAGCTCTGGGCATTTCTGCATTAAACAAAAAACTTTTCTGTTTGCATTTGGTAGGTATACCTTACCTCTGTAATGCTTCAATGGGTGCCACTCCACTTGCGGCCATAAATGATATTTAGGGGTTTCCTTCATAATGAGTTTTTACCGCTGTGAGACATTAGACCCCTAAACCCCCATTAGACCCCTAAGTGCTAAGCTTTCCAAAAAAAAATATGTTCGAATTTGTCCTGACATCTTTGTGCTCTTTGGACTGTAGTCTCTGTTGACGACAACTCAGAAAAATTGTTCTTGAAACAGATTACTAGTTTCTTTGACTGTGATCTGCTGTCTTCTTAATAGTTGCCAGGTAGGTACATACATCAGCAAAAGAAGTGATACAGCGAAGCAGACGACTGAAATGGCTGAGAACGGCTGCCTCATACTGCAGCTCCCTCCAAACAAGACTGAGCTGAACAAAGAGCGGGTAGACTTGTACTGTAGGGATTGCAGCTCTGTAGCGCACCGTCTCATGCAGCTGCACCAATGTTCGCCGGAGCTGCTCCACACAGGTGAGAACATGTACCTCTGCCGCCAGCATCTCCGTACGTAGCTCTCTGAAAATTGTAAGAAATAAAAAAGGTTTCACTAACTGTAACATACATAACACTACAATAAAAGGCGAAAATACAGAGTCCACAGAAAGGTTCTTTTTATGACAATCACATTACGTAACTATGTATTACGAAAGTGCTTGTACTAGGATATCATTGAATAAGTTGAACATTTTTTCTACGTAAGGACTCACGAGATCAGAATAATACAGACCCACAATGGGTAGGTTAATTGTCCTCGCAACGCTCAATCATGATGCGGTCATTAATTTCAGTTGACTCGTTACTTACTTGAGACAGACGCTTTGTAACCAGAAGATACAGAGAACACTTTTCAGCAGCTCAATGTCAAGCGCCGTGAAGCCAGAAGGCAGAGTCAAGATGGGGCTGCAGTCGTAAGGTCGCTCATCAAGGTGGTATACAAAATACAGTATTGATGTCAGGCCCTCGCAACGCCTCCGAATACTACTAATATCATTGTTCAGCTGACTTTTTGTGGCCTCAACAGCTCGAGTCAGCAATTCAGGCACTGAAACCAAAAATCAGTCAGTAAAAGAATCTGTATTTTTCCTTATTCAAAATGACTGAAAAACTAAAATTAGTGCAGCAGAAATACTGTTCTAATAAACCTCCAACAGTCCAACAACTGTTCTCTTGTGTGATGCTATCGCATTTACCTCGTAAGCTACTGAAGTAGACGGTACTAACAGCTTAAGACACTAGTCCAGAACATTTTTTAACCCAGGTTCTATGGGTAGACATCGAAAATCCGAGCCTTGGCATGGCTGTCGCGAGGGGATGTCACTGAAAATATGTGAACACTCTATAACTACTTACAGTCATCAATACCTTCACCCCCTTTTCGACAGTCTTTATTGAAGAGTCGAATTCCCATAACAATCTGCACTAGTTCCAGGAGGTGCTGCTCTTTCTCCGTCCGGTCCAGTTCGATGAGCCTTCCGATATCGGCTGCTTTTACAACGCTGTGAAGAGCGGCTGCAGCCAAAACATGAAAATAAAATTAAACGATGTACTGATGGCACGACTTCGCTATTTCGCGGGTGACCTCACAGTCAGGGGAAGGGTGGGAGCTAAAATGGTCCTAAAGGACCCCGTCCATCTAGCTGCTAGATTCTAGCATGATAGCATGAAGTACGATAGGATACGCTATCATGCTATTAAATACGGCGGGGCGGCTAGATGGACGGAGGTGAAGGAGATGAGCCAACGAAACAATAAAACAAGTAGAGATGTCATGGCCTTTCACTGTGACGGTGAAAACTTTTGCCTGAAACCTAACTTTGAGCAGGCACTTCCGGCACGCTGGCTTTAGTTTCGTCTTTGTCACCAAATAATATGTGCACCTGGCTAAAGGGATACTAGATGGGCAGCGCGACATTCAACCAACCGAAAATTGTTTCGAATAGTTCACTTACGGTACGTTTCCTTGACGACTGCTTCTGATCGAGGACTGCCAAGCCCAGACAACAGGATGCAAAGTGTCACCAATTTACTGAATATTTTGTCCTTATCAGTATCACGTCCGCCTTGAAGCAGCTCACTCAACGCAGGCATTGCTCGACCCCATACCAGCCTATGCTGCTCAGCGCGAACCTCCTCTAATAAAATAAATGTAGATACTTAGTGATTGTAGACAGTCAGCAGCATGATCATTTTTTCAGGATGAATGGAGATGCAGGTGTCTCAACTGATTACCTCGGGTTTTTGATGATTCCGACCATAGTTTCTGAAGAGCAAATATTAGCTGCCGGTATGGGTTTTCTCCACTAACATCCAGAGGCGTGTCATCAATTTTAATTCTTCCCTGGAATTATAAAGTTCAAGTAAACCTCTGCAGGATGTTAAAAATAAACATGAAAATAAAAGTACAACTATAGGTACTTACCAGCTGAATTTTCAACTCATTTTTAACACTCGTTACTTTCTTCCCGAATTTTGACTCCATTTTCCTATGATATTGACCAAACAAACGCTTTGTGCTCGTCGCTATAGGAATAAACGGGACCAAACGAGACTTTTTCAGTGATAAAAAATAAGAAGTATTATAAATTTGTATTTAAATACCGAACAAAACACAAGGGAATTTTATCAGCACTAAGTTCAGGGTGCGCCTTAATGTAAACAATAAACTGTCTTTTCAGCCGCATTAGCTGAGGCAGCGAAGTGTTTCGATCCCCACCCAACAGTAGTTTTTCACTGGTACCACTAACTGGGATCTCCCCTTCTACACCCATTCTGGTAGCTGATGTAATGTCTCCTATTATGGCTTGGACGGCCTTGTCAACTTGATGCAGGAAGTTTGTGTCAGACAGTGGCGGACATTGGGTTGACTGGTTTGGAGGTGGCGGTTTTCTGTCATATAAAGCAACTTCAATATCACCATATGCAATACTATCGGGGTCGACGACAGTAACCATCGGAAAGTCCCACCGATGTCTACTGTCTGGTTCTTCATAACGTTGGACCAAAGCGTCGAAGACTTCCCTGCTATACTGATGTTCTTCTTCTCTTCCAATATTCAGCTGCCAAGCTTTATCAGGACCAGGTTCACAGTGTACAGTACAACTAGTCGTTTTGCTAGTTTTGGTGCCACAGTAAAGTTCATATCGAAAACCTTTTATGTAGTTCAATCCATCCAGAATCAATAACGACTCCGGGTTCAGTCGACGCAGCACTTCAGTTTTTAGCTTGCCTCGTATTTCCTTTTCAATTTTAGAATCCACATATGCCTTATTTCTTGTCAAATGCATTTGTACCAGCACATCATTTTCACATATCACATCAACAGTTTTACCTTTTGATATAAAATATTCCTTCAGTTTATTAGAAACATGCGTCTTCCCAGTTGACGGCTGCCCAACAGTTATAATAAATGGCATTTTATGGAAAATGATAAAGATTTTTTTAATTTGATAGAGAAATATGAGGTTAGGGGAGATCTGTTTTGTTTACAACCTGTGACAACCGAAACATCTTGCAATGACTAGTGTAGTAAATTGGAAATGCAAATTTTTAGAGACGGTTAAAATATTATGAAAATATCAATATAATCTGGTTAAATAATTATGTGAATAATAAATATAAAATGTTTATTAATATTTTTATTTAAGAAGTGAAAAGTTTGTTTAGGCAGTTGAAGATCGTACTCGTAGTGTTTATTGTTGTTGCTGGAAACGGAGCGTGGTTACGATGGTTTTGGGCACGTAGGGTTGAATAATATCATGTGCCTTTTAACCCTTTCATTACTGCCTTTACCTTTATTTTTGTGCAATGCTAGGGTGCACAGCAAGATGCTTTCTTCTGACTGTTTGCTCTCTTCAAATGGTAAGTGAAAACCAATGCTAATTTTTCCCAACCATCACGGGTGCCTTGCTCCCAAGGAACTTGTTTCCCAGACTTTATTAATGAAGTAATTATCTACTAATAACTAGTTTTCTTAATTCCTTAAAAGCTTTTTTGAATTCCAATGGGTCAATATCCCAAAGCAATGCTTTCCTAAACGGCTAGTGAGGATTTTAAAGCTGGCATCGTACCTGACCCTTGGCCAATTTCTGAATAAATCCAATAGAATTTAAAAATTGTTCTCTTTTTATTTTTTCAGGTGGTTGTGATTGAAAGTCAAGTTTTTGACTTCATGGGTTTTATGTATGGGCCGATTCTGGCCAATTTCTTCCACATCATTCTTATTATTCTGGGATTTTTTGGAGCGTTTCAGTTCCATCCTAAGTACATTATAGCAGTAAGTATTGAGTCACTGAATAGGCATCTGAGTATCAAAACACAGGTTAACCAGATCACCGCCTCCGCAGTGTTATCAGTGGCTTTGTTGACATAGCTATGTTTGCCTGGTCCCGTGCGCATAAAGTACGTCTAATGTAATCTGCAGGTGTTGGTAAAATAACGCAGTAGATAACACATGTGAGGAGGTGGGCACTTAGTAACCGCCTTCCTTACTGCTGGATCTCTGTAGTGGTCCTATTCACTGAGATACTGACAGCTTCTAATAGCATTTCTTTGCTCCGGTAAAGTCACAATTAAGCATAATATGGAATCAGCAACGTTTACTCTCTTCTGTTAGGAAAAACTGTGACTGAAACTTTTTTTCTTGTTTTTAGTATACCGTTTGGAACGTCGTTTGGCTTGGTTGGTGTATTCTTGTCATATGCTTCTATTTAGATGCTGGCACCCTCGATAAGGTACCTACCTAAAAACCTTTTCAAAATTCAGGAGTTTGATAATCTAGGCTGCACTCTACTGCATCGAGTCTGGTTAAGCGACCAACCACTCCCTAAAAGGAAGTAATCAATGAATGAATTGTTTGAAACTCTTGTTGAACAACAGAGCTTAGTGCAGAAATACGCAGTCAAGTCGAAGCTTGAACCTGTATTAATGGCGCTTTTTCCATTCAGCCATTCAGATGTTTCTGATGAAATGCCAGTAAATGAACCATCTCGGGGGTAAATAAAAAGACAGCCAATCATCTTGAGACCGAACTTTAGCTTACTTTTTGTTTTAATGTTTACAGGACAGTGATTTGCTGAGCCTTGGTACCGGAAGCAGGAGCTGGTGGGAGGTGAACGGGCCCGGATGTATGCCGGACTTCACCACCCCCCTCAACAGTACGTCGGCTGCCGATCCAGATCCATCAAGGCCGCCGCGACCTACGCGTGTCGACGGGTGTTGGTTGCCATACTACCACATTGAAACCATTCAGGCTGCCCTGCAGTTCTTTCTTAGTGTGAGTGAACTCTTTTTAAAAATGGACGAAAAGTATAGAAATTGAGTCTGTAAACTTAGAAAGTGGATGTTAAAGGTTGGGAAGAGCCCTTACCGTGAACTAGCATCAAATTAAGCGGGTTCTGCGCTTATTGCAAAAAACAAAATGATAATAATAATGATTGGCAGAGGAAACAACACATTCGGTTATTTCGCTGTTGTCACGTGTTTAACATACCTCACTTCTTCTGTTCAGGTTCTTGGCGTAGCCGGTGGAACCGTTGTGAGCAGGTTGTACTTAGAAGAAGACGAAGGATGTAAGTATACGCATAACACTTAATGCACTGCTGTGCTGTCGCACTGGCACGCACACTGGGTGTGCTGATGTTCGTAGATGTGTAGTATTCGTTCTCATTTTGGATAGTAAAGAACAGTTTGGCGAGAATAAATACCAATACTTATAGGCTCCTGTTATGTTCCTATTTTTCAATTTTAAACTTAACGCGTTTTGCAGCCCATTCGCGGCACTGTGATTATGAGTCGAATTATGTGATTAAAAATTGTTTTGTAAATCAGTTTTTGTGAAAAATAATAGCGTGATCGTTATGTTCTTGCTACCGTAATGTGGACGAGTATTACTTTTCTGTATATAATATTTATATGAAATATGTATGTAAAATAGCAACATTAACCCTCTTGTATGCTTGCAGTCCACTTTGTGGGGGGATTTGACTCACAAGTAGCGTGGTAAGTGGCTGCATGGTCACTAACACTGTGTTACGAATATTTCCAGTCCACTGTAGAAATCGAAGCACGAAAGTAACACCCAGTAAAGCCATGTGAAAGCAAGGAACCTGAACATCAGCTTAATGTGTAACACAGTCATACATACCGCTGCATAAGTTCTAAAATTCGTTTCAGTTGCCAAAGGAGTACATGACCTGTTCGTCATTAGCTGGAAAAATCCTTTTGAAAGTGATTCGATCCTAGATATTTTCCCTGTTTTTATATGGCTTTAGGATTCTCCTGCACGTTCTGGTTGTACTAACCGACAAATGCATGACTTGGTGCGGTGACGGTTATGATTGCAGCGGGGCCATTGGGGTTTATATATGCTGACACTCGGTCCCCTGGGCTGGAGATGGTCACCTTTCCAGTGGCGGACCTGCGGGGGGGAAAGGCGAGGGGCGTGCCCTACAGTCCACTGGAGACGCACACCACCCTCGACGAATACCTTGCACCTCCCAAACGAACCCCGCAGACCTACTTGTAGCCTCTCCTTGGGTTATTTTGTGACGAGATAAAAGTGCGGATAAAACAGACTTCGCAACACTTGTGGCTCGTTAGGAATACTAAAGAAGAATCTATACCTAAATTTATCTATGTATACCTGATGTATAAAAACGGAAGTGAATGCGTTGCAAATTCTTCTTTCCTGACCACTACTGCTGTTGTAATTATTTGAAAGGCATCAGATATACCTTGATTCTGTTGACTCTCAAATGTAGAATGCAGTTCAGTAGCTCGTGACTTCTCGCTAGAAATCGATTTTATACTTTTATTACGAGACTTCGTGTGCTTTTGAAGTTATTTGCTAGTAGTAAGATGTAGCTTTTAACTGATGCAGCTATTGCATGCTGGTTGTAATCCAATTTGCCACTGTCACTTAATCTCAGCTTCGTGCATTTAATAACACCCAATCATTACTGGTTTGTCTCAGTCTGAACCTCTGAATACAGTTCTCCATCCAAAGTTGTGTTCCGTAATAAGATCGAGCAAGTATCTGATATACCTAAGTACCTACTACTGTTTTAGTTCATTAGTGTCATTACATTGCACTTACCATATCACCGGTCATCAGAGAACCCTAGGTAATGTAGTCTTGTGACTGATCTGTATTATATGGTTGTGGAAAAAGTAAAGAAAAGTCTGCGTTTTCTTCTCTCTGGTCGGCCATAAGGACACGTTTTCAACCACGGAGAGACCCAACACTTATAAAACTTTTTGCACAGCACTGAGTAAACCAAGTGGAGTGCGGCCCAGTCTCTATGCAGCGGACCTTACCTCACCGGGCACTCCGCATGCTCACCTCAATGGTATGTCACAATTTTTGCATCATGCACAATCCTTTTGTTAATTCTTAGTTCAGAGAGCTCTTCGCTAATCTTCGAAATTGTAATAATTTTTTTTGGTTGGACCCTTACTGTGACAGTAAGCCCTGCGAACTACCTACCTACCGAGAAAATGTTTGAACCTGAGGCCTTACTGGAAGTGGATTAAAAATGTTGTGTGGCTTTCAGGTTACGGGGTACAGCCGGCGTCACCGCGACCGATGACGCCACGGCGCGTGAAGCGTCGCAGTGTGCAAGCGCGGGACACTGGGCTCAACACCCTCAGCAGGGCCAGTCAGCGCCGCAGCGCCAGATCAAGGTGGGTTTTTAACTTCAGGGATACTTTGAGGCTGAGAAACAACGATGTAGGTGAGGCTGTGGATAGCAGAGAAGAATAGGATAACGTTGTTGAAGTTTTTGAAGGTCCTGGTGATAAACATGCCTCCTGCGCTCACCATCTGAAGTTACTGAAATTTAGAATAAGCCCGATAAAAACGACCTTAAAAATCTGCGATAACTACTTTTCTGTGTTTATACCTGGTTACGTCAGAATGTAGGTTATTCCTGGTTAATGGTTTGCAGAGCATCTCAGCGCAGAAGGCCGCATCAGAGCCCTGTTTCCAGACTCCTGGATCAGCAGAACAGGTTTTTGGATTCGTCCCTGGACGAGGGCCGGCCTCGAGGGTCTGGCTACACGAATCCAGTTTTTCAGCAAAGCAGTAACTCCTCTATCAATCAGTCAGGTTTGTAAAAATTGTATTGGCATTTTGAATTTACAAAAGTGGTTTAATGTAACCTAGTACAGGTAATAAAACTTAAATTCATTTAATGGCGGCTTTACCTCACGGTATTACCGTAGATACTTGGTTTGCCAGGAACCTGATTCATTTCTTGAAGTGTCAGAAAAGGAAAGACTGATTTTGGTAACTTGAAACTCAGTGGGGTTGGGTATCTTTTGCCCAGGAATAGAAGAGGTGTACAGGCCACAAAGCGCGCGATCAAGCTACAGCAACTACCACGCGAGTCGCCCCATCTCCTACTTGCACAACAACGAAGTTTTCTCCAATCAAGCAGTGGCGCAGGTGCCCATAAACACAAATCGGGCTTCCGCAAGACGAGTTCGTGCAGATTTGCCCCGAGGTGGCCCGTCCTCCTTCCTCGCGCAGGGTCCGCCGGCATATCGCGAAGGGAAAGACTCGGAAACCGTCATCTGACCCAGTCGTGTTATTATTTTCCCCTATCTTTAAAGTACTAGAACTCCTTATTGGTTCACCCGAGGTATTTATTTACCTTTATCGCTAATTCCGTAGCTAATTCTGTTGTAGATCTCAGTCGTGGAAGTAGATCTTTATTTGGAGGACTCGATAAACAACGCTTTTCTGTGATCAGAACTTTAATTTTGTTTAGCATTTGAAGTTTTCAGTATCGAGAAAAACACGCTCAAAACATTTGTTTCTAAAATGGTCGCTGCCTCCATATACTTAGTAAGTCCATGATATCAACCGTTTTGTTCTCATTAAGCACAGTACGTACTTAACAGTTAACAGGGTGCTGAATAAAAGATGATACTTGTCCGCTCATTCAGTATTCTTACAGATTTGATAAGAAATACTTGTGGAGGGGCCATGTGGAACTAATTATCTAGTGATCTCATTAATAGCCAAGTGTAAGTTAGTGCAAGGATGCACTAGGTTAGAATGAGTTTTCTTCATTCGCCGGGAATCATGATTGCAAAACAAAAAATAAGGAACATATCAGCCCAGTGTTCATAAGTTCACTACAAGAATTTACCTAGAAACTAAGCAATCAGGTAATTGAATGTGCTTATTACTGAAATAGGTATCTTTAAGGACTCTCCTAGACACTTTACGGTTGAAAGGTGGCCAACCATCGCACTCGGTAGTAAATAATTAATTACATACATGTAGGTAATATACCGCTATTTAGCTAGTGACAGGTTTACGATACCTGTATTTTCTTTCGCATTGATAGCGCAGCTGTGGCCTGAAGTACAAGTTGTTATTATTAGTAACTAAATGTTTTTTTACTCGCAAAAACTGTGCCTGCGACATGACAAGGCGCCAAAATATCTCCGTTGCCTTTTTCCTTAGAAGTAGGTACGAGTCAGTTCCGTGCCTAAGGGTCTAGTCAGCTGCCGTATTTTCACGCCTTATCGGTATTAGGAAGATGGTACTTCTTGGTTAAATATTGTATTTACTCAAAGGCTGCTGAGCCTTAATATGTCCGGTTATTTCCCCATAGTGTCACGCCTGATTTTACCTCCAGTTTGCTATGCAGCCATAAAAAGACCCTCCTGCTGGTTGTAGATTCCGTAGAATGGAACTCCAAGCAACAGAAACACAGATGACAAGTCGGAATGATGTTAAGCCTGGTACTTTTTACATTGAGGAAAGCTATAGGTATGTTATGAGCTGCTTTTTGCCGAATGTTTCTTTTCGTTTCGTTGCCTAAAAAAAACCGATAAAGACATTAATTTTTTTAATGGAAATTCATTGACATGACATTGACATTATATTAATTTATTTTTGGACTTTGGACAGCATACTATGCTTGTGGATGAAACCTCATTTTAAGGCAAACGCGGAGGATACCTATGAAAATGGCGATGATGTGGATATGGGTAATTTATACTCATGTGTAGTTTGTGTATTTATTATTGTGAATATATTGAATCAAAATTGTGAACAAATGGTGAGAATTTTTTGTTCGGATGCTAACCCTCGTTCATTTTTTCTTCTCCTCCGTCTTTGCTCCCCTCTCCTTCTCTCCCATCATTCTCATTTTTCTTCTCTTCTTGCTTTGTCTCTCCTTCTTCCTTCTTATCATTGTTTATGTTGGTCTTTTCTAAGGCTTTCACGAATTCCTCCATGTTACCCTACGAACAAAAGTGATGGAAAACCCATTTTGTGATCCAAGCATCCCAACACCAGTTCCTGTCTCCCTACAGCAGTCCGAGGTCGGGGTTCTCCCAGTTGCCGAAAGTTGCGAGACTCGAAAAAAAAAAAAAAAAAAAGGTGCAACAAGTGGCACTAACAAACTTCGCCCCTTTCTTAGTGCATTTAGGAGTCTTAGCAGACCTCTCCAGTCACTCTTTCGCTACTTCTCTCACTCTGAAAGACGCCAAAATAAACAGATTTCTTATGTTTTCTATGAAGAAAAAAGAACAGCATACGAACGGTTGCAGAGGATCGATGAGTCTCGAACTCCGCTAAAATAAACGGCGTTCAAAAGCTATTTGAATTTAAATAATTATGGACCAGTAAGAAGTGAAAAATTTGCGATACAAACTGGTATCTGACCTTTTGTATACTTTTACGCCATAATTTTGTTCGCTGTCTCCAACTTTCGGAAATGGCTCAGCTCAGAGAACAGCTCAAAAGAAAAATGTCTCTAGACATCAATAATACAAGTGTAGAAAGATCAGTGTAACCGAATGATTAAGCGCTGTTTTGAGCACATTAGCATATTAGCTTCCGCAACGTACCTCGAACGCAGCATGAACCGCGCTTTCCCCGACCTGGAACTGCTGCACTACCGGTCCTATTTGGCCCGAGCGCAGCGCGGCGCTGAACATACTAACGGCCTACAAACAAAACCAAAAATAGGTCGGGGCCGTGAGTGCCAAGATGTAGGTGAACAAATTTGAGACGCTTCACGAATCTATGATGGGATGAATGAGTAGCAATGTCGCTAGGTACAATGAAAAAAAAAAAAAAATGAAGCCGATTCCCGCAATTAGTTAAACAGAAGGATACTGTTCAAGTTATGGGCGTGAACTGAGATTAATGAGAAGTGTACAACCGATATTGCACTGCTATCCAATGGTACCTTGCTAATCCTGTTATAAAAAAAGCAGTGCAGCAGTGCGTTCTTTGACTCAACTACAGACAAAATTAATTTCAGTACCTGTTGGAACTGGGGCGACAGGAGAGTGGAGCGTAGGCGTTCAGAGCCAGCCTCCTCCGTGTTGACCTCGGGGAGGTGGGGGGAGAGCTCCCGTACCAAACTGGGGTCGTTCAGCACCCCTTGGATGCTTTCAGCGCTCAGCAGGGCTTCAGACAAGTCCACTATACACATAAAATTGGACAGATATAGGCAGAAAATCGGTACAGAAGATGCTATTCATGGCTTTACCTCACTCAGCCCAAATGTCACATCACAGAAAAAGGCTTCACACAGGTGATTTGTATAGGTATTACTCATATGATCCAGAAAAAGAGTAGCGAGAATTCAAAAATTATTATTTTTTGCTGTTGTACCTATCCTATAAATTTCACATCCAAATCTAGTTAATTATGGAATTTGACAATCGTGAGACGATAATAGCTCCTAATCTTGAAATATACATTTAGGTACATTTCAGAACAAATAGGGGTCATTAAAACCGCTCTAGCGCCATGTGTATACTTGGTGACGATCTCAATAGTTAAAAGGTTAAGAGAAGGTCGTACCATCGACGGCAGGTGAGGGTGGTACAGGGGCGCCAGAAGCGGGTCTCATGCTGGAGAGGTAGCGCTGCAGGTCACTCAGTAAGATAGTCCCTCCCGGAGCTTGGGAGGTAGCAGAAGCCGCGGGTGTCGCAGGCTTGGTTGAACTCGCTGAGCTTGCGGAACTCGAAGATTTTCTGAATATTTAATACATAGATATAAAAAAACATAAAAAATATTTGTGTTTTCCTCGAAACTTACGCAGGTAGACAGGCAGGTCATTTTGCTACAAAAGTACAGGATAAAAATTTCCACCGAAATGCTGTTTATTTTTTTTCTCTGGCGTTCCGCCATTTTCAGTGATAACTGGCATGCACCTCACTACAATCGTTATGTAAGGAATAATTCTTTCACTATAATGCACGAAAGTCAAGAGCGCCAATTTTCGACCACTTTCTTCCTAATGGCGCACTGCTCCTCACCGATAACTGAAAGAACTCTGCTGTAAGGAGTGAGTATGGTTGCTACAAAGCGAGTGCACAAGTACCTTCGTGTGAGAGTGTGGTCAAAGCGCTTCATGGGCAATACTTGTAGCACCACCGAGTACTGTGCCCACTTCACGAGACGATGAACAAGTGGTGAGCTTATGAACCCCACAATTTACTGACTGGAGTTTCCACAATATCCACATAACACAGGTTTACATAGTTACGAGACCAAAAAGCTCAATGTTCTGATAGGTAGGTGATCAAGTGTCTTGTATAAGATTCATACTTAGCCGCATCATTAGATGAAGCGGATGACTTGTCAGGAGTGGCTGAAGTGCGAGCGCTGCTGCTGCCACTCGCCGGACGGTTCATCGTTCCGAGGAGGCTGGTCAGGCTGCTCGGTAGCTGGCTTGAACCCGAACCACCAGACCCGAATGAGCCAAAAAGCTGCATCAGTTGTTGCTGCGACATGCTTCCCAGAAGATTGTGCAGTTCGTCTGAAATAAATTTTTAAATGAAATAAATACATCTTTTTTCTGGAGAGAGACGTATCAGAATCTCATGGAGTTGTAACCACCGTCTCCTGTACTTATAAACAGTACCAGCAACAACTACAACAAAGGTCAAGGCAGCAACTGTTGGGGTGCCTTTTTCCCAGAACTGTAACAGCTGTCCGATTTCTCACAATTTAATAGGAAAAACAGAAAAACAGCGGCAGGTACAAAAACAATTACCTGGCGTACCACCTCCGCTTCGCGACGAACCAGCAGTTGGAGGGTTGTTCAACATTTCATTCACTTTCTTGCAGTATTCCTCGTCCTTTTCTGTCTTCGGCTCTTGGAGCCAGAAAAATAACTTCCGGCTAGACGACTTGAATTTCAGAACGTACACACGTCCCGTTGTACATACATCCACTCGTTTAAACTCACAATCATCAGGGAAGATGATCAGGTCCTGAAAAATAAGAGCTGAAAGGATGAAATCTGCCCAGTTCTTAAGATATCAGCATCCATAAAAGGAGTCACGTCCGCATAGCACCTCTATAATGAATACAGGAGAAATAACGGTTGGGTATGGACTTGCGATGAATGAGGATACAAAACACTAGTTGAGGTTGTGTAAGCTGCAAGAGCGGAAGGTACCGGGGTTTACTTCCTTCATTTTTTCAATAGAAGATAGAAGGAATACTTACTAGGCCAAATTACTTATTATATATGCCTACAAAGATACTGAGGCAGGTAAGTAATAGTGTGGTAATAGGTACCACCTAGGTATTCCCCATGCTATATTTTACTATATTTGAGAGGCCACAACTGTAGGTTGAAACTACCTTCTACCAACTTAGCTTTTCCTTAGAGGGTTCTCACTTTCTAAAATATTCGATATGAATAGGCTTACGTCTTCGACTGTACCGCTACTTCGGTCTTTCCAGCAGAAATGCATGAGTGAATCTTCGGACTGGTACACATACAGCGTCCCCTTCCTCTTATCGGGGTGGACCATCTTGCCTTTCATCGTCATTTTTCCGGCTTTAAACTCAACAAGATTTTTGCTTTGATTCCTTCCAGCTGAGCTGGCAAAGAGAGCAGCAGAGCTTGCCATTTCAGGATAAATTTATTAAAATTCACAAAATTCCAACCTCAACACGGCAAATGCACCCAAGGTTCTAAAAAATGACTTGCATACATTTCTATTCTGCTGCCACGACCCCATGAACTGTTTCCCGCTCATTTTTAAATTTGGAAGTTCAGCGTGGGGGAACAGGTTCTTTTTTCTTTATGAAATAAAAATGGACCTTTTTTAAAAACTCATAAATTTGATGATATTTTAATTGTTCGCAATGAATTTTTTAAAAATAGGTTTGGGCTCATCAATGCTAAGCAGAAAAAATAGGTGATTCCTCCTCTGATTTGTAAAGAACGGTGTCCACCTGAAACATAACGGTCGTAGTAACTTCAGAGAAAATAAAATCATTATTAACATTCATTTCATTACACTCGAAGATTAGGTACGTAACAAAAATAATTTGCAACAATGTACAACTAGGAGATTTGAAAAAAAAAAAAAAATGATGGACCTGTTGATGTTCAGAAGTTTCTGAAGAAGGCTGCAAGGTGAGAGTAAAGTCTTCGGATTGTTCTTCATCATCATCACCAGTCTCAGAAAATCTATCCTAGAATAAAAATGCACACCTATATTATTATCCACAACCTATTTATTTATTTATTTAGGACTAGTCAGTCAGGTCAGTAGGTAGGTATAAGAGGGGAAATAGGTACCTGTGGCCATAGCCGTATCCACGGGGGGGGGGTTTAGGGGGTTAAACCCCCCCCCCCCCCCCCATGAGCGGAAAATTAACATGGTAATGCCAACGTAAAGCAAAAAAATATAGACGAAACCCCCCCCCCCCCCCCCAAGACCCTTAAACCCCCCCATGACCGCTTTCTGGATACGGGCCTGCCTGTGGCATTAGGTATCTAAGCCGGAAAGTAAGGTAAGGATTAAGAAGAGTAGGTAGGTAGGTACCTACTGAAGACATCTAGACTGGACCATATATCCACTCCCCTCCGAAACTACCTAAGTATCTATAGGTAGGGACTTAGGTACTTATCTAAGAACATGACAGATAGGTACAGTATAGCTTAAACCTACTACCTGATTAGGTAAGTATTATAGGTAGGTAGGTATAGGTACCTCAACAAATGCAGACGGCGTAGGCGGTGGGACTTGAGGACTTTCCAGGAATGGTGAGGCAACCTTAGGTTTCCGTCTGGAAAAATCAGGCAGTAGGTACCTTACGTAAATAAGAGGATACCTCTCACACCCTGTGGACAGGTAAGGTACCTACTCATCCACAGCTTCATATTGTCGTAACGCAACTGACCTTTCAGTGCGTGTTCGGGGTCGTACGTAAGCGGAATACTCTTTCGGAAGCTTGTCGTCAGGTAACAAAACCCTACAGAAATAAATCCGACGTAGACGGCAGTTGGCATGCATCACGACTTGAACTGTTTCAACATAAGTCGAGTCTGAAAAAAGTCTTTGTCAATTTGTATGCTGGATACTGAAGGGGCGTGGGCGCGGGAAAGAAATTTAAAATGACTGTCTCATCATTCATTGCTCTCCCATGTCCTACCTAATTCATAATAGTGCCGGACAGCTTTTGAACTCAGGCTCAATAAGGCTACAAGCCGACACCAACTCCACGGGAGTTTTAGATAACCTCCTGTCCAGAAGGGCGGCCAGAAGATTTAAAAAAGAGGGGCCGGGAGCCCAAGTCGCAATTTTTTTCAAACTTTTAGATGAAAAAAGAAGTGTCATACTAAAGGCTTGTTGCGTGAGTCTTGGGAGATCAATGCGAATCAGGTTCCATGGCTTCCCAAGATCTAAACACAGCGGAATAGAACAGTCGAAAGTTCCAATACGAGTGCGCGACTGAAAATTGCTGAATCTCAGTCGTCTTCTCATCCCAAAGTCATCCCGGATCTTTAATAGGACAGTTAAAATATTTATAAGTAGCAGTTCCGCGGATCAATAGTAAATATTGGATAACCACTGGATTTTACACCACTTTACTACTTGACAGAACTCGTCCACCAACGAAACTGCAGTGACCGATTTCCCAGAGCCTGGACAAGTAGATACTAACCGTTATTTGGAACGTGAAATACTTGTAGATGTTCTTCACAATAAGCACAAGAAAAGGCAAAGAGACACCAAGCTCAGAAACAGTTTCCAGCGCACACGCGGAGACATTCGAGCTTCTTATCTCTACGGCCAATCCACTCAGCTCCGTGTCCCACACGCGTTTCACATATCCTGTTTTTACCTAGATATGGCACCAAGAATTCGCTTTTATTAACTAGAAAATATTACAATGAGTGGATTATAACAACCAAACCACTCGGTGTAGTTTGGTGCTTCCAGTGCTATAACTTATTTTGGATTTTCTCCGAAGTGCGACAACTAATCGTTCATAGTCACCTATTATCGGCCTGGCCGCCTATGAATCACCGCCCTAAAAGGTATTATATTCTTTCCAATTAATAGAACTTTTAATTGTCGAACTCATTTTTCTGCCAACCAAAACCTACCTACCTACCAAGAAGACAACACAAAAAAAAATCCGAAGAACATGTTCAACTGGTTCATATTTCTGGGTTTTTACGCAAAGGAATCAAGGCTTACTTTTGGAGTCCAAACACGCAAAGGATGTGGGCCTTCAGCATTGAGAATCGTGAGATAATCTTTTTGAAAAGTTTTCCGATACATGATTTACTTCATCAAATAAGAATAAATAAATGGTTTTGACTTCATAAAATAAAAATAAATAAAGACGTTCGAAGTTTGACAGAGCGAGTGAAATGACAAGTACCTAACCTATGAGAAGTAGGTATTATTATGCTGGATTATTTCTTGTTTGAAATAGGTACCTACATTTTAAAAAACATCCTAATATTTTTTGGATAAAATTTACTAGTTTTTCCCGATGTAGCATTTCTGATGGCATATTTCAAAACGAAAAAATATCCAACAAAATTAGAAAAACCCATTCTGGTAATGAAATAGTCAAGTATTTTTCTCCCACTATCAATACTATAATACTACTTCCATATGAATCAATAATTCGGTTATAACCAGAAAGTGCCTCTGTTAAATAAAAATCCTCAATCTTTCCTGACAGTTGCTCTTATGTGCTGTCTTAAATAAACTCGTCAGGTTCGCGAGGAGCGTCCAAGTCGCGGTAGTGGATGACGGGGCGGAACTCTTGTAAGGACACAGCTCCGCGGCCGCGGTACGAACCGCGCATACCCCGGAACGCTCCGTATCCACCGAAGCCTCCGTAGCCACCTCGCGGGGCGAATCCGTAACTCGACATGCTGAAAAAAAAAACAAATTTAAAGGGAACTGCGGGATATTTTTTATGCTGAAATACCTGCAGAATATCAGCAAAAAATGTTATTTACGGTAAAAAATCACCCGACTGGCGGAGACAAGCATATGAAACTCGTTTCTCATTTTTAAACGATGTCAATAGCATACTCAGAGCGAATAAATCTTGAAAATGTGTAAGCAAAAACTACCCTGGTGCCATTCGTGGTTTTATTTTAAATCTGGACGCAACAAAAGTGAATAACCGAAAGCCCTGAGGCAATAGGGAACTTACTGTGGAGCATAGGCTGGAGGTGCCTGAGCCGGTGCACCGTATCCATCGGGCTCTCGCTTAGCGGGCGTCCTCGACCCTGGGTGCTCTGGAAGCACGGGCCGCCTGGGATCCTGCTCAGAGCCAACAGTAACAAATTCATGTTAGGTGACCGAAGCCGAATTAAGTTTTGTCTATATATTTCCACGTTTGCAAAGTGAAGCCAAATTACAAAATAGTTGGCTTTCCATTAAAAATTGCTGAGAAATTTATCAAAACTACAATGTAGTTAATATATTTTCGAAAAAATGGTAATTTTTCCATGTTGTTTAAACTCTCTATGGCTATAATTTCAACTGACGGGAACCAGTCCAGTTTTAAATCGGTTACTATGATACCTCACGTTAAATATGAGTGGAACCTCCAATAATGGTAGACGTACCGCGAGATAGTTGTTGAAGTATTCTACTTCTTTGATTACTTCCTGGACCTTCTCAGCGTGTTTATTCTGAATGTGTTTTCTGACGAAGTCTGGACCCTTAAACTTTTTCCCGCTTAAAGGACACAACCACTTGTCCTTGGATAGCTCCTGTGTATTTGCTTGAATAAACTTCTCCACCTCCCTACAAACCAAATTAATATTAAACATTTAGAGAAGCAGATAAAATTTAAAGTTATAAAAGTGAACAAAGCAAAATCAAAGAATGGATGAGAGACCATATCAAACCATATTACATTTTTATTTGTTACCAGTCTCAGAAATTTTGATTTGTTTAATAATATGCACACAAAAAATCACCAAGATCCAAACTGAAAATAATATCATTCCCTAAATATTTAAATAGAGCTCATGATGTTAAAATGATAATAATAATATTCTCTCACAAAAGTAGTAGGTAGTTTCTTTGTAAGAAAAAACATTATGATGCCACTTTCGCTTTTTATACATCACTGCACCAATCAACTAAATTACTGTGCAATGTTTTATTTACGGGATGACAATACTGTTTCATTACAAATTCCATAGCAGTGGAGCATTTTACACAGTGCGAAAAACTTACTTGTCAGAATTTTTAGCGCCAAGTTTAGCCAATTCGGGAGGAGTCAACAGATTGTTCGGAGTGACGAGAGATGAGATTTTTGCTTCGAACTGCTTACAGTAGTCCTGGATTTCTTGCTGAGCCACTTTAATGCTTGGAGGGGGACCTCGTACATGGATTAAACCGCATCTGCACACAAATTACATATTAACCTTTTTCCTGCTTGACTCAGAATACATCATTCGGGACATAATGGCTCACCGAGTCCCTTGTCAACCTCGTCGACCAAGATCAACAAGCCTTCAGCTCAGTGTCAGTACACTGCTAGTCACCTACAAACGCATAGCCAAAAATTTTTGTTGAACAAGATCCGGCGAATGAAGATGAATTTTACACGTTAAAGACTGCCGTCATACGTCATACCTGTTCGGCATCTCGTCCTCCTGTGGGTACTCGCAGTGATTGTAATAGTCGATAGAGAAGACAATGCGGAGGTAGAGCAGAAGGCGGTCCAGGACACGTATGAGGGTCTCGTCTCTTTCCACCGTGCAGTCCGACCCCTGACCCGAGCTGTCACCCTCCAAACCCAACAACTCTTCTTCCTCCGCTGACGCCTCTTCAATTAGGTAGTCCGTAATGTTTTCCAGCACTGGATTACTTGATACCAAACCAAAACTCTGCGGTAAAAAACATATCATGTCAATGGGACTATGGGACAAGTAGTATTGAACAAATTTATTTTTAGCAATATCTAGGTATAATTTTTTTAAATATGCGCTCTCATCTGAATGCTAATACAAGCCCAACTTCATTCAAATCATACATGGGACCAAACAGCTGCTCTCACTGGAAGACGAACGACACAAACCGAATTCACTATAAGAGCTAAATTATTTTGATGGCTAATTATCGATAACTGAATTTTGCCGATTGCAAATACTGAATTAAAAAAATGGCTACATGTTTCTCGATTTTGCTCACTCACCTGGGTTTCTTTCTTGTTGTCAGATTTTCCTGGTTCCTCCCACAGACCGTTACGGGAGTCCAGGGTGTGAGTCATCCGCGCTGCTAGCTTTATGTCATTCCGCACAACCTGCTTATGAGATGCAACACCCGACACAGTGCGCACGCGCCGGGTCAGGTCCTTATTCACAATGGCCCCCAACTCACAGTCCCTTAGCTGAAATACATTCAAAATCGAGAATGTTAAAATTTAATAACGGTATATTAAAAAGAAAATTACTTTACACTTGTATCACAAAAATTATAATATCCTTCAGGCATTTTCGAAAACGTTCACAGTATATTACAATATATTTGTGATACAAGTGCAAAGCCATTTTTCTTTTTAATATAATGTCTAAGAATCGCCAAGTTACCGTGGAGACTATCCATTTTATTTAATGACGGTTTTGCAACTTTGGCTTGGAGTATGATGAAGCGACTTAGGAATCAAAATAAATTATTTTTCAGAAATAATCGGTAGTTTATATTTCACCTGTCTCCGGCCTCAGTCAACTCGAGCCCACATTTTTATAAATAAATTTGTGAACCGGTTGCTCCACTAGACGACTTACCCTAATATTATTGAGGTTCCAACAGATCTCCTTTATATTGACGAACCTCTCGAATGTGACCCACCCACGTCGGAACCAGCGCCTTTCATACTGTGGCTCAGCCAAAGCTACCCGTAGAAAACCAGGGTATCGGCGACACATCTGCACACAAAGACGAATATACTCCCTTGTAATATATATTTTGAAGATTGGATCGTTAAAAAGATCTTGTGTGTTCGAACTCTTCCAATCAGTCGACCATAATTAGAACACATAAAGAATGCATGTCAAGGCCACATTCGACCGAGTCCTGCTTTCAGCTCTCTGCAATAGTGGTTCAGAAGCGACCAGGATATCCCCCTGCTTCTCTACCAACTCGGTAATCAATCTTCACAAATTTCTGTTCCTGTACCCACAAATATACAAAGTAACTGGCAATACAGTAAAGATGAACTCCCTTGTCTGAACTCACCGCTTCCACTTCTGCCTTGGTGATGGACGGTGCGAGAGTGCGAAGAAAAACGCTGACAGTCTTGTGCAAGTCCTTGCGCTTGTGCTCAACCTCCATGATTTCGGAGCCATCTGCGTCATTCCTCGGCCCAGGGCTGCCAGCGTCCGACACTTTGCTCGCTGAAGCACCGCCTTTCCCTTCTTCTCCTGGAGGTGGAGGCTCCAACGGTTCTAGATAAGGATCAGACCGTGATTTGTGGAGTTTTCATTCAAGAAACTTTCTACAAGCTGTTCCTATACCTACCTACAACCGTATCCAACTTTATGAGATGTATCTACTACACTGTATGCCCACCTACAAACGTACACATAACTCTGTACTTACAATGTATTATATTGTAAAAACTACTTTTTTGAAACCTGGTGTAAATGAAAATGAAAATCTGATACGGTACAATACAAGGTTTTCATTTTTTTTAAAAAAAAATAAGACGAAATCCTGTATCCTGTAAGTACTTAGTGTAAAATGAAGAAGTACAGAATAAATATTTATGAAGTAAGTACCCACCTTCTTCCTTCTTGGATTTTTCCTCATCGCTCTCACTACCACTCTCAAAATCATATCCTCGCTTTCTCTTTCCCGACGACCTTTTTTTCTCTTCGCCCTCTTCCTCTTCATCATCATCCTCCTCATCCTCCCCAACGTTGTCCTTCACCTTTGCAGATTTTCCTTTCTCATTTGATTTGCTGTTAGCCTGGTTCTGAGGATCAGCCTTGTCCTCCGAAGTATCAAGCTCCAATGGCTCACTCTTCTTTTCTTCTCCGTTTTCTTTGTTCTCTTCATTACTTTTCTCCTCTTTATGCTCATCATCACTATGGCATAAAAATCACACTGAATATCCAAAACAATTTTTTTGGGCTTCTTTCTGAGGGAACCGGACGATTTTTATCTTCTCGCCCAAATGTAATACATAGGTTCCCATGAACCCCAAAAAGTAGTTTTACAAAAATGCCCGTTCTATATAAATGTACTACAGGTCACACAGTTCAACCGATATTCCACAAATGTATGAGTCCAAAATTGGTCGTCAAGACAAGTTTGCAACGGTTAATGATAATTGAAAAAACTGCTGGGATGATACGAGGGAGTAATTAATTAAGCCATCATAACAATACCAGCCATAATCACCGAGCATGATAATAATGCGTATTTATAGAGAGAAAAAAAAGTACCTTTCTTGCAAAACAAACGGCTTCTCTTCAGGCAGGTCGCTGTTTTCCTTCTTTGCGGCAGAAGGAGCTTCGGGAGCCTCTTCGGCTTCCAGAGCCAGCCAGTCCGCCTCTGAGCCTCCTTCCAGTCGAATCACGACTCTATCCATGAGCCGCACCAACACCTCTGTTTGGTCCGCGTCTAATTTCACTTCGTCCAACATTCCCTTTCGCATAAACTCCGTAAATACCTCCACTCTTTTCTGTTACATACAAAATACAAGCAAAGTCAAGCAGAGCATTAATTTCACACCATGCTGGAAAGTCCCCAGCCGTCATAAGCGAAGGCCAGCCTTGACGTGTGTTCACTACAAAGGGATGTCTCAATGTCTTATCAAGGAAAAAGGTCAAATATTTTGCGAAGTCAGTGTGAGCTTGGCTAACAGCTGATGGGGTTGGTGTGATGTAATAGCCAAAGAAAAGGCCATCTGAAAGCCCCAACAGCACGGTCGCATTTCTTCAAGGCACCTTTCACCGCTGTTTCTCACACCACTAAACACAAAAGTGTCCCGCTCTTACTTTTTATTGTAAATTTTCCGAGTTTAGCGTTACTGAAACTTTCCATTAATCTTTACAAGACAAAGAGGATGTGCTACGGTTAATTAAGCCCATTTGTCAGCATAATAGAAGGATTCACCGCAAGGAAAATGCTCAGATTCCTAAATTTTGCAATGACAAGTATAACAGCAGGTATGTATCTACAGCAGGTATTCACCAACCTTCAAATAGTTGAGTTGCTCATCTTTTCGCTTTACCGAATCTTCCGGGTGGTATTTGATTTTAAACCTAAAAATGACCAAAGCGCTTTTAATAACTCACAAAACATGATTTGATATTGCGTCAACCAAGTAGACCTCTAGCACTCATTCTTTAACATCGCAAGCTTTTCGATCTACTTTGATTGACTCTGACAGCAGGTCTTGGGATCAAATCAAGAGTAACTTAATAACTTAACCACAAAAATCTCACCTGTTCCATTACTCGATGGATATAGACATTCAAACATATCACTTTTCTTTACATACTTTTCTTTACATTTCAATTCAACTTTTATATCACGAAACGACAAAATAATATCCATGAAGATTTGATGCGCGAATAGTTGACGGCTGTGTGGAGAAAAAGGCGATCATTATAAAATCATAAACAGAGTGGGAGGACCTAGAGATTTACCTTGAAAAGAATTAAGGAAAATACGTTGATAAAACTTCTCTTGTTGGTTAGACAGAAAAGAAGAATGGATTGAAAAGTCACGGAGACAGGGAAGCTGCTTTTGCCATTCTTCTCAATAACAAAGCAGAAATGGAAATTAGCTCTGTGCCCAGGATGGTAACTTCCACAGCTTTTTGACAGTAGCTACCTACTCCTTACAGATTGTCTCATCCTACGTGTCATAGAGTGAATTTGAAAATTTTCCTTTGGTAATGAGGGCAGCAGCAAACGTATGGCTTCTTCATTTGGAACTAGTTCTAACGCAGTTCTAAAAATATTGCATTGCTGCACTGATAATATACTGACTGAAAGTCGGCTATATACACACATGACTTACCATTCCTCATCTTTATGGGCTACAAAGAACTCATTGAGCTGTAGACGTTTGAAATCGAGTTTGTAGTCGTTGTATTTGGCAATAGCCTCCTCATCAGTTATTGTGTCGTCCTGCTGAGCTAGAAAAGCCTTGAATGACATCATGGCTGGCTGGGTGTCCAATGACAGCCCCACAGGTTCTCTATCCACCCTCCTGAGAAAACATTCACTCATGAGAACAATTTCTACAGACATTGCCAATGCACACCACACATTTTAGTCGTATTTTTCTTTCTGCCTATGCGAATAGTACTAAAATAGCAAAATTATGGGACAAAAAAATTCATAGCACTTTAAGCCTGAAGACGATTCTTCCTAACTATGCTGATTTTTATCTTTAAAGGTAAAAGTGTGGAGACCCTTAAAACCAAATAGGTTGTTTTATGAACTGAGGTTAATTGACTCACCTATGCGGAGGAGCATAAGAACGCTCTGGAGGCGCGTAGTCATGTGGCCAGGATGAACCATACGATCCATAATCTGGGCCATAGCGACGATCATCCCTAAAATCGGAAGTTTTTTCGTATAGAAAACTCATTGAACTTGTCTTGAGTTGCTGAGAGGCGTCAACCGTAATGTTTTTACACTCTTATCTGCCAGGTCATTGATGACAAAACTCAACAACTTAAATAGCATAAGTAACACTTAAAGAGAAAAACCAGAGCTAATATTGCTCCTAAACACAAGAGGATTCTAATTAAGTTCATTTTATCAAAAGAAACAAAAAATTGCAAAACTGGTTATGGATGGTAGGATAGAGAGCAGGGCACTACCAAATGTAAAAGATAAGTTCCCGGTTCGAGTCTTGACGTACAGGAACTGACTAGCAGACTGATAGTCACCGAAGTGGACAAACTCCAACTACTGCGAGGTGTGCACAGCTAACAAAATGAATGAGAACTCACCACGCTTCCGGCTTGAATCTCTTGAGCTGTGGTACAGGGGAGTAGCGCTCACGGCCTCCTCGATATTCCCGGTAGTCTCCTCGTGCTGGCCGTGGCAAGGGCCGACCACCGCCCCAGGAGCCTTCCCTGCAAGACAAAGAGGGTCAAGAAAGATATGCAGCTAAATCTGTTCAGGCTCTTTTCAATGTGACGCATAGCCTCCGATTACGTCAATTTACACTGGCGAATTAAACAACAGATTGTATGGGCCAAAACATAATCTAACCTTTAGACATCAGGATGGCCACAAAAATGAGGCAACTGATAGAGTAAGGTACCCTACCTACTCCAAAAAGAGTAAAACCAAGGAGGAAAGAACACACTGACTAATGACAAACCTTTCGCTCCACTCCTCCCTCCTGCCCTCGGTGCTCCCTCTTCTACTCTCCCGAGCATAACCCTCGGTACGTTCACCTCGAAATTTGTCTCGGCGTTTACGGTCATATTCGTCATCGCTGTCCCCCATGATCTCGGCTGCACACTCAGGAGTCAGCTATTTAATACTTCAATAAGTACCCACAGTTGAAAATTGAGGGAATAACATGAAATATTATAGTACTCGAAATTAACCTCACCGCGTCAGCCGCGTCTAAGAAAATGAAAATATGCCAATATGGCGGCCACTCGGCTTCGAGGCTTCGAGTCGCTTCTTGATGACGACTAAAATCGAATAAAAAACTTCACATCCAAAAACTAACAAGAAATAAATTAAAATAATAAAGTTTCAATTAATTGAATCAAGTTGTATTTTCATCTTTATTTCGGTTGAAATAATAGAGATAAAACATCAAAACCAACGGTACTTAAATACTCGTATTCAAGTGCGTTTATTTAAAACCCGCCAAAATTTAAATTGAAACGAATCATGCTAAGCGATAGCAGACCCAAGATGATACAATCCTAGATCCAGACTTTACACTGCCGTTGGTTGGTTGGTCACGTTGGTCATAAGAGAAAAAAAAACAGATAGGTATCCTACATTTTTTGTGGGGAAGATTTCCAGTTCTACTTCTTTTCTACGCTAAGGGGTGATGCTGGCGAAGTTTCCTGTATTCGGCTGTACCAAAATCTATCGTTACTGATGAGCAGTTTCCTACAACCCTGTCAACGGACAGACAGAGCATGTACCATGTAGCTATGTTACTAGTTTCCACTTCTGTGCCAGAAGGCCAAGTACGAATAGACTATCCTACAACTCGATGACGAACTAAGAACCTATACGTCAAACTATACCTTTCGTACTAGACTTTTAAGTAGTACCCCGTGCACCTGTAGCCGTATCGCTAGTGAGACCTTTCGTACTAGACTTTTAAGTACCCCGTCCACCTGTAGCCGCGTCGCTAGTGAGACCTTTCGTACTAGACTTTTAAGTACCTCGTCCACCTGTAGCTGCATCGCTAGTGAGACCTTTCGTACTAGACTTTTAAGTACCCCGTCCACCTGTAGCCGCGTCGCTAGTAAGATTGTCGGTGAGTCGCTATCCCGCTCAGGTCGAGCTATCTCCAGGCGTCTCGGGAGGCTGCACAAAAAGAGTCGAACGTAATCTGAGCGAGATCGCGGCTCACCCTGAATATCTCACTTTCCGTGGTTCCTCCAGCTCCTGGGTACTGCTAACGCCACTGTAAAATAACTTGGTAAGTGGCGCGTCTGGTTCTATACAACCCTTACTGGCTACCGATAGAAGCAGCAATTCCTACCTCAAACTAACACAACTGCGCTTAAGCATAAGGGCAAACAGTGACGCTGATTGGAAACATTCACATAATGGGGATGGAGAAGTGCAGTATTAGCCCCATGGTAAGTATACGAAAATACACTCGCACTTCTGGGCAATTCATTACAGCTAACACCACTAACTCAGTAGCAAGCAACCTATTCGTATTACTTACCATAACTGTGGTGAAAAGCAAAAACACGGCCCTTGACTAAAAAATAGAAAATGTTATGTCGTAAATGTTAATGCTTTATTTCTCGTATTGTTGACAACGGGATACTAAAAAAAAAAATCTGCATATAACAGATGATCACCACTTGGATCGAAAACAGCATTTTAATACTTATATTCGATCAGGAAAAGAAAATCAGCAACGTAAAAGAATAGCTTCCTGCTGCTTTGTGCCTTGCACTCCCTATCGCAATCGACAGCTTGTCTTCCGCAATTTTACACGAAAATGAGGAATGGAAATAAGTAAAAATGTAGCTAGCCGACAATAAGAAACATACAACGAAAACAACGACGAGTGGTAAATTTGTTCGAGGTTGGGGTAAGGGATCCGACGGTTCATTGAAACATCAAATAGCCGAAATTCACAGGATTCTCAAGTGTTCCATTATGCGCAAAATAAATCAAATGGCCGATTCAAGACTCGCTGTATGGCACAAATGAAAGCTTGTGTACACATTATCGCGTTATGTAACCAATGTCAAGGCTGAATCTTAAATTGTGTTTTTGGAAAGAAAAGAAAGCGGTAAGGCTAAAGTAAACGTGATGCAAAATCCTTCCGCTCGGCCGCTTTTTAAACGTCCACCACTTTTTCGAGTCAAACACACTAGAGAAATGAATCACGGAGATACATAGTTAATGGAGAAGTACATTACTTTTAATTGATAGAAGACCAAATAGAAATCTTAATTTGTAGGTATTTGGAAACAACGAGAACATGTAAAAAGAAAGGTCTAAGCTGGGTTGTGTGTGGCAGGCGTGTTGTGTAGAAAAGAGGGTTTGGTGGCGGGTGGCGGTAACGAGGTTAGTTGTCGCCTCCCTCCTGCGGTTCATCGCCGTCACCTTGCGTGTCCGACGTCCACAACGTAAGGTTGTCCCTGAAAACACCAATAGTTACGACAAAAGCTCCCCAACGTGTATCATCAACAGGTTTCTAATGCCTCAACATAGTACGTAATTAATCACCCCCAATATAAAGTCAAAGACTAGATAACAATTCAGAATGTAACAAAGGCATTTTTTTAGGTAAAAAAAAGATGACTACTTTCTACAATTTCATACAATTCACAACGCCTTTCTTGCTATCTAGAGCCTTAAGAGTAGTGACGTACGATGAAGACCGAAGCAACGAGAACCTGTAATGTTGGTTACTAGGCATATTACGTGTAATGTGGACGGACTAAAAAGGTTGAATAATCGTGCATCTGGCACTTCGACTTGCATTAAATTGAGTCAACTGAGTGATCAAAAAGTTGCGTGCTTTATTGTTAAAATAATATTTTGTCTCCTCCATCACTACTTTCTACAATTTCATACAATTCACAACGCCTTTCTTGCTATCTAGAGCCTTAAGAGTAGTGACGTACGATGAAGACCGAAGCAACGAGAACCTGTAATGTTGGTTACTAGGCATATTACGTGTAATGTGGACGGACTAAAAAGGTTGAATAATCGTGCATCTGGCACTTCGACTTGCATTAAATTGAGTCAACTGAGTGATCAAAAAGTTGCGTGCTTTATTGTTAAAATAATATTTTGTCTCCTCCATCATGCGCTCAGAGCCATGTCTTGTTATTCACAAGGACTCAGAGCAAAGGTGAAGGATTATTACTGTTCCCAAGTTACATCCGTGCGCGAGTAACTCCTCTCAGCTTGGCTGGTGTTTCGCCCCTCTAGTGTCCCACACCGCCTTTAATATGTCTACTCCTGGCACCTAACGGATGCACCCTAAGCGACTCCCCCGCTGCCAGCGGGGACGCTTCTCCCTCTTTCGGAGGCTCCCACCCAGAACAACTGGCAGCGGGCTGTAAACAGAGTCCCGCCACTCACATGGACGCCCCCAACCGGGCTCCACCCCTCACCTGTCGCCACGTTGGCACGACCCAGGTGGGGCTCCCTCCTGGCGCCACCTTGGCACGACCCAGGCAGGGCAGCACCCCTCACCTGTCGCCACCTTCCGCGCAACCCAGGCGGGGTTTTTCTGTGGCGGGCTTCCCCGATACCGAACTAGAATGCCGCACTGTGGGCCCAATACACTGAATCGGATATCGGGGTTCAAAGCTTAAGCTTCACTGAGCTCATCTCAAACCTCCCTGCGAGCTCGACCAGACTCGCCAGGGAGTCACTAGACTCGACTGCTTCGAGCCAAACACGTAGCACAGGGAGCCGCCAACCACCATCGCTACACTTGGGACGGCGGCCGGGTGTTCACCAGGGAGACGGCTGCTCGATGGGGGTACACAGGATGGCTAACGCCCAGCCTGCAGCCGAGAGCAGCTACTCGCGCGCAAATGTCAGCTAGTGCAGCAGGCACAAGGCACAACTACAAGCCGTTTGTGGGATTAACCAACGAACCAACAACATACCAGCAACCCATACTCATATTTTACGTACCTGAGGAGCTGCATAATAAGTGTTGAGTCTTTATAGCTGTCTTCATTTAGTGTATCCAACTCAGCAATAGCGTCGTCGAAAGCCTAAACAACAAAACTAAAATTAGCGAGCGCAGGCAGGTACTTCGTCAGTTAGGTATGTAGCATAACATCTTCAAACTCCAGTGCTTCACACATCAGCTCAATGCTAGGACAAAGTAATAACTAGTGTAACAAGGGGGACGGCAATCCAGTTCTGTCACTAAAATTGGTTAGTTTGGACGTAACACCAAATTTTTCGTTTCCTACTAAAGGTATGGTTCAGATAACAGACCCAATTTGCACTTAGACATGCACACTCCACACGCGAACAGAATCAGCACTAACAATGCGCAACCCCTTTTGTGGCAAGTGTTGAATCCCAACAAGGGGGAGTGCGTGTATGGAAGACTACCCTCAAGTGTTTTTTTTTTTTTTTTTTTTTTTATTTTCCGGATTTTGTTGTTGCAATTCATATTCAGTCCAATTTCGAAAGATTTTTTATCAACCGAAGACGGTTGTCAAAAATCCATTAAGAAATTCTAACCCATTAGAAGTGAAGTGCCCTGTGTTCCAATCTCAGCCATCAGACAACGGTAACTGCGCGCCCAGAAAGTATTTTAACAGGAAAACGTGAAACATTCATATGATTTTCCCCTGAGAGAATCAAGTAATTTCTAATGAGGTTAGTAACAGGACGAGCCACTAGTTCACGCGCATGCCACCAGGGGTCACCTGTTTTGCCAAATGGCACGCCCGCGCCGGCGAGTTTATGATTTCATAATAGAAGACGGAGAAGTTGAGCGCGAGCCCCAGCCTGATAGGGTGCGTCGGTTGCATTTTCCCCTTCGCAATGTCAAATGCCTCCTGGTACGATTTCTGGCTCTCCTCTACCACATCTAGATAGATCACAAGAATGTGAGAAAGTAAAATTAAGCGAGTGTACCAACCTGCTTGGCCAACTGGCAGGCTTTGTCGGGGGAGTTAAGTATCTCATAATAAAAGACGGAGAAGTTGAGGGCGAGGCCGAGCCTGATGGGGTGCGTGGGCTGCATTTTCGCCTTTGAAATTTCGAAGGCGTCCTGGTATGCCTTCTGACTGTCCTCCACTACAGCTGAAAATCACAACTCCTTACGTCAATCCATCAACACACTGTCTCCGCTCTCACCACACGAGACTAATGTCACAGCTTCATGTGCCACGTCATTACAACGTTAGAATTACACCAGATAACGAAGAAATAAGTAAGGTATCTACTGAACAACAGTAACCAGCTTGGCTGGGTCCGATGATCCTCTGTTCAATTCAGCTCAAGGTCAGTGCTTTGTTCAGCTCATGGGCATTATAACTAAGGATAGTCGACCCCACCCTACGAGCTCTATCTGAAACGAAAACCTTACTATTTCGGTTCTCGCCAGTGGCCACCTCCGCCAGGTACCGGAAGTAGTCACCCTTCATTTTCAGGTAGAAGACTTTGCTCTCGGCGTTGCTCGCCTTTGGAATCAAGTATTTGTCCAAGAGACCCTGTAACAAGACCTCCGATTATAAGTCATGTCTGAGACAATGTCAAAAACGTCCATTTTCTCAAATCCATCTGACTGGTTTTTATTAGAACTCGCTACAATATATTTATTTTATCTACCGTACTGTATTGTAACTGTATTTTAAGACGATTAATTTTTGACAAAAATCAAAACTTAACCAACTAAGGGTGCGTCCCACCATGCCCAGTTAAAATTAACATGGTAAATCTCCAGTTTAATTTTAACTGGGCATGGTGAAAGAAATTCTATAAATAACCAACAGCTTCCTCAAAAAAATGAGCAGGAAAAGTCAAAAAACAGGATTATGTCGACTTGCTTAACAAACAATCTTATGTCAACATTCTTAAATTGAAGCTTTTGACCGGGGGTGACAGGTGAGTAAAGAGGCAAGGTGTACGTTGAGGTAGTGCAGAGTGAGGGAGTGCGAGGGGAGCGGGGAGTGGCAGGGGCCAGGGACAATCGGGGAGCATTAGGGCGCAGAGACGCGGGGTCAGCGAGAACTCAGCGTTTGCAAGTTGGGGGTTCCTACGGTGACGGTTGCCAGGCAACGCGCCCAGCCCAGGTCGCAGCGGGACGCGGACACAGCGTGCCGTGCCCGACATTATCATGTGTACAGCATCTCCTATCTCCTTACACGCCCCTGCAGCTCTATTACAGAACATTTTATCGCGCGTGATAACCGCGTGATAAACATTTGCAATGCTATTTTCCCTATGTTTTCGTGATAACTGCGTGATCACGCGTGTTTAAAAGATCCATAATAGGGCTCCTGGCCGTCGATTCAGCTCCCATGTGGGAAAATAAATATTTATTAGATATCAACCGGAGCTCCCCCATGAGTTTATCATTAGTTTTCAAAAACCCATCACGAAATTTCCACGAATTTCAAAAATCCTCTGTACGAGGGGGGCTATGACCGAATTGAGCAGGGTATAGTGGACAGTGACATAGTGACGTAGAGCGGGCGTGACGCGTGATTGGCAAGGCGCCACCGCGTCACCATCTCATCGCGGAGCATATTTTTAGTGATTTCGCAGCCAGCTGACCACGCCGTTTCACCCATGCCAAATCTACAATACCTATTTATCCGCCCTTCCCCAAAACAAGCAACGGTTTATTTATTATTATTTTTTACTTTCCGAATGACCGCAGCAACTGCACCCCAGGAAATACTGCTGAAGCAAATAACTAGCGCACATACAGGGAGTTCGGTAAAGTAGGCACTGAAATGAGAATGACATTTCGGGTGTAAAATAACTTACCAATACGTCGTGACAGATCTCCCTAAGCTCCTTTTCAACTTTTTCTCGGTACTCTTTGGCCATTTGCTGTTTCCTTTCAGATCCTTCTGTTTTCTGTTCAATCGAAGAGATCACCCGCCAGGAAGATCTGCAGAGCAACGGTTGAAAATCAGCGTACAGGCGCCGTCATGAACGCAGCAAGGGTGAAGCGCACTGATCAACCAAGTCGCAAACCTGACCACTAGCATGCACACTGCCCCTACTCATATGGAAATCTCTGACCGTTGCCCCCAAGATGAAACTAATGAATACCCGCACAACTGTATGCAGTTTCATGAAATTTATTTTAAAAGTTGAAGGCTGCTCTACTTCATCGTGCTATAGAGGATTTTTACAGTCGTGACTGTTAAATTACTGCAAATAAATGGGGAGAAAAAAATAAAATCATAAAAAGGGGTACCTAAATGTTTACGACCTAACGACTTACGTCGGAAGGTTGCATTAACAGATGAAAAAAAAAATGGGCAAAATAAACAACGACTGGGTCCAACTTCTGTCTTTTGAAACTGTAACGTCGCGTCAGTTTCTAGATGGAAGCCTATAGTGAACTGGCGCCGCCACAAAAGAATGGTCACAAAGCTGACAGCTCACCTGCGGGCACCCACGACGTTCTTGTACGCGACGGAGAGGAGGTTCCGCTCTTCATTACTGAGCTCGACACCAGTCTCAGTGACTTGTTTCATCGCGGCAGCCATGTCATCGTACCGTTCAGCCTGCTCCGCCAGTTTCGCCCGCTGTACCTGCTCGTCCTTGTCCACCGACATCCTGGCTATCTGTAGCACAACAAGAACATGCAAAGATAAATATCAGCAGCAATGCGAGCAACAGTTAGAACTTGGATCGTCCTTAGAAAGCATTCTACAACCTGTCTGAAAGTGAAACAGACGAAAAACTGTAAAACAAGGCAGAGCACGTAGCAGTCTCAGTACTCACTTGCAGAAGATTTAAGTCCTGCAACATTTTTGGAGACACACGAATCTAGTAAGATTGTAAAAGCCCAACTGCACGTCAGTTTTCATCTGGGTTATCCCAACAGCTACAGTAACACACCACTAATAAATTAATACTGATTAGAGAGGTTTTAATGCACTGCGGACCACGTGAGTCACACCTGAACACCTGATGACGTCACACTGCTGTTTGCCTCGCCCATACCCGCCAATGGTTCAGGTACCTCCCCGGCTGTCCATACCGCCATTTTAACATTTTCAAAACGTCACCGGCGTATAAAAAGACATTACGAAGCTTACAGGTATCAATTTTACGGGCGATCTAACTTCGAGTTTCACCAACCCATTATCTATTTGACTGAGTAGTCGGGATTTTTCCTTCACCGAGGACGTCAAAACCAAATATTAACTTCATTTATAACACTGAACCCCCTTTGTAAGCCCAAAAAGTGACAAAGGGCCTCCAACGACAGTAGGTGCAAATTTTCGCCTACTACGCACTTAGCTCGGATCACAAGGATCGAGCGAAACCAACTGCATGTTTAACTCACAGTTTCTCAATACAGACCAGCACGCCACCTTACCTAATATCGGAATTCCGTTCTAATTCAAGATAATACTGTTCTGCACTAGCACAATGAATTTTAAACGCGAGAAGAGGAGAGCAAGAGGTAGATGAGACAAAAAGCCTGCCAGCCGGTAAATGACCCAAGATGGCCGCCAGGGCACTCCTTTGTCGCATGACAAGTCATAGGGAAATTACAAATTTCCGAAGTAAAAATGTAATCCTTTCTAAGCTATAATACTAGCCGAGCTTACCTGACAAACCTGCAATCCCCAATCTCACTTATTCCTCAGTTTCACTCGAAACGAACCGACAAGATTCGTGAGACCTTCAGCTACGGGGCCACAGTACCGGAAACAGACGCGTCCGCACCCATCAAGCATCTTTTCTACAAAAATGCAAAGCTTTTATTTATTTTAGGGTAAAAACTCATCATCAATAATTTTTTATTTTATTTTAAAATAACTATGATTAATATCGTGATTTATTTAACTGAAAATTTATATTAAAATCCTAGTTCAAGGAAGGTGTTGGTTGCGTAGTGTTCCAGAGAGAGACACTTCCGTTCGCGCCAATTTGAAACTTTTAGTTTATATCCTATTCTTTTTCAAAACAAAATTTCCAGATAGCAGAGAAAGGTATTAGTTATTAGTTATATTTACAGTTCTTATCTCAAAAAATGAATTTGAATATTTCCAAAATCAATTTGTTGAAACGTTACAAAGATCACTTTTGGTTGTTCAAGTAGGTAGGTAGTGTGATAATGGACTATTGAGCCGAGGTATCCGAATGCCTATAAATATCGCTTTGAAAATTTCCAAAGACAATCGCATACCTACCCACTTGAGAATTTTGGTTCAAATTATGAAATACAATTTGGCAAATAGCGCAGGTATGGCGGGTCAGTCTATTAGGTTCGCTCAGGCAGCAAGAATCGAGATTTCTACGGGGCTGACGTCATGGTAGGAACTGAAGGACGAGTGCATGGCTGTCTCACCATTAGTTGGCGGCGCTCCCTCGCGATTCCCTCCCAGCTGACTCATCATTTTCATTTATCATCGCAGCAGGCAAAGATAGACGGTCAGACGGAGATAGGCGACGGGGAATTTCCAGGGTGTATAAACGTTGTCCTCAACCTAAACAGTAAGACTCCGAGAAACTTAAGAATAGGTATTTTTCTAATATAAAGACAAGTTTTAAATTTTAGGTATCGCATAAGTTTTATTAAACTCCTTTAATGAGAAACTGGAGCTGAAATTAACGATAGTAGTGTCAACGAAGAGTTTCTAATCACGTTATGTGATTATCTGCCCACCCCTGAAAATCACCTATAGCAACATTCCTCACAACACCGATACTGCGCTTATGACAAGTGGAACAAAATATGGAAAAGAAAATGTTTGTTACACAGGAAATGGCATGTTTAGCTTATGGAAGTAAATCGTGACTCAAGTGAAAAATACCTCAATGAATGTTACCTAGTTTTGAACGTAAACTCAATGTTTAGCTTAAGGTCGCGTGTACACAAAGTCTGTCTGAATACTCTGGCGACACTATGGCGAGCATTTCAAGCTGGTCGCTTGAGTACAACGAAAACTTGGATTTTTAGTAAGCGTGGAAAAATAATAATGTATGGAACATAGTGAGGTGCAAACAGTATCGCGGGGGCTCATTGCAAGATTATGTTTTTGTGCCAATATTTGGATGCCGCAACAAATTCAACGGCAGTGCCTCTATTTTTATTTACTTTTTTTGGATTCCTCTCAAATGTGTTTACCATGTAGCTAGCGACTCCTTCGGGCTGATATTTCTCGTTGGGAGCAGTATGCCAAGACGGAAAGGGCAAGGAGTCCAGCTGCAAAGGAGTAAGTATATTCCTATAGTTGCCAGCCTAAAATAGGTAAGTTATCTACCTACTTTAAAATTGAATGACCGAAGATAGGTAGGAGATACCTTCCTACAAGTGTAAGGTATGTAGGTAGGTATATAGTGTAAGTGTTAGGTTAAGTGCCCGTAGCAGCCTTTATGTGGGTAGGTAAGTATTTTTTAAAAATACAGGCATGTTCCTGACTGCTGTAGGTTCCTAAGTTGTATGGGGCCAGGAAATTCATCAGAAGTTGGATACTGATAATGTCCTATGTGTGCCTCGTTCTGTCTGTATTGAATACCTAGGTATACCGGTATACAGTAGGCAGGTTCTCCCTTAACTACCCCTCATATTAGACATAAGTACGAGTTTCGTTGATCATGTAGGTAAGTACCTACCTCCCAAGGGATTGGTGGGTATGATATCAGGGAGATTGTGCCAAAATATCATTTCCATGACATGACTATACTTAATTATTTGGTGTGTACCTATAGGTACATACCTACTGATTTCATATTATCTAGAGTTTGGTGCTATGTAAGATAGAAGAGTAGAAGTGCCCCTAGACTCCCTAGATGAGAGGGTTTGGGTAAACTTTTGGCCTTTTATGTTTTTCAGATCTAGTAAGCCTCAGCACGTCTATCCGTACTTAGGTGGGGTTATGGGTAGGCTACCTTATTACCAGGTGGGTACACCCACACTGCTATAGATATGCCTAAGCCAGCAAGTGGCCTGTAGGCTGGTGGGTGCAGAACTCAGTTTCTGGAGCATATTTAAAGCCTCTGACGCAGCTCTTCAATGACGTGTAGGTACACAGGCACCGACCTATAGAGGTTGCCGAGCTGAGTCATAGAGAGTTGTTACGTGCCCTCTCTGCCACTTGTGGCACCTGCTACAGGCCATGAGACCATGTCTTGACTGAGATGTGGCATCGATGTAGGTACCTAAATACCGGAGGTAGGTACAGGTGGTGATACTTTGTAAAGCATACTTACCTATCTACTACATACCAGGGCAACCTCACCGCCAAATAGTGCTGGGAGGCAATATAGATTTTTTGAAGCTATATACCTACAGGGAGAGTCGTAGTGCTTTCATCCTCCAAGTTCGTTGATGCTCTGGTAGGTTTCCGTCTGGAGGTAGTTTGTAGGTATAGAAAATTGTCGCAAAAGGCTGTGTAATTGGATGTTACGTCATAACAGCGGGAGTAAGAAGGGAAGAGGGCAGTGCGGAGTGCCCCTATTCTGTCCATCGCTTGTTATTTGTCAGCAAACCAGGCAAGTTATGTAAGGTGCTAAAATTGGTATGATCAATAGAGTTTGCCTCCGAATAGTGCTGACGTCTCTGTGAGGCTGAATGTTAAATCCTACCTAGTTACTCCCCCCTCCTCATGATCGCTTTCTTGATGTGGGGCCTGGTAAGGCACCTGGTAGGTATCACATATCTTTTTCGATAATGTCTGCTTGTACCAGATAAGTGGAACGTGTGTAGCTTCTGGTTAAAAATGAGAAAAGCCCGACTGTTTAGTGTTTACTGGAATGATAGCTGGCAATTATCAGCTGTGACGTCATACAAGGTGGCCAGTCCGGGGGCGAAGTTCGTCTCTATACGCTGTATCTCTATCTGTATGTTGCCGGCAACCCATGGGCCGTCCGCGCCATCCCAAACCGATTGTGTCACTCGTCACTTGGGTCCTCTTGGATAACTTTAGTACACACTGAGAGGTGCCACTCAAACTCAGATGAGTCCTCAGTCCCCTTGCCCGAAGGTGGATAGTTTGGTAGGATTGGTAGGGTAGTTAGGTAGTAAATGGAATTAGTTCTGCGTTTAATTTTCCCAGTGACAAGCAGTGTTAAACATGGGCGGAGAAGTCGGAGAACTATTTACCGTACCTGTGCCTTTATAGATACTTCACCTGCCTGCGTCCTTACTGAACCTAGTGGGTCCTATGCTCCATAGCTGACTCCATAAACGTACAAGTTTCTGGACTGGTGGAACATGGTGGTGCTGCTCAACCTTGATGGCAAATAAGTATAGGTACTTTCTGCAAGATTCGTTCATTCTACACGAAGTGTTTTTGGTTTCGCTTGCAGCAACATCTTTCTAGAAATATTTCCGAGTCCCCAGTGTACTGTTGTACCTATTAGTTCTATACGACCCTACTGAGTACCGTACCTACTGAGTACAGACAGTATACGCGTGCACAGGTCACAGTTTCCCTCGTTTGATCTGAGAATGATCTCTTGCCAGAGACTGTGGAGTTGGCGGCAGATGGTTGGGTAGCCCTTGGCAGGTGAGGCGCATGGAGAGAATGCAGTCGTACTGGCGCCAGGCTCGGCGTTACCAGAGCTAGAGCCTGGAGTGCCACCCCTCAAGCCTAACATAGTCAATGTGGCGCCACACTTATGATTTTTTTTTTAACAACATTTTATGATCCAAGGAAAGTAGGGCTTGGAGTGCCAGCCTCAATGTGCGTTCGCTTCGAATTTACTAGAAGTCTACAGTGTTGGCCACAATTTTGAAAATATACTGGAAGCATGGAACCCATCGAAGTCGGTGATCGAGCGCAGCGCATCATAGTAGTCCCTTGGTTCTACTGTTGTCAAAAGAAACTAATATGCAAGGGTCGACAGGGAGATTGCAGGATCTAAAAGTGCCAGCTGCCCAAGTATACTTACCTTCTCCGGTTTGTATTATTTTCCAGAAAACCAGATAGGACAAGTGGACAAGTTCTTTCCTCATTAACTTTATTAGCTCCGAGTCTGAAAAGGCTGAAGTAACGGAGGTGCAGTTTCTTGAATCTTTATTCTCAGTTCATTGCATGACCCTATAAACGTCAGCACCGCGGATGAGTTGCATCTTAATTCTGGCTTCGATTCAAATATTTCCACATCATTTCCTGCCACGTCATATTGCCGGTGCAACGTAACCTGTTTATGAACTTTTAGACGTGTCTGACCCGAAGATGAGTGATTCTCACCTGTTGAGGGTGCATGTAAGGTTCGGCTATTTAATGCCACTTTTCAGTGGAAAAACTACTTCCATCTAATACGTATTATAGGTACACTTACGATCGCAAGGTATTCTTGTATTTGAGTGAAAGAGAGCTGCGCAGTTAAGAACCAACTAAAAACTAGTTTAACCCCCTCCCCAAGATTGGCAAAGCAGGTGGATTTTCGTAGGAAGTTTCATTTTAAATTGCTGCTTGCTAGTGCTTGCCCTCTCCCCATCGCAGTGGTATTTGGAGCTACCTATGGTCGGCTGCTGTTTGTTTTGTTGTCCGGTAAATTTCCGGGTAGAAGCTAGGCCATGTAAGACAGGTTTCCAGAGGGTGAAACTCCTGGCCATATAATGGTCGCCGACTCGCCGCTCCTCCGTCACGCTTGGATATGCCTTGTGCCTTGTCTCCAGACGGCAGTCATGAACCCCAGGCAGGTGCTCGGATCTAACTACTGTCTTTGCCTCTGTAGGAAGATTCTCGTATGGAATGAGATCACTAATGTGAGAGACGGAAAATAAACACACTGCGCATCTTGCCCCACCTTTTAGTACTTACGCTATTCCACAATTTGGAGGAGATGACAGAAAATGTGATATGCTCTTATAGCTATGGAGGTTACAGTGAACTTTATATTTATTGCTTCATTTGCTTCACACGTTGAGAGCCTACTTGTTCCTACTCGTTATCAGCGTGACTAACCTGATGACTAATCTCTCCTCTCTTTGGTTTCAGAGCCACTTACTGTAAAAACTCCGAGCTGTATCCAACTTAAGAAGACTGCTTTAGATGCCAAGACGAACGGTAAGTATTTTGGTGGAGGTTTAAATGAGGTCTGTTGTGATATTGCAGCCAAGTGGGAAGTGCATGGGGCTCACAGGAAGGTGTACTAGAATTTTTTAACGCCATCTGCAAATGGTTGTTACTCACTCTTGCCAAGTGTAGGTAACCTGCAACAGATTTTTGCTTACCTACTTTTATTTATCAAAATGCGTATCATTTCTTACAGATGTGGAGGAACCTGTCAAGCCAGTGCATGCGGTGGAAGCGGCGGAGGTCGCGGATTTCGCAGACACTAGTTACCTTCACAAGAAGTTCAAGAAGGTGGCGGGAGTGTCCTTCACCTCTAAGACTGAAGAAAGACCGGTCAATGGGCTTCTAAGCCTCGCTGATGGCCCAAAACCTGAGGAGGAGCTGCCGGCTGTCCCGCCCGGCCGCTACGTGTGCCCCTACTGCCAGCTGGCGTGCGCAAAACCGTCCGTCCTGCAGAAGCATGTCCGGGCTCACACCAACGAGCGGCCCTATCCATGTGCTCCCTGCGGCTTCGCCTTCAAGACGAAGAGCAACCTTTACAAGCACTGTCGGTCCCAGTCTCACAGAGTCAAGACTGGGCTGGGGGAACCGTGTGACAGCGCGGGCTCTGACTTATCGGACGACTCGAGTCAGTCGAGTGCTGACATCGATGACTCCAAGCCAGAGGACTCGCAGCCGCGCATTTACAAGCCCAAATTCCACAAGGCAGCGTTCTATCAGGAAGAGCACAAGCTCGGGGCCGACGAGTCATCCCAGTCCTCCCCTGACAAAACCAAGCTTTCTTCGCCCACGTCAGAGCTATTGCAGCAGCGCATCTCGAAGATCATCCGTGACAATCAGGTCATTTTTGAAACGATGGAACCACAGTTTTCAAAAAAATTCTTGCAGCGTCAAAATAGTAGAGAAAAAGAAAGTAGTAGTCCCAAATCCGATCTCGAAATTAAACGGATACATGAGACCAAATCCAAATTAGCTTTAGCCTTACTAAAAGTAGATCGAATGGAACGTAGCTATAGTCCGTCATATCCTAAAGTCAATTCTGAGAACCACACATATCAACCTTTGAATTTAACGAAGAAACCGACCAGCGTGTCTGGTGGATCTATGATCAAGGAGATTTTGATCGCATCTCGTGACTCAGACGCCAGGCCAGAGCGTATGGCCGAGTTGCTGAGCACACTACAGACTCAAGTACAGTCACAGCACCTCCACACGTCACACTTCCAGCCGGATCCCGATCATGATGTCGGTCCCCTGCTGGGGAACACGCCATTGGTGGACGCGCCGAGTGCTAAGAAACGCCGAGTGCAGTCCACTACAGTGCCACCAGACCCGCGAGGACTCTCCGCTCTGTCCAGTCGCCGCCTCTCCACCTCCTCCTTGCCGTCCACCCTTAAATCCCTAGAAGAGCTCTCCCGTCATCCTATGAAGCAGCCCTCTGTCCACATGTTCGGTGGCGAAGTTAAGATCCTGGACTGTGGGGAGCCACGGACGGTGCGCATAGCTAGTTCACCAGAACCCGCTGAAGATGAGCTCGTAGTCACAGTGGCAAAAACTGGGCTGCACGCGAGTGGGGGGACTCTACTTAGTGCCGGTGCACCCGCTTTCCACATGGCTAGCATCCTCAGCCCCGACACTAGTAGTTTAGTGTTGGCCCCCAATGTGGTTACTCCAAATCTAACAGTCCCGGGAGCACCTCCTCCAGAGGTTGGGGTGCTTACTATCATGCACGGCGAGAAATCCATCCCCTTCGTACCGGGAATGCCCGGACCACAGTCCTTGCTGCCTGAGCCTCGGCGCCGAGATGCCAAACCCAATTTGTCTTCCCTTGCTTCAGTTCAAAAACCTAGTTCTTCCAGCCAGCCCCTTCAAAACGTGCCAAATGACGTACCAAAAATAGAGATAAGTTCGCCGCCTGCAGAGGATATTCCTGGGGCACGCAAGTTCCTACGGCCCACGTCGCTGCCACTCAAGCCGGGTTCTTTCACCCCCAAGCGGCTGCATCAAGGCACTACTCCCACCGTGCTAAGTCTCGTCAGCCCTGAAACCCCGCGGCCCAAGAAGAGCTACGGGCAACTGTTCCTCAACGGGCATGCGTATACATACTTGGGGCTGAAGTGCTCCACTCGCAGCTACTACTGCACCATCTCCCGCCCGCAGCCCATGTACGTCGTCCAGTCTCCTCAGCGTACCCGTCTTTCCATGTACTCCAACTGGAAGGTACGCACTCGCGTCATCAAAAATTGTCCTGAAAAATTGTTTGTTGCGGTGCGCTTCTCGGCACTTTCACTTCACCTAATTTTCGATTACCTACTCTTTTTCTAGGTATACTCGGAGACGGATCCCTTGGGTCTGACACCAGGCCAGGCAATGGCTCATTATGATAGTCGCTATAGAACGGGGGGCTTCACCACTGCTGACAGCTGCAAATCTCTATCCTCTGGTATCGTCACCCATTCCTCAACTTGGAAGGAGGGCAAAGGAGAGCCAGGGACTCGGGTTAGTGGTTTTTATAACTAAAAAGCTTGAAAAAAGCTTTGCGAGTGTGTTCTTCCTTACCATACTTATCGGGCGCCGGGTCTGTATTGGCTGTGCTGTGGGATACACTGCAACCATGGCGCGCGCGGAGTTGGCGGATCAGAGTGTGTAATTAATTCAAAGTACTATTTTCTCCTTTTTAGGATCCGTCAAAGAGTGAACCTGAAAGGAAACGGCAAAAGATCTGCAGTGGAGGCTATGAGTCACTAGAAGATTACACCTATGTCCGTGGACGAGGTATTTTTCCATTGTATTGATTCTTCTAGTTAGTGACAAATGTCAAGTCAGACTATTGCCTTTGGGACAGAGATCGACTAGGTTAGTACGTATTATATTGTATCGTACAATGATAACAGTACACGTAGATCCATATCACACATCTTACCTTGCTTCTATTCTTATCTAGAATAGGATTTTCGCCATCATCCCGACGATGACTACACGATGAACTACAGTTGAGGTGGGTCCGAGCAGACCCTTCTCTTCTTTAAATCGAACCATAAACTTCTTAATGCATGACATACCCGGTACTGATTTATTTAGATTTTTGTTTGTCAGGACGAGGACGATATGTTTGTGAGGAGTGCGGGATCCGTTGCAAGAAACCGTCCATGTTGAAGAAGCACATACGCACGCACACAGACTTGCGCCCGTACTCTTGCCGGCACTGCGCCTTTGCCTTCAAAACCAAGGGTAACCTAACCAAGCACATGAAGAGCAAGGCGCACTTCAAGAAATGCGCGCAACTCAATGTGGACCCGACACCCCCTGCGCTCTCCGACGGAGACTCCGACCGCGAGGACGACAGCGGCACGAGCGAGACTGAGTCGGATGATAGTGACGAGGACAACGACTCCAGTGGTGGGTAACTTGGACCCTAAACAAGAGATCTGATTCGATTCGTAGCTATGTATGTGCCAAGTCGGCTGAATTACATTATGAGAAATAACAGAACCAAAATTTTCTAATCCAGCAATGCCACTCCCCACCCCAAAATTTCCCTCCTAACTACACCTTTTCTGTTCACGAGCACTATAGAGGTATACCATGGGACGGCATTTCTTCATACTGAAGTTATGCCAATTCTTGTAAGTCACTGTGTCACTGAGCGATTTCTCAATTTTTCCTTTTATATTGATCGTCAAAGGTGAAAGAGTGGCTTCATTGAGTCAGATCTCGTTGACTTTCCATCTCCGGTATGATCGAATAGTGCCTCATAAACTTGGAAAAGTTTTCAGCCAGAAAAGGAACTTGTGTTGGTAGGTAAAGTACTTATAGTATTTCTATAGTTGTTAACGGTAATATTGTTTTTCAGCTGGTACCGATGCTCTGGAGCGGGAAGTAGCGTGCAGTCTGCTGAGCCTCTCGTCGAGTCCACGTGTTTCTCAACACGTGGCAGCAGGTCTACTTCCACGTGCTGCATTAGATTCTAGGCCTACATGTTACCCATATACAACTGCCCTTTTAAAAAATGCCCAAGTAAGTACCTTGACGTCTTCATTTAAGACGGCCATACTCAAGCCTAATCCGGGCAGTTAAAATTCCTTTGAAGACGTCATATTTTGCCTAAAGAAGTCCAAAGAAAAGATATAATGCATTCGTGGGCATTTCAGGTACAAACTGAGATGGAGTCTTCGTTTGGGGACGAAGAAACGCCAATAGACCTGAGCCAGAAGGAAAGAGGTGATTCACTATCGTTCCTATCAAAAGACTCGGAATTCCTGCAGCCGCAACCTGAGTCCGTCGACATGGAGCCGAAGACTCCGTCGGAAGTAGAGCGGCCTGTGCCTGCCTACCTTGCGGCGAGTATCGCTACCCACCAGGACAGCCGCTTGGTTGAAGCTCCGAGAGGCCATATGCTACAGGTGAAAACATCATATATTAATTTTACAGACTTCTATACTGTACTCGTTTGAAAACTTCGCTAATGACGAAATCATGAACTGTCTACCTACTTGGTATGACTGCAGTTTCTAACTAATCATTTGCATATTTGTCTCATATTATCGTTTGCATACTACTTTATAACTATCATTTTATAAACTTTTCAGGCATATCTCACCGCTAAAGCGTTAAGGGACGTGCAATTGAAACAGCAACATCGGTCTAAAACCCCAGAAGTGGCGGCCGAACAGGAAACTGTGGTGATAGAGGGAAGTGAGGGGCCTCGACTGGCCCTTCCAGTGGAAACTCATGAAGCTCATAGTAAGCAACAGCCCGAGGTGGTGAGCCGGCACCTGATTGTCGCGGAGCCGGCAGACGGGTCAAAACGTGTATTAGTCAACATCCCCAGCCAGCCTGCCGAAGGAGTTCCGGACCAGCGAGTCGCAGGGGCTCTCAGTAAAACTCACGACGCCAATCTCAAAGCCGAGTTCTTTCCTCCCGCTTCAGGCCCGAACCATAGCTATGTGAGGTACGACCAGTCAGTGTACTTTACGACAATCATGTGCCATATTTTGTTGCAAATTCTGACCCAGTCGATAAAAAGGGTATCAATTTATGAAATAGTGGTGCAGTTACCGGTCTATCTATCGATAGTTTTTATACCTTTGTTCATTTTTTCTTTTTTCGAGCTGAATCTAATCTGACAGAGAAGTTTAACGAAATGTCTTAAATTACACCGGTAGCTGTTCTTATGTTAATCACACCGGTTTTCTTCGATATCGGTGTCACTCATTAAAACTGGACTTTTCTTTAGCGTGACTGAAGATGGACGCAGCATCTGCGTAATATGTAATAAGACATTCAGCAAGCCAAGCCAGCTCCGTTTGCACGTCAACATTCACTACTTCGAACGGCCATTCCGGTGCGAGGCCTGCGCCGTTTCTTTCCGCACCAAGGGGCACTTACAGAAGCATGAGCGCTCTGTGTCCCATCACAACAAGGTCAGTTGCAATCCAGCACCTGGTTCCATCTCCTACATTTTGGCGTTCTCAGAGTTCAGAACATTTATCTTTGCATTTCAGCGGGGGTATGTTGCAACACTTATAGGTAGACTGTTAATTCAGTGATAATTGTTTATGTTTCAATGGCATATTTCTCGGAAAACATAACTTGGCACTTGTGGGTTATTTAACTTAAATTTTTTAAATATATTTCTAGGTACTGGTTTTGTCGTTATGGCATCTTCAGGCACAAACCAAAATGGAGAACCTACATCTCTATAAAAACTAGACACTGGGAAAAGGGGTGATAGTGGTTTGACCCCGGAAACATAAAAAATAGCACTGTGTGTTTTTTGATGAAACTGTTGGATAACTGTTAATTTGTCCTGAAATATAGTGGGTCTTTTTAATATCCTTCTCTCCCCCTTTGCTAACGTAAGAACCTTCCCGTCTCTACAGGTGTCAATGAATACAACTTTTGGCGCCGCCACCACTACCAACCCAAGGCCTTTCAAGTGTGACGACTGCAAGATAGCATTCCGCATCCATGGGCACCTAGCTAAGCACCTGCGCTCCAAAATGCACATCATGAAGCTCGAATGCATAGGAAAACTTCCTTTTGGCACCTACGCAGAGTTGGAGCGAAGTGGCTTCAACCTCAACGAGATTGATACCACCGACTGCGATAATTCACTTGAGAGTCTGCAGGTGAGTAACAGCATTTTTAGATTGCTCATTGACTGTTATAGGTACATTTAACGACCATGAATTTTTTTGGTGGACCTAGAAGTAGATATGCAATTTCACAAATTTGTGAGAGTATTATGAGTTTGGAACTCATCTCAACGATATGTGTCGAATTGTAGCGCTACCTGTAGTGGTATTCCTTTTCCCGAACGCCAGAAAACCCACTCAACTAACACCTTCAAAATTTATTGTAAGAAGAAGTGTTCTCCATAATATATTGTATAATGGCGTGCTTTATCTTCTTACAATAAATTTTGAAGGTGATAGTTGAGTGGGTTTTCTGGCGTTCGAGAAAGGGAATACACCTGCTGGTAATTTCAGTGGAATTTTTATCGCCAGGGTTCCTTCCTCAGTCTAGACTTCGCGCTTTTATTTTTTGAATAATTGTTAGCTGCAGTCGCACATATCATTCCTGGACTAGGGTAAAATATGATATTAATCTCTCATTGAGAACACTGAGTGAACTGTGCTGTGCTGCTCACTGCCCCAGTTCAGGTAGGTTTAGGTATACCTCCTGCCCGAGTACCTTAAAAATAATCTGTCTCAATCGTTTCAGGCGCTTGCTCAGAAGCTGTACGAGAAAGACTCTTCGAAATTTGGGCAGCCCATAAGTGTGGGGGAGAGGAAGGTGACTGATGACAGTGCAGCCGATTCCGACAGTAGCTCTTCAGAGGGGCTGCATACGGAGCAGCTGCAGTGCGGTGTGTGCGGCGAGCCCTGCGACTCCCCTGCTGCACTTCAGGTAGCTTATCTGCTGTTCACTACGTAGGCAGGTAGCAGATACATAAAGATTTGATATATTATGCCAAGTCAGTAGTCAATTTTGGACAATTTTTTTGTTGACAGAAATCACTCGATCGTGAATTCTCACAACATATAGCCTCATAATTTATGACGTTAAAAAGAAATACTATTTTTCAGAACATTTAAATATCAATTGTTTCCTGATAAAGTGTGCTTAAAAAAACGTAAACAAATACGATTGTGTGGTCGCCCACACCTTGGCCCTGCACATGCCGTCATGAAGAAGCCAATAAATGGGTCCCTCTCGTCCCTCCTGAGTACCTAATTGAAGATAGATTTTTTTTTGCAGGTCCATATGTTTGCCGACCACAATCGGGAAATGGTTCTTGACAAGCGGAAACCTGAAGACTAGTCTGTACATTTCTGTACAATCTGTACCTTATTTTATTACCTACCTATCGGTATTATACAAAATGTCATTTACACAACACAGTATACTACCTACTTAGGTACTTGCTGAATTACTTCCAGAGATATCAACGACACCATCGGTAGTAAGTAGGTACATCTAAGTGCTAAATATATAGGTACGTCAACTCAACTTGAATTTGAAAATAATTATGATATGATTATAAATATGATAAAAAGATAAAAAAATTTAATTTTATTTTAAATTTCCGCGGGAAATATTTTCCCCTAAAAAGGCGGGTGCCACGTTTGGTTCCTGCCACGTCTAAACAAAACATTGTTTACTGAACTGACACAGTTTTGGCTTTTTCGATTATCCATATGCGAATGTGATATTCAAGAATGGCAACCGATCTTTCCATTTCTTTGTCGAAAATTGATCCTATCCGGTCTGCTAAACTCTTATCAGATGTTGTTAAATATGGAACAGCTGGATTTCGTGCCAAGTAAGTGCAAAACTTTATGTATAGCTACTTTGTCAAGTAAACCGATCTCAGTTTTCCATTTTGAGTGATTGATTTTACACCTCAGTTGCTTCAATAAGAAGCGCTTTCAGTGCTTTTCTGTCACGGTATACTGTTTGAAGGAATTATCCTTTATTCATTTCAAGAATATACATGGAACCTTGTTGCACCTTCCATTACTTTACTGGCTCCTAGATGGTCAGATTAGTCACTATCCTAAGTACTAATCTAATCTTGAATCTTATGGGTCCTTCAAATAAGATGTTTAATCTTGAAACTTGTGATACGCATCTTAGGGTGCGTCCCACCATGCCCAGTTAAAATTAAACTGGAGATTTACCATGTTAAATTTAATCATCTTTTAGCAGATAAAATTTTGACACAACATCCCTAGATGGTCGCTCTAGAATGGACCAAGACACAATGATTGGTAATGTGTACACTTCGTAAAAATGTCAGGTTCATTCGCAACTGGTTGCTTTTCAGTGCCGATGGGTTGGATTTTGTTGTCTACCGAATGGGACTCATCGCGATCCTCCGGTCAAAAAGTCTGGCCGGTAAAGTAATTGGACTTATGATTACTGCATCTCACAATCCAGAGCAAGACAATGGTGTCAAATTGGTTGATCCTAAAGGAGAGATGCTTGAAGCGCGCTGGGAAAACGTCGCCACTCGCGTCGCCAACGCTGAAAATTTTGATCTCGCGTCCGAGCTAGAGAGCCTCGTCAAAAGTTTGCAGATCGACTGGAAGCAAAATGCGACGGTGTTTCTTGGCAGAGACACCAGGTGCGTCTTGCATTTAATGGTTGTTATTAAGTACCTGCTTGCGCATTCATTTCTTATTAGCGTAGACCGTAGACAATCATGATGAATTTCCGTTATGGTAAGCAGTTGATGTTACGTTGAGAAAATAACAATCTGGGATTTCCTTATTATTATTATTATTTGTACTTAGCAGCATTATCAGAGTTTTTTTCTTGCAGACCAAGTAGTGTGCGTTTGGCTGACTGTGCGAAGGCTGCAATTGAAGCCTTGGGAGGAACGGCTGTTGACTGCGGTGTCGTCACTACTCCCATGTTGCATTACTTTGTAGCTGAGGCCAACACCAAAAGCTCCCTATGCCCTCCTGCCAATCGAGATTACTATTCGAAGCTGGCAACAGCCTTCAGTCGTCTCAACACTGAGGTAATGAGTTTTTTCCTTTCCTTAGCCCAAGTTCGTTGTGTGAATGGTTAGATTGGCAGTTACCGTCTACTGCATTTATCATACTTAGACTACACCTTGCATTAAGCCATTCGTAGCTTGCATCTACATGTATTATTGCTTGCCTGTTCCAACTGAACGGTGACGCTTAGGTGAACATTCCGAAAACGCATTAAGGAATAATCTAGGTAAATTGAGTATATCGGGTTCTTTCGCTCTCAGTTGCCTCTATCTAAAAGTGTGCGATTCGCAGCTATGTTTTTCAAGTAGTATTCTTGACGCAAGAAGAAAGTACCTTACTACAGAAAAATTTTACTTCATTCGTAGCCAGAATTCGGCAGCATCTGCAAGGCTTGTTCAGAGACATTCTTATGGTATATTATGGTTTTGTTACTTGTTACATTTTTAGCCAGTTTCCGGGAAGTACGTGCCCACAGTTCATTTCGACGGTGCGAATGGCGTCGGTGCGATTGCAATGCGGGACCTCTCCGACCTACTGCGAGACAACATTACTGTTCGGATTTTTAACTCAGGAACGGGGCGATTGAACTATATGTGTGGATCAGACTTTGTCAAGGTTGGTAGGTTCAGTTATTTTTAAGCGTATTGTCCATTGTTTTTGCTAATTTTGGAAGTTAAGGCCGACACAAGTCCTGAACTATGACCCTCACCTCTTGTTATTTAGTACCTGTCTTCATATACTTATCCGATGGTTATATCAGTTATTCGAAGTAAGTCAATAATTCAAACATTGTCTTCGTGATTAAACATGGTCATCTGGAGAGATGAGTAATTAATTCCTGTATTGATGGATAAGGTAAACATGCGAGCCCCGGATGGAGTTCCTGTGGAAGCAGACGTGCGGAATGTGGCTGTCGATGGGGATGCAGATAGGCTTATTTACTTCTATCTGGACCAGGCTAGAGTTGTACATGTACTCGATGGCGACCGTATCGCCACTCTCCTTGCGTCGTACCTTATTGAACTCGTGCGAGCTAGTGGACTGCAACTTGGCCTGGGATTGGTTCAGACAGCTTACGCGAACGGCGCTGCCACCGACTACATATCCCAAGTTTTGGTTTGTAAATATCCCCCGTGTGGGTGCGCTTCATCACTAGCCCGACCTCGTTCAACAAAATTTTCGCCCATGTTTATTTTATCGGACAATTCCGTCCGTGCCAAGACAGTAGGAGTAGAACTCACAGGGTTGGTACCTGTAGAGAAGCAAAGTTGGGCTTGTGGTACGATCTTACCCGGCAGAAACTGAAACAATAGTCGATATTTTTTAAGGATGCAATAATTTCCATGAATGTGTGCCGTTGACCCAGTTTTTACGATGTTCAGTGTGTTTTTATCTTTTTTTTTTTTTTTAATAATTCTTTTCTGGGACTGTTAAAAATTGGTTGTGACGTTTATCCGTGTGCTCAATCCAGTGACGTCTCAGTCTCAGAACATAAACTTTTTTATCCTTGAAAATGTAACATTTCTCGCCTAGAAAATATAGTTTTGTCCCACATTTTTACTGAAAATATTACGGTTGTTGATTCCAACTAGGTACCTACTTTTATTATTTTCAGAAAGTTCCCCTGGCGTGCACAGAAACGGGCGTCAAGTACCTCCATCACAAGGCGCTGGAGTTTGACATTGGTGTTTACTTTGAAGCGAATGGACATGGAACCGTGGTGTATAGCGACAAAGCCATTAACCTGATCAATGCCACTGCCGCAAGTGATGCTGCAACGGCAGGTTAGTTGAAGGAAAATTTTGAGTTTTGACTACGGACTGTTGCATTTTTCTATCCTTTCCTCACGATGTAAGGTTGTATGTGACAATCTAATGCTAGTACGAACGAACGAATTTAACACGCCTTCTGATAATCGTGGTCAACCTTACCCCCTAACCTAACTTGTTTATAGATGCGAAAGCGGCTGCTCAGCGATTGCAGGGCATGATAGAACTGACGAATCAGGCGGTGGGAGATGCTCTGTCAGACCTTCTATTGGTTGAGACGGTTCTGCGGGCCAGGGGCTGGAGCGCCGCTGACTGGGAGGCCTGCTATACTGACCTTCCTAGCCGGCTGCTCAAAGTCACCATTAAGGTATGTGTAAGATTGAGTTTTAGGAGCCACAAATAACCAAGATCTCTTTGTCCGTAATCCGTCACCTGCCAGAGTGATTTCACATTATCCACAAAACTGCCAGTGTGAATGGTGTGTCAGCAATCAATTGGCGATTTTTTGTTGGCCATATAAACAAAATTAAGTTAACAATTAATTTATTGATTATAGAATCGTGATGTAGTGATAACTACGGATGCTGCTCGGCGCTGTTTGACGCCTGATGGGCTGCAAGAAGAGATTGATCGCCTCGTGGCTACATATCAGCGAGGACGTGCATTTGTCAGGTATGTATAGGTATTTCCCACCAGTTTCCTCGATTTTTTTTTAAACCCATAGGTATACCAACTACATGTGGGCGGCGATTCATGTCTTCCGAGAAGTGAATGGATCTGATGGTTGTATGCTCCATTCCAAGCCAAATTCTCGAAATTTTCCACCCAACATGTCTGATGGTACTGGAAACCCCGTACCTTGGCATGCCTTACTGGAAAAAATTTACAAAAGTACCTACCAGCCACTAAAAAGTTGGAATTATTTTTCTTCTTTTTTTCGTGGCCGGTACTTTCGTACATTATGTACGAAATGTCAATATAAGCCGAAGTACTGGTTCTCCTACCTGCCCAACAGACAGCTGTGCTACAAAAAAAAAAAAAAATAAAAAAAAAAATAAGAAATAGGTAGCTATGTGACGTACCGGTACCTTTCCGATAGCTATTTTTTCGAATCGTTGCGCATTGCTTGGTATTTGCCTTTTGCGTAAAAGTCATTGCTGCCTGAGTGCAGTAATTTAAAAAGTAGTATTTAAAAAAAAATCTAAGATATTTTTGCTATAATTTTCTAATAAATATTTTTATGTTGCTATTCAGGGCATCTGGAACTGAAGACGTAGTGCGAGTTTACGCAGAAGCCGCCACTCAGCAAGAAGCAGATCAGCTTGGAGCCAAAGTTTCTCTGGCCGTTTACAAGTTGGCTGATGGTGTTGGGGAGCCTCCTGTTGTTACCGCGTAAAAGTCACATCACATTCTGTAAGGATGCTGCGGCTCATCGTACCTTACTCTATCCCTTGCAAGACCGACATTGCCACTTTATACACACAGCAGTCATTTCTCTACAGTACAGGGTGCAAAGTGTCTGATTTATCAAATACCTACTGGCGTTGGTTAAAAAGTGATGGTCATTCCCACAATCCCATTACAAGCGCAGGAAGATTTTATTTTAGTATTTTATCAACTTTTTGACTGTTATGTTTTTTTATTAATTTTATATTACCTACTGTACCCACCTATTGGTACCTACCCCTGTTTGAATAAACGTTGTGCAAATTTATTATTTAGATATTCAATTTTATTGTAAGACTGTTTACGCAGATAGTCCCAAACTAGATACCGTGGGGGGGCTTTTAATACCAGTGGAGCACCAAAGTTAGGAGTGGGTTACTATCTGGCATGAATCTACTTAGCTATTCGGGTTCGTTGAATACAAATTAATTTTCGTTACCTAGGTTTTTAAAATTTCAGTTTGTCAACGTCTCGGAAATTTGTCAAAATTTTTAGTGTTTTTTCCAATGGAAAATAAGGGATTTTCAGTCAGCCGAAAAGTTGTTGATGAAGGGAAATTCTCTGGAAGTGACAAACTTCCCGAAAACGAAAGGTCATACGTCAATCCATGGGCTAGATCTGTCGAAGACTGGTACGATATTGACAGTCCAGCTGATCAAGGAAGAATTACTGCAACTGACGGCCCACCCTTCCCAAAACACATTCAAAGGAAAATCGGGGCCTTAAAAAAACTGATTCACACAAATTGTAAGCTCGAGAAGCAGTTTTACGAAGAGTTGGCGTCTTTAGAAGTAAAGTACAGAAATCTCGAAGTTCCATTATATAAGGAAAGGGCTAAAATAATTGCTGGTGGGGAGATACCTATTGCCTTGCTGGACGATGAAGAAGCAAAGTTCAGTGAAACCGAGACTACCAGAGGCATTCCTCATTTTTGGCGGACTTGTATGATGAATTCCCCATACCTGGCTGAAATGTTGGAGCCGTATGATCTCCCCGTTCTTTCTTATTTGACGGATATTCGCGCTAGGTGAGAACTTATAATAATTGGCCCCTAGTTAAGTATACCTACTTACCTAGGTAACTACGCGCGTAACTGATTTGGAGTTGTTCACCCTGGCATATAAATTGGACTTGATGTCGTATCCGCATACAATAATAAGAGGCTTCTTTCTTTCAGTTGTACTGAGGGCAGATTTGGGCTTGACTTCCATTTTGATCCCAACCATTATTTCAGTAATTCAACGTTGAACGTAACTTTTTTTAAACAGTATCAGAAAGACCCCCGCAGTTACGGAGGAATTGTTGTTAAGGGAATTAGAGGAACCAAAATTGAGTGGAAAAATGGGAATGATGTAACGGCAATTGAAAAATTAACAACTAAAAAGAAGCTGAAGAAGATATACCGTCCTTCATTTTTCCAAATGTTTCAAATTCCTTTCTTTTTGAGAGAAAGCCAGAACGAGAACGTCACTGAGACCGACGATTTGAAAATTTGTCTTTGGTATGGTGAAGTTGGGTTCTGCATTCTTGACTGCCTAATTCCTCAAGCAGTTCTGTACTACACGAAAGAAGCAGTCGAAACAGTTGATGAAGAAAAGTGGAAAGAAACTTGCAATGTTATACGTGCACACAACAAAGCCGTATTTTATACTGCAACAAAAAAGTTTGGAAAATGACTGGCGCCAAATTCTATCTTTATTTGACGTGGAAGCAGAATAGATCCAAACATTCAAAATATCCAAATGTTGAAAATATGGAGGACGACGATGGCTTTGATCTCAACGAAACTGACAGTTCCCTAGATATTAATAGCCCTTCTTTTAATGCTGATCTGTTTTTACAGGAAACATTTAAAGTAAGTTCTTGATTACGTGTAATACGTATGTATAGTAGTTGTAATTATATTTTATCCTCAAAATAAAGCTCTACATTTCACTTATTTTTTGTGTTTTCCAGCAATGTTCCCTCAAAAGAGTTATGGATTTGGAGAACGAAGTAGCAAGGGATACTGCCACTCTTCATTCCGATATGCAGACTCTGGTGTACGAAAATTACAACAAATTTATATCGGCGACGGAAACAGTTCGAAAGGTAGGGTTGTAACGAAGTCCGATGTGAACTACCTGTAGTACCATCGCTCGCATTCTGCACTATCTCTGGGACTCAGGGCACGGCTGATGTCATCCTTCGCAATATCTGGGAATTAGAAGACTTACTAAAGGATTAGATAATATTATATCTCCTACAGCTACTAGAGACAGCGAACTAACTTCAACTCAGTGGCGCTACACCCCAACAAGGGCATGGTTCCACCATTGACCTCTGCACACAAAAAGAGATAATTTTGGGAAAATTACCCCAGCCAGTTAAGTTTTCCCCTGCCCGGTATGGGCTCAAAACTGGGTAAGGTTCTCTAGAAAAAATCTTGACAACTTAGTAAGTACTATCACCTATCACCTGGTCGTCTTGTTTCGTGGCCCTCCTACTGCGCTAAATGGCTAAGTACTTCTTAAATGGAATGACAGTGCGGTTATCTTTGTTTCCAGATGAAGTCTGGATTCAAACAGATGGAAGAGGAAATGGACCTTCTTTCTCACAACATGAATTCCATAACCTCATTCTTTGATCGCATCTCAGGCACTCTACAAGATTCTAAAAGTCAGATCTCTAGGCTTACTTCTGTTCACTCGTTGCTGAATAGTCTGCAGTTTCTTTTTAAACTACCAAACAATTTAAAAAAGCAGATCAGCGAAGGCTCTTTCTCTCAGGTTGGTGCTGATGTCGGTCGGAATTACATAATATGTTCATAGTCTTGATCAGCCGTTATATTAATGTTAAATTTGGACAATTTTTTGAGAACTTTTTGTGTCAGTAACACTGACTTTTTATACTCTTTAGGTGCGCATATTATGTAAATCTCACATAATAAAGCGGAAGTAGGGTGACGGGAAACATGATAGTATAATACTGACTGTTTCTCTAGGCCACTGAAGACTATTTACATGCCCAATCCGTCCTGCGAGACTATGGCCACTTGCCCTCATTCCAAGGGATCCAGTCTGAGAGTGAGGCAATGCTTGTGGAGCTTAAGGGGAACCTTCATGAAAAAATAAGAACAAGCCAGGTATGGTTGATTTTAATGCACGTTAAAGATGTTGATGCCGATATACCTAGTTCCAGAATTTACTAAAATCTCTGTTTTCGTTCTCGTAATAAGGAAATAAGGTAACAACGAGAAAAATTTAAAACATTTGAATCCGACCTATTGTACTCTGATATATCATCTTACTTTTGTTTACTTGTTATTTAGGGCAGTGGTGAGCAGTTGAGAGAAGCTGTGAACCTTTTGCTGAAATTAGAAGAACCCGGGAAAGAACTCTGCCTAGAGTATTTGGCTCACTGTGATGTAAAGTTGAGTGAAGAATTAGCCGTTCTGAAGACAGCTTCGTACCAAGACCTGATCGAGTTTGTGGACGCCGCCAACATTGGTTTCCTCAGTGACTTAGCCCTGTTCGTTCAGTCCTATGGTGATATGTTCTTTCGCAACGATACGAGGTGAGGACCTTTTTTTTAAGAGACAATCGGCAGGCTTTATTTACTCAATGGTAAAGCGTGGATATTTGAATCAATCACTTTCACCTCTAAAACATCCGAAACAACGTGTAGTACATTTTTGGATGCTGAAAATATGTAACGAAGACAGCCCAACAAGATGCATTCAGAGAGAGTTGTGACCTTATAGCCTCATGAGCAAGTAAGACCGCATCATTTGATCTTTTTTAGAGATGAGTTGGAAGAGGTGGCATTAGTGGAAATGAGCAAATTCGTAATGCGAAACATGGAGGCTTACTTCGCGGTTACCGAAAGTGTACTTGAACGGGAGCAGCACAACAGTGACACCATCATACTGGTTCGAGCTCTCGATCGATTCTATCGAAGGCTACAGTCAGTTCACGCATTACTCAAAAGCTTCGATTTCCTGTCGTAAGTTATCCTCCGTTAAGACTGAAGATACAGTGCTATTTGTTGACGTTTTTTAATGGTATTTTCCTGAAGAAACTGTTGGGTCGGTAATTATTTGTTCTGAGGTATAATATGTGTGCCAGAGACTAGTTCATGAAATTTTTACGCTTTACTATACAATAACTTTTGACAGTTATGTTTACTGCCAAAAATTGGTTCAGTTACCGCTGGCTTATTTTCCCTAATTTTATTCTTGTTGCGTTCCTGTAAAAAAAAAAGATGTAAAGTTTTGTTTAAATTACTTACATCATTATCCTCTGCCACTATTGTTTTCGATTTTAGGATAGGGGCTGAAGTGGTTATTCGCGCTGGTCGAAGGCAGTGCCGAACTCACCTGCAAGCCTTGAAAACGCATTTCAGTGAGCAGCTGACTAGATTGAGACAGGTTCTTGCTGCTGGAAAACTCAGCCCACAGGAGGGTGATCAAGTGGGGAGTCTGCCCGAACTACTTCAAGGAATTCTCCTCGCGACAACTGAGAAACTCAAGGGCGTTCTTAAAGATCTTTTGGTTAGTACTTGAACTGGAAATTTCCATTTTTTCTGCATACTTATAATACGTATCGGGTATACATAACTGTGTTTCAGCGTTAGTATTATTGGTAAAAAAAGCTAGTCTGTAACAGAGTGGGAATTATAGGAATAAACTAACTCCCATGGTACACAAGGCGAAAATGACCACTCCTCACTTTTCATGTAAGTGTAGGATGCGAGGAACACGTCAGTATTATTAGTATTATTACCAAACACTTGCCATGATTCCCTCAGATCTTCCTTCAACCGGACATTACGTTCGGCGTGAATGCGAGATTCCAAGAGGTTTTCTGCGTGGATTCTATCCGGGAAGGCCTCGTTATCGGATTCTTGCACCACGTGACTGCCACGGCGCGAGGCTTTTGTGAGAACCCCGCTTCTCCACCAACACTGCTGCTGCTCCTCTCAAAATTTTGTCTAGAGTTCCAGCAGGGATTGGTCCAACATTTGGTAAGGCTCTTGTACTATACATATACGAATTAAATACTATTTTTTTGGGAAAAAGCGTTCCCCAGAACAAAGCCTAAATTTTAAGTCGATGTGTTGAGACCTGAGTCCCAAGATTTCTTCGAAAGAAATAACTTTCGTTTTTACGAACTGATTCGTTTAAATACTCGTATGTTAGGCTAAAAGTATGATTTTTTTTTAGATCTTGCAAACGGACGAGTGGTTTGGGATTCAGGAGAAGCCAGGAGTTGAGGTGCTGACCAGCGAAACGGAGGTGTGTTCAAGCATGAGAGAATCCGCACAGTCCTTACTCAACAGCTTCGTCCGAGCCCAAGCCCAAAATATTTCCCAGGTACGCCAGCCCAATTTAACCTAACAATTGTGTCAAGAAAAATGTTAAATGTAGCATAGAAAATGTTAGCGTCTGATCGTCTTTCCCCGAAAAACTTATCTATCACATTACATTTCATCAGCTTATTGACCTGTGTGTGTGCTCAGATGCTACGAAAATCGGTGGAGACCCGTGACTGGCTGAACACGATTGAGCCGCGGACAGTGCGAGCTGTTATGAAGCGAGTGGTAGAAGACGTGGCGGCAGTGGAAGGGCAGGTCGGCGTCCTGTATGAAGAGGGCGTCAAGTCTGAACGGAGTTCAGACTCGAGCAGGAAGACTCAAGGCTACAGGTTGGTCATGTGACGCATGGCAATTTGATTTTCATTTGAATTTTAGGCTGGTGACTTTCAAATGACATTTTTTGTGTGAAGGAATATTTAGTTGTGTACATACTTCGGATATCGAAAGAATGGTCACAGGTTAGTGGGCATGCACCTATAGCTGCTTTAAGTCGGTGACGAGACAGAACTCGAAAAGGAATCAATTTTAGAGCCAATAATATACTGCACTCATCTAAAATTCTCTAAGTCATGTCTGTTGAATGGATACATGTAGTGTTTTCTGGCTTAAAGTAAATTAGACCAGTACATCATAGACATAGACCATCACGCTTACAAGAAAAAATTGATCATTATATCTTATTCACAGTGTAAGTCAGCTATCGAAGCATCAGGCATACAGGTCCAACTGGTCGTCCTACGCAACTGGTCAGAGCTCCCTCGTTCCTAGTATTCACAAGCTATTTTCGGAACGCATCGAGTTCTTCTCTACTGTTGAATTTTCCAAAGTTTCTATCCTCACTGGAATCATCAAAATAAGTCTCAAGGTTAGTTGGAACTATTTTAAAATGAAATTTACAGGGCTCGACCAAATGAAGTTTCAGATTTGGTAAGGTCACATAGAATAGGATAGATTATGAATATTATCAGGCCCAACGGGAACGTCGTTATCAAGATACTGAAGGTCACAATCACAATTCAAAGTATAGATTTACTAGGTGATCATGGAGCCCCTAGATATTCATCTATCGAGCAGAAATACTTTTTCTCCAGGTGCAAATTTCCTGATTTCAGTAGAGGGCTTCCGAGATAGCTTGTCTAACTAGGGAGCGCATTTACATTTTTGGCCATTTAAAAAAAAAAAAAAAAAAAAAAAACTGAGTAGCCTCTGGTGAAGCCCCGCTACGCCGCCGCCAGAGGCTAATCGTATAGCTATCTTGCTTGTTGGTTTTCCTATCGTGCGGCTGCCCATTAAACCTGTAGCTCTGATTATTTTCAGACGCTCTTGGAATGCGTACGACTACGTACTTTCAGTAGATACGGCCTCCAGCAAATTCAGGTGGATGTTCATTATCTGCAGCTTTACCTCTGGCGATTTGTGGCAGATGAAAAGTAAGTCTTTCATTCTCTCATTCTCTTTTCCTTCATCTGAATTCACTCTGTTGCAGCATATTTAATTTACCCACTGGTGCACCGAAAAAATCTATGTGAAGATTTATTAGCTTAAATGAAAGTGTGTTCTAGTTATTGCAAGTGTGACGAATTCGGTGAAAATGTACAGATGTAGCCAGTTTTTAATTATCACAGAACAACAGCCCGAACGGCCTGGTAGTGCATGACTCCACTGCTCTGATTTTGTGCAACTGCACTGAGTGAGGGTAAATAGAAAGCGTTGATAGATACCAAAAGGTTGGTAGGTAGGTACCCAAGGTCTTAAATGGTTTTTAAGCGGCGAACTCATTTGTTTCAGTTTGGTTCATTTCCTTTTGGATGAGATTCTTGGAAGTGCGGTGCAGCGATGCCTGGATCCGGTTCTAATGGAGCCAAGTGTAGTTGAGATTATTTGTGAAAGAGGATAGTTGCAATTTTATTGTACAGATTAAATTACCAGTTTACTGTTGCCGTAGCTTCTACTCCCAACCTTCCGGTCTCCAAGGCTTCCTTCGCGTAATATAGTACTCCTCTCTGGTGTGATAGGGGGTGTATGGATCATCTACGTAGTATTTAGGCCTTCTCCAAAACTCGGACACCTACAGGACAAAGGGAATCATTAGCACGGCAAGTAGACAGATATTTAAGATTAAATATAAATTTTTTGCACATTTACGAGGAAACTGCTGGATATCCGGAAGGGGTTAGGGAGATTTACCATACGATCCAGAAGTTTTGTTTGCGTTCCATTGCAGAATACATGTTCCCTCAATTGTCGGCGGTTCACCGGCGTTTTTGACCACATCTTTTTATGACGTCCAGCTTTCGTTCGAATCCAAGCTCCCCTAAGTAAAAGAAAAATAAAGTAAGGTATGATGACGTCTCTACGTAACAGAAAAGTTCTGTGATCAGTTTTAACGGAAAAGTTGAGTTAAACAAAGGCAAACATTCGCAAACTCATTACATATCACCTATTCTATATCAACCAATAAAGGGACCTAAAGTAAGGTGACGAACATGCAAATTAACATACCAATGCAAGCGGAAAAATCTTTTTAGAACAGGAAGTACAGTCTTCCTTTTCCCTTTTCTCATCGAAAATTTGATGACGGTCCGAACCTGCTCAGTAATCACCGGTTTAGGGACCAAGAGGCTAGCTGCTGCTTCAATGGGCGCGATAGACCGCATTGACTGAAGCTGGGAAGGGGCGTTATATGACGAAGAAATAACTCGTGACCCCACTAAAAAATTATAAAAATTATAAAATCTCTCGCAACATAACGATGATTATTCATATCACAAGCCAATGATCTTTAGTTACACAGTAACAGCATCACAAGATGATCACAAGCCAAAGCTGTGGGATACTGTATTTAGTACCTAGCCAAAGCTATATAGCTCCATCAGGTACCTAAAAATAGGAGTAAACACATTCTCAAACGCTGGGACACATTAGAAAAATCAACTCACCGCTAGCCAGAAAACGAAACATTTTTATTTCTTTTATTTATCTCTAGCAGCAGAACTCAAAAAATTACACAACGGCCATATTTTTCGTGGTATCAGAAAATGGAAAGTTTGGCAACACCGCTGAATTTCAGGAAATCCTCCCTTTTCGGTGTGGCCAAATCGGCTCGTCTGCAAGATGTTTCAAAATGGGATAAAATTATCAAATTCTGTCTTAATCTGGGTAAGTTTATACTTTCAGACACTTTCAGTGAGTTAAGCACTATGTAGACAATTAACTTTCCGAATCAAAAAAAATTAAGAACATTCCGGTCACACTTTTATTGAGGTAAACAAAATTTTATTTCAAGTGGTGACTGACTGGTGACCCATCTGACTTTGATAGTATTAACCGACATATCTGTTCATGTTTTTACTTTTTTCTTTTTCTAGCGAAAGCATGGTCTGAAGGAGCCATCCCGGCTGTATTCATCTGCATGTCTACACTGTAAGGCCGGGGGCCAGCCTGTAAAGGGGTTACGACTGCTGCTGCCTAGGCGAGACTACTCTTCCAATGCCGAGTAAGCGGAGTAAGAGGATGTGCAATGAGTGCCAACTTCTGTAGACAGTGTAGAGATGATTGATATTAAGTTTTCTAATGTCTGTGTGGAGTGTTGGATTGAAAGAGTTTCAAATATCTGTTGACTCTAGAAGACAGATAATAAGTGCGGCGCCTGCTATAGACAGTAGCGGGTGGACTGCAGGTGATCGACTAAGTGTGAAAATGTCTGTCAACCCAACTGTAGATGGGTAGTAGTAAGTGCCTAAAACCCTCCACCTATAGCGGAGGCTCCTTTTGTGCACTTTTTCTGAGCAAGAAGAGTTGCAGTAGGTATACGAATCTTACAGTTACGTGACTTACGCATGCACAAATCACACAACACTGTCATAATCCGGGGTTATTTCAAAAGAGGATTTGGAAGTAGGAATAATCTTTACTTAGACAGTCTCATGTGCTTGCTGAAACTTTTAATTTGTTACATACAGCCAGGTGCTGAACAACTTTGGAACTTGCGGCTCGTTGAATCGATGAAAACAGGTGAATGAATGATGAAAATCGATTAAATGATTGAATGTTCTGTTTTCAGGAGACCGAAGAAGAGTCATCCCATTAGGAACACATTGGTACTGTTGGGTGCAACGACGGGCGCTGTTGTAGCGTACGCAAAGTTTGATCCAGATTTTCGAAAACAAGTGGAAGAAATAAGCCCCACCTTTAACGAATTTATAAAACTTGCTACTCAAGAGGAGAGATCTTACGAGGACTCTTATAATATTGTTTCCAACTACATAACAAGCTTGTAAGTTCTGTTTCTAATTATTTGAGTTAGGAAAATATATGGGCAAGCTTTGCAAATTCACAAAAGAGTTCGTGTTTGAATCGGATGTAAGGTCTTCCAGTGGCATCAGATCACGCTGAACAATCAGTACCATGGCTCAAATACTCTCGTTCGTTAACTTTTTTTATGTTATCGACACATTCAAACAGTGTCACACATAAAGTTCTTCTGAACTGGTGCATTCTACTCAAAGTATTAGTAATTATGATGAGCTGTTTTATTTTGTTCACCAGGTATACTGACTTGCTAGGAGATTCTTCTCACGAGGAACCCAAGAAGCCCAGCTTGCCTGCTCCGCCGAAGGCGCTTCCTGCGAGAACCGAAAGTACGTACCTGCGCCTTTTTTTTTTTTTTGAAGATAAGGAAATGTACGAAGTAACTAGATATTTACCGTGTGTATTGGACTGGCGAAAGGACAGTCAAAAGGTAAAAAACTGATTAACGAGAGTCACTACGTCTGTGTGCTGCTGTGATTCTTCGCTTGGCCAATGTAAAAATTCTTTGAATCTTCTTCGTGTGTGTGTTCGTAAACTTCATTTATAGTGGTAACTAACATGTTTTTGTTTTCGTTGTTGCTTTTCAAGCTAAACCGACATCTCAGGCGAAGGGCTCGGATGTCTCGTCAAAGTCAGCGGTTCAGTCTCCTCCACCTCCTCCTCCCACTGCGAAACCTCCCGGTAAGTTGCCTGAATGGAAGGAAATGTTTAGTAAGAAAGGGTACTCGTGAGCATTATAATTGTGATATCCGCATTCAGCCTGTGCAATACAATTACAGTTTTCCAATTCAGGTGTTTGGTACTTAGCTATCCCCTTATTTAATTCTAGCGAGGGAGAAGCCTGCGCCCACTTCCAGTGCAGCGGCTCTGGGGAACGTTGACGATGAAATCCGGTTAGCCGCCACTGGAGCTCTGTCTGCCATACGCGACGCCACTGCCGCCGTGAAAAGTAAGGGACATGTTCAGCTGTTAGTCAGTGGTCCATATTTTAAAGCTAGAGTAGGTGTATCAGGTCAGGGATTTCCAGCGCAACGTGTTCAAAACAAGGTGAACAGTAACGGTGGGCCAAAAGCCCGAGAGGTGAAAATTCAATTGTTATCGTCTGTAATAAATGTTCAAGGTTATTCTGAAGACATTGGGAAACTTTTGGACAATCAGGTGGACAACAGAGATAATGCTCTGTGGTCCGGGATTCGCGCAAAAACCGCCAGTAAAGAAAAGCTAGTGTCCGAAGCTGAGAGAACAGTTTCTGAAGCTACGTAAGTATAAAATTACTGCACGTATATATGCAGTTAACATTTTGGTGAGCTTGACCGTTTGGGTTTATATCGAATGCGGTCCATTGTGGACCTATTGTGATATATTGTGCATGAGACGCGATTCACTTGATCCCATGTCCAATAGCTGGTAGTTAACTGAAAATTATTAAAAAACAGACAATGAAACTTGAACGGTAAATGTATCTAGTAAATATGTCTTTGGTAGTGGTAAAAAATGTTCTGTATAACTTTTGCAGGGAAACCCTGAGCAAAGTGAGAGCAGCTGTAGAATTTGGAGACTTATCACCATCTGAGAGAGATCGTGTGCGCCGTCTGCTGTCTGCTGCCACGAGTCAAGTAGAGTCGGCGCGACGTGAGTTGGAGGAACAGAAACGACGCGCCAGTGTCACAGACCGTTACTGGTCCAGAGTAGAAGATGCCAGGCGCCACTTCCAGGTTGGCTTTGTGTTTTCTAGGGTCCTTCTGTATCTGAATTTTTTACTTTTCAAAACATCTCTACTTCCATGACGTTTTTTGGGATGTTTTTGTAATTTAAAAACAGTTGACAACTTAAAGACAGTCTAAAGCTCTGTAGATAAAAAATAACTCATTTAGGTGCACTTCAAAACCCTACTTGCCATAAAAAATACCCGCTTGTATCTATATTTGTTGTTTCGATGGAGAACTGAGTGATGTTGAAATATCATTAAAAACACAGGCAAGGATAATCTCACTCATGCCAGTCACTGTGAAACCTTCCTGAACTTGAGAATTACATTGTGCTTTCTTCTCATAGGAGGAGATCCAAGCCCTGTTTCCTAACGCAAAGATCTCCGAGAAAAAATTGGAGTTGCCCGCTGAAGATTTGGACCTTTTCCTTCTCCATGTCTTCAAACATGTCATCTTCTACCAACGGGAGCTCGCGAGGCTTGAAGTAGGTTCAACTAGATTGTTTTCGATGTTTCCCATTAAATTTTCTGTTTCTAAAACAAAAAGTATAAACAAAACAAGTTTTCGCTAAAAAAAAACCCAAATAGTTGTGTGAATTCTTGATTAAATTTGCAGAGCATTGGCGAGCAGCAAGTGCGGCAAGCCTTGGATCGCAGCGGTGACAACGTGAGCGATCAACTTATTCAGCTACGCGTGAAGCAAGCAGTGGAAAAAGAGCGCCGTCGTTTGGAAGAGGAACTCCAGCGAAAGGTAAATTATAACATTGTTAATGGTTCTCAAAGCTGGTGCGATGTGTTATCACAGGAATGAATGGTTGTGGGTGTGCATGGTATAGATAGACTGTATAAAGGGTTTTCCATGCCTGTTAATCCTATGGGCGTTTGGACTTGAGTCAGCTACGTTCTGACCCCCTGTTTCTTCTGTTTGTTATTTTTCACTTGGGGTTCTCGAAGTCATCTTGTGTGAAAGAGAACATCAGATTAGTGTAGGTGGTCGTTGAATCTTGAAAACGACCGAAGAATACGTACAAAATTGAAGTGACGTCAAGTAGGGAATTTCGCAGTGATTTTATTTTATACTGGTGGATACAGACGTTGGAAGGGGGGAAATATGTGGCTGGGTTTAGTTAGTTTGGAAAATGTAGATCAGTTCCTTTTCCATGACATTTCTAAGATCAGGCCAAGGCTTCTAGGTTCTCGAAGCCTTTTTGAAGTAAAGTGAAATGAAAAATAAATACTCTCTATAACATATTTGTGATCTACATTATGACTCGGAGAAAAACTTGCGAATCCACGCATACTGGAGAGGAAAGGCGGACAAAAATAAGGGAAATTGATGTCGATAATATTCAACGGGATAGTAAGCAATCTCGGGTAAAAGGCATAGTGAATAATTCATCCAGATATTTTGCTGACGCGGTAAATAGATAAATTTATGTGTTGCGTCACGGTCCTTGCGAAAGGCACGCCCCTTAATGGCTTAGCCCATGATATTATGCCGTTGTGGTAAGAAACCGAAGGGGTATATACTCGGAGCATGTTTAAAGTTGCCTGCACACGGTGAGTCTGGAATGGGGGCTGGAAAGGCATGATACCTATACCTATACACATTACTTCTGGACCCGCTATCCCGGGATTTGTCCTCCATTACAAAAGCATGAGCCACGATAGTTCTTACGACACAAATGAGTGATTTCATGCAAAAAGTTTTCACTTCAGTATTTAAACGAATAGCCTATTAGCTCAGTGGATTTCGAGCATTGGGATGACATCCTTTGAAAACTGACATACTTCCCCTAACGATTAGTTCGGGGATGCCATCTGGCCAAAACAGTTCTATCGTGTGTGATGGTCAACTTAGTTTGGAGTCTGGTGTGGTTCTTTCGCTGAACCCGACTGCACTTGTAGAGCACCCGTCTCAAAATGATGTAATCTAAAAAATTACGAATGCCAGTTTAAAAACAATATCAACGTTTTAAGAGATGGTTAGGTGAACTTTCATAAAACATTTCGACACCGTGGGTGGTCGGCTGAACGCAGTTTATTCTTACGTGTACTAGATTACTACCCTGTTGCAATAATTCTTTCCAGCATTACTTGAGGAGAAATATTTGTAAGGCGAGTTAAGGCTTCTCAAGTTAGAAGGCTAATGGGCGAACGTCGGCGTCGGCATCAACCGCGTTCGATAATTTTATTCATGGTGTTGACTCTAATTTCCCTTTCTCATGAGGTTTAGGGCCAGGTATAAGTGGTATTAGTGACCTCTTTTCACTGAGATTAGACTCTTAAACTCCACGTGCCGCTTCAAAGCACGTTTTGCTTGCCAGCTGCGGTGATGTATGACTGTAGAATTTGACTTCTACGCAGGGGAGGTTATAGATAGATTGATTTCAGAGTTTTAGGAAGTGAAGCATTTCTGGTACTTTCATATGACTTATTTGTGTTTTTCCGTCCTATATGAAGTACAAAATATTGAAAGAATTATGATGGTACACTTCTGTTATGGGATAAGGGCATATATGGGTGTCTTTATTGCTGTTCATTGCTGTCCGAGGGGTTAACCACTCGTTGGGAATCATTGGAAATCTTTATGAAATCTCAGGGAATCTTGGATTTTTTGGAGTGGTTACCCCTTCGGGGTTCATCTTTCTATGAATATCGTTGGGAATCTTTGGAAATCTTTATGGGATCTCAGAGAATCTCAAGGAATCTCCTGAGTGGTTACCTCCTCGTTGCTGTCCAAAACCGGAAATAACTTGACTGGAAAAATTGATATGGTGCAAAAAAGCCAAGTGCCACTCAACAAACTGAAAAAATGATCTAGTGGAAGATGAAGGAACATTTGATTTCGAACTGAATCTTATTCTTCCCCTTTCGATCCGTACCGTTAGTTTACTTTCGGAACGCTGTATCTTAGGGAACCGGCCCTGGTTGAACGCGTTTCTGAGGAGTGAGACAGCTGGTAGGAAATTAGTTGACGGCTGACGGGAATGTCAGAAACCAGTTGAGAGTTGGTTCTAAGAGCCGCAACTTTCAAGCGGAATACTGAAATTACTTAACCAAAAAGCGTACGTAAGTGATCCATCCCATCAGGCCACGATCACAGACTGCTGAGCCGGTTCTCCTTTTCTTAAAATAAATTAAAATCTTCAACTTTTGTCGGTTTGACATTCCCCTTTCCTCTTTCTTTTGCTTCTTATTTTACAAAGAAAATAATCATACAGACTCTACTTACTTACGGTACTCTTTCTGTTGTAATCTTAACTAAAACCGACCAATCTAAATATGTCGTCTTTCAGTTTTAAACTAAACTACCGTAATTTTCAAAACAGGAAAATCGTAACAAGTATTGAAGCTGCGAACCCTGTCCACACAATGCTGTTTGTTGACGTTCTTAGTGCTCATTTTTTGAGGAAACTGTTGTATAATATTTGCTTTAACGAACGTCAGAAACTATTTAACCAAATGGTGATTTTACGATCAAGTAATTTTTCATTTTCGAAATTTCGCGCAAAAACTACTTATTTTTTTTTATTTATACTAATATAGCTAGTGAGAAAGTAAATAAAAAACAGAAGACTCTCATGGTTGGGTGGAGACTCCTCTTACTTACTGATAAACTGGAGAAGGCGTATTTCCAGTCCAATCGCCATTTCAGATTTTGTTACTTCTGTGAAGAAATCTCATAGTTATGATTTGGAAAAACTATCGTTGATTAAAGTCTACATGCATAATGGAAAAAGGTAAAATAGAAATATCGGTGCTGTGGGAAAGAGTTGATGTAGATATATTTTTTTTAACATGGAGCAGTGATTGAACACGTATGAGAGATATGACGACATTAATTTTCACGGGATGGTTCACCCAATCTCACGGTTCGTGACGCGACCCAGCCTCCCACTCCACCAGTTCTGAATACACCAGGGACAACTTTATGGCGAAAATACTGTGTTAACGTATTGATTCATATGAACCTAAAAATTATGGCTTTTATGCTCATGGTGCTTGAGTAATAGGTTGATGTTGTGATAGCGGAGGAAAAGTCGTCGATTAGGGTTGGAATGGATTCAGAGAATGGCCCGGAATTGTATATTTGGCATCTGAATCATCCTATCATAAAGATGGGTGGTGACAGAAACCAAAAATGAATTGGACGTACAACACTGGAACACAGTTTTGCTGGAATCATTGATTGTGCAAACAATATGCAGATTTGGCAGCTCCTTTCCAAGGTAATTTCAGAAACTGCCTATATGTGTGGTTTTGAAAATTTGTAGTAGTTTCTCTGTTTCTGCTTGTGAATCCACTATGCGACATAAGCAGCTTTTCCGTCGGATTGAAATACGTACAAATAATTAAGCACCTACACTTTGGCTTCGCCTCCTCCATCCACTTCATTCCATTTTCATTCCAACTTCGCGAAAATTGAAACTTGATTTTCATTACTTTCGTTTCTGCAAGAGTTTTCAACTGTCGGCTAAATTCTCGGTAAAATATCTGTAACTAATAGCTTTACCGCCACGTTTCACTGAGATAATAATAATCGTCTTTTTGCAGCGGTCAAGCCTGTTAGTTTTTATTTATTCCTCTGCCCATTCAGGTCATATGCAGCAAGAGCTAAAGCGCAACCTGCTGTGCATTTTGTAGTGATGTAAGTTTCAGAGGGTAGTTAAGAGTCCCATATCCAAACATAAGTATGTGCACTGTTTTGGTTAATCGTCTGCTCCTCGTAAATATGAGATGTTAAGTGTGTTTTTTCCATCGCACTGATCCATGAATATCAATAAAATCTCGACTCTGAAATTTTGTACGAGAACAATAATTATTCCTCAGCATATTGGCTACTGAAGAGGTAAACACTGCCCCCAGAGGCCGGGGTCAGCCGAATGAAAAAGTGCCTCAAATATCGAATGGCCAACCTCTAGATTTAACCCTCTGTTTATAGTCTTTCAAAGTGGATGTACCCCTTAACGGCGGGGTGGTGGTTAATCTGACCTAGTCATGAGATGAAATGTCTGCTTCCCTCTTCCCTCATTGAATGCACCTGCCCGTGAGGAGTCGTGGTTGGGGCAAGCCTTCATCCGTCCCCGTCACGCCGACACCCCACACTTTATCCTATGCTGCCCCGCAGGCTGTGGGCGGAGGCTGGGGGAGTTCCCCCTCTTGACCTCACTCAGCCTGGGCCTGCGGTTTCCCCCCTCAAAGCGCAATCTGTGTCGTTTCACTAAATTGCAGTTTCTATCTCTCCACTTATATTATCTTCTTCACTTATCACCGTCAGTTACATCTGTCGTCCTCCACATGCTCTTCTGTAAGTTTAGAGACCTTGTTTCCAGTTAGAATTAGCTTAGGAAGGCCGAAAGATATGGAACTAGATCTGATATTGAACTAACTACCCATTTGTTGAATTTCTGAACCAGCGAATCTCTGGCTTTTACCTCGTCATTACCTCGGCTCATTTTCGGGAAAATTTCTCTACTACGAATGATTACCTAAATTTGGTCATACACGTATTTCACTGCTCCATAGACTTTTTTTTATACAAATAAGTATATAAATATGATGTAATTAAAAGTGGTAGCGCACTGCGCATTGCGCATTTGCGTGAATATGTACTTTAAAAGTGGTTGTGCATTTATTTTACTACGCCTGCAAAACCGTGATTATGTATTTTAAAAGTGGGTGGACACGAATTTCATTGAATCTGACTCTGTATTGATTCTTCTGTATTCTGTCTGATTCTTCTCTACTCTAGCGCCTTCTCTGAGTCTAGTGCCATCCAGAACCATCAACTTAAATTTTGATAGTGACCTTAGCTAGGAGGCGTGTGTATTAATTTCTATAAAAAAATCTTTTGTCACAAGACAAGTAGTGTATGGCAGGCGCGAGTGGCGGAGGTGTCATTGGTAGAATTTACAGCTCGCTCTAATGGGTTTCATCGGGAGCATAAAAAATAAGCATCCGACCGACTGCCATTGCCATTCAGCATACTTACACACGTACAGCGGTATTTATTTTCTCCATCCAATTTAAAAAAAAAAAAACTCGTGATGGTACGACATTTCCACCATTTAAATGGCGAATAGCAACAATGGAGCGTCATGTAGGTATAGGTATAATATTGGAATTGAGTGTTCCAGCTTATCAGTCACTTTGTCAAAATCAAACCCTCTGTACCAGCTGAGGTTTTTTTGCCTTTCAACAGTGACTTAAAAAATTTCTCTCTGTGGAATAATCACGTGCTGTGAGGGTGCCAGCTGTTCGGTCCGCTATGGGGGGGGGGGGGGGGGGGGGAGGGGGGAATTCTGATTATTCGTTACGCAAAGTGAGCAACCTTCCTGTCGATTTCAGTTTTCAGTTTTCTGAAGTTCTTAAGTACAGTATAGGTAGAATTTTGAACTATTTCAGGTACCCTCCACATTTTTAATTGGAATGGGTTATAATGGTGAATGGCTTTCACCAGTCCAGCTTAACGATAAGATAGATTGTATACATGTTCCAAGCATATTTTTAGCTTACGGAAAGATGCATACCTTGCTAAAAAAAACTTTCGATAAGCTTGGGATAATTATACAATTTGACTCATCGCTGAGTAGACTGGTCAAATCCACCCTAAAACTGACAACTGCAGAACTGCTAGCCTAAAAAGTTGAAATTTCTCTACTGAATTCAAAAGCCTGTGAGATGTGACCTGGGGGATAGTAGAGCTATTTTGGAAATGGCAAAGGGGCCATGCTAATCCCTCCCCCAGAAATCAATTACCAGACAACATCTTCTTAATGAGTTTTCCAATCAGTGATCGGACTGGGCGGGTCGTGAGAAGTGACCTGGAACTGAATCAGCCTCACCTGAAGCTCCCAGCCTGACCCACTCATTTGCTTCTCTCCAGCTTAATCCATGAATGTCAATTACTGACTGCGTTTTCTGTATACCTTACATTCAGAGTGCACTACTCCTTGCGTGGGGGAGCACTATGGTCTAGTTGCAGTGTTTTCTATATACCTTACATTGCCTGTGGGAGCACTATGGTCTAGTTGCAGTGTTTTCTATATACCTTACATTGCCTGGGGGAGCCGAGATTTTCCCTCTCAGGTTTTCCGTTTATTATCAGTCGCACTGCCATGGGCTGATCTTACCAGAGCACCCTCCCAAAAAACTCCAGTGATTCAGAGCATTGCTGTTATGATTGGGCCATAAGGTAGGAGTACTTTGGAAAAATGATGTGCACTCACAAGATAGCTACCCCGCACAGGAAAATGCGTCCTTATTTTTCTTGTCCTTATTATTTGAAGAAAATCGATTTGAACCTACCTGAAATTCGCTATTATTTTCCGTCTCAGGTTGACGTCCAGGTTCTCTTTGATGGTTTCCCGTAAATGTCTTGACTTGGCACCATAAATCTTTGATAGTTAGGACTCATGCAGTGTTATCATGTTGTACTTTCAGTTACTACTGACTCGTAGTGACCAAGAGAAGGAATTGCGGTCGCAGCTGAAGCGGCAGTTAGAGACAGCTCAAGATCACCTCAATGACGTCCTCAACGCGAAAGAAACTGACCTTGAGCGACGCGTTGCAAGGAAACTGGATGAGCGCGACAACGCCGAACGCGTCGCTTACGAGACGAAGATTGCTACGATGCTAAGTCAACTCAAGGCCCTCGAACTCGTCTTGGGTGGTAAGTAGTATTAAAATACCCTTTTTTTTACACCGGGAAATATATCCCTAGCGGAGTCACCGAGTGTGGATTAGAAATGATGTATAGAAAACGGGGGGAGATAGAAAAATAATCATTTATATAGTTTTAACACACAAAACAAATATTTCCTTTAGTGTGACAGTAACTGAATCGTGAAGGGGATAATAGTGTTTAATGTGAGCATAACGTATGATACCCCAGCCGACTCGGGGTGGTCGGGGTCCTCATGTGGTTTCACATTCACCATATTTACTCAACTCGTTACTTCATATTGCCGCTGTACGTATATTCCGATATTCTTCTTTTATACGTAAGCTTTCTCGCTTGTCAGAGCTCTCCTTTCTTTCCCTTTCAAATGTCACTCACACTCCCGTACGATATGAAGGTAATACCTATTGTAGGTACCATGTCGTGGTTTGAAACTTTTGATTATAGATATCGCCAGTTTCCATAATAGCGGATTCCCTCATAACTTAATGTCATTCCAAGTCACCAAGTTTTAAACGAAGGTGAAAACTATAAATAGTACAGTACTATTCCAGTTCCTTAGCGGCTAGAAGTGTGAGCTGGCCTAACTAGACGAATAAGTTACCGTGGGACTATGAAAAATACCTTTCGGCAGCCCCGAAAGGCGTAGGTAGATTTCGAAGATTACTTCCATCCTCTAAAAGCAGTCTAAAATCATTTAGAAAGACGGTTAAGAAGATTTTCAGTTGACCCAAATGCATTCTCTACAATAACAACGAAGGAATTGAGTTTTGAAATTTCACCCCCCCCCCCCCCCCTTAACAAGAAAATGAAAGTGATTTTACAAAAAACTTTTTCAGACAAAAGTTGTAGATATTATTAATAGAAACTCATAGCAAAAAGAATAAACTCAATATCTCACCAAATAAGTGAGTTATGACGTTTTGAAAATTCAACCCCCCACCCCCTGCCTAAACGGTGCGTCGGACGAAAAACCTTTTCAGACAAAAGTTGTAGGTAATATTGAGGCAAATGCATTACAAAACAAAAGAACTCGATAACACCCCAAGAACACAAGTAATGAATTTATTTGTGCGCAAAACCCTCTTTTTCCACCCTTATTCAACCATTAAGGGTGGGGTCAAAAAACGTTACTAAGAAAAGTTGTAGGTAGTACTGTTAGACGACCCTCAGAGAAAACTACGTTTCATTAGTTGCAATATTAAGGGAGTTATGGACAAAAAGCCAGATTTAGAAAAAGTCCCCCCATTTCCCCCCCCCCCCCCCCCCTTTGTCCGATTTCCCCCATTAACGAACTCGACCGAGATTTTAGTCCCTTATATTTTATTAAATAGTCAAAACCAATTATTTTTCAAAAATACGGCTGCTAGCGTGTTCACAAGGAAGTGAAAATGATAGATATATATATATATATATATATAAACTTTTGAACTGATGGTGGTTTTGGGATCCGGGGGTCATAAAAAGAAGAACTGTGAAGAAATTTTTCAAAAGTGAGACTACTGGTACGACTACAATAGGTAGATTTTTCTTCGAAATCTACCTAATAGAGAACAGAGTCATTCCCAGTTCAGTGCCATTTCCAGGATTTTCAAAAGTCCACCTACGCCAAACCAGCGATGGGAAATGGCAGTCATGAAATTTTATCAGTGTATTCGAGAGTTTGAAAATGAGCAACTTTTTACGAAAAAAAAAGAAATGAAAATTTTTGAATGCTGCTTTTGATGCGCCCCACAACACGGCGTTGCGATCGATCCGCATCAAAGTTTCGGAGCCTCTGCTTTCGTTGATTGCTTTCCGCTGCGAACTACCCTTCCGGTCACAATTTCGCTGTTGGCCCATCGTTTTAAAGTAAAAATAGGAAAAACATAGAGATTGAATTTTATCTATTTGTCAAAATTATTTTTATAAAATCTAGATCGTCTGGGTGTTAAGTACTGAAAAAAAAAAAAAAATCTTTTGGTATTGCCGAAAAAATTAAGGGTTTGATAGATTAAATATCTCGTATATGATCTACCCGTTCGTGTGCAGTCCAGAAGAAAGAGTTTAAGAAGATTTGCAGTTGACCCTTGTCCATTCTAGCCATTAACACCGGAGATAGGACGTTTGGAAATTTCAGCCCCCCCACCCTTTATAGCAGTGGTTCCTAACCTTTTTGAACTGGCGTGGTGGACCCTTGCAAACCGTCCGCTTACTTTCGGACCGCTGAAGTTAAGCTTCAGCTTTAGCTGATGATGCTGCCACCATGAGATTAACAAGCGAGCGCCGAATTTTTTTCAGTTTTCATCCCTTGGGTTGAGTTACTCGTAATATCCCATTTTCTCAGTGATTTTTTTTTTCAACCGCTTTTCCAGCGCTAGTGCTAACATGGCATAACTCACTTTTTACTTCTGATTTCGAAGAAAAGAAGTATGTTCTATTTTTAAAGGAAAAACCATTCGGAAATAATTGTGGAATCTGAGTGGGAACAAATACTTTGGTATCCAATAGTTTCCTCTGAAAATGGGCACTGAAAAACAGCATGGTATGGCCAAGCTTAAGGGACAACTAATGTGGCGTTCTGCAGCAGTTGGGCGCGAGCTCAGCGTACAGTTTTTCTAATGAATTCTCGTATGCCTTAAAGCCAAGGTCCTGGAAAGTTTTTGGCCTTTTGGCTTTGTATTATGTTCGTAACGAGACTGGGAGCTTTCCCTCTGGGAATTGAGCCCTAAAGTTGATTATTGTTTAGGTTACTCTTCAAAGCGTGTGTAAAGGCTGAATGCTGGATTGCCAAAAAATTTCCATAAAATCATTAAAAATAATGGCCCTGTTCTATTTTTTATTTGACGTTGTTTCAGTCGCTTACCCTCACCCTCACGTCTCCTCTGCTTGTTAAGCAATGTAACAAAGTGTTTTTTATTTGAAACAATTTCGCTGGTTCTGTTGTGGAAGGTGGGTAATTTATTACGGGTAAAATTTTGGAATATAAGTAAATAATTGAAATAAGGTGCAACAGCCATGCCTTTCAGCGCTCCGGCACTGTTGTGTTAGTATAGTGGCTTTCCATCCCTTTTAAGCTTTTGTATGAATTAAAAAGGAATGATAAAATGTTGGCTTGTGTAAATAACTTCCTTGCTCCCATTTAAACTCAGTAAATTGCAATTTTCCTCTGTCTTTTCATCTTTTTCGTAGTATTTGCAAAATAAAATTCTTGGGGTTTCACTGTGTTCAATGTCAGCTGTCTCAGACGTAAACGAAAAAGTTTGTTAGTATACTTATTGTTTTCTTTAAAATTTTTGAAAGTTTTCTTAGAAAATTTCAGTTATCTCACTCGACTGGACTCCTTAGAACAAAATAAGATTAAAATTTTCCTTGTAGCGCATACAATAAATAAATTTTTATTTTTGTGTGCCAGTGCAGCCATGATTTACTTCATAACCCTTCGAAAAATCATCCCTCCTCGGTGTCTCCTAAATTTTCAGCAGCTTAAAATGAAAGGATACATACTTACCGCCTTTTCTTAGTTATGTCACGTTATGTGTTGTTCCCTACAAATTATTTTTAAACCTCCGAAGGATGGAGAGAGAAAATTGTTTATTTTTGGTGTGGGACTGGCAGGATCGGCAAAAGAATGACTTCCCTATTTCGGCGACTTTTGACTCGAGAGTTCTTGAAGTGTTGAACTGATGCAGTATGGGGGGAGTAAGTCATGCAGAGACTCAGAGCATACGACTTAGCATAGGACTTAGATCATGAATTTGGAACACAGGTTGACTGGCTATATTAGTTGCAGAGTTAGACAGTTGTAATTATCAGGTAGCATTGCTTTGGCAACATATCTGATGCTAAGTGTTACGGTGAGGAGGAGGGGGATGTGTTGTATAGGGAGACAGCTGGATCGGAACTCCCGGGGGCAGATTCCTCAAATTACTTATGCCAGTTGAGAGACTCTGATGGAGTTTACAGTATTAATTTATGTACCTATACCTCAAGGATGTTAGATTACATTACGTCGTCCAGGTTTCGGAGCACTTAAGTTTATCATATGAGGGCAGTTTCCTCTGCCTCTCGAAACCCTTGAAACGCCTATCCACAAAAGAAAATAATGTATATAGGTATAGATATGCCTGTATCCTGTTTAGCTTTCCTTCTGTGATGAAAATTTCCCCGTATGTTGTTTTTATCTAACCAGGTTTTGTGAAATTTAAATAGCGTGGTATAGTTGGTTGATCTCCCTGTGGATGCTTCAGCTAGCATTCCACTAATCGGTAATGGACAGGAGCCGGGCTGGGGAGTCGATGCTGCCAATGCATAACTAATAGCTAATTGGGAAATCAATGAATTAACGTGATTTAGCGGCAAATCAGCCGTGCTTTTCATTTTTCATTGTCACTGTACTAAATTACTGTTTGAGTTAGTCTGTATCCAGCTCCCTGAGTCTGTCAATGTTTTATTTTACTGAAATGGTTCATACTGTATTGTTTGAAATTCTGCGCCCGTGGGCTTGGTTGAACAGAGTGTATTTTGTAAATTTTGGTTTTCATGATATTTCGGGACTGGCGAACAGCAGCTGAAGTATTCAGACTGAAAATTTTATGTATAATTATGAATCAGAGACGTTGGTGCCGTTAAGAACGAATAACAAGCTAAGGACCAAATGTGAAGACGCTCACTTGTAGCTTACTTACATTTTGAACTCTTTTGTCCAGAAAACTTTAAGGTCGTGAAGGTTTCTATGAAGGTTTGATAAACTTTGATACTTTACATTAAAATTGCAACCCATGATTGCCAGTTCAAAGTTTAAGCCTGTAAAAGTGTTTTAGCGTTTCAGGGGCGGTCGTTGGGAACATTGGTCTAATATTATTGGGGTCATCATGGTTTTTGTCTTTGGAGGTTTTGATGATCGGAAGTTTGTCATTTCATTGCTTGGACCCCTTCCAATCGGACTTCACAGCCAACTTTTCCGCTGCCAATGTTCAGAGACAAATGATATGAGAAAATTGCATTCTCCTGTTCTTAGAAAAAGTGTAAAAACCCCTGCCTTCTTGCCGGGAGAGGGCGCAACCCTAGAAAACTCACAACTGTTCCCTACACTCTCTTTCTTTTCAGTATTTTAATTTTGTCATGGACAAAGCTCATATTATGACCTGAAAGCGTTTTCACACTTCTCTAGTATCTATAGCCCCATATATACCTGCCACCGGTTCATATGTCATCAATCATCATCATAGTCTTTCTCATTAGATTGAGATCGGTTCGCGACCTGACAGATGATATTCATCAGGTATAGGGAGGCACTGAAGGGGGGGGGGGACATCATAGCATCCCTCAAATCCGACAGAGAGAATGAAAAAATGGAGAACGATCCCGCTTTTGTCAGATATAAAGGACACAACAAATCTATGAGGCAATAATAAATATGTCTTCCCACTTTATTATTGCCTTCCGCTCTTCCTTTGTTTTCTCCTTCGCCTCTTGAACGCATTTGTAGGCGAAATCCCATTTTCGCTGGAGTTGCTTTTCAGGGGAGGGGGGTAGGGGGGGGGGGGTATAGATAGTGTTTTTAAAAAAATGGAAAAAAGCGCTATTAATTTTCTTGTGAAATCTGCAGGAAACATTAAACTGATATTTTCTGTCAGTTCTGCTCTGATTAGACTGGAACGTAACTACCCAGAACGTGGCATTGGTGTGTGCCTCCATGGGCTTGAAATAATAATTATTTTGTCATCCCGTTTCATTTTTAGAAATCTTTGTTGCGAGTGAGTATAGTGCTTGACGAGAGAGAGCACGGAGGTCAAAAGAAGAAAAGAAGATAAATACCTCTCATTTGTTAGAAAAGAGCACGAAACGTTCGCAGAGTTTCCCATTTTCATTGTTATTTCTCGGGAACAAAGTTGCCGTACCGAGAAATGCCTCTCGGAAAAGGTGCAAATGGGACGCATAAAAAGCGAAAAGATGGCCAACAGTGGGACAGAGATCTTGGGCATATCCCTAGTGCTTTCTCGGAGCGTTAGATGTGTTCTTCGAAACATGTAAATGACTACTTTTACTTCCTCACTCGTATGTATACGCGACGACCCACTATGTCAAGTTTCGAATCGCTAGCTTTTTAGACATGTTTAAAATAAAATTAAGTCGTTTTTACTTTAAGATATTATAAAGGTACCTTGGCTCTCTGAGTGCTACAAAACTGAGTGTTGTGGGAGGTGGTTCTTATACCTTTCCCGAGGTAATGATTTCGGAATGTGTGTATAATCTTTTTAACTGACTATCGCTTTGGGGTTGAGAGGCCATGGACGATTGAACGAACGAAAAACTAGCCTCCAGCTAAACGGCTGAACCCCTAGAAGCATTATTTCAGATCTGTCGTGGTTCATGATCAACTGAAATGTTTATTGAAAGGATCATACAATATTCCGGCTGGAGGCCACAGCATTTGCTCTATAGTTCAATATCACCTAAGCTTGGTTAATATTCCGTTATTGAGATCAAAGGTAGGTTTATATATTCGAATTCACGTATTAGAGCAATAGCGGAACATAATATTTAGCTATACCTACAGCTCCTCTGCTAGCAAGGTTAATTACGTCCTATGTAGGATTATGGGACACGTATTATGTTTGGAAGGGAGAAGTTGGCATGGCAGGTTTGTTTAATTTGAGAATGGACCGACTTGGGTGTGGTCTTGCCTCTCCCTCCCCATTAATTCGAGCTGGCTTGGGGTTTTCTCACCAGTTTCGTCTCTTTGACTAACCTTTCTATTACGAAAGCTCAGGGATTGGGCGATTATTGAGGATTATCTCTGAACCCTTTTATCATTATAATGTACGAATAAGTATTTACCTATACATTTGTCTGAACCGGGCTCTTGCTGCAGTGCCTCGGTTTACCTACTACTTTTTGGATATTTTGATGAATGGAAGGAATTATAAAATCATGACGGAGGAAATGAAATGAACACAATTCACATGAGTGGAACCATCTCTGATCCAGCTTTGTACTAAATTGTAAATCGAGGGGAGGGGGCACTCCAGGAATCTCGTTGGGAATCTCGTTGGGAATCATTGGAAATCTTTATGAAATTTCAGGGAATCTTGGAATTTTTTTGGAGTGGTTACCCCTTTGTGGTTCATCTTTCTATAAATATCGTTGGGAATCTTTGGAAATCTTTATGGAATTTCAAGGAATCTCTGGAGTGGTGACCCCCTCGTTGTAAATGCAAGCACCTTGGTGTGGTGTATAGAAAGTGGTATAGAACCTTAGCAAAATCAAGTCACACCAAGAACAACAATTGACGTTCCGTACTGAGTAGTCTGCTGTCGACTGCCCACTTGAGTGGACGTTGAAACATTTTTCACCTTATCGTTATTATTTGTAAAGAAAAATGAACTTATTTTTCAGAGCGCATTGAGGCTGATCGCAACGCTCACCAAGCCCATGTGCTGTTTAGCGCGTGCCAGTCCCTGTTCCGCGCCCTCAGGTCCGGCGTACCTGGCTCCCACTGGTCTGAACAGCTTCGACCTCTCAGCCCTGAGATTTCTGCCGTGTCCAACGCTGTAGGTATGTCCACCACTTTTGTTATTTTAAAAGTTCTCACACCAAAGGGGCCGATCCGCTGATTTTTGTCTCTAAGCATTCTATACGTAGTGGTACCATTGTGTAAAAACATTTCAGCACTCTTCACTTTCATTGCGAGCGGCTATTTATTTTTAGTTTTCTCCCTTGGGGTGATCCAAAAATGCCCTTGAGTTTTTCCCAGGTGTAGCCTTTGTAAATGTTCTAGGGGCACTACTAGGAATTCCTCAATTGAGTTTTCGAGATAACCCATTTTTTCCCTTAAAAAATTACATTGTGCCATTGCGAAACTGTTGAATTCGAAACAACAAACGGGAGATTGGAGAATCTGCCTAGCACTGTCCCGCTACATCTGTGGGAAATTCAGAGTTTCTTTAACCAAACTCAAAATTTTTTCAACGAACGAAAAATTATTCACTGCTTGCAATATTAACCTTATGGGTGGAGAAATGCATCCTCGGGTAAAGCAGAGCCTTAAGCAAGCTCCTAGAAAGAAATTCTATAGTGTGAGTGAAGGTGGTAAGTTTAGTGTTCTGAATTTCACACAAAGTCCTGAAAGCCCATTTTTGTAACAAAGGTGAATGTTTTCATGAAGTTGTTTTTCTTTCGTCGAAAAAGGCGACCCAGTCTTGAGAAATTCTCTGAAATACCAAGGGCTGAACATAGTAAATTTTGCGGATAAGAAAATGGAATTATAATTTGATTAATGAACATTGCGTAAAGATACGATTGGAAAAACAAACATTCGGAGAGTTTTGAGAGTGGAGCTATTTGTCATGGTGACAGCCAGATTTAAATGGGCATCCCTTCGCAGCTCACAGTGTTAGCGCTGTCTGTTGTTTACCACCAACACTGAAAGGCTGGTTACTTCAGCTTCCATTATTGTGGGACTGTGGGAGGAATTTCCAGTTATCGCGTTTTCCCCTCTTCTTCATTGTTTCACACCATTATTCTTTTCTTTTGAGAGAACAAGAAACCATAGTGGATAGTCGGTGCAAATTATATACAATGGTTCTTTATTGAAATGTTCGAAAGTCAAAGAATTATTATTGATTAGTCGGTAAATTTTCTGTTACGATAAAAATACGATGGGTATACAAACCCATGCAGTGTTTTGCGTTTTAGAAGGAATTTTTTCTGTATGGTTTAGAATTTTGTTGGATTGCGAATATTCGCTTTTTAGTGAAAAAAATATTAGTCGATTTTCAGTCTTTTTTTTAAACAAATTTTGCTTACCACTTTGAACCCCTGTAATAACCGTGACAGCCCTGCCGTAACAGTAAACGTTAGCTTAGCTTCTAGAATCCTTTCTGCCCTTCCCATCCATTGTGTTAACTAGCGTGTGAACTGCATAAACATCGCCCTATTGGATTAATTTTGCTTGAGTTTCCCGCCGCTGGCACCTGCTTAAGGGTAATCGCGTAAAAGATGTTGCCAGGGAGAAAATTGTCTCCTTCGTCTTCTCTTTTAAACTCAATTTTAATTTTACGAAATGAGTTATCGCTTTGTCCTCCATGCCGTAATCTTTACAACTTGAATTAGGTAAGTTTGGGGGGGGGGGGGGGGGAGGATGGAGTTAAGCAAGTTTTTATTTCAATTGTTTTTTATTTGGGTGCGTTTCCGTCGATTGGGTTGAAATGATTTTTTTTAAAGAAACCTATAAATAGATATAGCAAATGAAGCCAAAAGTTAACATACCACAAACCCATAAGAAAACAGTATAGGAATTTGTGTTGCTCACTACTATAGGCGCATAACAGTGAGCAGGAAACTTTTATTACAAAAATTACCAGGGCAGTGCTGTGGGGCATTTATTTCTCGTTGGTCACTCGTTGTGGGTGTCCTGTCCTAGAAGAAAGTGTGAGTCTCAGCCTGGAAGTTCCTGAGACAGAGGCACTGTCTAAAAGATTTTTTTTTTTTTTTATGGATTCTCTTATACATCCAGCTCCATTCTGACCAATGTGCTCACCGTAGAGGCTGGGCACACTGGTTGTTGATATTTAACCTTTATCAAAGGTGTATTTGCACCAGTTAACCATGTCATGGTTATTGAAAATTGAAACCCACTATAGACATCCATGCTCCCAACAGAAAATCTGCGGTACCGGGATTCGAACCCGGGACCCTCCGATTACGAGTCCTGTGTTTGACCGCGAGACCACGGAGGGCCGCCCGTCTTAAAGATCCTCGCCCTCTTCGGAAACATGTTGTTGCACAACACTAGATCCGTTTATTCTTGTTACAGGCGGTAAAGACCCCCTCGTAGCCACGGTGCTTGCAGCTGTCCCACCAGAGGCCCAAAGACGTGGTGTCTACCCTGAAACCGCTCTTCGCGAGAGGTTCCTGCGGGTGGAACAGGTGGCCCGACGCGTGGCTCTTGTGCCTGAGTCGGGCGGGTCCCTGCTGAGGTACCTGCTGAGCTACATCCAAAGTGCCCTCATTATCTCCTCCTCCGCCATCCCCACCAAGGAACTCAGAGATGAGCCCGTTGATGTCTCAAAACTGGATACATATGACCTTTTACAGCGAGCTCGGTAAGTCTGCTTTACTGTTATCTTCTTCTCTATCTGTTGCTATATTTTCTTTCAGTAATGTTCGTCATCAAAACATAATTGACGCATGGACCAATTCGATAATTGAGGTTGTGAATAGATGCGGTGTGGTGTTGTTGAAGAATATATCTTTTAGGGAAGTTTTTTCAGGTAGACGTTATTTTTTAAGCAATTTTGGAATGAAGCATGAGAAGCTGAATTCCCAGAATCATATAAGTTAATAAAATTCTAGACTGAGCAGTACAAAATAAAGCTTGCAAACCATCACTCGTGTGAAGAATGATGGAAGAAATGGAAGGAGAATAACGACGTTTTTTAATCAAGTCAGGGTCTGAAATCACTGGAAAATGTAGCAAAACGTGCTGACTTGAGTAGTCTAGTCCTACAACCCGTTTTCACACGATGTGAAGTTCAGACAAAAAATAAATATTGTTTTTCATTTAGAAGTTATAGGACACGTAGGTGGAGAGTCCTCTCAAGGTCATTCATCTGGGGACCCATATTATTTTTCCGACATTTTAGACTGAATTCATGATTTAGTCCTAAAATTGGTGATACCGTCAATGAATCTCTGTGGATTCATGGTTATGTCGTACTGAAGCTGGGTGACAGACTAACAGACCACTTGATTTGATTAAGAGTGAAGGGTCCTTCAGTACTTTTACGTCGTGGAAATGCACCTTTATCCAAAGTTATCTACTGAGTCTGGCCGATCCCAGTGAAATTGTAGCGAAAGGGTGGCATTTAATATGTCTGCGGTTTTTCAGTTGATAGAAATGAAACTGATACGTTTCCTTTTATAATGATCTGACTTAACGGTTTTTTAGTCGTGGTGGTGACCCTCCACTGTTTTCAGGAAGCGAATTGCTGAGGGAAGTTAAAAACCGAATGGGGGACCTTGTGGGTTTTTCATTAATTACATCAGGCTGCTGCTTTGAACGAGTTAAATATGCAGGCATCAGTAACTAATTGTGGCCATTATTTTGAGTACGGTTTCGGGGCTCTGTTTATCCATGAAACTTCTCTTCTTTCACTAACCAACCCTGAATATCAAACTCCAAATCTCCCCCTTGTGTAAAGAGGTCACGAAAGGTGGGACTCTGTGTCCCACTAGGCCCTGGCCCTTCAGGCGTCGTAGCGCCAGGGAGTTTCTTGCATATACTCGTAACAGGTCCCGTGAGTGCTACATGTCGCCTGGAATTAGTTTTCTTTTGGAGAGTAACCCGTTATTGGACTTCGATATTCTCTCTTCCTACCCTTCATTTTTATCGTATCCCCCACGCTCAGAGTGATCGAGTTGGTGTCTATATCCATTTCTTTGCAATTTTATCTCCGCCTCCTTCCTCCTTCCCCCGTGTTCTGTTTACTTTGGAATGTTTTATTCGTTTTCTGAAAAAACTCGACTTGGAATTACCGAGGGTCACCGTACTGTTACATATTTATGAGACTTCTTTATCGTGTTCAGTTGATATTGTTGTCTTACGTTCAAAAATCAAAGAAAACTCCCTTTTGGTTTCCTCAGGACTTGCCTGACTGCATCTCGTGCTGTTCTTCTCTGTTTCATTTATATTCTTATTATTATTTTAAATTTATTATTTTTTAATAGCAACGCCCAGTTATTATTATACTATGCTTTATTTCAGGTACTGGGTGGATAGGGGAGACCTAACGATGTCCTTACGATATATGAATCTGTTGGGTGGAGCTTCCAGGGCCGTAGCTAGCCAGTGGATGGACGAGGCTCGAATTTATTTGGAAACGCAATTGATTGTCAACACCCTGATGGCCCATGCTGCTGCCACGGGCATGTTATATCTCTAGACAGGGTTTATTCACTATTGCCACCTTCATTTTTTCTGTACCTTACAGTAGATGTGTTTATTTTTATTTCTGTGGAGTATATCCAGCTAGACCAATCTAGGTGCAATCTATTGTCTTTTCTGCACTGTCGGGCTGTTTGATCAATGTGAGTTTTGGGTGATTGGTTTGTGCGAACTACAACGTGTATAGACTGAGTGAAATAAAGACGGTGAAGTTTTTAACTGTGTACATGCTTGAAAATAATTAGGGAAATAATAACAAGCAAGCAGTTCCCTATGAATCCGGCTCTTCAGTTGGCGGTGGAATAAGACGTTACTACTGCGAAAAAAATTGTGGCCGAGGAGGCTGGTATTTGGCATTTTTCACTGATGACTAGAACGGCCCGCAGTAAAGCACCATATGTTTAAGTATTATTAGGCTGCTGTAGATGTATTCACTTCTGCTGGAATAATAAATTATTCGTCTCTGTTATCCATGAATTCATCTTCGTTTCCTGTCGCGTTGGGAAGTGGAGAAAAGGAGGGAAAGTTTTTGTTCTCCCGTCTGTTCCCCGTTAAAGTTTCCTCGCTCCCTAATGGGAGATTTCGAAGCTTTCGGAGTTTGGTGACCGATGAAGGATCTGTTGTGGTCCTTATAAATCCAAACCCTCCGTCGCAAGTCATTTACTTGACAAGTCTTTTGGTATTGTGTGGTAGGGCTGGGAGAAAGAGTTTCTTAGATGGGGGAAGTTTCTTATCACAAATGTACACAATAGAAGAGAAGCTACCCGCAGACTCATCGATTTGCGATACACGATTTAGCAAAGCGAAATGACAAAAAAATTCCAATGCTTAAGTTAGTGTACTTTCGTGTTGTGACTCCGCACAGACTTCTTATTTTTCCACTTCCGTCGGATTCGGTGATATTCATTGTTTTCCTTTGTTTTGCATCGGTGTCTTTTCAAAACTTTTCGCTTTCTGTTGTAAACTGGGAATGGCAACAGGTAATTAGGAAAATGAGTTGCAATTGGCGATTGTTCGAGATACCTGCATGGTTGGTATTAACTGCTCGTATATCCCAATCAATGCGGTCATGTGGTTGAGAGAATCCGACTTATTTTGAGCTAACTGATTTCGCACACGCACGTGCTTGCCCTGAAAAGCAAAACAACAAAAATCCGAAGCAAGTCTCCAGCTAGATTAAACGAAATTTCTTCAAACTGAAAAAAAAGAAAGAAGAAAATGGGGAGAACGACCGCAGGATACATTGCGGGGAGACAACACACGTTCATTCTCGTGGACAAGACTCCATTTCCAAACCGTCGAGATATATTCCTTCGGGTGAAAAGGCTGAATAAAAAGTTAGCCTTGTGGAGATCAGCTATTGTCGACGTCTGCATCCGGCGTGGTTCTTCCGCCCCAAGCCGACGGCAAAGCGTTACCGCACCCCTGCGCCTTTTGGGTAATGTAGGAAAAGAGGGAGAGGGAGGGGGAGGGCAGGAAATGAGACAAGTGACCTGGTTTCCTGCCGTTTACTTGCTGATTTTTTCTTTATTTCCTATTTTCTCGCTGTTTCGCCCGCTCTATTCCCTCCATTGTGTCGGGTACTTTTGACTTCTTGACGTATGGCCAACACTTTACTGAAAATGTAGGGACATTTATTTTTAGGAAATTTTTCGTGTATGGAGAAACAGTTCAGTGAATCTATCATATAAATCGGTTGAGTTGTAACAGTGGGGACGTGGGGACATTAGGTATAAAACTAGGTACTAGGTACTAGGTACCTAGGTACTAGGTACTAGGTAAAACTAGGTATAAAACTAAGTATTTTTAACCGTATACAATTTCGTAAGGCCCGTCTTACTACGAGGTTTGAAAAATTTTACCCAAGAGAAAAAGCGGAAAAGACAGTACAGCAGGGCAGGCTACTGGTAGGAGGGATCATGTGAAACACAAAATCTCAAATTGTCTAATTGCTCAGCCATACAAAGTAAGAAAGATAATTTTCTTTATTTGATATCGTAAAACTCGGATGATACAATTTTGGATTTAATAAGATACCCTAATTTAGGGGGGGGGGGATTGAAGACTTTGGGCTCTCGGAATAGGTTTTAACAAATTCCCTAAAGGCATTGGCATTTAATTTCTGCCATTAATTTCTGATAGCAGCAATTGGCCTGGAGTGATTGTGCCCGCTGGGTAATAGCACCCCTTTCATTAATGAGAATAGCTGTTCGATATTTTGGAATTTTGTTTTTCTTCACAGTTTGCGAAGCGTGTGTTGAATCCTAATGCATTAATTGAAGTAAAGCTGTTACAAATGCTTCCATTTCGCAAGCATGTCTTGAGACTAATAGCTGGCTTCGATACATACGTATGATATGTTGGTTAAGTTACCTCTGTTGGGATTTCGAAACTGAAACGATCGCGCACGAATTCTCAACTTGAAAGAGCGCTATTATTGCTCTCTCCTGAACTCAAAATATATTTCACGCGGATGCGTGAACTTCACACTGGAATTCAATACTGAGAATGAAACGGTTGTTTGGTATTCCACGTTTGTCCGCAAGGACGGTTGGCCCAGTTCTCACTCTTCTGCTGAATACTAAATATTCAGCTCTTTCTGAGATGAGATCCGCCAACGCCGACCGTTGGTGAGACTACGCTGATTGCAACGCCGAAAGCTCGTCTTGCCTTATAAATATGCAGGTTAGATGCCAATGGCACTCCCCTAATAAATTTTCAGGAAAAGTGTCATATTTCGAAGCACATGCAAGCACTACAGGTAACCTCTTGGGGCGGTGTGCGATATCAGCTGTCGTAAACATTTCCAGCAGAATGAGGTCAAGCCGGCAGGTGCGCGGAACAACGATGCTATTCCTCTCTAACCCTTTGTGAAGTGCTGAGCTATGCAGAAAGTTGTGATTTACAGATGTGCTGCAAGGAACCTCTGTGGTTTCTGGGGGGAAAATAACAGCCCGCGGCCAGATGCTCATGAGCTGTGGCCACTGCATTGCAGCCAAAGATAGAGTCAAGCATGGTTTCATGTTTCTTGGCCTACCCTGCTGATGTTCTGTATAACTTTGTGGCTTTTCATTTAATTTAATCTTTTAATTTTCAATCTAATTAATTTTAATTTTTAGCATACTAATGTTCTATGAACGTATCTTGACAGATTCTTCAGTTTCCCGTTGTTTTTTCAAATTCAACAGTCCACGTCATAACCTAATTTTTGAAGGAGAAAAACGGTGCAGGCATTTAAAGATTGAAATGGTATGTTGTAAATTCCGAGAGGATATATTTGGAAATTATATCAGCGAGAAATTTCGGATGTTTGCGTGGCGTCAACAGGCAGTAGGATTAAATCGATTATAAAATTGAGTGGCAATTTTTTAAATTTGATTTTATCTTATTGCCTGTTAACGCCACTCAGACGTCCTATTTTTTCCTATTCCTAATTTTTTATTCCTAATTATTATTATTATTATTATAAAGAAATAGTAGGTACCTATGACAAGAAATTTCTTTATAGGCAGACGTTGTTGAAAATATTAAGGCAAAAGCGGAAAGATAGTACCCAATAAGAGAATTATGTTTTTTGGTTCTCCACTCCCCTTTTCCACCCTTGCCGCAACTGGACAATAAACTTTCGAAACAGAAGTTGTATAGATACTTCAGAGCTGAAAAACTATTTCGTTTTTTTCTATTGCCGCTAATGTGACAAGTGCGAGAAAGCCGAGTCCGACAACATTGATGGTATGGTGGCTCTCGAGAGGATGTTCCTGTTTCCTGCTTGCGGAAAGAAGACTAAAACTGTGCTCAGCGTCTTTGGTTACCTTTAAGTCATATCATATTAAAAGGTGGGTAGGATGGGAGGAAACCTTGGGGAGCTGTGTGAGCCGTAACAAAATGACAGAGTGGTAAAATATTTATAGCTCCGTAAGTAGGAAAAGTCCTGCACCGTACAATATGAACTTAAAAGCTGTACGGGAAGTGCCAGTGACGAAGCATCTTACCTTCCTTTCGTGTCTTCTGAACGCGAGAGAACTAAAGAACTGAAAAATGAAGAGAAAGCGAAATATCCAAGAGATTATCAAAAGAAAATATTTATTTTATGCAAGCTTCTTTTCATGAAGCGTTTTGTGACCCTTTTCGTGCCTTTGAGGAATATAAACACATTTTTTGAAATTGTCATTAGACTTTTCTGAGGAAAGAATAAATTTTGAGTTCACTTATTTTAAGAAACCATAAACAACGCCGTCTCTTGTTGCGACTGCAATCAGGAGATACAAAATAAAAACGGAAAACAGGATTTTAATGGTCCCGGCACAGCTGCATTTTATATTCTTCATTGTACCCATTTGGAGTTCTTGGGCTTTCAGATAAACGCTTCAGCTTGAAATATTACCTATGTGTATGGATTTTAAAACGTAAAAAGTATGCAAAAAAGGAAGAAAGGGGTTTTAGTAGATGGAAGGGACTGCGAGGTTATATGCAATGTTATATGAAAATGTATGTATTATGCAGAGATGGTAGTCCGATTCCCGGTCCCACCAGAGCCCGAACCCTGACTAAAAAGTGAAATAGATCCTACTAATATCTCTCTGCCTTGGGAGTTTTTCATTTTCCCCATAGACGTTGAGAAAATCTGAGCCTCAAAAAGGAGCAGTGAATATCTCATTCCCTTTCTCTGTAAATGGGGAAATATGTTTTTGTAGCATTGCTAGCCAATAAAACATCCGTTTTGTTTGTTGGATGAAATTCCATATCCGTAACTTCATGCCCCTTAGCGCCCCCATGCGGTCGCTGCCGTTACTCATTATTCTGCGTAGTATTCACCTAAACTCACCTATAATTATGTCAGTGGTGGCGTATACCAACCCCATTATTCGTTTTTAGGAAAATTTTCGATTTTAATTTCCCTTATGCACGAAATATATAGGAAAGTGAATCTTGCATGGGTGCATGGCCCTGGGCCTGCCGAGCCCTGCATGATGGGGACCTGACCTTCACTGTGGGGAGCTATTCTGACTAAAGGACTCCCTTATGTACAGATTTCATAGAAGTTGGGACCCTGTGTCCTCTTTCCCCTGGCCCTTAGGGTTTTAGCAGCGCCGAGGAGTTGTATGTAGAAATGTGTTGTGCGTACAACATATTATGTGCGAGTGCGACTACTGTCGTGATGTGTTTTAGTTCCCAAGCTTTGATGTCCACAGTAGATTGGCGAATAATGCACTAAGCTGAGCCTTCCGTTTTCTCACTGATTCGCTAGCTGTGAGTGTGAGCTGTTAGGTGGGCATTAATTCAAAGCTCAACCACAAAAAGGCTAGTTTTTGGTGGAAAGTGAATATGTGCATTCAACAGATAAGTGGTCTGTTGTGGTAACAGATTGTCAACCTTCAGAGCGTAGTCACGGAAAGGTTTGCGGTGCCTCATAAAAAATAAATACCTTCAGTATGATTAATCACTGCAAGTCGGGCAAACATGAGAACGCATCCTCGTCCAGCCAGCAGATAACCCTTCATCCATCACGTTACAAGGTCTGTTAATTCTTGAGGTTGTGCGGCTTGATTGAGAAATAGGGTGTTAAGATGACTTCAAAGAATTCTAACCAATCAATCTGAGTTGTGGATTCAAAGTGTTCAATAATTTTGATCTGATATTTGAAACCTGATGTCACGTTTGAAACCTCACTCTAGAATTTACAGACCTTGTCACGTATGTTAGTACTGAGGCTTCAACATCACTTAACGCATAACTAAGAACCTTGATAAATGGGCCGTCACTTTTGGACTCTCTCTGGCCATGAAAACACTAATTTTTCAGAGCGACAAGCTTTGTGCTTTGCTAGAAGCTTTTCATTTTCATTATTGTATAGGGAACCAAAATATGATCAGGCTTTGATATTTATTGTAAAGTCTATAGGCTATCAACAGAAGGCGGTAATCCAGTGAGCCCGTGGTACCCGTGGGTAATACTGAAAATATGCCATTTTAGTGACAATACGGCCAATTTTCTCTTGTTAAAATTCCTGCGAATGAGCCTATACTAAGCCATACTTTATTAATGAGAAGCTCACTGTAATTGCCAAGTAGAGCTGCCACTGCTGCCAGGTTGTAATCTAGTGATTTGCCTAGTGTGGCAAGTATTTCAAATTTCGTAAAAAAAAAAATATTGAGTTTGAAAGTACATTAGTTTCAAGTCAGTTTCTTGTATTACCATCCCTTGTTAAGTGGAAATATGTATATTGCACATACTTATGCTGCATTTTTTTCAAGCGTCATTTCTCACTTTTAATATTTATTTTTATTTTGAAACTTCCGCCGGCACACATTGAAAAAGAACCAGGACTCCTTATTCCTTTTTGATGAAGTAAAGTGGTGGAAAGTCAGATAGGGTTGTTGGAAATTTACACTCATGGAAAGAGGGAGAGAGAGTGCCCTGGAATGCTGGATGCAATTTTCCCCAGTGTGATGAAGGAAAATGTAGTGAAGGCGGAGATAAGGAAGCGGAAGTGGAGGGAGCTGACTTGATGTGCCTCGTACAACTCGTACAAGTAATTAAATCAACAATGCTTGCTGTTCGTTTAACTGAGTTGGGCATTGTGATATGTGACGCCAACAATTAGAATACTCATCATTTAGTTAGACTTTTGCCACACAAAAAAACTCCACAGGAGTACAGAGAACTTCTTTGCGCACATAATACGAGTAGGTTTGGGCTTGCAGAGGGGGTAACCACTCCGGAGATTCCTTGAGATTCCATAAAGATTTCCAAAGATTCCCAATATATAGAAAGATGAACCCCGAAGGGGTTACCTCTCCAAAAAATTCCAAGATTCCCTGAGATTTCATAAAGATTTCCAGAGATTCCCAACGAGTGGTTAACCCCCTCGGGGCTTGCTGTGCGTCTACACTGTAAGCAGACTTTTCACGGGTGTTTTGGCTCAAGGAATCCCCCTTTTTGGAGATAACGTTTTCCGTTGTGAACGTTCTGCTTTTTTCATGATTATATAGGTATAATTTGAATGTGAGTGTCATTATTTTTCACTGCGCCTGCGAAAACTGTGATTATGTAATTTGAAAGTGGGTGTACACGTATATTTAACTACGCCTGCGAAAGCCGTGAATCTGGTAGTTCAACTCTTCAGTGTTGCATTCCACTGACCAGAGCTATGTCTCTGATCAGTGACCACGCTCAGTCTCGCTACAGCTTAGCCCACCACCTTTGGGCTGTGGAGTGACGTCAAGTGGGTGACCTCCTCCCCATCTTATCATAAACAAACAATGTGGGCTTCTCTAAATGCATAGACGGGTGTTAACAGTTACTTAAGAGTCACGATTACCTACCTCAAAGCTAAAGTTATGCCGAATTTAAGTTAAAGTTTCCAGAGGCAAAGTTCGTCTGTCAGTTTGAAATTCGCTGAGTTAAATTGCTATAGCTGAACGCAGTTGACTGATTTTTGACGCTTGTCTAATGTCGCTGCATTGTAGTCATTTAAATAGCTCTAGCTTAGCATGATGTCTGATGCTCTAAAGGGGAAAGGGGGGAAGGGGGTTGCTCCTGAAGCAACAACGGTTCAATTTCCATGCGGCGATAATGACCCGCTCTCAGGCTAATTCCGCCTCTGCTGCCATTTGCATTTAATTAAAACAAGTTTATAGTTTTTCACTTGCCTAGCTTTCCTCCAACAAGAAACTATAATTTTTAATTAATTTTATGTCGTGTTTTATTGACTCCAGCAGTGTGTTGTTATCAAAATTAACTACTAGTTACGCAGTAAGAAAGCTAATCTATTGGAGTTGAGCACGGCCGGGCAGTAATACAACGGGTAACTGAATTACTTAGGGTGCGTCCCACCATGCCCAGTTAAAAAACGACTGGAGATTTTCTCCGAAAATCGAGGCATCAGATGGACACCTATATCTGGAAAATACCACAGCTTGTGGGATAAAATGAGACTTCAAAACTAAAAAATTCTGTAAAAACAGATCAGGGGATGGAGAGCACCCGAAAGGTTTTGTTTGTTGCCTGAAAATAGGATATAAATCCTTTGAACCTTTTCGATATCCGTTCGGGGGCTTTTCGTCGATCCAGATGACAACTTTTCGGAAAGCAGATTGCGTTAGGTGCGTCCTCAGAGACAACCAAGCATGGCTATTTGCCTTTACTACCCGACATCCACTCTTTTTCCACTAAGAGACACGTAGCGAGTATTGGTCGGTTGCAACAAAATTTCTCAACTTTTCAGATGCCTACAGTCGCATCTGTGAAGGAAATAAATGTAATTTTTTGAAGGAAAATAAGGATAAATGAATTTTGGTTCAGAGACACGTTACTTGCCTCTAAAAATCCTCAACTGAATATGAATTTAGTTAAATTTCTTCTAAGTTGCCTTCGCTTTTAATTTTGGGGGGACCCTTACGTCCCGTCCTTAAACCCAGCTGAGATAAAGATAAAATCGGATTATTTAACCACTCCCGCTTTTAATCTTGAGAAGGGATGATGACCGGAAGTTGGTGAGGGAGCTAGAGAGAAAGGAGATGCGAATGAGATAAACAAATCTCCCTCAGCTCTCCACACAGCTCCTCTTGCGCGAGAGCCCGTTCTGGCATCAAAATGCAAATTAAACAATTCATTAATTCCGAGGAGGATAGCCGGGGCTATGCCGACGTAAGCACTATAACTAGCAGGGTGACCCATTTACATTTATAAATAACACAGTGGTCACTTCGTTGGATTACAAAAAGTGAAGAAAGAACTACCTATGTACTGGAAAAAAATGTTCCCAGCCAAAAGGGAAGCTGTCGTCGTCATCTTGATTCGTTGAAGGAGTTGACTTACAATTTTTTCAGCAGGACAGTTGGTACTAACTACCGATCTAGATCTTATAAATCTATAGATCTTCGACATGTTTTCACATCTGCTTACATGGCAAAAGATCTGCATGGCAATAGACGTATGTTAGATCTCTTTCCTTATCTGGAAATATCAGTATGAAAGCTACGTTCTATAACTTTAGGAAACGTTTTTTCTGTGATTTGACATTTGGCCCAAGTGGGGTGGAGCCCTGACATATTTGCTATCGAATGTAACTTTGAGAATTTGAGATTAGGATGTGAGTGGCAGGAATGGATTGGGAGCAATTAAAATTTTTATTAACCGATTGTGGACCGCACAGAATGGGCGAAAATAAACGTAGAAATCTACCTAAAAGTTTTGGTCCAGATGTCACTTTACAGAAAAAACATTTCATAAAGAAAACCGTAAAGGTGATGGATGTAAATTTTGTTGGCGTGACTCGAAATTTGCCGCAAGTGAATAGCGCCCTAATAAGAAATCCAAACCTCGCTGTTGGCTTCGAACAGAACTCAAACAAAATTTCAGCAAAGTTTGTGTGTTCTAGTTTCGAAGTTAAAATATAAAATAGTACCTACACATGCCAAGAGCAGGATCATAAATATCCTGGAACAGTTTGAGAAATATTACCTCCGTATATTTTATTGTTGACCCTGTCCCTCCTAAAAAAGATGGAGCTAAAGTAACAGGTATACATTTGTTATTTCCCCTTTCCTTTGCCCTTATTTTGTGATGACACTTGACTTTCTAGTTGCAGTTGTAAAAACTTTATAATAATTTTGGAACCCTTAGGTAGAGAAGCCCAGACGAATAAACACTATCGCATTAATTGGTATAGGTGGCTTCTTTCTTCTCGTCTCAGAAATAAATGACACGTTGTATTGAAGAATCTGTATGCCTTGTGAGTATTAAATGTACAACAAAGCGTACAAATTCTAAAACACAAAGTGCATTCCATCCATTCAATGATCAGCAACCGTGAAGTATACTGTAGGTATACCTGACGTCCGATTTTGACCTAATTCGAGTAGTATTTTGACGGAACGAAATAAGCTGGAATTTTTCTTCAGCTTTTTAGTTGTTTAAAATTCGATTTGAATTAAGGACCCTGTCCATGCACCTAGCCGAGCCGCGGATAAATGCGATAAATCTACATTGCGTTGAACGCGTAGAGCGGGCGAGGTACTTGAGTACGGGGTGGCGGCCGGTATCTCATTTTTCCGCGGCGCGGAGTGGCTATAGGCGAACGGGTCTACTTAAGAGTTGCTGTAAAAACCCTCAATATATAGCTTCACATATGTGAACCTGCGGACTACGTGTATGACCTAACCCTAAGGAAGTCCTTTTATCTAGGAACATTCCAATTAACTATACCTACCTGTCTGGCGTCTGCATCCTTGGACTGCACAGATACATGTAAATCTAGGGTAAAATCTTGGTCATAACCTGGAAGTATAGGAAGCCGAGATTAGAGAGACTGACATCTACAGCAACTTGTGATATTGTGCCCGGAACGCTAACCAGACCGAAAATTCGTACCCTGAACTACCCCTATCACAGACCTGCTACGGCCCTCCAGAGTAATAGCATGTCCTTCCTTGGCTGTGGGAGCAGTAAAATGTCTCATCTTGGCTGTGGGAGCAGTACAATGTCTCATCTTGGCTGTGGGAGCAGTAAAATGTCTCATCTTGGCTGTGGGCGCAGTAAAATGTCTCACCTTGGCTGTGGGAGCAGTAAAATGTCTCATCTTGGCTTTGGGAGCAGTAAAATGTCTCATCTTGGCTGTGGGAGCAGTAAAATGTCTCATCTTGGCTGTGGGAGCAGTAAAATGTCTCATCTTGGCTGTGGGAGCAGTAAAATGTCTCACCTTGGCTGTGGGAGCAGTAAAGTGTCTCATCTTGGCTGTGGAGAAATGGCAGGGGGAGTCCAGGGTTGGAATTTTGGTCTGGTTAGCGTTCCAAGCTCAATACGAGCTTTTTGCAGAGTTTACTATAGTGAAATCTTTGTGTAAGTTCTAAAGTAATGTAGGTAACTAAAATAAATTCTGGTGTCCATGGCTAATTCTCGCGCTGGTTCGTCCTCTAATATGGCAGAGTAGATATAAATCTAGCTTTCAAGAGAGACCGAGGTAAATAAAATTTGCCGTTCTTTAGGTAAATTTTACTTCATTCTATTTTTAATGAATCGATGTATTTAGAATATGTAATGTGATATATACGATCTAAAATTCTAATGAAGATTCAGCGAGATGTAAATGATGTTTTTCTTTTAGCCTTTTAGGATTATTAGATTGGGACCCTCACACATTTTTCGGCCTGCTTAAAATTTGAGCATTATTTATATCGCTAGGTTTTGATCGATAACACAGGTCAGAATACTCGCGGAAACGGTATTATTGTATGTTCATCATTGTTCTTGAACATGCATGAAACTGAGAAAATGTTTAGGTAACTAAAAATTATTCGTTATTTTCCAAATACCGATAGTTAGTGAAATTTACTAAAAAAAAAATATATATATATTTCCACAGTTATGTGTGGTTTTCCTCTGCAGGGCGGACAAAGTCAGCTTTGAAGGGGTTACATAATTTCAGTGTATGGTACCCATTGATCTCACAGTTTCCAAATGCAGCTCAGGTGGTTGTTCATAAGATGACAACCACTTTATCCATCATTCTCTATAAAACAGTGATTTCCGAGTATTTTGATGGCTGTAAAAAAACGTCGGAAGGTACTGATTTCCAAAAACCGACCCGGAAATGATGTGAGCGTCCACCCTAACAATTAAGGCTGTCAAATGACTTAGATTCATCGTTATCTCTATGCGTTAATCTGGAAAAACGTCAAAACAATCGGTTCAATGCCACCGTTTTTTTGCACATTGTTTCAAATATAAGTAGGTACCTACTTATGTGTTGTGAACGAAAGTTTCACCTCCATCCTCCATGTACCTAGGTATATCTATCACATGTTTCCGCATCCACTGAATACTCCAACTGAATTTATTGCAGAATTACTTAAGGAAGAGAGCTGTGTTGCTAATCCTAGTTACGTTGTACTTCTACCTCAAGCGAAAATGTTAATTATGCAACAAGTGATCAACACGTGGCACGTAAAACGTTTGGCACCTACAACAAACAAGATTATTTTTGTACGTTAAATATGTGAGACAACGTATTAAAAGGTCTCTAGAAAGGCTATATAAAATTTAATGCAAGTGCATTGTAAGGTACAATAAAAAGGGTCAAATTTTCATAAAATCCAAATCCGTTAACGCTTTGTCATATTGTTTTACTTCGAGGAGCTGGCGCAGGTCACTGTAGGCTTCTCTTCATGTCCTAGCAAACTATAACAAAAATTGGACACCTCTGAAGCCCTGTTCAGTCCTCAAAGTGGCTGGATATCCGATCAATCATATACTCAATTTCTAGTGCAATATTTCACCACCAACCAGTTTTTTTTTGCAATCATAATTGATGATTTATCCCCATAAATTTTTAACTTAACACGATATTTAGATTACCTACCTGGTGACTTTTTGCCTGACAGAAAAAAGGCAAAACATGAAAGGGCTGATTGATGACCCTGATAGGCACGACCGGCCACGACAGCTTTCAACAAGTCATTACTGGAGAATGTATTAATGTGTATCTGGGTTATTTTTTCCAAAATATCATTTACCTTTTGTGACATAGTGCCACCAGATATGCTCAGCTTCACTATTTCGTATATGTGCCGATCTCTCCTCCCTAAACTTTGAATGACCCTAAATTGTGATCATCACATTTTACACTGGATTTCTATTTTCTTCTCGATAGCTCATCTGCATCATCTGCTTTAAGTTAGAGGCACACACCCTTGTAACAAATAATATTGTACCGAGACATTAAAGGAACAATAATTATTAGTGCTTCACCGAATAAAAGAAATTATAACCTACACGCTACGAACCTAGTGCTTTCCTTACCTAAAATATAACGTAACTACATGTTATTATTCATTAAAAAGTATTTAGAACATTGTTGTTGTTGCTCCATAAAGTGGAAACGGTTGAAAGAGTTGTGCACTGGCCAGATTGTGCCATCAATAGACTTGCAGGCGGCTTAACACCATGGCCAGACAGACAAGAACGGGGCCTGAGGCGGCGATAGCAGCAGTGTTACAACCTTCCTCGCTGCAGCAGTAGATGGAAGTACTCCAGGAGTCAGCTCCTGCAATGAAACATTTTATGTAAGACACGATATCGCGATAGAATTAACAGTGCACACAGTTCTAGGTATTTTATGGGCAGTTAGCAATAATAAGAACAGCAATTTTCGTACGCATTTTAAAAATAAAACTGGAAACTCCTAGAACAATAGCATACAATCCCCCCCCCCCTCTACACCTGACTACCCCTTCCCTTCTGCACCTTCTGGCCTTTCCTAAAAATACACCCAGATCCTTTAAAGCTCCCTCACGCAGCTAATGCCCAAGCGCTCAGATTTTCCTCTTCCCTCCAGCTCTCTTAATTGTAAACTGCTTAAGTCCCCTACACTCGCCGACTGTATGCCATTCTCAATCTTCCTCTAAATTATATCAGAGCCATGTGATTAAGTTATTCCCTTAAATTTTTCAGGCGGGGTCCCCCCCACCCTCGTATAAAATTGAAAATTTCTTTTTTGAGACGAAAGTAAGGGAAGCAGAGGCAGCGTCAGCAGGGAGGCGTTTCCAACACATATCACACTGGCACCTGCCCTCAATTGCTTCCACGTCCAAACCATTACTTTCAATGCCCACTATTTTTCTGTATTTCATTTTTCCCCGATGACATAAAAAGCTGACCTCGTAATACGGAAAGAAATTCGGACTAAATTGCTTCATTTTAATTCAATTTAATTTCGAATTCAAGTTCTAAAATATCTCAAGAGTAGGTTTCATTCAACGTGTTGGATATTAAGGGTCCGCTTAACCTGACGATGCATTTTTTTTGCCGCCCGTAAGACTAACATTGCGAGCGGCGATTCATTTTCAAGGTTTACCATTGGTTGGAAAGACACAAAATTTTGCCTGTACCTAACCCTAACAATGTTGTAGATCGTCATCGAAGCAGATTTCCCAATTTCTCACTGGTTTTTTTTATTGCAACTGTTTTGCAAATGCTAGCATCGCATACCTCAATTTTTTAAGGGGAAAAATGCTGTATCTCGAAAACCAGAAAAAAAATTGGGAAATCTGCTTCGATAACGACCTACAACATTGTTGTTAGGGCTAGATATAGACAAAATTTTGTGTCTTTCCAACCAAGGGTAAACCTTGAAAATAAATCGCCGCTCGCAATGTTAATCTTATGGGCGGCAAAAAATGCATCGTCAGGTTAAGCGGACCCTCAATTTTTCACGTTTTTCTCATGATAATGTACCTAGAAGTAGATAGAGTAATGCATTTCTCTAGTGACTAAAGCATACTTTATCCTTGGCAACTAAATCCCATCTATTTTAATTATCTACCGCAGTGGAAACCGGGTTTCCAACGGTGTGCACCCTGTGCACATATCTTTTTAAATTTTCTTATTTTCTTTTTACAAAGATTTCTTTTATCATGGGATAATAAAAACAAATGGGGCAACTAATTTTCGTTAGTTCTTCCTTTCTCTACGTTTTCGGCATATAATTTCATTTTTGCTCTGATTACTTGGAACCAGTAAAGGTGACTTCTAGTGACTCTCTTTTTTCAGAGTGGTAGACTCAAATATTGCTAGTGCATGATTCCTTGATTATAGTCTAGTATGCACATTATTTATTATTATTTTTTTTTTAAGATTTTTTCTTAATTAGATGGGTATGTTTGATCTGAGTTCGCTGCTTTTTGGAAACCCAAATAATCTGAAGCACATGTATATAACAATTTAAGTTAAATTTGTTTTTTAATGAAAAGGATTTCCAGTGGCAATGACGAGGGGTTAACCACTCGTTGGGAATCATTGGAAATCTTTATGAAATATCAGGGAATCTTTGAATTTTTGGTGTGGTTACCCTTTCGAGGTTCATCTTTCTATATGAATATCGTTGGGAATCTTTGGAGATCTTTATGGAATCTTAGGGAATCTTAGGGAATCTCTGGAGTGGTTACCCCCTCGGGCAATGGTGACATATCTTACTGAGTAAAAGTGACTTAGGGCTTACACCGCCTGAATCTTCTCCGTGAAATATGGTAGACATGGTAGATGCAGTCCTACAAAAATAACGAGGAATATTGCCAAATGCAATAATTCTATAGACCCTTCATTTGTTTTTATATGTAAAAAAATTAGAACCCCTATAGCTTCCTGACTGGATGTGCTTAACAGTTAGAATGGAAATTTTACGGAGTTCCATACCGAAATATTTTCTCCTTTCGAGCACAAAAAAGACCTTTACGTCTCCAGCAACTCTTGGAAATAAGGGGTGATAAATGAAGAGAGGAAGAAGGAACAACGCACTCAGTGGGGCAGGTGGCCCATTTATCTTGCAGATCAACCAAGTTACAGGGGGATCAAGCAATATTCGCAGGGCGAGCTTCAGCAAACAAATTATGCTTCACTGCTATTATTGTGGCTACTAAAATTACTTTCTACTCCAATTTGCTCTGGTGAAATCATTTTAAACTCTAGTAGCAAAATCAGATTTATTATTAGAAAGCTAACAGTTTCAAAAGTATATATAGGTATATATTTTTTTTGTGAAAAAAGATTGTTTGAACTATGCTTATACCTATAGGTATACTTATAGGCAGCCTCGAGGGGGTAACCACTCCTGAGATTCCCTGAGATTCCATTAAGATTTCCGAAGATTCCCAACGATATTCATAGAATGATGAACCCCGAAGGGGGAACCACTCCAAAAAATTCCAAGATTCCCTGAGGTTTAATAAAGATTTCCTGTGATTCCCAACGAGATTCCCTCTCGGAGCCTACTGGCCTACTACTCTTTTTCTTCACTTTTGTACGTGAAATAACGTCACAAAACGAACACAAAATAATGAGCACGTACTGCGGCAGAACCCGCATATTGTAATAGGTATATCTAATGACTGTGGTATTACCTCTTACGTTACTTCAAATTATAGAAGATGAAATGAAATGAATAAAATAATCAAGTGGATCTATCCTAAGCCCTAAGCTAAGGGTGTGGCGTGGAGTTTTACAATACATGCGTATGTATGTATCTCATTGCTCCTGCCCTTCTATTCTTAACTGAAAGGGTGAAAATCCCAGAGCAAATTAGAGAAGGAACTGAGTGAAAAGGTTCCGTCGATGGAATGTGGCTCCCTCTGTGCTGCTGTTTTCCCCTTCATTTGAGGTAATTGTCCCAGCCTCTTAGTATTCATGTTTTTTCCGCCATTACCAGCAATTACTACTTCTATTGAACACAGAATGCACCGTCCCTGAAGAATTCTCTTCTTAATTCCTAAAGGTTCTAAAACCACCTCCAACCCTTTGGGCAGAAATACCTTGCCTTCTCCTAAGGCTATATGGAGAGATACATATAGATAATGCTGACAATCTATTCAGTCTGGGCTCAAAAACTGACGGCTCAGTAACAGTTAGGTAGTAAAGTAGGTACTTTGTAGTAATAATAAATAGCTAACTGTATGATTTTGATATGTGAAATTTCTAGGAATATGTACCTACCTTTAGCTGAATTTGTTCAAAATAACAGGAAAATTTGTTGAACGAGGTTCGGGCTTGTGATATTGTAGAGGTCGTATAGAGGTATGGGCCGAAGTCAGTTTAGGAGTGGGCCAAAGCCAATACATCCATGTTGTATAAGCGAATTTTTTTTCCGTTACCCCGGGATTCGAACCCGGACTTCTCAGGACACAAAGCGGACCCCTTGACCACTGAGAGACACTTTTTGGTAAAATACTTGCTTGTGTCTTATTGTAGGGCTTGATATGAGAATAAAGCTGCGATAGTGAAATACCTACCTTAACCTCATTTACATTCTATAGGACCCTACCTAATTCGGTTACTTGCCTAAAGGGACGCAAACTTCAAACCTCAAGTGTGTTTTCTCATGTCGGCAACTGCTTAAGTATGCATACAGGCACTTCGGTGGATTATTTTAGGGATTCCTGTTGAGCTACTACCTAAGCAGTCAGCAGATTGCTGAAAAATGAAATCTGAAATCCCATATTATGTTTTTGTTTATGGTTTATTTCAAAAATTTTCTTCGGTGGATTATTTTAGAGCGAGATTCCTGTTGAGCTACTAAGTAGTCAGCAGATTGCTGAAAAATGAAATCTGAAATCCCATATTATGTTTTTGTTTATGGTTTATTTAAAAAATTTTCTTCGGTGGATTATTTTAGAGATTCCTGTTGAGCTACTAAGCAGTCAGCAGATTGCTGAAAAATGAAATCTGATATCCCATATGTTTTTGTTTATGGTTTATTTCAAAAATTGTACTCACTTTTTTCCACACACTTTGCAGGGGCACACTCTCTCACGGTTGTTCCTCCATTCACGTATTTCTGAAACAATTAGAATCATGCCTTGATTTTTTGGCGATGGCACTGATGTACCTACTCGTAAATCAATAAATTGAAATTCCATGGTATCCAATGATTGTCCTAACTACGAGATTTTCGCCAGCACTTGCGATAAAGTCTAGTCGTAGTGTTGCCGGACACTTTATTGGGACTCCCGCCCATAGAGGGGCAGCTGCGAGTAGAATAGGAGTCCCCTCAATATCCTGTACACCCGTTTCAGTGAAACGGATAGTATCGATATTGAGATTTCTCCGTCCCCATTTGCATTTTTTGAACCCTAATTAAATTCAATAAAGTACGAACCTATTTTCACAATGAAAATATTTTCATCCATCATTTAACCGATGTTTTTGAAATGTGAGAAGCCTCTTTAATTCATTTATCAGCCTGATTTCCCATACTGTTTTTGTAAGCCATGAGATTAATGGATGTTAAATTTCACTCTAAACCGCAGATTTCTGAAATTTACGTAGGTGTATATATTTTTATTTTCTTGCCTTATTCTACGAGGAGAAAGTAAAGTCATCGTGCGGGGCATTTTGAAATTCTCAGCGACTGAAATCGACGACGATCGATGAAGATGTTTTGGATTGTTACGTTCTTCCAGATCAGGTTCAGATACTCCCATTATTGAGTTTAAGACTAATATGATCTTCAACCACCGATATTGGATTTACCAAATAGAATAAAAAATGAAGTCAAATATTGTAATCTATAGATATAGCATAAAAGTTTTGGCCTAAAATATTGTTTACACAAAATAAACATTAAAAAAAATTCCCCGATGTGTGAAGTTGCCCTTTTGATGATGTTCTTCCGAGTAACTGCCATGTCTTCATACGTACACAGTTTATAGGACAGACATAAACTTTTTCGCGAGACATTTCCATTCTATTATAGGTACCTAAGTTGTAAAATAAGCAATACACTTCGAATTCCAAATGGTGGTGGTGGAAAGGGTTTTAAATTCCGGACGTTTCTCTCTGACTGCGGTAGAGCTCAAACTTTCAATTGTTTCCAAACTTGCAACTCACCCTAAACTATTTCTGTCAGTTTGAAACTGGAACAGCCCTCTTTTGGTCAGCAATGTCGTTACTTGCTGTCGCCTTTATAATGATAGGTATTTACCTACTATTTCCATGGCGAGAAGTAATGACAGAACTAATGATAAGGTTCAGTTGTGGCGATGGGAAAACTTTCCTATCTGAGATCTTTTCAAATTTACGGTCGCACTTAGGACCCATTGGATACAAAGGACTCAGGTCGATATGTATTTCTCCACATCGCCGCATTGCCGATGGCCACCGTTGGAAGAACGCACTAGTCAGGTGACAGTTCATTGATGCGTGATACTTTTTAACAACCAGAATTTAGGGCCTCCTAGAAAAATACGAAGGAAGCTGCAAAAGGAAAGTAACCTAAAGAACTTTTCTATATTTAATCTGCAAAGTTATTGTGGAGAGTGACTATATAGAGTCAGTAGAAGCTGCGGTCTTGGTAAGAGGGTTTTATCTAAGATCTAAGTGGAAGATAAATATAGAGACGTGCGTCCGAAGCGGCTAGTTGCCAGTCGTCGGTATCCATAAATCGGACCACAGATGCTTCATTAGGGGGATGCTGTGGGGGGTGAGAAGGGGGGATAAAACCCTGGGGGGGGGGGGGGGGGGTAGAGAAACGCTTTGTTTGGCCGTCCACACCAGCCCCGACCTGAATTTAGGACTCCCTCTCCCCCCTCCCAGCCCCCTCTGAAACATTCCAACCGGGTATGATTTTTGGGAGAGGAATCCTGAAAATGCAAATTGATTGTGAAATCGAACCGTTCGAAGCTGTAACTAATCCATTCATTGTCATTTTGTTAGGTAGCGTCTCTTCATCCTACAAGAAGTTGACCCATTTCTGAAATTAATATTTCCATTGCATCCTCTTGGTTTTTTAAGTAGTTACCGTTAGGGGCTAGTGCAAAAATAAGCTATGTTATCTACACCTGCATGAGTCATCATTATGTAGATGAAGTTTTGTTAGGGAGTAGCTGATTTTTTGTAAGCAGTATAGTATCGCCACTCTGACCTGCCTGGCCCGAGGGCATTCTGCACTGTTCACTGTTCACAGAATGCCCTCGGGGCAGGCAGGTAGCCTGGCGCTACTATATCTTTTCAAGTCTCTTTACAACATATCAAAATGCTCTAAAATGTACCTACGCCTCACTGTTTTTCAGCGGATGATCCTGTGTTTGGAATTGATTTTCCAGAAAATTGCTCATACTCAAGAATGCTTGTGAAAGTTTCAACTCCATCCTTTCCGTTCTGCGGTTTCCGAAACCGAGGTAATGTAAGAGCAGAGAACGCGAGTTTTGGCCTTTTCCGCTCCTGTATCTCTGTAACCGTTCATTTCCGAACACACACAAATGTCATATTAATTGATACCTTATTTTCACCCTTAGGTTAAAAGTACATTTAATCACAATGTATTGATTATTATCATGGAAACACTCACCAATACTTTTCTTTCACACCTAATCACAAGTCCAAATCGCCTGCTCAGGGTGAACATTGACGCATGTCAAAACGTTGACGAGTTGGCTTTGTGACTGGGTGTGTACTGTATAGGAGTCATACTGATTAGTACTAGAGTGTAACTGTGAGTTATGAGCAGCAGTGATTACAGCTAATTACTATTTTAATGACCCCTCTCGCCCTCACATTGTCCTCACCCCCATTGTTTTCAAAACTTTCAAAACAGAAGGCGGCTCTGCAGGCTGCTAAGTTTGCTAAAGAAAAGAAAGAAAATAGCTGTGAAAAGTTGATGTTGTTAAAATGAGACGAGGTCGCTGACTAATGCCTGTTACGGGGGAATATCTACCAAGTTTTATAATTACTCTTCTCTGGATACAAATAAGTTGTTATCTAACTATTTTGATTAAGTTCAATTTGAGACCTTTCACTTTTTAACGAGGACTCATAATACTTTTCACTTTCTCGCTATAGGTACATATATAATTAGACTGAACAGCCTATCTAAATATTTTAGGGCGCGTCCCACCATGCCCAGTTAAAATTAAACTGGAGATTTACCATGTTAAATTTAACTTAAAAGTTAAATTTAACATGGTAAACATAGGACAAAATCTCCAGTTTAATTTTAACTGGGCATGGTGGGACGCACCCTTAAGAGATCTTTGAGGAGATTATGGCCCGGCTTAGTTTAGTTGATACTTGTCAAAATCTCACTCTAATGTCTAAGAAGACAGACACTATGCTTGAGAAGGAAGCAGTGTTCAGGCCTTTTAAAAACTCTAGCCTATTTATTTATAGAATTCTAAGAAGACCCAGCAGTTGTTTTTTTCTCAAACAAAGTGTCTGTCTTCTCAGACATTAGAGTGAGACTTTGAAAAGTATCAACTAAACCAAGTCTCCCTATAGTTTTGATGTTATTCAAAATAAAGGTAATTTATAGTTCTCTATTTCACTTCCACTTTTGGAGACAGAAACATTCTGGTTTTGGAGATAAAATGTCGAGGGAAGACGGTCAGGCCATTGTATTGTGTAGGATAGAAATATATATCGCGGCTGTAGTGTATTGAAAATCGTTATTTATGAAAAAGGGGAAGCGGTGCGATTTATGGTCGGTGGAGGTTTCCCTGCGCTCATAAACATTTCCAGCGATCGTAGACAAACACTGCGTGTCTTGATTCTGTTGGACGGAAGTAGGTACAAATGTTCGTGGTTTTGTTTATCGGTTTGCCTGGCTTGTTGTCCTTTCCAAATGTAAAAGAGAATGGAAGGAAAGGGCCTGGTTGGGGAGCTCGGGGGCTATTCCGGTTACGGTGGAGCACCAAAGTTAACACCATGGGGTGCGGAATATAGTACTGGAATCTATTTCTTCGCGACGCTTTTTTGGTGTATTACAAAGCGTTAAGAGATCGAGAGGAGTGGATTTTGCAGTATATTTTCCAACGTAGGTACCTATACAAGCTTAGCGCTGAAATACTGGTCACAATCAAGGTTTAACCGATCTTCCTAAAACTCTGGATTTGCGAGAGGTAGAATGGAAATGTGGCTTCAGATATATAGGTAGACACTAAATCTCAAAAATTTCAAAAATTGCTGATTTTGTAATAATTTGAAAGTTGGCGTGCGTGTCTCACTACGCCTGCAGAAACCATGATTATGTAATTCCAAAGTGGGTGTACACGGATTACTCTACATGTGCAAAAAATTTAATTGACGTTACGAAGTCTTCGCAGACCCCCATACAAGGCCAAGGAATATATTTCGGGGGGGGGGGGGGGGGGGGGGTTGAACTCCCCTAACCCCCCCCCCCCCCCCCAGGTACGGCCTTGCCTCCATATATTATGTCGCTGTGGACCGCAGGTTGAGAGCCGCTGCTTTAAAGTAAGCTGTTATCGAAACTGGAAGCCTACGGCCCGCCACAATTAACAAATGTCCAATATCACCCGTAACCGCCATATCGATGCATGCTTCATCGATTACTACTATACAGTAAACGAAGATTGTATCTTTGATCGCTGTAATAAGTCTCCAGCTGTACACTATTTCGTATTGGATTATTAACTAGTAGGAAGGTATTTGCCCTGCGCTTCAAACTAGGATTCAGTTCTCTGTTCGACAGATATAGTTTTGAAATTCCTATCCCCAGGTTATTGTGCATGGGCTTTATTGCGGCCCATAGGTATTGATCGCTTCAATTTCAAAAGTAGACTTTCTGCGGTTTCCAGTCTCGAGTCTAACAAGGAAAAAGTTACCTCGGTTAATATTATAAGGATGTTTACATGATTTTTATCATGGTTTTGTATGTTGAGTTTGTTAGATTTACTGATTTAACTTAATGTAAAATGTAATGTAGGTAGGTACACTATATAATGTATGCAAGGTAACGTACTGCAATTTTATACAACGTAAAGAACGTGCGGTTGAATTTTATCATTTTGGTATGCCGAAAAATAGGAACGCTGGTTAAATTTTCGATTTAACTTACTGATGTGACCTGCTAATTAGCTGGTAATTAAAAGGATGTTACGAAACCAACGCACATCTCTTGTAAATCAGTTAAAAAGTTGAATTTCGAATAAGATTGCCCTGCTTACACTCTAGAGGGCCTTTGAAATGGAAATCAGTCGGTTTCTACATTATTCAGGCGGAGAGAAGAAAGGGCGAATTCTGGAGAAACTTGATGAAACTCTTTATTCCTCCTCTGACACAACGCATCTACCAAAAGATTAACTTGCATTCCCCAATCTGAGAAATTCTGGGTTAGTAAGTAGGCAGGCTGGATTGAATTTCTAATACTGAATACCGTCTTCTACATCAGGAGGAGTGATACCTGCGTCATTATTGAAAATCTAGATCTAGACACTAGTAGGCATGGGCGCCCGCAGGGGGGGCCTCCCCCCGGGATCCAAAAAATACGAAAAAATTGCGTGATTTGTTGGTAACCAAAAAAATAAAACGAACATACTTAGGGTATTTAAAAAAAATTGGTCAGGTTGCCCCCCCCCCCCTGAATTTTTCCTGGGGGCGCCCATGCTAGTAGGTACATGTGTATATGCTAGCTAGCTAGGCACTGGAAATGGTGAACTTACAATGCATTCGTTGATGCCTGGAGGACAGTCCTTGAGGTGAATGTCAATTGTATAGTTAAGGCATGGCGTAATGGATCCCACCCCATCGTTGTACAGGCCACACTGGATGCATTTCAAACCTGATGCTGGTACTACTGCAACAAAAAGAAAATTATTTTAAACTAACTATTCAGTACCGTTGTGTTCAGATAAACAACTGAGTGATAGTTCTAACACAAACTGAGGTCGTTGCATTCTACAGTAGAAGGATTTTGCCTTAAAGCAGGTGGCCATCTGAGCTAAAATAATTTTGAACTGCTGAGCACCACTTCTCCATTAGGGAGGAGCGCACCATCTCGCAAGTACCAGGATTTCCTTTATTCGCCATTCATAGCTAAAATTTCGTCTTTAATTACGGTGGTGATTTCGCCTCCTTCGTTTTCTGGAAAATTCTGAGTGAAACAGAAATGAGTATTCTCATACTCCGTAGTATTTTATATCGAGCCTTGGTTTGGTACAAACTTTATTTAGCTCTTATATAGGTAGAAGTTGCCAACGGCGATCGCGCTTAAAGTTTGAGTGAGAGTGCCTGCATAGTTGAGCATAGGTAATACCATAGTCTGAAGCCGTGAGTAGGAACGGGTAGAAAAGAAATATTGGCTTACTTTACGCAAATCCTTGGGATGTGCTCGTAGGAATGATATGGGAACAATTAAGCAATGAAGTCACCTTGGTATGGAACTTATGTCTCGCCTGTAACCTAATAATAATAAATTCTGAAAGTACTGAAATCTCAGGAAGTTTTTACCGCGAGTAATTCTATAGTCCGTTAATTTTTATCAACATTACGTAGACTTGAATTTTTTATTGTGAGACTTCTCTATATGAAATTAGAAGGTTGAGACTCCAACTCTCTGAATTATTCATAGCGCCCTTGATTATTCTCCTCACGGTTCACCTTCCTACTTAGCTACACTCCCGCATTTCAGCCCGTTACATCGCGGTGATTCTGGCTATTGGGTGGGTGGGATTAAACTTGACAATGAGTTCGTGTTGCGAAAATTATTATTTTTCTACTTTCTCAAATTATTCGCCAGCCTGGTGTCCAGGCGAGGAAATACGTTAGTACCTACATCTCTTTTATCTCCCCTTCCGAGATTCAACCCATGGATTAGTTGCAGGACCTTTTTTTTTGCGTCGTGGCCAGTCTCTGTAAATTTAGAGGCTAATTTTTGATTGCTATCATTTTGTAAGCCAGGGCGGAAAATTAAATGAAAAAACATTCTGTCCGCAACCTTGTTACTTTTTTTAATATTATTTATGTATGAATGTATGGACCACACCGGGATATTACACATTGGTACATGTAGATCAAGGTACGATACGTTTGGATGGGAATAGGATTAGGAGGTAGGTATACGATAGAGGTACCTTAGGTACGATACCGATACCTAATTGACCACAGAAAATTTCTTTACAGTCGTTTGCTGGCGTTTCAAAAATGGAAGTTAAAAGTCGAAAAGAACAGAAGCGAGAGGTAGATTTGGTTAGGTAAAGAAGGAAAATGCAAATTAAATCTCAAAAAACTGCTGACTTGAGAGATGAGATAGACGTCAGATGTTGACTTCTCCAAATCAAAAAAAGTACCTACCCAACTTAAATTTTAATCTGTCATTTTTTAATTAAGGCGTAGTTATTTAGTAATAGTTTTTACTGCAGCATAGTTAAGAGTGACTGACTCAGAGAAATAAACTTTTTTTTTGGCACTAACAACAACTATTGCTATTTCAATATTATCTTTAACTTTTTGCCTCCAATTTTAAATCGTATCTTTTGTTTTTCTCTCCACAATTCATTCAGATGACAGTAATTCTTATACGTGTTTGTTGATAAAAATTGAAAGACAAACTCTGAATTTAAATTTATTCTGATTGCACTGAAGATGGCTTTTCTCGATTCCAATTTGTCATCCATTCTTTTTTGTTCTTTTTATTACTTCATACTTTATTTCCTGTGCCTTTCTGCACGAATTGAAAAAAGGAAGTGAATTCGACTAGTCTCCTATCTCTTGCAGAAGCAGAAGGGTCTATTCAAAATTCATCTGTAGCCTTGTTACAAATACATGCCTAGTCTGTCAGTGTCTGTCCTGTGGTTAATGAAAAGTGGCGTGATGTTGACCTCACATAAACTATTTGTAGGTAAACCGAGGATTGGGGGACGAAATTCTTCCTCAAAATTTCAGTATAAATGGGAAGAAATGAACTTCGGTTAGGTATGGCTTAGGAAAATTGCCATTGGGTCTAACTAAGGGTGCATTTTGTTTTTTCCCTGAATGCACGTATTTCTATTCACCAGTGGTGCACTAACGCACAACTTTTTCACGGTTGGGGAGTCTTTCAGTTTCTACTCTCCTCTAATAGCCCCCCCCCCCCCCCCTCTCCGCCTCCTACTCCTCCCGATGTGGTATACAACTTTTTACCATTAGAGGATGTGGGATCTCTATAATTTACTTTTCTGCCCTCTGTTTCCCCTTATTGACTTTGGAGAGTGCCCTTGACGAAATAAGATAAGTAGTTTTCGTTTTTAATGCTGGACTCTCCTGTCTGCTTTTTAGGGAGACCTTTTGCAAGCCTCCAAAATTACTCGATTTGTAGGTTAGATATTATGATATAGGTCAAAGTTTTATTTTTAATATATGTAGGTATGTACCTTTAACTCTTATTTTTCTTTTCTCACTGGTGACCACTAGGGAGTGCAATACCTGACTGACAGCCAACTGATTTTGGATTACATAAAAATTACATCCTTTATGAAAAAGAAAAAGGTAATACCTAGGTACCTAGGTGCTTTGTTGTAAGTACTTTTTGCTCGCCAATGGGCATTATTTCAACCGAGTTGCTTCAAATACGGATTACTCGATTAAAATGCCTAAAGTGGCTCCATTGATGACGGAAATTTTCTTTGACTAATTTGGAAGTCGTTAGCGATTACTATTGGACCTGTCTGACTGTCGGACAGTTGGTTTAACTTTTTTAAGTAAGTGTGAGCGAAGAAAGTATATGGGCGTTAGGTTTCTACTTCTGTATAACAACCTGGCTAGCAATAAAGAAGCTCTCTTTTGAAATAGCTCGTAGCTCTAACTCAGCAGGATAGTTTTTTGAGTGCACCATAACCTTGTACAATGTTTACGGTTGGAATTATACGACGCTATTTCTTTCCACATTTAATCTCTTTCATTGAGAGTTCTTCAGCCAATAGGAATGTCTAAAAAGCCACGTCTTACTGTGGCAAACGATTTAGTCACCATCTGATATTTTCCCAGAATATAGGCATAATATCTAGGTAGGTACCTACAGGTGTTATGTAATACTTTGATATTATCCTCCCCATGTAATGTAATGTAGTGAGGTCGCGGTCTCGCTACCTATAAAACTTACTTGAGCTGAAACTTTTTAGGTCACAGCTAACGAAATTACTAACACACAGAGTAGCACAGAAAAGTAAACATACATGAGCGCTTTTTGAGAGAGCTACATAGGAGGTCCTAATTCGGGAGCACTCTCGTCGTTCTAATTTTAGTCCATTATCTTATTCTTTTTGAATGATTGATTGAAAACTTTCTCTCTTAACCATTAGCTGCTCATTCGCAGCTGTATAATAATTAATGACTCCCTACAGAGGTCGAGGACGAGGATGCACATACCTCGTAACGATATGCTGGGTAAATTTTTAGTGTAACTAACCAATATGCACCAAGTAAAGTACTGCAGTGCAGTATAAGACATAACGTAGGGGAAGTTATTCCCGTAACTCTCCCAAATAATAAAGGCACATCACATAGGGATTTAACTTCGTGTTTACCTCATTATTGGTCTTAGGCTGAATTTCACCACCTTCCGATAGTGTCTTTAACGAGAGGATTTAACGAACCGATTTGCGTTATCGTATGTTTAGCTTACGACAAGTGCGTTCGAAGAGAAACAAGTGCAAGCGCAAGGCATTTGTCGTAAGCTAAACATACGATAACGTGGATCCGTTCGTTAAATCCTCTCGTTAAAAGACACTATTGGAAAGTGGTGAAATTCAACCTTAATGTTTTCCCATTCTAATATGTAGGTATAAGTAGCATTTTATAATTTGGTCTTTCTGAATTATAGCTACTTTACAGCATCGTGTGAGAACATCTGACCTATTTCTGAAGGACCAACATGGTCGTGGGAAACCCAAAATCTCAAGTTCGATTTTTTGCTCGATCTCAACCCTATAAGTAACTACTTCCCATAGATAGAAGTAAAAGTTTTGCGCCAGTTTCATTTACACGTTATTTATTGACAACAGTATTCCGAATAAAAGCAGTCGCAGCTCTAATTGCTGTAGAGCTGACAGCTGAGCTCTCTGAACGTATTGGAATAAAGCAAACATGCAGAAGTGCTGACACTAACCCGGTGCAAGTCAGCACTCAATTTTGATATATTTTTGTGTCGTGTGTACGGAACAAATGTGAAGCAATATTATAGAGATGAAATGGAGCGGAATCTGTTCTCCCTTCAATTTTCCAGTTATATCTACATACGACTGCTTTTATAGCTTTTCGCTTGTTCCTGCGGTGACTGAAAACTGACTTCAACTGAGGTTTAACTGTTAGGTATACCAGGCATGGTGGGACGCAGCTTAAATTGAACTAACCATTGAACTGGACTTGTGAAATTCATTCTATAGGTACGTAATTTTTGTGTCTGTATTCCACTATAGCGCCCAGGAATTTTTTAGTCACTGAATTAATTAGATTGTTGAAATCTTATTAGGTATACTATTACTGTAGAAAAATTGTGTGAATCTTAAACTCCAGTATGCCTAGGTATAGGTACTATGTATACCTAAGCTCGTTGAATTAACGGGCTATATTTCTCGGGGAGAAATTTATTATAAAACTTGAAGGAAATTACGGATTTAGGGAGCGTTAGAAATAAGCTAACAGAAGCAAGGTCCCTGATCTTGATTAATCGCTCTGCCAGAGTCCTAGTGCTTTCTTGAGCTTATGGGAACACCCAGAGGGAACCCCATCAAATTTCAGCCAGATTTGCCCTTTTCAAGCAAGAGGGGTCGTCCAAATGTTTCAGGCCAAGAAATAAAAGGTTTCCCCCTGCTTACCTGCAGAGCTTGAAAATATTCAGTTAAACTTCATTTTAGATTCAGTATTGAAGCAATCTTGACCTTTGGGGCTATTTCTGGGCTGCGGTGACAACTGAAAATTATGGAACCCACGTTAAATGAACAAGAGTGAACAAGTGACTTAGGTATAGGTATAATTAAGGTAATAATAGTAAAGGTGATAAGGTAATAATAAGGAGTTTGAGGGATGAGGTAAAATGAATTAAAATTTAAAATATGAAATAGTAAATCAGTTGAATGCAGTTCCTTTTTTCTGATCTACCCTATACGCCCCATATCACCTACAGAGTGATTTAGCTAGACAGGCATAACTTTCAAAGTTCAACCGATGATCTTGAGCAATGCCCACTTGTTTTTCATGCCATACAGGCTTAGCTCAATGAGGAAAGTTATTGAAAAGCCCACGTACTGGCAGTCAGCATTTTTCCTCGCGTCGAGATGAATCGCTATTGCTTTAAACGAAAAACTTGAGGAAAATCAATCTTCACTTGACTCTCGGGTAAAAAAACTTCTTTTTTTTCCCTAGAATGAGACATATTAACTTGAGTTAGCGTTGGCGGCTTTTGCTGTAGTTCTTTTCCTGAACCCGCAGCAAACGTATATGCTGTGCTTCTCTCTTAATAGGATGTACCTAGGTACCTGGGTTTTATAGTACAATAGGTACTGAACCTCCCAACTTGCTGGTGAAAGCACCACATTAAGGAAGTGAACAGTTCTTTTGCGAATGGAATGCCCTATCTTCATCCAACATAAGCATGTTGACCTTTCGAAGTAGGTAGGTATAAGTATTGTATTATTCCAACGGTTGAAGGGGAAGATGAGAACCCTCTTGTTTTTAATAGGGGGTGAAGTAGGAACTTGCTAGGTTAAGTCCTTTTCTTAAACTCTTGAGACCTTTTGGCTAATTTTTTAATTCTACCTTAAAAAATCGAATTTATTTTTTAAGTGGAACAAGATTCTACGTTTTTAGCCACCTAATCACGAACAACGTGGAAACTGATGTTGAGTTTTTAGGGCGATTCTCTGCTGAGGACTTTAGGACATTTCGTCATATTCTACACGTAAACTATTTTTCACCGAACGGGATTTGAACTTGCATGACTTTTGAGTTTTTATTCTTAACTGCAGGTTACCTATTCCCTTTCGTTTAACGCCATAAAAACACCCTCAAATACCTATCACATTGCATGAATGTGTGTGTGAATGTGTGTGCTGGACTCCTTTTCCGCTTTTATACTTTTCCTTAATTATGACCAGTGTATAGGAGTTATATAGTTATACTATATCTTTTTCCTTTCATTTTTGTGTCCTAGTTGATTGATACCCGTTGATATAACTTAACTAAGCCCTATTTTTACAGATTTTATTTATATAATTTTGCCGGACGAGGTGAGGCTGTGATGGTTTCGAGTTTAGACTTGGTATAGGTTTAGCCGCTTAGCATGGATTAGGTCACATTATAGGATTTACATCTCGTATTATGGATGGAACAAATATTCTAAACTAAATTTTCTAAATAACTAATCACCACGGTATCTAGACCGAAGATACTGGTAGATTATTTCAGAAAGAAAATAATGCTGGCCAGTAACATCTGTACGCATACAGATAGCTAGCTCCCTATTCCTGTATTCAATAAGTATGGGGAAACCTATCCCGCTTATTCAGAAGGAGCGATAATGGGGTTTAAATATTGATAATTCTGATAGGATGCCAATACGCAGCTGGTTCTGTTTCAGAGAGATATCCAAATGTGTTTTGATTTACATAATACACGAGAGGGGAGGGGTGCAAATATCGTTACAATGCCTATATACGTAGGTAACCTATTGGTCAGTGTAGTTACCTTTTATGGCTTCATAATATAAAAGCGAGGGGTTAACCACTCGTTGGGAATCATTGGAAATCTTTATGAAATCTCAGGGAATCTTGGAATTTTTTGGACTGGTTATCCCTTCGGGGTTCATCTTTTTATGAATATCGTCGGGAATCTTTGGAAATCTTTATGGAATCTAAGTGGAATCTCAAGGAATCTCTGGAGTGGTTACCCCCTCGTATAAAAGGTTTCATAAAATTTGGAAGTAAAACAAAATTGTCAAAATCACAGCCTTAGTTGGTTCCTCGGTTATATACGAGTATGTGACAATTTCATCTCCTTAAATTCTATGAGATCTCCGATTCTCCGAAGTGCAAGGAAAAGTCGCAAGAAAGAACTCACAAGTCACGTAGCTATAGTCAAATTTAAAAGTTATTTTTCAAAGAAGTGTGTCCTAATTTCGTCTATTCATCTCTCACGTAAGAGTTACTTCACGACATCGGAACTGCTGTGAATATACATATCGTCTCTTCCTTCCAGAATATACGTAGGCGTTTTCTATACTTCTCTCACTGAAAGTGACATGAGGTCCCGGAACGTCCTCATCCCATCTCTTAAAAAGTATTTTCTTGTTTCGTATTTTCGTAGGAATGTGTCAATGTCATGTCCTCCCCCAAGAAGGCGGTATGCGCATTGTAGTCTTCTATGCTTGTTCGTCGAATTCGAATACCTTCATTTCAGTTTTAGTTTAACAGTTTCTTTTTACGATTGAGTGACTTTGTAAATAAAGTGTTTGTCAAGAATTATGGACCCGCCCATCTAGCTGGGCCGTTTTCTACAGCACGAAGTAGGATTAGGAACGCGGTGCAGCAGCGGCCCTTGCTGCTTTAGTAAACTTCCTATAATTATTCAAGAAGATAATCTTTTATTTTTTTTAACTATTTTTTAATCAGGAAAATTGAACTCACCAGACCCGAAGATAAGGAAGAGGAAAGTGACACCTCCGAGGGTGGGTAACCAAACCAAACGAGAGATGACGGAAGTCATACTGCAGAACTGCATTCACCCTATAGAACAGAAAAAGTTTGAGCTTGAGACATGTTTTTCCTCTGGAGAACAGTAACAGGTCTCACCGTAACTGTGTGGAATAAGTTGTACCTAGGTGCATGGCACTGGGGTTGGGTTTTTTGAGTTTTTTCGCCAGGTTTCAGCGTTCCTGGCACCATATAGGAAAAGATATCTATCAATAGGTAGATAACAATAGCGCTGGTTATCCGATCGAACTAATTTCTTATTTGGTACCCTAGACATCTATCTACAGGTACAGTACCTACTGAAAGTCCTTTTTTGTCCCTCGTCCGTAAATAAAAAACTATATTATACCTTTAGGCTGTTGGTAAAAAAACTCGTGTTGGTAATTAGTAGGTATTACTCATTTATTATTCCTATTTGGTTTCATTCATCTATACCTATACCTCTAATACCTATACCTAATACCTAGATCGATGTCTACTGTATAGTAAGATTTTTGGAGGACTTTCTTGTCTCGGTCTCATTCGAGTAATGTGCCTCCTAAAGAAGAAAATGGCCACCATACCTGAAAACTGAAGGAGCGAGTCAAACACAGTAAAGTTGCGAAAAGTAAGCGACCCGGTAGGTGCGAAACCGACTGGGACTGGTGGCGCGCGCCCGAAGCAGAGTCATGGACTACCCTAGCTAGCTTTCCTCCTGTCCTGCTGCTCATTGCCTGCGATGACGCCACTAACGCCGCTCTTTACTATTTTTATCTTTTCCGTATCTTACTTTTTTATATGAATGAGTTCTGTTTCTATTGTACAGGTGCGGCTGCGGATATTATGTAGAGGCTCAGCAGTAGTTCTAATTCACATAGGACTAAGTAAGTCCTATTATAACTCTTATTACTTGTACCTACCTTGTACCTAACAGCAGTCGTTTTGCCTACTCAAGTGAATAGTGGCCGTAATACCTATAGTTGGCGCTATTTTAAGAAGTGATAGGCATCGGAAGGACTTCCTGGGTCAAGTGCCAGTCCAAGGTTGACCTGCTGTTTGCGCTGTGTCAGAAAAATAGCGTGCGTGGGAACAGAAGCAGAGGAATCCTGTCAGTATCCGAAAAAATTTTCCCACCTATGTGCGGTATTAAGGCACTTGCTTTGTTAGAAAGTAATGCATCTCATCTACGAGATCACAAACGCGAGCTGTTACAGAAAAAAAGAAAATGGAAGAGAATACCAGCCCATATTATTTATGGGGTCGTATATATCCTACTTAATCTTGAAAGCTGGAAGAGGCATTTTATAAATCACTAAAGATCTCCAGAAGTAGAAACATCACTACCTATTTATTATTACGAATTTGATTTTTTCTCAGCTAACCATCTAACTTTTAAAGTGTAGAAGTTTAACTGAAAATGGCGGGAATCTTAGAATTTTCGTGGCACTAGACATCAATTTGGCAACGGGCGCCGTGCAAAACAGAGGCTACGCGGCAGATTTTCCTGCGTTAAAAATGTCTGGCTGTTTAGCTAATGGAAATAAAACTTCATTTACCTGCATTTTTCTCAGTATTTAGTTGAAAATTTTTATAATTTAACTGATAAGTGTGCTCGGACATATATTCCGGTTGTGCCAACGAAAGGCGGAGGTATAATAATTGCTCTTATTAATTTTTTCTTTGTTAGAAGGTTGGACGCCAGATTCTTATGCGGGTGTGGTTTCCCTATGTTGCGATTTCTACTTGGATCAATATGTTATCCAAGGTTTCCTCGACTTCGAGTACATTTCTCATTTGAATGATTTTAAGCGATGCGTGTTATGGTTGTCGCAATAGTATTTTACTCGAAGCTTGGGCATGCTTGAGGGACTAGCAAGTTGGCATTTCAGAGGTAAATGATATTTCATATTTTAATTATGGCGTCGTTTCGTAACATGTCCCACAACGTAAGATGATGAGGTTGTAAACGAGTTAATATGGTTAGCTTGCGAATGGTTATATTTTACGTTCGAAGGACCCCTGTTTAGATTACATAAAGTTTGACGGAAAAAGTTAAACACGTTCTGCCCGACGTTTCGTTCAAACGCACATGGATTTGTTGATAGAAGTATCTCAGCACGTGCTTGCTTTATTGTAGTGCTGAGCTTACCTAACAATTTAGAGGAAACACGCCATAGCCAACAGCAATAAGCCATGTGGGGTCTTCTCATCTTCTTTATGTCCTTACGGTTCGTTATTTGGGGCCAGGTCGCCAAAAATGGGAAGCTACTCTTTTACTATTCACAAGTCATGAACTCTACCAAAGCACGCTGATTTATTAATCACCTGTCCTGCAGAAGTATTTAAAGTAATTTATAGGAAGCAGATAATAACTTACAAACGTCTTTACCTATATACCTAACTTCCATCCAAAATAATTTAGGTACTGCAAGATTTGAAGTATCAAAAGGCTCAGAGAAGTTCTGAGAGGGAGTTCTGTTAGCTTCTACACATTCTCTGTAAGTGGCATCGTGCTAATAGAAAATGTCTTTGCAGAAGGAGTTTAAGGTGTTCGTCACCGGGGCATGGGGGAACGCAGAAAAGGTAAAGGAAAAGTCATGTACAACTCAGAGTCTTCGGGGCCGCAGCCGGCGCAGGCGCAGCCCGTGCAAACGCAACACACGCAGACCGTGACCATCCAGCAGCCGCGCGTCATCTACGGGAAGCAGATGCCCGTGGCCGTGCCGCAGGAGATGCAACAAAATGTCCGCATTATCTACGCGCAGCCACCTCCCATGCAGGTCCAGATGCAGGTGCAGGGGGACCCCAACGTCCGCACAGCCTATGTGCTTTCTAATCAGGTAGAGATCGTCATCTCAGTGGTACAACTGCGGGTCAGAAAAATGGCCCTAGCGACATCCTTTAGCATAGTTCTGGTTTCTATCATTGGGCGCTGGACAGCGCTTGGATCATTACTCATTGTTCTTACTAGAGGTTTCTAGCCTTTCTAGCCTTCATCAATGACCGGTAGCATGTAGGTTTATTAAATGCCCTAGAAGTGTTGCATTCCCAATTCCGAAGATTTTCTATACAGAGAAAATTGTCATTGACCTGTATTTTTTTCAGCCTGGCGATGGTTCGCTCAAACAAGAGCGAGACAGTCAGATGTCTGAGCCACAAAATGTTCGCATAATCTACGCCCATCAGCCCCCCATGCAAGTCCAAATGCAAGTGCAGGATCCCAATAATGGCCGGCGCATCACGGTACGTGAACTCAAAGTAATACTGTGATAGTATATGTAAAATTTAACTCCACGTATGTTTAGTAAACATGAAGCCACTGTTTTCATTCTTAAACACATCCCTAAAAATGTGTACTCCTGATTGCATGTATACGACGGCTACCTCATTAACTAACACCTGTGGTACGGTTCTTTTTTTTTTCAGCATTTGGGTTTGAATTCTTTACAAGTGAACGCTGATGGCAGTCTGGTGAACCGCGGTGAGCCGGTAGTGTGCGAGGTCGACCTGCGACAGTATCAGCAGCTCCAGGTCGTTCAGCCCCAGCAACACCACTCCGGCGAGGACCACATGCGAACCACGGTACCTAACTTAACCAGACTATTGGAATTGAGACATCCAAGAAGGTCGATATACAGATAAATGCAGGATCCCATCATACTCCTCTAACAGTTGAACGCCTTAGTTCCAATTTTGTAAAAGGCCGAATTTAAGCGCTGTTTTGTTGACGTTTGTGAGGAAACTGATGAATATTTATTTGTTCCGAAATATTATTTGTTTAGTGTGTCGTGAAAATTGCGATCGAATGATATTTTTCAATTTCCAGCAGATTCCTCAGCAAGTCATGAAAAAAATTGTTATGCAAAGTAACGGAAAAATGAGAATTATTTTCATTTTCAATGTGAATTAGCAGTAAGCGAAATACTTCATATTCCTGGGTAAAATCCCAAAATTTCTGTAAGGAATAAAGTGTAGGAATGTTTCGTCCAGTTCAGACGTTGATTTGGGTATTAAATTGTCAGGTGATGACTACCGGGCAGTTCCAAAGTGAAATGCAAGCCCAACACGTGGACCAGTCGCAACAGACTCCCTCCCTTACTGCCTACACCCTCAAGAAGAAGGAAAAGGTGCTTCTGCCCTGTATGCACTGCAAAGACTCCTTCCGCACACAGTGTCAGCTACAGGTACACATATTTCATATATTTTTGGCATTGGGGCTTCTAGTGATCTTGCCAGCCCGATAATATACAAATTGTTTAGCTTACCATGTTAGCCGCATAACGTGTGCCTACTCTACCGTAAAAAAGCAGCCTCCCCGTGATCTAGTGGTCAAGCACTAAACTTAACGACTGAGGTTGCTTATTTTTCGCAGCATGGATATCATTATCCCATTCTACATCTGGCTTAGGCCAACAGTCAGCTCTGACTTGTTGGGGTGTAAGTATGTACCCTAAAGAAAAGAAAAGAAAAAACTTGACCAATGTAAGCTAAGCTGTTTAGTGCAGAATTGGGGCCAGTCGTGCTGGTGATTCAGCTTATACTTTAAGTCGCTGTAAGAACTGCATTCTATTTTTACTACGATAATAATGGATTTTGAACGTTAATTTTCCCAAACATTGCGCCATATGTGTCTTGAAGGCAAGTGAATTTAATAGGTCTAGTTTTACGTTTTATCACTAACCTTAGCGGTTTTCTAGGCGCACATCCGGAACAAACACATAAAACCGTTCAAATGCGACAGCTGTTGGAAAGCATTTTCCTTCGAATCGCAATTAAAACTGCACGTCACTACACATACGGGTGAGTAATGCATTTTTGTATTTTGTTGGTATCATTTTCCCACAGTGTCTTGCTTTCAGTTTCTGCACTATCTTACCAAACCTGTCCGCTTGCTTGACTGAATATCCTACCTGCTTTTCGGCTTCGGCCCAATAGAGTTGAAATTTTTGCACCTTATCCCTTTTTTAACATCTATATTTATTGTATATCTTTATCTTCTTCAAGTTTTTTTTTTTTTTGCAAAATTACATTAAAATTTATTGTAGAGGTATTAGTTCACTTCGCAGTCCGACCGCAGTTTACCGCACTATAAAAGTGCAAGTTTCAAATGAAGTTGTCTTATTAATTTTTTGTTTAGTTATTTTTGGGCGTAACCTATCAAACTAATCAGACTGCATTATGTGTTGATAGCTCCTGAGAAAAACGATGCTTTAAAAAGAAATCCAATTTACTTAGGCAGTGATAGAATAATTCTAGAAATGCGTTGTGAAGAAGGCTCTTTTTGGCAGATACTCTTCGCAGCATGATTGAAAACTTTATTTTTATTTTCTGCTGACCACTGTTGTTTTTCAGGGGAAAAGCCGTATAAATGTGACGTGTGTCCTAAGGCTTACGCGCGGAAAACTGCTTTGTTCAACCATGTCCGTGTCCACGCGAGAAAGAAATTCTTCAAGTGCTGCAAATACTGCGGCAAGGGGTTCAAGAACGAAGAAAAACTGGAGAAGCATGAGCGAATGCATTCGATGAGTGACGAAAGGAAATACGTTACGTTGGAAATGTACACGACAGACAAGCCGGTGTGAGAATTTGAAGCAGGTGCCCTGTCAATGTCTTTGTAGTTAATTCAGAAAGCGTGGTCATTTCATGGCGCGTGTGATTTGGACCACTGCTCACATTATATTTTACCGAAATGAGTATTGTTGTTACTTTCACTTCGTGGAGGCAGTATTGACAAGTCAGAAAGAATCTCTACCTGAGCTGATTCAGGGGTGCACGGGCAAGACATTGGCCAGAGTCATAAATGACTCAGTTTACAAAAACTCTGTAAAAGATACGACTTGAAATTGTGACAAACGTATGGGTACCCCGAACATGGTTATTTTATCGGACACTAGTTTGAATGCTTCCCGTAAAGTAAACATGGGCGGCAGAGTAGAAGCAAACGTTTGCCCCTATTATTTGGCTTTGATTTGAGTAAGTTTTTAGTCATCGGGAGGTTTTACGTATATTTCATTGTGTGTATTTCGCCTGATTAATCCTTGATTTTCTTTCAATTAAGTTTGCTCGTAATGCTTTACAAAAGTGGGCCAATAGTTTCATTTGCTGGGGTTGTCCGCAAGAGAAAAAATTATCTTAAAGTACTGAGGAAGTTCCGTTAAATAATATTTTTCACAACGACCTCAAATAGTGGCACCTTTTATTTTTATTTTTTGACGAAAGTCGGAAAGAATAACTTTAGTGCTGAAGAAAGTTACGGTAACTGAACATGTGTTTCATTGTAATGCTGGTGATTGGTCATATTCTGTCATTTTGTTTTTAGTTTGTTGGCCCACAGACGAAGTGCTCCATAGCCTAGCTGTCATGATCCGAGAGGCCTCCTTGAACTTTGTTTGGCCAATTTTTTGTCATGAAGTTCTATCTGTTATGATTCAGTGAACTTGAATTTCGGCTGACCAGCTGGCCACCGCAGAATTCGGATGACCTTTATAAAAACCAAATTCCATTTTTTGCACGATCCCTTTCCCAAAAGTAAATATATCATATATGGAGAAGTAAAATGGTTTACAAAGCTATTGAAGAAACGCCTCTTTTTACACTGTGAGACTACCTATGATTGTAGACCGATATAAAGATTAAGTAACACTTCAGTGTGCATGTGATACGTAATCTTTTTAACGTACCGAAACATTACTTGGTATTCTGGTTCATATTATTTTATATGAAGTTGTAGGTTAATTTTATAGAAGTCCTATGCAAATACAAATTATAATTGACCATAAATAATTTTATTCTTTTAGTTTTTTAGTTGGTTTCAAGTTGACATTACAAAATTTTGTTTCTGGTATGCCTATACCTACTTGTGCGGTTCACTGATGTCCATCCTTTATTTTCTATTTCAGAAAATGGAAAGTCACTTTTAATTTTTTCTATTTTTCTGTTTCTCCTCCGTTGCCCCTCTCACCTTCTGTCAACACTGGGTCCCGTCATATTGTCCTTTGCACTTTGACAAGGCTAAATGCGCGTCATTTTGTTGACCATGCTGCTGTAAGCCTCATAAACTGTGAAAACCGATTTTGTCACTTCTCGATTAGGCACGTGCGTACGTTCCCTGCATCTGGTACCTACCTAGTGAATATGAAACAACAAATCAATATTGTAATTTATATTATGCATGTTGATTGATTCTGTTCTGTTTCGAAGTGCACGTATGCTGAAAAATAAGTGACTTAATTACCAAAGCGTTCTGTCTTCGAAGTCTGAAGAAATTTGGTGAGTAGCTGTTGTAAAATGATCTAATTCAATTCAAAATTGTTTATTAGTGTTTAAGTAATTCCTACCTTATGTACGAGTATGTAACCTCCCTGAGGCATTGACTCCTACATAATCTTAGTACAGAAGAACAGAAATAGGTAACCTGAGTTCTGACTGAACTCGATATTTGAAGAGGAAGCAAGCTATCTGCAGAGGTGATCCAGTCATAAATTTATTGACGTAGTACTGTGGAGTATTCCGGTTGTATAATAATATAATTTGGAATGCATTCTGTGTAGATGTGGGCCACGAGGCGTCCTTGAGCGTTCCCTTGAGCGGACCCTTCAGTTGCAGTGCCACCTGTCATTGGCGCTTTGTACTTGCGACGTCACCTGGACTGACTGCTCCTCCTCACCCTCCTCGGTCATAGTAATCTGATACATGCGTGGGACCGGTCTATCCTCCAGGTACGTTGCCCCTTTTAAAAATTTGCCTTTTAGTTTTATTGTTAACGCTTCGGGTTTGGTTTCTGAGGTTCAAAGAGGCGATTCATGTCTCCTATTTCTCTGTTGAAATTGTATTGAAAACACTATCCCTACTTTTTCAAATGTATAATATGACAGTAACTGCACGTAATCGAAAAAGTAATATCTTTAGAAGAAGAATATTTTGGTAAGTATGGGTTTCAATACCATTTTTATGGGTACTTAAAAAGAACACCAACTATTGACCCAAAAAACGTTCCCAAGGAATTCTTAGGTTGAAGCTTTCCGACAGGGATCCACTTGACAAAACAAAACTTGGCTCAAAATGCCGGAATTGTGTACCAGAGTTGTACTCGTTTCTGTTAATGAAAGGTCACTGCACTGGGCCTATTGGCAAAGGTCCCGGGTTCAAACCCCTATAGATAAGTGCCAATAGTTATGTTGCTACCATTTCGGTGCCTAATCGGCTTCTGCTTACAAAGGGGCTATAGGTATATCAATCAGTTCCTACTGTAAGTTCCTGCCTATTCTAATAATTGTCTAATATCCTGCAACCACAGTAGCCTGTAAAGTAGGTTAAAGTAATTGTGGGCACCTGCCATAAGAACACTGACACAAATATCCCAGCCTAAAGGAATGGAACGTGTCACGAAATGGGCTTGTGGGCAAATATAGCCATTTGGTACAATGAAGTGTGACAGAAAACATATTTGTGAGGTGGAGTCCATTATAATAATGAAATGGAGAATAATGGACGTGGGAGGTCCCTCCCCTTCGTTCCCTCCCCGAGATATCGACCACCCCTTGCCTATGCTCAATGGGAGCCTTCCTTTCTCAACTGGGGACGTGGATTACATGGGTACGATGTTAATGCGCAGACGTATAGTTACCGCGTCACGCCTCGGATACATTTGCTTTTTCTGCAATCTACTGTTCGCTCCAAAAACATCGGCCTGGCTGCTTTAGTAGTGTACCTGTTTTTTAACTAAAGTTAGAAATGAGAGTAATAGGAAAAGTAATATGTTGGAGTAAGGCCCAATGAGTTCCAAGTGATCTCAGGTAGAAGGTGTACGCGAGCTGTGTTGTAAACTATCAGAATGAACCCCCGTATAACTGGTTATCTTATCTTGGTAGCTATTAGTGCGGTTTAGAGACTACAAACAGGGAATTTCCTTGTCCCTCACCACAGCCCTCACTATCGGACTGTGCACTGTAGATACTTGGGTACTAAGTTCGAGGGTGTGATAAAAATGGGGACCCTTCCTATGGAAAGAAAATTCTTGAGCATAATGGTTTTAGGCACCATATCGATAAGCTGACAGTTTTCAGAATGAAAACTTTCTCTCTCGGAACTTTTTTATCCTGTTTATAAATTAGTCGGGGTAGAGTTTCTCATCTCGACGTGGTGGAAAACGGAAAGGGAGGGGGAGGGAGCGGATGTTCGTGGCTCAGAGAGTAGGTGGCTAGTCGGGGGCGAGACGCCCAGCAGCGCGGACCAACTGCAAGTTGTACCTACGTATATGTACACATCTCGAAGTAAGTAGCTAAACCTACCTCCTATTTATTGAAACCTGAGTCCATAGGTAGTTCCACAACTGAAATTTAAGTGATCGAACTGTGACGCATAGGTACTGTGTGGTGCGAGTTCGAACTTTTCCTCCATTTGATCCAGTCATATGGTGGAAATGGCACTTTTCCCCATGGAATAGGTATTTACCTACTTGCAGCTTTTATTTTGTGGATCGAAATGCTCTGTGGGCTGGAGGTAAACTGTAACTGATATACTGCTGAAACTGCAAAATCATTTTTCTAAGCCAGTTTTGTGAACCGGGTCCGCCAAGTTTAGTTGTATCATTTCTCATTGGTAGAGAATTTATTATTGTTGAGTTTTGAGTTGACATTATTTGTTTATGGCACTGCCTAAATTTATATGAATCACATTTACAACTATTATGAGTCCTATTTTTATTTGCTTCAACTATGAAGTTCATAGTCATCTGGTGTTCATCTGGTGAAAAAGTCATTCCCACAATGCCCATGCACAAATCACCGAAAGTATAGCCGTGCCCTTATAATATTTGAGAATACCTACACTCAAGAATTAATCCCTCTTTGCGGTCGGCTCTTCCGCCTTCTCCTTTTTTTGTCGATTTCCACCCTATGAACTCGTGATTAAAATGTGCCCCTTGCCTTTTGCCAGAACGGGCGCCGTTGTCAATAGATACCAGAATATTTTGCGTCCATTTTGAACAAACTCTGTTTGGTACAAAATCCTGCTGCAGCTGGAGCGACAGCTTGTAAAGGAGAAACGTTCTGAGAGTTTGTTTGGATTTCATCAAGCCTTTATAATTGGATGGATATTTTCAATTTGGTCGGGAGGAATATCCAGAGATTGAAGCAATTTGAAGGCTTTCCCGTTGAAAAGCTCTGACGCAAGTCTGGCGGTTCCTAAGTGACGTTTGAGCTCTGACGCAAGTCTGGCGGTTCCTAAGTGACGTTTGAGGCGCCGCCGAGGCTCCTTCATCCCCTTCTGCTCTTTGATCTGTTCCATCCAAAATATTCAATACCGTCTATTGATATTTTCAGCTGTCAAAAATAACATCTCGAAGTGATGGTGAATTCTACATAGGGAAGTATCTAGGTAGTGTTATTTCACGCATTATTATATTAGACTGGGAAAGGGGAGAGAAAGTTTGTCGCTACTTCTTATCTTTTTACTTTTTATTATCCGTTTGTCTTGGTTTTTGTCTTTACGTAATTGTGTGGAATAATGAGTGAAGAGTCCAAAAGAATGTGGTTTGTAAAGAGAGTTTCTCTGATGAGGGTTGTGCTGCCTGCAATAACCGTTCCTTTATGAACTAGACGGAGCGAGGTCAGCTCTGTGCAAACTCAGTCTCCCTACCGCCCCTGCTCTGTCATGGTTTTAACTCTACTTGTAAGTAATAATGCTATGAAATATTAGGGTACTCAGGGGGGAGCTTCGCAATATATAGCTGTAAGCCGGGTGGAAAATTGAAGAGAGTAGCATGTTATGGGGCATGATCTGTGTCTGACATAAGTGTGAGGGCCTCCCGCCTCCCCACTTCCCTTGTTACCCCGTCAACTTTCCTTTAAGCTCCCGCAGGCATATAACATCACTATGAAAATTAATTTCGACACGCAATACCCTAATAAGGCTGGTGAAAGTTTTGTGTACTCTAACATTTTATCGACCTGCATGTTTTATTTCCACAGCTATATGGATGGCGGGGGGGGGATTGTGGAAGACCCGTGCATATTTGAGAAAGTACGCGCGTCTGCTGTTATACATTTATGACGTCCCATGACATTTATGTGATGAAATTAGCTATCGGTTCTATATACTTATAAGGGTTACCAGACAATCCTGTTTCATTGAGTAAAACTATTTTTTTTTTTAGAACCATGCTGTGCTGAATGTTTAAAGCGCTATAAGTGTGATTATTAGATACGATCTGAGGAAGTCTCTTCTCGCCGTCATAGCCATGTTTATTGGAGACGCGTAGAGAAGAGCGTGATAACGATGAAGAGGACAGGTTGGAGTTGGGGGTTGAATGGATAACCAGCTTCTATTACCAGGCCACTTGAGTTTGCGATCTGCGAGACAGGGGAGAGAGGCTTGCGGAGATAACAAGGCGGATCTCAAGAGCATCATTTGCTTCTTCAAGGCTCAATCGAGTCTTTCCCCATTGCACCGATCCGATCAATCAGCTCACGCCCCGTGTTTTTTTCTTCCTTTTCTTCAACCTTTTCAATCTGTACCATACCTTTCCTTGATTGAGTCGTTTCTCATGCACAGCCTTTGCTTAGAATTCCTGGAGGAATTGTTGTAGTTCGTGTTTTCCAGATGGATTTCAATGCTAACGCGCTATCTGAGCGCTCCTGGCGAAAGGCTTTAATGTTCCTACGTTTGATATTGAGACATGTAGGCGGGTAAATTATAATAAACTAATTTTGTGTACTGAACAGTCGGTCGGTCAACATGTATTTTTGGTATTTTTCAGGCATGGGAGGCAACCAAAGGTACTGCTTGCCACGGCGCCGGGCTCGACACCGGGATAAGGTCGCGTTGTACGTTGTGCTGTTTGCCGTCTACATAGGCGTACAGATCGTCACTGGTGCTAACACTTCGCCGAAAACACCTACCACCATAACTAAAACAGCTAGCACCAAAGTGAGTCTCCCTGTTAGGTATATCAGTTACCACTGCCTTTTCCGACTACAAACCTTGTAGGTAAATCTTCAGTATTCGAGACTACCTACCTGTGATAGAATATTTTTTAGTTGGATCATATAATCTTCATACGACCAGTTTATTACAGTACGTTAACTCAAGCTGAGTCTCCAGCAGACTACAGTAATGCAGTCGTTAATAATTACAGGAGCTTTCAACTACCGCTACGACTGAAGGTCCAACAGCAGTACCGACATGGCGACCAAAACGCGAGAACTGCACACCGCCAGCTATCGAACAGTTCCCGAGACCTCTGATTGGCCCGACAGCGCGGGAGCACGGAGCCCTCATTGTACACATTGCTCTCGCTGTGTACTCCTTTGTTGGGCTGGCCATCGTCTGCGATGATTATTTCGTCTCGTCCCTCGATCGAATATGCGAAGGTAATGCATATCACTATAATGTTTTAGTTTTGAAATGTTCAGCTAAAAAAAAGTGAAACCAAGGTGGATTGGGGAAAGTTGACAGGGTTGTCATTTGAATAAATCCTGAAAATTCATTTCGTCTACTGCTAGTTTTACTACGGCCAACTTTCACATCACCCATAATATAAGGACATTTTATGGCTATGCTTACCTGAAGGAGCTACACTCCGCATAGTGTAGGAGACGTATGAAACAACTTTTCCGAAATTAAATATGCTCAATTTCCGTGATGCTAGATGCAGCCCTGGCCACATGTAGAGTAGTCCCTTAAGGATATAATGTGTATTTATATATTGTTATATCCCTAATTTAAAATTGTGTTTTATGGATGTTACGACTGATGGTTACGGCAAACCGTGGTGATATAAATCTGTATGGACTTCTAGAAATGAAGCTGACACCAGACGTGGCAGGAGCGACTTTCATGGCCGCTGGGTCCTCGGCCCCCGAGCTGGCCACCGTGGTCATTGGCGTATTCATTGCTGAGGACGATATTGGCGTCAGTGGAGTGATTGGCTCCGCTGTCTTCAACATTATGTTCGTCATATCCGTAAGTTTCCTTGGAATTTGGTCTGTACTGGCGAAGATTGAAATTACTTAGTATGATTGTTAGATCAGGACAATCGAGCCACATAATCCATACGAATTATTCGGCATGTTCTTAATGTATTTTGTAATATTTCCCTTCAGATCTGTGCTCTCTGCTCCTCCACCGTTTGCTACCTGAACTGGTGGCCCATGTGCAGAGATTGCTTTTTCTACACCATCAGTATTCTTCTCATGCTTTTCTCCATCTACAACGAGAAGATCACTTGGTGAGTGTCCTTTTAACAAGTGAATGTCGGAATTTTTCTAAATAGCTTGGTAACCAGTTGCCTCCCGTAGGTACCCTCGCGCAAAAATCTAATTATTAATTATTCATTCAGTTTGGGTGAGACTTAAACCTCGAGCTGTAGTGGCTTCGACCTTAAAATATGTTTATGCACCGAATGTTGCTACCTTGTTTGTTTTTAGGATGGAGTCGTTATTGATGCTTTGTATGTACGTCGTGTATTGCGTAACACTGTACTTCAACCCTCGCCTGGAGCAGTGGGCTCAGACGCTACCTGTCCCCTGCAAGAAATTACCGGATGAACAGGTACAGTTGTCCCGAATATCGTCATGATACCTTGTACTACCTTCTTGCAAGAAAGAAAATGAAGTGTTGCACGGTGTAAATTTTCTAATTTGAGATGCCTCAGGTACACAGAAAAATCTGGATGGGTAGTTAACAAATTACTTTATAAAAATGGCTGCTTCTTCACGTTTAGGAGGGGCCGGTTACGTACAAGACTTTAGATGAAGGAGGTGGACAGCAAGGCGGATCTCTGGAAAGCCCGGACAAAGTGAACTTCGGTGCAGTGGAGGCTGACATTGGCGGGGGCTCAATACCACAGGGTCCACCACAGCAGAGTTACTACAGGCCTAAAGAAGCTGACCCCAACGAGGTTCGTTTACAGAAACATTACCTATAGTGTTAACCGGGCATTTACAGCGGGAATAACGCCACAGGCCTAGCCAGCACTTGGAGAATAATAATTCAGCCATAGAAATTTATTCAGATGAAGTGCTGTTTGTTCCATCTTCGGCGTGAGTGTATCACATTCATTCGTTATCTTATGAACCCTCGAGCTGTAATTCACGTTTTAATTGCAGACATCGCCGCTAATAAAGCCTACAGAAGCAGGATTGTGCAAGCTGATCACCTGGTATTTGACCCTGCCCATCCACTACATGTGTCAGCTCACTCTCCCCGACTGCAAGTCCGAAAAGTACAAAAACTGGTACCCCCTTACCTTCATTCTCTCTATGATTTGGATCTCATTCTACTCCTATATCATGGTGTGGATGATTACAGTTTGTGGTAAGTTGATGCTAGACTTCACTTTATGAGGTAATTGTTAAATTTTGAAGTATGTTTCATATTTTCCCTGGATCCTAGAATTCCCATTCTTCCAAATTGAAATAATTACTAGGCGAAAAGACTGTCGAAAAAATATACCAACACAATAGGAAATTCCTTCTGAGCATGGAAAGGTAGGATTTTCATTTCCAAAGGGTCTACTGGTCACACGGTGACTTTTCTAAGAAAAGCTTTTTTTTTTTTTTTTTTTAGTCTGATATTCAGGGAGTTCTGGTTAGTTTTAAAGAACAAATCCATAATTTTTGAACTTCTTATGTTTTGCCCCTTGACTGTGGAATTAAATAATTGTGTCTAATTGCAGGAAGCACACTGGGTATCCCAGACACAGTGATGGGGCTGACTTTCGTGGCAGCAGGCGTCTCAGTGCCGGATGCCCTGTCGTCCCTAGCTGTTGTGAAGGAAGGTTATGGGGACATGGCCGTCTCCAATGCTGTTGGCTCCAATGTGTTTGACATTCTCATCTGCCTCGGGCTGCCATGGTTTATACAAACAGCCATCATCAAGCCCGGCAGCCATGTGAATGTCTTGAGCAGAGGTAAGCTTTTCGTGTCTATTCCTATGGAATTATGTACTGACTCTGTTTTGTTAGACCAGCTGATGTGGTACCTTGCCCGATGCACATCTTCATGCTCCAGTTTAACGTTCTTTACATTTTCACTTTTTATGTACAAACAAAAGGTTGTATCCTAAGTACGAGAGAGAGAGAGAGAGAGAGAGAGAGAGAGAGAGAGAGAGAGAGAGAGAGAGAATGAACATTTTTCTTAGTTGTTGTTGTTTTCAGGTTTGACCTACTCTACGCTGTCTCTTCTATCTACAGTCATTTTCCTGTTGGTAGCGACGCATCTCAACGGATGGAAACTGGACAAAAAGTACGGCGTCATCCTCATGCTCTGGTACATATTTTTCATTTCTTTCGCAAGTCTCTATGAGCTCAATGTTTTCGGGTATATGAATCTCCCTGAGTGTCCTACCCTTTACTAAGCGCGATTATTCGTCTTGGGATACCCACTACGGATGGGCACTTATACAATTTCATTTTGACATGGGAACCTTGGAAAGCAGGAGGTACTTTATCATTTGAGGCTAGAATGTGATTTAGTTTTCGTCTGGAAGTTACTAATAACATTTTTAGTTAACCATTTCAAAAGAAAAAATTAGGAACAAAGATAAATCAGCAAATAACTGAAAGGTTGAAAGAGAAATCTCTCACTCCTACCTACTTGATACTCCGGGAAGGGAGTATAATAAATCTGATTTAACTAGTTTTGATATTACCGGCAAATTTCAGAACAAATATGCATTGCAGTTTTCTGAAAAGGTGCAATTAAGAAAGATAAAGTGCGCTGTATGAAAAAGGGAAAATGCATGCAATAATCTATATTTCATGGGTTGTGCCCATCACTGGTACCACCCCAAAATGACGGCTCTCCATTTCGTTGAGGAAATTTAAATAGTTACCCATCGTTACATAAATGTATCTGTGTTTCCACTCATTCATAAAATGTTCCTTCCCATGTTCACAGTTCGATAATTTGTTTTATTCTAAGTGAAGTCTTGAGAATATTTAAATAGTCAAATTAATTCCTCCTGGTGAAGTGAATAGTCGAGCTTTTGCTAACACCAAAGATCTCAGCCCATTTTTGGCACAACATAGATGCCAGGTGTAAGATATTTATTTTCCAGAGACGAATTTAGCACCCATCCTAGGTTAAGTGTATTTTGACCACGTATAAAAGAAGATAACTTACAGGTTTTATTAATTACTATGCTGTGGTTCAAATTTCATTGGATTTTGGAAAATTAGCTGCTGAATGGTATTAACCACAGCTTTAGTTGGCTGTGTAAAATCCAGTATAAGCTGTGTTATTGTTTTCCCGTGCAAGGAGTGATTTGGGGAAGCATTTTATCGCGCAAAAAATCGATTTCGTGATTTTGGGTGTCCCGTCTCCTAGAGGTCCCTGGACTCCCCAGAGTCCAAAAAAGTGGTTTATGAAAAAAGTCCGTACGTCAGTCCGCGTTCGTGGCCACTTTCAAAAGAGACAAAGTAATGAGTTCACAACAGCTGGAACATCCCAATAGGTTGGAAAACTGAAGCAGAATGACTTGGCCGCCGATTATTTATAATGGAAAATTTAAAATTCATATTGAAAAAATATTTACAAAACAAATAATGGTACCTAATTGTAGTTTTTAACGTGTACCTATAGATTACCTTACCTACATAATCACCGTTCTGCTTCAAAGTCGGTTTTCTGTGGACTACTATTAAATTTAAAGTAACGTAAGACAATAAGATGGAGCCTTAGTTTTACGAAACATGTAAATTAGAGTATTTATCGATCGTTGCCAAAGTTTAAGAAGCCAGCACAGAATTTAGCAGCTTATTCAGTTTTTGAATTTTCATTTTAAAGAGCCATCTTGCGGAGCACACGACAATAATTTTATTGCTTTCCATTTTTATTTATATCTGTATTATAATAAATAAGAGTAACGCAGTAAATTCCGAGTTGATTGTTTACAGATTTGTGAGGGATTAAAGCCAAAAAATCTTTCGATTTTTGAGTAGGTACCATCAGGCCGCAATTATTAGGGAAAATTTCGAAACTGGCTTCTGCGGTTTATTCGCGACGCTCTATAATGGTATGTTTCTCCTCCTGACTTACCAGGAGACAGGTACCTAGAAAAACCATGGTTTTACAACTCAAATATTCATCTTTTGCCTCCTAACTACCCACGATGTACCAGATGATTAAACCGTTGTTGGGATTGGAATAGCACTGCCTGTTGGGAAACTTCTAGACTGGAGAGGGTTTGTGCTTCGCAATATGGCTCATGTTCAAGAAAAACTTATATTTTGCTAGAACGTATCATAGGTATATCAGATACCAATAAATAAGAATGCAAGAATGGTTATCCGATGATTTCGTCAATTTGAGTTGACTAGTCTTTAAAAGAAGGTATATTTTTCATAGGGTTCAATAGATAGGGTTCCTATCTACAACAATATTAATGTTCAACACCATCAGTGACAGTCAATTTTAAATGAGTCAATGTTCCACTTGGGAATACAATTAATCATCATTTAACTTAAAACTTTTAACAGGAGCTTTCGTTGGCCACCTTGGATTTTAATTTTTGAGTAGGTGTTTCTAAATAGACTTTTTGAATTTTTTTTTTTAGTTGCTAAATTCCAAATGCTTGTCAATCAGTATTTAATAATTTTTTAAATAGGAAGCATAATAAGTTGTCCAAATACTCTAACGAACTCTCGTTAAACACGAGTACTTTCAATAGCCCTGACAACGATAAGTAAGAATGTTTGAAAAAGAGTAAACGCGGGAGTACCTGAGTAACATTACATGACTTCGAAGTTTGCGTCGATGCTGCTGGCGCAATGTCGATGAACTTATATGTATTAAACTAATTTCTGACGCATATTTTTAATTAATACATTTTTCCTCCTAAAAAATTAATAGATCTATCTGGCAAATTATCCAAAATTGTTATTTAAAAACATGAAAAATCATAATTTTTTCGTCAGTCCTAAATAGGTTCAAAAAAATAACGCTGAAACTGTATTATTTTTATGGGCTGCAGAAATGCGTCTTCAGAATAAGTCCAAACTTATGCGGGAGTCGAAAAAATTCAAAGTGGTGACAAAAAAAATGAAATCTCCTGTTGATAACGGTACGTACCTGCCTCCTTTTCTAATATAGATGGTGTACCTACTCGTATTTACTCCCAACAGCTTTCTTAAATAGTAATACATTCTCGAAAGCTTGTGTGACAGCTCGGATAGTCTCGAATGGAGATAACTGTGCTGTGCTTCTGATTTTTCTCAGAATTCCTATGAATCCTCTAGTTTCTAGTTGAAATATTTACCAAAGATATCTTCCAGCTCACGTAAGGCGCGCTATGGTATCCTCTATATCGCAATATTGTCGCTCAGCTTTCTGTGTTTGATGTATCCCTTTCACCGTCAGCGGTCAGTGAGTTGGAAACTATTGTATCGTATGTTCCAATGGTTATTTATTATTGTAGACATAATGTAAATGCAGTGTGTATGTACAGAATAGAGGAAGGCGGATAGATTATCCGTCTTAGGCTGGATTTCACCACTTTCTTATAGAATACTATAGTGTCTCCTAACGAACAGATTTAACGATATGATTTACTTTATCGTATATTTAACTTACAAGTGCCTTGCGCTTGCACTTGTTTCCTAGCGATCGTACTTGTCATAAGCTAAACAGACGATAACAGAAATCCGTTCGTTAAATCCTCTCGTTAGGAGACAGTATAGTATACTATAAGAAGTGGTGAAATCCAGCCTTATTCGAGCTAATATCAGTGTAGGTGTAGGTGTAGTACCTGGCTACTTTGTTAATGTTTTGCTTAAATTTTCGTTATATCTATTTTATGGTTGAAATTGAATAAAAAAATAAATTTTGACTTGCCCGATGAACATAATTGCTGATTAACTTCAACTGCAGATTAAACCGTCTAGAAGAGCGACCCTTTGTCAAGGTTAAGAACTCAGGGGTGCAGACCTAACTTACGTACTTACTGAAAATAACACAAAGAAATTTTGATTGAATCGTTTTATTCTAAGCTTATCCTATTGAGCTTTTCGTCTTAGGCTGGAAAAAGAGTCCACCAACCTGCAAAAGCAACATAAGCAAGAAATTACGTTGTTGTTCTATGATCAAAAAGATCAAAGCTTAACTTGTGGATTCGAAAACCCTCAGACATAATAATATGCTAGTTGTCTTAAACCGAAGTTCCATTGCTTAGCTAAAAATTGCACTCGCACCTACAGTTAATTTCACTGACGATGAGAGTCCCCACCCCTAGCCAACTACGTTTTTATGAAATCTGCTTGAGGTTGTAAACAAAAATAAAAAGCATTCTACAAATAATGTAAAAATGTACCGACCTTACTAGCTGAAAAAGATTTTCAACTTCTTTCTGGACTTTTTCGAAATGTTTGTCCCGCATCTTCTTGAAAGCCTTGATGGCCGATGGTTCGGTGCCTGCATCATCTAAGAGACATGGTTAGGGTTTTTATAAAGTTATAGTTTTTAAAGTGTATTCAGCCCTTCGCTCTTTTTATTTGCTTCCCTTAATATTTCGTAATATTGACATTGAAGTACTGGATAAATATAAATTAAATTTGAAACTTTTGTCACTATACAAATATAAATAAAAGTTATTTGTCGTGATACAAGTCCCGAGTAGTGCCTCTCAGTGGCCGAGCGGTTAAGGGGTCCGCTTTGTGTCCTGAGAGGTCCAGGTTCGAATCCCGGTGTAACGGAAAAATTTTCCGCTTACGACATGGAAGTACGGCTTCGGCCCACTCCTAAACTAGCTTCGGCCCACTCATATTCGGCTTCGGCCAAAAAATCTAACAACCAACTCATCGGCGCATAATGTTTTCTCTGAACGTCGCGCGTAAAAAAAAAAAGTGGCGAGTTGCATTATTAAGAATGTCGTTTCACAAAGTTACTGTGGAGACCTTCAGGTTAATTACTGATATCGGAGCATGTTGATAGTGATGGTTACGGGAGCAATTCCAGTGGGTTTCCTACTGAAAGAAGGCGTCAAGTAGTTTGAGCTACACATTTCTCTTGGTAAAAAATTCGAAGTTCACTCGTAGTTTCAGTGAAGGAAATTCTCCCCGATTTGCATATTCGTTTGTTGCACGTGCGTGATTAATTTTCAGTTACATCTTATGCCTTCTACCAGTTAAGCGAGAAGGAGTAGAAGAAATGGACGATTTCCAAAGAATGTGTTATCAAGTAGGCTGGAAACTGTGTTTACGACATAGGAAATAGGTCTTGTTGTTCATGAAGAATCTTATGGAAATTTTCCACATTCCATCCTGGGACCAAAAATACTGATTGAAAGGAAATCGTTCATTTATTTCACTTCTTGCGCAAATAGCCTACTACCCAAGCAGCCATGACAGTTACCAGAAGGAGGCATGAGGGGTCCCCCAGAGCAAGAAATCTGCATAACTCACCAGTGCCCACGAGTGCGTCTGTTACGCTGCGCGTCACCGTTAACGTTAAGTCAGATGTAAGGCGTCGGAGTGGGTGATTCACAGCATCAATTAGTTTGCTGGGGTCAATCTGTACTGTGCTGACAGTTTTGCTGTCATCTGTCTTACCGCCTTCAACGCCTCCAGTTTCAACAGTCGATTCCTCATTTTTGGCTTGTAAGAAGTCGACGTAGGTTCCGATGCACTGCTTCAGTTGCTTTAGATGTTCCTCCCTACTCTCAGCCGCTATGCTGTAACAGGTTAAAAATGGAAGTTTACCACTGGTTTCAGTGTGAAACAAACTGTGAGAAATAAGGGAGTAGACGAGGTTCGCATTCGAGGTACCTTGGAATTGCCTCTTTCATCATTTTTCTCCGTTCCTCCGAACTGCAGCGTTTCTTCTCCTTGCTGGATCGCGATGATGCTTCTTGGTAGAAGCCACTGTCCTTTTTCAACCATTTCGTGATCTGAAATTCCAGTAAGCATCTTTTTTCCCCTATATTTTGTACCTATAGTTCTTCTGAATATAAATTAAAAACGAATCCGTACCCGATCTCCCTCGTGGTCTGTTGTCCGACTTCTTGACGAACAGCTTGATAGTCTGGTGTATTTTTCGGTTTTTTTGGCTCGAAATATCTGTTTGGTTGAATTCTTGTCTGATCTAGTGCATTTCAGTTCCAGCCAGCTGCCACTGGATTCTTCCAACTTTGAGTACGGATCACTCAGAGAAATTTCCTCGTTCGGTGGGTCTAGTTGTCTAGTTTGCACTGACTTTTTTCTTGTTTCCCCTTCGACTTTTTTTATTTCCGTCATTTCCTGGAAGTATTGCTTTTTTTAATTCAAAATTTTAATTTAGCAACACTTGGGGAATTGTTATGGCATAATTTTCGGAAGCAGTGGAAAATGACAATTAACTAATTTTCACTTACCTTTCTTCCTGCTTCCGCTTGGATGTCAGCATGGACAAGAACTTTTAGACTAAAAAATCAAAATAAGCCGTTTAAGGAAGCTTTCAAATTTGAGCCTGTTTCGGAAATAATCTCCTGTTTAGGGTTCACCAAGGACGTTGAAATGAATTGTCTATTGCAAGGCCAAATTAGCACTTGTCAGTCTTGTCACGAATAAACAGGACAGATTCATTCAACAACGTATTTCCAGTGATTTCATTTCAACATAACTTTCTGCACTCAATAAACTCTTTATTGTGACTTCCCACCTTTTAGTTTCTATGATAAAGTCTTCTGGTAGGTATTGCCAAAGTCAGCTTACCCATAAGTTTTTTCAGCTAAGTCAGTCACTGATGCATCACCTCCTGGCCCATTTATTTGATCCTGAGAAACTCCCCTCTCGCTTACTTGGTTGCTGAAACTTTTCCAAAAACAAAAAAAAAATTGTTTTTACCCTTGAGAAACGATGTTTTAAGACTCAGAGGATGACAGGTTCACAAATCATCGTGACACAAATGTAACTCACTAGTAATTGTTACCTTGATGGTTCTACCTGTGGCTATAAAAAGACTTGAGCGAAACTGCATGTAGGGAAAAGGCCTAAAAAGATCCTTCCAATGGTGAGTTTGTCGTGTTTACCTCAAGAAAGGCGAAGCGGAGACTCCTGACGGCAGCCGCCGTGCTTGCACAACTTTCGCGTAGAGAACAGGACCTTCAGGTCCTAGCAAAATCAGCCCCACGTCATCCTTGGCATGGCTCTTCACTAAAAAATAATACCTACTTGTTATCAGTGGTGACTCCATATGCCATATAGCTTTCTTTTTGCAGTTTAGCTCCACTATGAATCCCGACTCAACATCAGCTCTTCCTGCGATCTAAGTAAAAATTAAAACTAACCTGCTTTGCTGTAGGCCTTCTTCCATTTCGGAGGTGTCTGTCGTTGAGCACGTTTGTTTTTCGGATTCTTCCTTGATGAAGCGATGGTGTTTGAAGATGGGGTCGCCTCGGTTTTTCTATCAAGTACTTTCTTTTTCATGGAAAGATCCATTGCTACGTTTTGTTCCTTCGTTGTTATTACTGAAGCTGCGGGACAGAAACCACAATAAAAGAATTTATATTTATTACTGATTCCTTCCGTGTACTCCTTGTTCCGTTTGGCTTCTTTCTCCCTCTTCATGTGTATATGGTTGGCTCACCTTGGTAATCTATTATCTCCCTCGGTATATCGGACACGATGGCACTATGATACACGAAGGGTGAGGTTGGTGGAAATTCATGGCTGTGCCGAAATGGGGTGAGCGAACGCCTCGGGAAGCGGTACTCATCCATCGGCACCGCGTAAGCTGTTCGCATTCGCTCGGTGCGAAAAAATCTAAGCAGAAGAATACCGTAATTTTTACTTTCCTTTGTAGGGGTGTTCTTAAGGAATTAAGAAGAACATGTACTGTTGTCCTATTATATCTGTACTATGGAGCTAGATTAACAGGTACTATCGACACCATATTCACCGCCTTCAATATATGGCGCAGTTTCACAAAGTCGACGCAACGTCGACCTCAACCGCCTTCTATATTCTTGTTTCTTGCTTGTAAACACAAACACTGGCACGACTTCAACAAGGCATTGCCCTGCTTAGTTCTAAATAAATACACTTCGCAATGAACTACTTTTGAAACACAACAGCACATCCTAACTCATTTCGAAAACCAGCCAAAAAAGGCAAAAGGAAAATGGAAAACCTTGAAAGCACTCACTTGTTTACTTTTCAATTTCAATAAACATAAACAATTTTCAATTTCAGGACGCCAACCTATTTTTTCTGTTACGGCGGTTGCGACAATAATGTTGTGGCGACAATATGGTGTTGCAATTTCCATATAAATACAGTGCTTAATCTGTACTACAAAAAATCTGGTCAGCAGTACACGACCTTTACGGAGTACCTACAATTTTCCATTATCATAAAATTGGCTATTACTCGAGGTTATCGTCGATGGCATAAGCGCGACGAAGCGTGGCCATCTCTGCATTGGGAGCCAGTATTTGATTTCGTGACATAGTCGGTGACTTGCTGAGAGGCTGACTTCGTACCGCCTGGCTGCGATCGAAGTGTGACTCCCACCGATGGTTTTCGCCTTCACCGCTATTGTGGTGATGAAGAGCGCAGAGTGTGCTGTTGGGGCCATGCCTCCTCAAACGCTGCTCCCCCTCGCTTTCGTCTAAGCCACTTGATCGATTCTGGTCCCCCATAATTTTGTAATAGCCTGGAAATATTTATGCACGTCAGAATGGATTTCCAGAAATGTTGCGAGACTGAGGATAAACTTTTTTCCCTATATAGGTACCTAATGTGTGAATGCTGTGAAGTCATGTCTCCTGAAAAAGTACCTATCTGTGATAATTTACAAACGAAATCTTACCATGGTTAGGGTTTGTCGTTCTGGGATGGGTCGATTCCAAAACTGGGCATCCCCTTTGGTGAAAATTACTTGAAATTTCCCGGTTCATTATTAATTTACAGTTTTAATTTGAAATTATGAGAATCATGTATAAAAATTTGTGAAAATACTTTGATTGTTAAAAAAAATGCAGAGTTGTTGTGGTGTAGAATTTGAAATTTTTAAATTTTATAAAAGTGTGGGTAGTTATAGGATACGTGGCACTATTGGTACCTACGTACCACCTATGAATACCCATTCTACATGTCTATATCTATTTCCTACCTATATGTATGAGCCTACTATATGTATACCTATATCTAAAAAAGACTGGAAGCCTATGGCTGCACAAATCTGGGATTTGAAGAGAAAGAAGGGTTTATTGGAGTGCCCGTATCCCTGTCTGTTTGGAAAAGCTAGAAAAGAGGGGGGATCCCCCCCTCCAACACCTACACTCACACTCCTCTAGTGGCACTTACACTTCTCCCCGCTACGTTATCAGATTGGGGGGATTGGGATTGGGAGGATAAGCCCCCAACTTTGCTCTTCCGGCGATATTGTCTGCTGCATTTAGTTTTAGATGACTTCCATTTGTAACATTAACTTAGCATTATTTATTCTCTGTCTGCCTAACAAAAGTGCTACGATAGCGCTGTGGATATATAGGTAGGTATTATATTCAAAGACATAATGTAAGAAGTAGAGGTACCTACCTACTAGTACTCGTAAATTTTCATGGTTTCATTTAAATAATAGATTAGTTAGTCGGGTGGTTTACTCCTAATTAAATGCCGTGATTTCAACAGATCCAGATGAAAATTATCAATGTTCAATTTCTGGCTGTTCTGTTGGTTGTGTAGACGTCTCAGTAGCCCACAGCGCAAGATTATCTTTAAGTAGTTGCATGGTTCCAGCAACCTCCCTGTAGTTATCCTCACCGAGGGTGTCGAGATGTATTATGGCATCGTTGAAGGCTGCTTTCGCTATTTGGACCGCCCTCTCTGGCATATCCATAGTGTCGTAAAAAAAGACAGAAAAATTTAGAGCTAGTCCCAGTCTGAGAGGATCCGTTGGAGTCATTTCAGTAACAGCAATCTCAGAGGACTCCTTGTAGGCAACTGCTGCGCTCTCGCAGTACTCTTTCTTCTCATCTTCCACAGTAACTTCTGCCAGGTACCGATAGAAATCCCCTTTCACTTTTAAGTACTCTACTCTTGATTCAACATCCGTTGCACAAGAAAGCAAATGTTTGTTAAGCGTAGTCAGCACTTCAGTGCATATAGACTTTATCTCATCTTCTATTATTTGTCTGTAATCAGCAGTGTCTTGCTGATAGCCCATTTCAGTGGCTTCCGCTACTTCTACAGTTTTGATTTGGCGCCATGCCTGACGACGGCTGCTAACGGAGTTCTTATATCCCGCCACAAAGAGCCGTCGTTCTTCTTCATCCAGGACAGGCTTTGACTCTGGCAATAACTTGACAAATTCAACCATGTCATCGTACCTCTCCGCCTTTTCTGCCATTTTCGCTTTGAACACAAGTTTTTCCACTTCCATTTTTGTGTTGATTAGATAGTGTTTATTTATCAAATTGTAATGTGTGGAAGGAAGGATTTGGGTTGCTATGACAACTTAATAAATAGCGTGCCAGTTGACAAGATAAATCAATGATAGATGAGTCACTTCCTCAGTGCTTCCTTCTCCAAATGTCTTGCAGATTGTCGTTTTCAGTTATGGCCACTTCCGAAGTCTATGATCCAGGTTTGCACCTTCTTTTCTTGCATGTTAAATTCCTGTCTGCATCCAAAGCAGAATACCTACGCCTATTACAGTAGCTTGTTTTTCCGGAAAATATCTGTCTGTGCTTTTTCCGCTCTCATGAAAAAAACAGCGAAGTACCATATGCGAAATGGTTCCCTACTTTGTCGTTTCTTTGTTTCCTATACTTCGTTGGTTCTTTAAGTTATTTATTGGCAGTGCCTACTCGATTTCTAGTTTAAAAAAGCATTGCTTTTTTTTTATTGACATGCCTCTAAAATATCCTTTACTTATAGAAAGCTTGGTAACATCTAAACGAGTGCAATGTATAGGGCCGTGACAAAACGTACCTAGATCCATCATGAACCCATATTTTTCAGGTCACGAAGGTGATATTGGAAAGAATGAAAGCCAGATTGGCGAATACTTTGATTTTTCCAAACGTGGTTATCAAGTTCTTCCGGTGGGAATTTTATCAAAAATTCAAAACGTGAAGGTCTGTATATTCACTGATTTTTCTTAAGCCAGGATGAGCCATATGGGGGGGGGGGGGGGGGGGATACCTAGGAGGTGTTTATTTTCATGCGACTGTATACATTAATAAGTATATCTAAATATATAGGTAAGGTACCTATAGGCCAGGATGAGCCATATGGGGGGGGGGGGGGGGGGGGATACCTAGGAGGTGTTTATTTTCATGCGACTGTATACATTAATAAGTATATCTAAATATATAGGTAAGGTACCTATAGGTACCTACATGGTTCCTCTGCTATAAGTAGGTGGTACTCATACACCTAGCTATCCCGATGCCATGCAATGCCACTTCACAATTCTTAGAAAGGATTTGGCTGAACCCCCCTCCAAATTATACTAGGTACATAATATCCATTACACGCTATACGACGTGTGTTGTAAAATCAAGTCCGTCTACATACGGCATCGGCACGCGATTTCGAGTGTCAGGTAGATAAGCCGAGTCCTCCAACCTGTTGCCGAGCTATGGAGGCATCGAGAAATCTTTTCCGTTTCAGTTCTGTTACTTGGAGGAAAATTTTCTGACATCTCTCCCGGATTTAATATTTCAATACATGCCCCATCTGATTTGGCTTGATCTGAGGAGAAATAACCTGGAAGCTCTTCCGACTGTTGGGTTGGCTGGACATGCAAATCTACAAACTTTGCTTCTTCAGAGTAACAGAATTAAACACCTGCCTTGCGAATTAGGTAAATCAATAAGAAATCGTAATACCAGCACATTAAAAGTAATAACGTCTTTCTTATGCAGTCTAGATAGTCCCTTTGTCACTCTCAGTCATTCCACATATAATAAATTAAACATGACTTCGACAGTCTAGATGTAGGTCACTTTGAAAGGCACGTAGGTCTTGGAAGAAAGTTAAAGAAGAGTTCCATGTAATAAAGTTCGATAAACTATTTGAATTTTTTTTAGCAAATGTCCCTGGATTGAAAGGTCTACAAATTGCGGGAAATCCTATCGAAAATGTTCCCTTTGAGGTAGTAGCTGCGGGCTTGCCTGCGGTTATCAAACATCTTCGTAAACTTGCCAAGGAACGAAACATGCTTCTTCCGGTTTCTGAGACCATCATCATGAACTCATCTAGTCAGAAAACGCTGTCTAGTAAGTAGAGAGGAAGAGTATTTTCTTTCCTTGCTCAATACAATTTTTCAGAATAATTTTAAATCGATTTTTACAACTCATTCAAGATTAGTGTTATTTTTTGGCAACGTCGTATTGAGAAAGTAGGTCCTATGCCTATATGTATAGCAACTCTAGAAGGTACCTACTGATCTTGGAAAGAGGGCATTTCGGCTTAAAAACTGTCTTCCTACATATACATGTCTATATTTAAATATTATGTATAAAAAAAAATTATCCAAAGGCAAGGAAAAACTGGTAGGTATGCCACGATAAAGTGCGACAACCACCAACAACCGACCACCGTCTAATTGAAAATTTGCAGGTATAACGACTGGAAGAGGCGATGAAAATTTTACTAGACTGGTCATTAAGAGGCAGTCAAAGCAAGAGGAAAAGAATGCCACAGTTGAGCCTTTATCGGAAACTCTTAATGTGAAATGCTACCAAAACACCAAACCAAATGAACAGGTGGGCAATAATTTTCGAGTAGGTACGGCCGTACCAGCCTATACAGGTATAGGTCCCTCATAAGTATGCCTATTTGCCTATAGTTTCTGTTAGATAGATATATCCCTGTTACCTATATGACCATATTCCATTAAAACTTAATATGCTCTGCACACGAATACTCGACATTATTTATTGCCACAATATTTTTCAGAGTTCTGTGCTACAGAAAAGAAAGCAGGGGTTCAAGAAAGAATGCAGGGTACGAGCCCAGATTTCTTCCGCTTGCCAGGTGCTTTCTTCCAAAGGAAAGTCACATTCAGCCAAGTTGGTGACTTTGGAAGACATTGCTATGAAAGAGAAAGAAGAGTATGAACGTGAACTACTGCGAGAGACTCTTGACAGACAGTCCCAAATGCTGCAGCGAATTAGGTTAGTTTATTCGTTATTAGCCATGATTATGTGTAGGTAGAAACCTGTCTCCTTCTGTCCGATGCATCATATGAAAGTGATAAGGGCTCAAAATGCTGTCCTCAACAGTCGGACCGCCCGCTTCCTAAACTCACACGTTTGAGCTCTAAGCACCTATAGTTTTACTTACCTTGTGCACGTTCTGGCAATGAAACAAATACGCCCCTGGTGGGCTTCTCATCTTTAGATTTTTTTCTTCTTGAATAAGGGACATGGATGCTGTTGACCACTGGAGAAAGGACATCCAAAAAGGTGGATCGCGCAAATTACTGGATAATTTTCAGTACTCTCCAAGCCGAAACTTTTTAGACAAAACACCGTTCGATGTGGATCCCGATATGCTGCAAATGTTGCGTAGGGTGGATCTGTACAAATCTCTCAGGGAATGGGAAGAGCATGAACGCCGTCTGGTCGCCAAAAGGGCGAAACCTGTAGATAGAATAACTGCCCGGTGAGTAAGTAGGGACCCTAACTTATGTAATTAGTAATTTTTTTAAAGAAGAAAAAAAGTGGTGCAACAGTAGTCACACATCCTTTCCCTTTTTGTAACTCCATCCAACTAGAGTGGAATAGTCACTGCAGGTACCTCTGAAGAAGGTTGATATTGACAAAAAAAAATTATGGGGAATTGGAAACTGATTCCTATTGGCAGGGCCAAACGGCCCAAAAAAGTCTATACCTACTGCCCTACTGCTATATAGAAAGCAGTAGAATAATGTGGTATTTCTTCGAAGTCTATATACCTAAGGAGGTCCCAACTCAGACTAGGATAAGAAGAACAGGTTGCTAATAAATATTTTCTTTATTTGCTTCTCAGAAATGTTGAGAAACATATAGCTGAAATAAGAAGTCGACTATCGGCGATGAATTTGAAGGAAGAAAATACGAAATCAAGTGAGGAGAAGAAATTTCATCTTACTACTCGATTAGATGAGGTAAGACTGGAAGATTCAACGCCTAGATGAAAAATTGGCTTGTATCCATAATTAAGTAGGTACTAGTGAAACCTTTTAATTTTAATTATTTTTAATTCTTTCAGATCAATAAACTTCGAGAAAAACTGATAAATTTGCATGAAGACAACTTCCGAACTACAAACTAAGAAATTCGCGCCAAATCTATACGTGGCAGGAGCCATTTTATGAAGAAACAAAGTCAATCTGGCAACGCCGCATCCGAATCAAAATTACTATTTTTCTTTTCACTAATCTCAACAATTTATAAATAAACAAATTATTATTTAAATGCTATGTTTAATGTTCAGAGTGCCAGCATGTTTTTCAGTTTAATTCAAGTAGAATAGTCCTATTTCTCTCTGATACAAGTAAAACATTACGGTCAACATGGCGGAGATCAAGATCTCTTCGGACAATCATGCAGTAAAGGAAGGAAATTTCATATGCGGCGTTGTAGAAGGTGAGATCTGTCGAGACGGCACCGTTAGTTTTAAAAATGTAAAATTTAAGACATAGGTAAGTTGCTATCCTGTAGAAGTGTTTTTTGTTGAATAGTAGGTAGGTAGGTACCTAACTTTATAACTTCCCCCGAATTCCTGACACCGCCTAGGTACCTCCTTATATCCCTACTTCTGGGTACTCTGAAGGGTTACATGAGCTGAAATAAGTTGACTGGTATACCCCTCACTCTCTGTAAGTTCCAGATACCTAAGTAGGTACATGCACTGATGATTTGTCATTTCGGGTGTAGGTGGTGTAGTTGCTTAGACATGTACGTTGTATGTAGAAATACTCGTAATGTTAGCAAGCTCACTATCTGCGCAACACAGGGTATGGGGTATTACTTACTTATGTTTATACAACTCTTCAGTTCGGCTAGGCTTTGATCTTTCAGTAGCATAGCATACTTACCTACCTACTTAGTTAAAACTTCTGCGATATTATAGGGTTTTATGGACGGCCATGGACCACCGAACAGCGGAAAGATCTTTTTTCGAAAATGAAGAAGTGGGGAATGGACTCGTACGTGTATGCGCCAAAGGACGATTACAAGCACCGGGCCTACTGGAGAGAACTTTACACTGTTGAAGAAGCCGAACACTTGACAGGACTTATTACTGCTGCTAAAGAATGTGGCATCTCATTCTACTATGCCATCTCACCTGGTCTGGACATCACTTACTCTAGGTGAGATAGACCGATTGATTTATGCTTTTATTTATATTGTAAGGTGCCATACTGACTGATCCCAATGACTGTCAACATGGAATCTGCGTTTTCGTTGATAGCAAAGGTGTTTGAGAGAGATAGAGGAAGGAAGGTAAAGGTATTGCGTTGTGTTCATACTGTGTGGTGGTTCCTTAATGAGCACATGTCTGAAAAATGCTCCATGGGACGTATTTGAGTTGGCCACAACAACTTTTTGGAGTCTGTCTCAATTACCTTTTTTCACCCATCTCACTATTCGACGCTAACCCAATTTACTTTTCAGTCCAAAGGAAGTAGGAGCACTGAAGAGAAAGCTGGAGCAGGTCTCTCAGTTCGGCTGCAATGCATTCGCTCTGCTCTTTGATGATATTGAGCCAGAAATGTCAGAAGCGGACAAAGAAGTTTTTCAGTCTTTTGCCCACGCTCAGGTAGGTACCTCCTTGAGCACTTTCTCTTGAGCAAAATATAAATTATCGTGATTGGTATTACAGTTATTGGAATGATTTCTCTTCACTTCACTTTTCAGTTAGTTATTCTTAAGTACTATAATAGTCTCCACCTGCTTCGACAAAACTAACCTGTTGAGGTATTCCCGTTCTCTTTAACACGCGTACCGCAAATCACGATATTTCCAAAGCTATTTTCCTTCTTGCTTACGCGTAGGCAATATGAGAACGGAAATAGACCCCCAGGTCGCAGATCTGAAACATGTACTGGTGTTTGATTTCGTTTTTTTCATCGCTCCTTCTACGGTATTGACCCGTGGGCCTGTTTCCTCTGCAGGTATCAGTCACGAACGAAATGTATCAGCACTTGGGGCAGCCCGCGTTCCTGGTTTGCCCTACTCAGTACTGCGCATCACGTGCCACCCCCAACGTTTCCAACTCAGAGTACCTCAACACTCTCGGAGGGAAGCTTCCGCAGGAGGTGGATATTATGTGGACGGGCTCTAAAGTCGTCTCCCGAACGCTTACGGCTGACTCTATCGACGAGATATCCGAAGTCCTTCGCCGTCCACCGGTCATCTGGGATAATCTTCACGCCAACGACTATGACCAAAAACGAGTCTTCTTAGGTGAGCGAAATTATTTCTGAAATTTAGGTAGCTTTGACTTCGTTAGATAATCCGGAATAAATTTTTTTGTGACTAGGTGTAACAAAATTTTTAAATTGAAGCAATTCATTGAAGTTCTTTCAGAGTGGTTATCATAAACATACAGTTTTCCTGCTTCTTTCTAAGTGACCATTGATAACGATTTGTTTGTAATGTATATTTTCTTTTGTACAGGACCCTATTCCGGTAGATCCCCCGATCTTATCCCGAAACTGCGTGGCGTCCTGACTAATCCAAATTGCGAATATGGTGCCAACTTCGTGGCCATCCACACTCTGGCGCAGTGGAGCCGGTGTAACGTCGATGCCATTCGTGATCCCAGCCTCAGTAAGTTTGCTTTGTTGAGATATTTTTCTTTCTGTCAAGCTAGTTTCTGTTACAATCTTTGACACTGATTCAGCTTGAATTTTGGTATTGTATGGATTCCACTGCATTTGTGGGCCTATTATTTACTATTCTCCAATCAACCAGTCAGTAGTGTGGAAAATACAGCTGAACGGATTCATAATTCCATATTTAAAAGGTTCCAAAAAATTAAAAATGAATCAAGTGTATTGATTGTTGCATTGCAGATGACACTGTTTCTGCGGACATCAAGCTTGAGACTGAAGGAGCGAGCGAGGAGGGACCTTGTGGGCTGCCACCCAACATGTACCATCCTCGGAGGGCACTGAAGAATGCGATCAACGACTGGCTTATCGAGTTTCAAAAATGCAAACCTGCGTGGGGTCCCATCACCAAACCACAGCAGGTCTCCTCACTGTTGCTGTATATTTTATTTTGTTGTGTCCGATTCACATGCCACATGCCACCAATTCCTGCCCAGATTGGCAAAATTAGCTCCTTTATTATGATTATAACCTTTTTTTTTTTTTTAAAATAACGCGCGACGTTCAGAGAACATATGCGCCGATGAGTTGGTTTATTAGATGTTTTTGGCCGAAGCCGAAGACGAAGTGGCCGAATATGAGTGGGCCGAAGCCAATACGTCCATGTCGGAAGCGGAAAATTTTTCCCTTCCGCCGGGATTCGAACCCGAACCTCTCAGGACACAAAGCGGACCCCTTGACCACTCGGCCACTGAGAGGCACAACAATCAAAAACGATCATAACAAATATGATCAAGGAAAATTGGATGGCACTGATTCCACAGATCCCGCTCAAACAACCCAGCAAGTCTATGAAACTCTCCATAAACCGTTCTAATAATTGTAATTGAAGGATTGTAGCACGTTCTGTATCCAAACCCTGACTGTAGCTTTGACGGATTTCCAGGTGATTCTGACGCCAGTTCCTATCCCAATCATCCCGTCCGTGAACACGTGCATGAGCGTGACAAACACAACCACTACAACTACCGTCCCCCTGCCCGGCATTAACGGTAACCAGCTCCACGCTCTGGCCGAGGTCTGCTGCACCATCACCACTCCAGTTATGAACTCTCTGGCTTCTGAAACAAAAATTCTCCCTCTTGAGGTATTTATCTCGGCTCTTTAACCAAATCCCTGAAGGATAACTTTTTTTAAGAAATATATTTTTACCTTCTAAAGGAGCAAGTCAGAGTAAAAGTTTCAGATTACTTCATCATTATATCCCAACCTAGAATTCTTGAGAACTTTTGGGATTGAGAAGATTTTGTTTCAAAGCACCCACCTGCACCTGGCACCTGCCAAAATTTAGAATTAACTATGTATTTTTTACTTTTTATTGTAGAATTCTCGATTATTGCGTTCTCACAGTGGTTTATTTTTATTACTGATTGATAGGTTAAAAAGACATGCAAGGTAAACACTATGGAACCGATGGACTGCAACATGACACCCGGTAACAGCCCTGCCCACTCCGTCAACCCAGTGCCTCTCGAGGACGCCATGGTTGAATCGGTGAGCATCACCTTTTTTTAACTTCTGTTTAAGATGTCAGTTGTTAGAACCATGATATATTATATTTCCGGGGTATCAAAATAACTACAAAAAAATATAATACAATTATTAACTTTATTACTATCCAACTAACACACTGGAAACATTATTTTTTGGCGCAGCCGGGGACCGGGAAATGCAGCAGCTGCACAATGCAGGTGGAGGTTGGGTCGGACGACACGGCCTCTTCTGCTACGCACATGCTTGTCGACTCCTCCAACACATCTCTTGCTGATGACAATCCGGATAGCTCTGAACACAAGTACCTACTTAACTACTTAAGGCCTTATTACACGAGATACCCTGCGTATGTTTTCCCGAACTTACCAGTTAACTATTTGGGTATATTCCATTGTGTACACACAGGTAATTTTCCGTTGGTGCCATGGTAATTGTTTATTCGATCAGGTAAACAGGTAACCTTCCTGGGTTTGGTATCTCATGTAACAAGGCATTGACAGTAATAATTATAGCTCGTATAGTTTCGCATGGAAGGCGTTTGATTTCTACTAGAATAATGGTTGCCGACACTAAGTAGTTTGAGTAGGGATCGAACGGAAGTTGCATCTTTGGACTATACTTCATGCCACGTTTTCTTCCAGGAACGATAAAGAGCTGACATATCAAGACTTATCTCTACTGTGCGATTTGTTCTACCTGCCCTTCGAGCACGGTGGGTTGGGGGTTCACCTCCTCACGGAATTCTATTGGCTGAGAACCAACGCTCTCGTTTTAGCGTCTTGCCCTGAGAAAAGCCCATCGAGAGAAGCGGCTTGCCAGGCTGAGGTAAGTCTTTTCTTCTCATGAAAATTTTCCACAATACGCTATGTTTATTTGTTACTATTATTATCTTTTTATTTTAGGTGGAAGAATGGCTTTCTCGTGCTGCTACTTTCCAGCAAATGACTGTGTCCGTCAACGAACTGTTTCAAAGACTGAACGGCGTCGCCAACCGTGAACTCCTCCACGAACTCTATCCTTATGTCTGGGACATACGCGGCGTTGTCTCCCTTCTTAATTCCTACGTCCAGTGGCTAGGTAATAATATGAGGGGAGGGGACTTCTAAAGTCAAAGAAAAATTTCAGACAATGGCCAAGGCAGATGGCGAGTTTTCCCCTTTTGTGGGGTTACCAGTCACCTACTAGCAACAAAAAGCCGCAAGTCGTCTTGTACAGAACAAAATAAGAGCGAAAAAGTGCTGTGACCTGTACCTACCTATCTGATGTCACTTTTAATATTACTTGTACTAACGTAAATTCGTTGGTAGTGACAGACTCGGTACTTATTGACCCTACTTCAGTTATTTTTAAGCAGCCAGTAGTTGACTATGCTCAACTTCATGGGAGTAACGTCCCTGTGGTGGAAGTTATACTTATTGGCACTGAGTGATTATTTTCCATTTTTTCAGCTGTTGCTGAAAAACCTGGCTCTTCGGCTCTTTTGAGTGGAGTTCAGTATACATGTAAGTCTCCCTATTCCCTATGCAACGAAAAAGAGGTTATGTTGAAAAGGAATATTTGAGAATGTATTTATAATTTAATTCCCAATTTATTTTGAAGGGTTCTCGAAAGGCTGGAAAGAAGCGTTCATGTCAGGGGACCAAGAACCTTGGGTATTCCGTGGTGGCCTCACTGCCGACCTCCAAGTGAGTTTCCATTCATTCTCAGCTTTCTGTGATACCTATCTTATGTTGATTGTATTATTGTGTTCATTCATCTTGATTTTTGGTGTTACCAGACTGATGGTACTGTCCCCCACTGTACCCCACTTATTGCCAAGAGATGAGCGAATCTTTTGGAACTTGCCTTTGAATACTTTTCGGTTTTTCGTCTGTTGAATAATAAATCAAATTCTGCCTTTCCTGGTTTCGAACATAAAAACTTTTGTAAAACTTTCAGCGTCTTCTTCCGGTTGAATCGGTCACAGATTTGTTTATCTACAAGCCGCCAGAGGTGCCCAGTTGTAAGATCCACACAGTGCGGCCCTATAAGGTGTCAGACAGATCGCAGGTGTTCCTTTTGGCCAGCAGGAGTGAGGCTTGTTGCGACCTTCCAGACACCCTCAAAGACTTACCTGGTGACTGGTGAGTTTTCCTTTAAACTTCCGATTGATATTTCAATTAAGTAATTGCAGATGTACAGGTCATTCGAATAATAGTATGGTTTTTTAGTTATTGCTTGAATACCCCGGTTACAAGTAAAACACATTTTTATTAAAGGAGTGATGTCAAAGTGAAACAGCTTGTTCAGTTCATCAATATAGCTCACAAGACAGCTCACATATCAGCGATAACTTAATGTAGATGTAGGAGGTAGATACGAATACGGAATGACGTCATAGTTTGTGTTATTTTTGTTTCATTAAGCCGAGTCGGAGGATTCCTTGAAATGACCTCTGGGCCATGTTTCGTGCTGGAAGACGAGGCTGCTGTAGTCGGCTATGCCATGGCAGCGAGGGATGCCCGAGCCTTCAGCACCAAGCTCCAGCCTTACATGGCCAAAATGGCCGCCAAATATCCCGAGGCCCCGGAGGCTTTGACTGATAAATATAAGGTATGGTTTCATTTAATTTTTGGACAATTTTTTGTGTGTGACGAAAATCACTTCATTTCTTTCTCAGTGATTTTTCGAGCCCCCTTAACGTATTCATTTTGGGGGATTGCAGGAGCTAATTAGCAGTTTCCACAAAGCGACTGCCTCAGTCCCAGACTTCCTGAATCAGCAGCACCCGTCTTTGGTGACAGCCTTTGTGTCTGCGGCTGTCTCGGATGAGAGCGCAAGCAAGCGATTGTTGGCTTGCCTAGTGGCGGCTCTTCGAGCTAACGGTAATAGAGTTTTTTTGTACCCGTAAACTACATCCACGCAGATGATCTAGAATTCACTCTTGAACTATTCAGTATCGTTCTCGCCCTCCTTTCTACTCACTATGGAAAAAGATGAAACGCGAATTAAATATTTCCAGGTTCCGTCGGGGTGCACACGGCCATTAGCAGAGACGATCGATCAGCTGTCGACTTTTTCTCCAAGCTTGGATTCATTGATCTATCACCTCAACTTCCTGAAGACACTCAGCTTCTGTATATGGGACGATCCATTTGAAAATCAATCCGAAAGGTGCTTCTAGTGAAGCGCATTTAGAGCTAAACGCAACCCTTTGTTGAATGCGCCTCCAGGCCGAATATTCGGTCTATTATTTTTTGTATCTGTCCAAGCTGTGAGTTCACGATCGAGTTATTTTTGACAAATTTTTCATTGACAGAAATCTCTCCATCGTAAAATCACAACTTACCCAACTAATTTCTTGCGTTAATTAGTCATCAGTCATCATATTTCAGAAAATACAAATATTCGACTGTTTCAAAAAAAAAAAAAAAAAAAAAAAAAAAAAAAAATAGAAAAAAGAAAAAACATTAACTTCAAACAGAGGATAAGGTGGACATTAATAAAGACAAATTCCAGGCACACGGAAATACTACTCGTAGTTAGTGTGTGTAGGCAGCGGTATTGGTGGTTTGAACTCGTCTCGTTCGTTTTTTCGTATATTACAGAAAATGATGAACTCCTGTGGATCAGACGCATAAACATGTGACATTGGTCATTTTGGTGGTGTCAAATGAGTTGATCAGTTTAAACACTGAACACGCTACCTCTAGAATCAAACTACCTAGCTTGAATAGTGTCCACATGCCGCTCTCCAGTGGTTGTCCTCTACATCTATTTATATATAAAAAAGAAAAAGCACAAAAAATTGAAGTGAATGATGGCAAGTGGTTTTTAGGTAAGTGTAGTGAATTGTCTCGTGCATTTCTGTCAGCTTCGTTACTGCCAAGCCCTCCTTCAATATTTCAATATCACCTGCCTAAAAGAGTATCTGTTTCCCTACTTCACAATGCACATGTATCCTATCTACAGGAAAGCAAAACTATTGACGTCTGGCTCACTTGTTATTGCGTACTTCATAGTTTTTAGCTTAGGTACCTATGTCGTATTATTTGGTCTCAGTACGCTTTCAGGCAAATCAGTACTCGTTTCATAGTTGGTTTACAAATGGTATAAGTACCTTGTAGCCTCTACAAAAGCCTCAGAAAGTCTTTCTCTACAGATCGATTAAGAAAAGGTAACTGCTCGTACTTTTTACTTCGCCATGTCTTGCTCAAAAATGTTTCATCGGGAAATCGTAAAAATTTAACCTTTTTTCGCCCATTATTTTCTCTGTTCGTTCTTTCTAGGCTTTTCTGTTCTACATTTGAAGTTTCTATTAACTGAATACCTACCTGCTTCTGTCGTTCGGCGAATTTGTACATTTTTATTACAATGTTGGTGTATAAATTCCTTGTATTTTTTTTTATATGAAAAACCACTTCCCCTTTCGCTGTTGCCATGGTGTTGCTAAGCCAGCATTTTTATCAAGAATCATTTATTTATAAATAAATGATTCTTGATTTTTATTTTCTAAAAAACCTCTACTTATAAATAAAAATGTAGGTATCCTAGGTACCTTTTTATTATATTCGGTAATCAGTGCGCAAATTAGAAATGAAGTGAAAGGAATGGCCTTGTTAATAGCCAACTCGTAAGATATGAGTGACTTGGATGTAAGTTTTGAAGAGGTTACGAAAAACTGAATTTTTTACATAAGATTTATTTATGTGATCCCGCAAAATACAACAATAACTGACGTATAGTGTCCAGGCCTTATGCGCCATATCAGTGGTTGTTGGGGATTATGTGTTGTATTCTTGACCTAGGTGGCCCATAGAAAAGCTCTGTTCGACTGCTCCGCCGGCTCATGTCATGATGCGTTATGACATGACAATTAAAATATTCAGCAGCCGTATTCTTCACACTTTTTGTTGGATAGAGCTGGGTTTTGTTTGCAGGAAGGAAGTGGATCCGATGGTGAACAAGAAAGTTACCGACAGCAGGCAAATTTAACATCGAAAAAGTATGGGAATAAAATTCACCGGTTAAAATGTGCTTTGTCAAGCAAGGAAATTGCTTTGAAAGATCTCAGAGCTAAAATAGAGCTTAAAAATGATGAGTTGAGACGCCTTGAGAAAGCAAACCGTAAGCTGAATCGTAAGTTCATCTTTAATTCGATCCGAGCATCCTCGGTGATCTTGTTCACATAAGACCAAGCAGGACCTACGGCTTCAGAGACTTACGAGGGACTTTGTATTTAGTTTTAAAGAGCTGGGGTTTCAAAATGTCTCCTAATGAATAAATAGTTGTAGGTATACCTGTGATAAAATGTAGGACACTTCGGGTGAAAATTTTCTTACGATAGTGGAACACAGGACGCAGATAACATGATTGTTGAATCTGCCAAGAAGTCTCCTCTCTCCTCTTTGTCCCTACAGACGGTTAACCTCAAGTTCAGCTAACTATAAAAAATATTGTTTTTATGCCTCTTTACGTAGGTACATTAGGTACCTACGGTTTCAACCTTATTTCAAAGCGAAATTGTAACGATCTTTAGAGACTTTATCCGAAGAACGCAGCTACTATGCCAAAGAGAAGGAGCGGTTCTGCAGCGCAATGTTTGAAAGCAAGAGGTTGAGTCGTGGGATGGAAGTTGGAAGATCTGCTGTCCCGTCGTATAGTGCTGTTGTGCCTGTTAAACCATCCCTCAGTGCTGCTGACCCGATCACGGAGGGAGCCAGAGCTGAGAAGTCTTCGCCAACTCTCAGTGCTGCAGGCGTAATTAGAAAGTACCTCTCGGATCTCCACGACGACTCCCCTCAGTCCAAGACAAATATTTCGTAAGTCCTGTTGGATTTTTTTTTTTTTTTTTTTTTTTTTTTTTTTTTTTTTTTTTTTTTGCTCTGAAATACCTAATTGTTTCTAGTGAGGAAAGGTGTCAGAAGATGTAAATAGTTTTTGTCCGTGTATGCCTCCATCAGCTTTAATTGGTTTAATTACTGTGTGTCTGTATAGTGAAACAACAGCTTTGAAGATTGAAAATAAAAAGCTTCGGACTTTAGTTGAGGACTTAGACGAGCGCAATCACGAGCTGTGCGTCAGATACTTCAGAATGAAACAGTGCAAGGAGTTGATGTGGAACAGGCTCCGGCAAGTGGATGAAGACTTCCTGAATGTACCTATGCGATTCGCTTTTCCATCTAAGTATAATTCTCAGATACTTAGTAGGTACCAGTCGGGATTTCACGCTCGAAAGTTGTATCACTTTTAAGTGGAGGAGATTGTCAGGGAAGATCTGTAGACCAGCTACAATTATTATTTTTTGCAGACGCTAAAAATACTGCGGGAGACATTTGATGAGTTACGAGGAGATTTTAATTCGTTAGTGGAACGACTCAAGCCTGCGAGTGATATAGAAGAAAAATATTTGAAAATTGCTGGAGACTACTACAACCTGGCGTATGAGCACAGCAGTCTGAAAATGGATATGCAATGTTTGGTGCAAGATATAGACAACGGCCTCTACGGTTCAAGGTTGTAGTTTTTTGTGGCTACCAACAGTACAATAGTAATTTATTTGACAGTGATACAAGGTGTCGTCTATAGAGGCCGAAGTGATATAAGGACTAGAAAACATCATTACGCTTTTTTAAATGGAAATCTACCTAGGCACAGCGAAGTAAAAACAATCCTGTAGATTTAAGTACCTAGTCGGATTTTAAAAAAAATCAAGTTTTTTTCTGCTCAGGCATCGGAATAAATTCAAGAATAAAATGACTGAGGAAAACTTAAAAAGAGCCTACCCAAGGGATCAATCTGCCAATTCTAGAGAATTTCTTCGGGACGTCTTCACCAACTCAGGTTTGTTATCGATCAAAACGTTGAGGGGGGGTAAGAGCATATCTCACACACATCGCTCAGTACATTACATACTTACAAATGACTTCTACCCGTATTGCTTATTTTCAGAATTCTACAAGGAAAGGACTTGCGGTGAAGGTGAAGAGGTTGCAAAACGAGACGCTACCCTGCAGTAGGTAATCCTATTATTTACAACCCATATATGAAGAATTTTTATATGCATATACAGGGGTAAGTTTTTACGAAGGGAGTATAAACATATTATAGGTATATCGTTTCAACAGAATATCCAACTTAAAAAAGATGATATTGCTATTTAATTCATCATAGAACTGCCTAACGTATTTACAGTCACACATTAAAAAAATTAATAATTTCTTTGCAATAAATAGCTATTACAGTAAAAAATATGAAATACAAAAAATATTTACAACAGATACAATGCCGGTATTAAGACAGCCAGTTTTCTCATCCAAATTGAGCTCGGAGGAAACTATGCACACACAGGGATAAGTAAACATGTACAAGACTTTTTCCTCCCAATTCAATAAACGGGACACTGCGCCCCCAGACATATCATATTTATTATGCAACACAACGTTTCCTTGGCATACCTCAACTTGTGCAAGAAAACTAGACGAAGGAGACCCGACCTAAGTTATTTATTTTTCCAACAACATTACAGGGAGTACGCAATGCGCTAGTGCCTCTGGTTAAAAATTGCGAGAAAGTCGAGGAAGAAATTTGTGAGTTGATTTCTAACATAATACTACTCTGGCCATTTATCTTGAAAGATTTTTAACTAAAATAGGACAGTAAGAGCCAATTTCATGGACGTCAAAATTTAACCTGAGCTCAAATAAAGGATCAAATTTGACACCCACTTACGAATAAGGGTCTAAAGCACGCAGCAACAATATTTCTTCAGCAGCGCTTTCAAGTTGCGATTACTTTTGTGAAATGAATGTCAAAACTTCGACATCACCAATAAAGTTCATGGTCGCCTCGATAACAAAGTCTGGCCTCACTACAAAATAATTTTATGTAGTTTCCAAGCACAAAAATTTCAATTACGTAGAAAGTTCTTTTACATTATTTCACAATTGACTAGTTGAGACTCCTCAAGTACCTACGTCAGTAGATACTCGTAAAGTGTGTGAAAGAACCCACCGACTCATTTCTTGGCAGTTCGAATGGTAAAATTGAAATATGCTTTAGGTTTTTTCATAACCACAAAAGAGACGGGTCAGGTTACCCGCGGCGTAGAGTTGCATTTGGCTTCTGTTCGTACTGACAATAAGAATAAGATGTAACGAAATTACCATAATCTGGTATGGGTACCAAAGATTCAATACAAAATCATAAAAAATTTCAACAGCCACGAACCCTAACATTCTGAGCTAGTTTCCATAATAATTTTATCAAAATAGAAGCACTTCCAAATGGCGAATAGTGGAAAATATCCTTCCTGGTGTCGATCCATTACGTCAAAATAGAAATAAATAAAGAAAAGACAAAACATAGCGTCCCTCTGAATCGCGCATTTCTTAAAGAGAGTTTCAATTTGGAGTCCATTTCGGGCTAACGTTGAAGCTGTGTGATCTCAGGAATTCATGAGAATCAACCGTCTAAACATTATTTTTGGAAATCTCTGTTTTATGATCAGCTCGTCCTAGAGCAATTTATAAATGGATCTGAGTCATAGGTCCGGAAAATACTTTTACATCACTCGTAGCTAAATGAAAGAATGGCTTCAGAATCAGTTCTTACAGTTGGTCCGGGGAATGACGGAGCTGTGTAGAAAAAATGAGTCCGTCTCTTACGGGAAGTGAAGTATCTCAGGATTACCAAAATAGGCTCCTCAAAGAGCACTGCGTTCTTCAGACGGAAACTTATAACATAACATGAGGACCCGAACTTAACAACCAAGCCAAAATATCCGAAATAGGCATCTCCTCAAACGCACTCTTATTTTTTTAGACAACATTACCAAGATATTATGGGGGAATACAAAAAAGGAAACGAAGCAAAGGGCTAGAATACTTGGAAAATTAGTCATCTTCTCGCAAAGCAACACGTTTTTACAAGTAGATCAAATTTTGACAATACTCAGCTTTATTTTGGCCTACATAATCGGGGTTACAATTTATTAAATAAGGCAAGCGTATTTAACCAACTGGCTTTGGGATTCGACTTGACAGGATTAAGAAAACAAGGAGTGGAATGTCCGTCTATGGCCTGTTTCATTCATTAAGACTGAATACACACTTGCTACTTGTTTAAAAAATTTCCAATCATTTTTTAAGAACTGTTGGATGTTTAAATATTATTAAATATAATGTCTTTTAACGATTAAAATTACCTCGTGATTTTACGATCGGTTAATTTTAGACAAATATTTTAGTATCCAAACAAGCGATCGTAAAATCACAACACAGCCAGTTCATTTTCGTCGTTAAAGACATACTATACTTCAGAACATTTAATTATCCAAAAGCGTCCTCAAAACACGGTCGGAAAACCCTAAACGAAGAGCAAATGTATGTCTTAATAACCAGTTTAGTTTCTTAACAATAGTGTCGGTTTAAAACCCGTGCAGACATATCCAGTACCATTTCTTTGGGTTCATAATTTTCGCTTTGCAATTAATTGGTAATTAATTCATTACATTACGGACTAAGCCTAATGAGTCGAGTCGACGACACATTTAACGATGAGTCAGGGGAAGACTAGAAGAGTGGCTTGGTTGCGGCTCAGACACAGCTTTCCGGATGCTGGTTTGAGACCGCTTTCCGGGACTTGGACTTTGACTCGGACTTTGGAGGCGGATCCAAACTCACAGTCCGTGGGTTCCCCAAAGTTACAAGCGCCGAAGCTATTGCGAAACCTGTAAACAAAATATCTAGTTATAGATCCAGTACTTATTCATTCATATCATCCTATCACTAATTAATAATGGGAATTAATTAACAATAAGAAATTCGGGAATCAGTTCCGGCCGTTCCCTAGAACATCAAGTGACCAACGAAAACCAACAGCATTGCGTCAACATACCAGATTGGCCAGGAGGTGTGTAGGGTTCGTCGCCCACAGGCATGCGCACCAGCAGGCTGAGCACAGCGGCACGATTTCCGCAGCACGGCTCCAACGCGATCGGACTAGGAGCCTGTTTCCGGCGCTTCTTCCACCTTCCGGCCTCGTCAACTTCCTCTGGCGTTGGTGCCCGGTTCTCTACTTCGACCAGAACCTGCGAGCTCGGACGTGAGGCCATCTGCTCAAGCTCAACGAAAAGTCGCTGCCGGCGGCGGTACATGTCGTACTTTTGCTTGATTTTCCATAATATGGCAGCAATTAGCAGGAGTAGGAGGAAGCACCTGTACACAAAATGCAGAACAACGCTGTTACACACATCGGGCACTTTCAGCGTAGAAGACATATAATCCAAACTCCCATCGCTGCGATGCGCGGCTACGTGGACGGGGTACTAACAGTGATGGACTAGCTAATACGCAGACTCCAGATAAAAACAGGAATTACGAATGTGTTATCCAATTATTATTTCATCCCATCACTTGACAACTTTGTCAGGGTATCGAAAGATCTGGACATGAGAAAAGTCGTGATCACAACGAAACAAGGATAAAATGCTATTAACAATGGACACTTCTCACAGAAAGCAAGCAAGTCGAGTACATCATCCCATCCCGTTCGTGGCCCCCGTCTTTAACCTACTCAATTTTTTTTAAACTAACTTGAAGACGAATTTACCCAGATTATGTAAAAAAAAATTCCTTTCGGCAGCCCCGAAAGGCGTAGGTAGATTTCGAAGATTACTTCCATCCACTAAAAGCAGTCTAAAATCATTTAGAATGACGGTTAAGAAGATTTTCAGTTGACCCAAATACATTCTCTACAATAACAACGGAGGAATTGAGTTTTGAAATTTCACCCCCCCCCCCCCCCCCCCCCCCTTAACAAGAAAATGAAAGTGATTTTACAAAAAACTTTTTCAGGCAAAAGTTGTAGCTATTATTAATAGAAACTCATAGCAAAAAGAATAAACTCAATATCTCACCAAATAAGTGAGTTATGACGTTTTGAAAATTCAACCCCCCACCCCCTACCTAAACGGTGCGTCGGACGAAAAACTTTTTCAGACAAAAGTTGTAGGTAATATTGAGGCAAATGCATTACAAAATGAAAGAACTCGATAACACCCATAGGACACAAGTTATGAATTTTTGTGTGTGCAAAACCCTGTTTTTACACCCTTATTCAGTCATTAAGGGTGGGATCAAAAAACGTTACTAAGAAAAGTTGTAGCAAGTACTGTTAGACGACCCTCAGAGAAAACTACGTTTCATTAGTTGCAATATTAAGGGAGTTATGGACAAAAAACCAGATTTCGAAAAAGTCCCCCCATTTTCCCCCCCTTTGTCCGATTTCCCCCATTAACGAACTCGACCGAGATTTTAGTCCCTTATATTTTATTAAATAGTCAAAACCGATTATTTTTCAAAAATACGGCTCCTAGCGTGTTCACAAGGAAGTGAAAATGATATATATATATATAGATAGATATATATATAGATATATATATATATATATATATATATATATATATATATATAAACTTTTTAACTGACGGTGGTTTTGGGATCCAGGGGTCATAAAAAGAAGAACTGTGAAGAAATTTTTCAAAAGTGAGACTACTGGTACGACTACAATAGGTAGATTTTTCTTCGAAATCTACCTAATTGGTCAAACGGTGGCTACAGTGGAAATAAACAGTACGAATGTGGAACTTTTAGCCCGACCAATAGCCTGAAACAAAGGCAAAAAACGCTTTGTTCCATGCAACAAAACTTCCTCTCGCAAATCTTTCCATTGCTAAATACGCATATTTAAACAAACTAAAGGAATGTAGCAGTGACTTATGAAGCCAGGCACTCAAATCTTTGACAACAGAGTAGATAATAATGCAGCACCAACAGCGCTGGCACGTTGCCTAATGGAATGCCTATTTATAAATTTGAAATAATCCAAATCCACGCGTTACTTACACCAAATGAAGCACATGCTTGACAGTCATTACACGTCCCAAGTTCCTTCAAAAACCTCTAACTGACCCGTGTATCGTCCGCAACATCGAGCTTCCAACTGAGTCTCGAGATGCATTTTAAGCCGTTTATTGGCATTTCAAACATCATTTGTCACATCGGACACATAAAATCGGGGCGCGTGCGGCAGTATTAACATACCTCTACAATTATTATTCCATACCTATTTTTGAAGTAACGTTGTTAAAAACACTTTCTTTTACTATCCACTGAACATTTACTCAGCAATGGTTGTAAATTTTATCCAGTATACATTGTGAAAGTTGGGACTATCTGAATTCAGGAGTGGCACTTTGAAGTCAAAAAGGAAAACACAGGCTCGTCCTCCTTTCCTTAGGTCAAGTCAAAACGTTATCAATGATACTCAAAAGTAATCTTTGTGACGTTGTCTGAAAATCTAGATCTAGTAAATAACCTCACCCACTAGTCAAGGAAAGTAGTTGGAAACTCAGTAGCTCTACATTGTAGCTCTTTTGATTTAGTCTGCGGAAATTTCCCCACCAAACCGCATGCATAAAAGGGGATTTCTGCCTTTCACAGCTTTAAATATGTAGGATATGTAGCAGTTGAAACGGCTGGCTTTTTGGGCTCACTTTCCTGACCTTCAATACCTCACATAAAGCCTGCAGGAAATTCACCCATTGGACCACACATAAATGGTAAAAAGATGTACAATATGTTTTACATTTCAACCAACTTACGTGGAAAAAGTGATGAAGAACTGCTGCAAGTTGAGTTTGGGATATTGCGAAAAGGATATTACAATCCACAGTGGCGGTTTGAAATCGTACACGTAAACGTAGAATGTTGTTTGCGTCACATTGTCAACTACCCCAAAGTTGTGGTCGCTTTTTGTGAAGCGGCTCCGGAATATCGTACAGTTACCCGCTGACAAAAGAACCTTTTCAGGGCTCCCCACTGTAAAGCAAAAAACATACCAAAGTGAATATAAAAATACACAACGAAATGTACATTTCAGAAAGGAAGTCCTTCCTTTTCTCGAATCGACAAATTATCGCAATATTCCCATTAGAATATTTACAGGGACGAAGCTAACGCTCTCCCGCTTCAAATACAATCAAAAGTCATAAAGTTAATAACATCTAAAAATACTACTTATAGTTCATTATTTCTGGAAAAGGAAAACTCTGTAGGTATTATATTTAAAAAGCAATACGTACCGGTTTTAATCGTAATGTTCATCTTGGCATTCGCAGAACATGTGATACTAAAGTCGGCGTCAACGTCACTCTTTGGTGGACTGTTCCGGAAATTGATTTGATTATAATGGCGATCATCCTTCTTGGACAGGTTGAAAGTGAACTGGTAGTCTATTTTGAGGTCATAGAAGCAGGAGCCATTGAGAGGGTCGCCATGGTAGTGGTTGGCAGTGTCACACTTCTCGCATCGGTCTCCGATGATTCCCTTTGTAGTGCAGAAACATCGGCCCGTTTCTGAGTTGCAGGATACTCCGTGGTTCGAACAGTCACAAGCTGATCAAAAAATAAAAGTAGCAGGTCATCAAGATTTCCCAAAGTGATTCTTTACCTCTAATATGCAGTCTAAAGGTCTAGAGTCTTCCATCTATGATAGGAATGAGGTGAAATATCGTGCATAAGGTCCTTGTATCCTGTTAATTATATCTAGCTGAAAACCGAAGCAAGTAGAAGCATATGGAGTTCAACAGGACCTCTGACACCATCAACTAAAAAGCTAGCTCCAACTTATTTTAATTCTTTTTTTTAACGTGCGACGTTCTTTGAACATATGCGTCGATGAGTGGGTTGTGAGATTTTTTGGCCGAAGCCGAAGAGGAGTGGTCCGAAACCAATGAATCCATGTCGTAAGCGGAAAAGTTTTCCCTTACACCGGGATTCGAACCAAGACCTCTCAGAACACAAAGCGGACCCCTTGACCGCTCGGCCACTGAGAGGCACTACCGTCCAACTATTGCCCATCTGAAAAGTAGGCGTATGAAATGATTTTTTGCTCAAAACTACCAGTAACAAAACTACTAGCCTCGCTTTGAAGAAGGGGGCCAGCATTTCGGTCATATCCACATGCCTTACATTTCTTCGAGTTCTTGTTCACCTGTGGATATCTTAATTACTGATGGCTTCACGTCCATTCCAAATACCAAAAATAAGTGCAGAACAAGCAACTCACGGGCACAAGTTCCACCGTTGACCGGCGAGCCATGGTAGCCTTCTTTGCAGCGCTCGCAGTGGTCACCCGTCGTGAGGTTGGCACAGGGGTCACACTTGGGCGGGTTCTTCAGGCACATGGAGTGACCATTACACTGACAAGGGGGGCAGGTGGTGAAGAACCATCGCTCAGCAGGACACTGTTGACCTGATGAACCAACAAATCAATACTTTGACAAGGGTGAATAACCAAGTAGAAACTAGAGAGGTAACCATTCGAAAATGTATTGCCAGTGGATACTTAGAAACGCAATCAGCAATAAGAAAATGGGGTTTCCTGCTCAAAACCCATTCCAATATACCTAACATTTAAAAAAAGAAACAAAAGCTTGTAGCGACACAGTACCGCTACAACTTAGAGTGGAGAAGTGAAGAGAGTTCCTGCGGTCGAAACCGATGGAACGTTTTAGTGCCAAAATGCGCTTCTTTGTCAGTAGTTGTCGGGAGATTTTTTCCATTCAAGTCTTGAAGAGTAACTTCCGTCTCAGAGCTCACACCTAACTTCACAGTTTAAGGATTCTTGAAGAAAAGAAATGAAATAACCTTCGGAGAAAAGAGCAGTAGATGTAGTGTTGGCTGGTACATGGCTGCCTCCTCGCAGACACGTGCCCAGTCCAGTCTGCGACCCATCATCACACCAACCGCACTCAGGGTCCGTCTGACACTCACTGCAGCTGCGATAGAACTCACAATCCGGTTTACCTGTAAAGCAATAGTTTGAGCGTCAAATGGAAAAAACTCCTGACAGGAATTCCCACTTTTTTACCTCAAGAGGAGAGGACGTAAAATTAATACAGATAACTGTAACTTTACAAGGTGTAGAAAAGCTTCACGTTTCGAAGTTTCCTATCTAACGTTATCGGTCAATTTATTTTCCAACATCAAGGGTTTTTATCGTTAGATGTATTATTTGTGTTCAGTGCCATATTTCACGGCAAAATGTCCGTTTCGACTAAAAAGACACGTAGTCCGATCTTTGTATAAAACTCATGCCATATATATATGCTTTGCTCATTCACGGAACCATAGACATGTCATTTCTTCTCCTCCCGTTTTTTTTGTTTTTGCAAGGCATGGGAGCCCATGAGGGGCCGCTGGCGCCGGGCCCTGGGCGGAGATCGGCTGATGATAAAATGGCCAGTGTTATCAGTGTCACAACTTGTCTAATCAGTTCGGGACTCACTCCAGGTATGATAAATGTCACTAATCATATCCTCCAAGCCTACTTTTTGGTTCCAAATTAATTCGAGCTTGGCAAAGGAACGTTTGAGTCACTGGGGTAACGATAACGCAAACCCTGACCGTTAACTGATCTGTTCATAGGACTAACTAGTTTTCGCACCGATCAAAGACTATCGAGATATTATCGCTATTTAAGTTGATAGCTTCTTTTTTTGCCTTTACAGCGGATTTGCCTCCAGTATTGAGAGCAGTGAAAAAAATGGACATATCATTTTTAAAGGAAGATACAGCTCTATGTGTTCTTTCGTGCCTATTTGAAGTAGCAGGCTTGGTAAGCTGCTAGAGCCCCTTTGTTATGTCATATTTATGTACGTCGTTGTTTTTTTTGTCATTATTACTAAGGTCACTAAACGTTTTTCGAATGAAACCCTACTGTGGAGTGATATTTGATGGTGTGTAAAAGCAAAAAAGTAAGACGTTTCTATTTTATTTCAGATGAAAACAAATTATGTCTATACAATGCTATATGAAGCTCTGTCATATGCAGGAGCTCCGGGAAAATCCTTACAGAGCTGCGTGTCGAAGATAGACACATACAAGAGCTCATGTGAAAAACTACAGAAGATAGTCCACTGTGGCAAAAAAATAACAAAGAGCTTGAAATTTAAATAAGGATCTAGAAAACTCAAACTGAAGTTTTCGAACATCTTTTACGTTTCCTGATGAAACATTTAATCGTTCCAATCTCCAACCATGAGACGGCACTCAGAGGGAAATATCCTCTGACCTTGAAATTAAACTAGACCGTTAAAGTAGTGTGTTAATTTAGTCACTCAAATAGCTAATAAAATACTCTTCTAACAACAAAACAAAAACATAAACAAACCAGTTTTGTCGGATCGGCATCGGCTGTGGGAGGTGGTCCACTCGCGGCACTGCCCATAAGGAAAGGAGGCTGTGTAGGCGTTCTTATCCACGCATCGACCCTCATTCTGGCACCAGATGCATTCCTCGTTGGTACAGTTATGACAAGACGTGAACTCCGCGCAAGTGTTGGTACATGGTACCGGATCCTGAGGGAGTTAAAACTGAGTTAAAAAGCAGTGTAGGGAAAAGATTTCTTTCAAGTTAGTGTTTGTTAAGGTTTACACAGGTCTAGTTTAGGGATCTTCCAAAAAGTCTCTTCAATAGGATTGCGTGTAAGTAGTATTAAGACGAATCAAACTAAGTTGCTCAATTCTCCCAAATTTCCCAAAAAATGAGCGTAGATACGATCCGCCTTCACTTTGCTCAGGTGAAAGACAGGTAAGAAGAGATCGAAAAGGTCAAGTGGTGCATTCAAAGATATTCGTAAATATCTATGTTTACTTTAGGACGCTATCTGGAATGAGGGTCCCCAAAATAAACATCGGTGTAAAAATATGTCCGAAGTGAATGTGATGGGAAGTATAAGTACCGGCACTCATTAGACTCACATGAGGCTCTTCAAAGGTGGAGTTGCCAAACGCCCGGCAGCCTGCCTCGTAAGACCAGGTACAGGACGGATGAGTGGAGCAAGCCTGGCAAGAGTGCAGCTGCACGCAGAACGGGTCATCGCTCGGGGCGCAGTGTTCTGGTGACCGGAAGAGCTGCAACAGATAAACGCGTCCCAATAACTTCACACAATCACGATTTTAGCTGCAGTCAGACCTAAACTAATCATTCAAACTGGACAGGCCCATTGGCGATTTTAAGAGTACAACTTACAAACTGACTGATATCCATCTCGGGGACAATTTGGACACTTTTGCTGCAGGAGTTGGACTTGGTGCAGGTGTCCTGCACTCCCCCCACACAGTACTCGCACGAGAAAGAGGTGGTGAGGCAGCTGAGGCAACTGAGCTGCTGCGCACACTCCTTGTAACCTTGCTGGATGTCCGACCGCCACCTCTCTGAGCAACCACTGTGCAAACACAACCATCGCTAATATAACGTCTTTCACGTGCAGCGATTATTTCATATGAAAGTTATTGGGAAGTTAGCAGTATAAAATCACAAAGTAAAATACAATGCTCAAGAACGAAAAATGAAATCAGCCCCCGACTATGGTAACCAATGATTTCCGCCTACATGGCTCAAGGTCACTGGTTTACGTTTTGAAGTACACAAAATCTCGGAAACCACTGGATTTTTCTGGTTCTTTATTGTACCTACATTACAATCATAAAACTAGCTTAAAATGTCGTAAATGATTAACTATATACCAGAACTCTAGGGAACAGCACTGACGGTAGAAACCCTCGTTCAGGTGTTACTCGTTGAGTCGTTATATTTGTCGTCATCTTGATCAAGTAAAGCCATCATAACAAATAAACTTACACATAGGAGCGGTGGTCGCTGATTTTGCTATCGTCAGTGACGAGGGTGGGCGGGGCATCTGTGATAGGAACACACGTCCCATTGCTTCGATCCCACACACACTTAATGCCGTTTGCACTTCGAACACACTGCGACATGTTTGGAACATCACACGTCCCTGCCCCGTACCTAAAATGTATCAAATTCCAATAGATAAATAAATCTCTCTACTTTGATACTTGGGGATTTCCACTATTTTCGTTAATTTATTACATCACCGTTTGCACTAATTAGAACTAGAGCGCTATAAACTACATCCAAGAAGAACGGGGCAGTTTTTGGTGTCATCCAAATTGAAGGGTAACCGACTGACAACCTTGGCTTCGTTGACTCACTTAATCATATCATTGCGCATGATCCCGTCAAAGCCACCATAGATGTAGAGTTCGTCGTTGAAAATGACTGCACTGTGTCCAAATCGCGCGAGGTCTGCCCTCAAGTGAGGAGGAGTCTGCATCACCTGCGAAGTTATTTCATTATAAAACTGAGTCGAGTGAAAATTCGCTTTTCCTATTTTTTCACCATATACTGATTACCTAGGGGTACTACCAGGAGCCCCGTGGCCGCTCTGTCCAATGTTCAAATTTTTGTTTTGATAAAACAATTTAATTAATTATTCATAAAATTTTTCATTCTGAGAAGTAACAAACCACTGTCACATTATCTTACAAATATTCACCAGACTTCTCGACTTTGGAAAAATGAAAATAAAACTAACTTGAATAATTCACACTTGACTGACCTGCCATGAGTTGCACTTAACGTCATAAGCCAGCATGTCACCCGAATAGCATTTTGCTCCATACGAGTGGACCGTATCATTGTGCGTATTACCACCAAACACCAACATGAGGCCACCCCGCAAAAATGACGCGGTATGTAGATACCGGGCGGAAGGTCCAGGAAGTAGCAAATTCCTGGCAACACAAATGAAATTAGTCAACATGTAACCTTACAGATGGAATCGTGTTTTCAACTAAGGAACGTTGCTTCCTTCGCAATATCCATAAATTCACAGGCTTGTTATCTATTAAATTCCAATGAAGGTAACTCCTTCCCTCGTCTTTGCCGGAGAACATGATAGAATCTAGAGTCTGTACATATCATAAGAGGTTCCAAACGCAATAAAGAAACTAACCACCAATTAGTATTCGGGTCATAAGAGTACAAGTGGTTGCTCAGAAACGGATTGTAGCTTCGGTCACTTTTGAACCCCCCATAGACGTAGATTTTCTCCGAATATGGATCCAAAGCACTGGAGTGACCGTAGCCTCCTTTCACAGGATGACCTCTCGTCTTTACAATATGCCACTCTCGCGATCCTGAAATCAAATGATCGAAAATTGAGCTACTCTGCAGACTGAACAACAGCATTTACATTAAAACACTTTGTTCAGATGTTGAAGAGACGAGCATAAACATGATAGACAAAATATTCAGCGAATCCAAACCCTGAAGCTTGAAGCCAAAGGGAATAGGGATTTGGATAGGAATGCGTAAGGTAATCTTTAATAAATTTTAAGCATCTACGTACCTTGACAACGATCTATGACGGTAAAACATGAATTTAATTCGTGCTTAACCGTATAACTGTATGGTGAGAACAGGCCTTACCGAAATGGAACTCCTGAACAGTGTTGAGGTAACCATAGACGGGAGAATGGCCGAAGATGACCAGCATGCGATCGGACTTGCGACGGCTGAGGAGAGTGGCGGTGTGACCGGCACTGCGTAGCGGCCCGCAGAACAGGGACACGTTCGCTGAACACACTTCCGCTCGCACTGTGATATTCTCCCATTTCTTGCTAGACACGTCCAATGCCCACAGCTCGTTCGATACGACGCCCCCTTCAGCCACTCCACCATACATGTAGATCTTATCCTACAAAAAATAATAATACAAATATCAGGAACTGGACCTCACCACGGAATGTTTGTCGTCGTTTGGACCTCCTCACTCTCACCCTACTTCAAACTAAACTTTCACTAGTTTGGGGAAGGTTTTGAGGTTTTAAATAGCTCTTTAAGAATACAAAACGACTTACCCCAAAAAGTACGACAGAATGTCCATAGCGCGGGGAAGGATAGTGCTTGCTCTCCATATGTAATGTTTCCCAAACGTTCCCCGTGAAGTCGTAGATGTACGTCATCTTGCCCTGGTCGAAGCTCTCGCCACCTATCACGTACAGAGAATCAAGGAACACCAACGCGCCATGACTCGCTGATCCCATGGGCGTGAAGGAATCTTTGTACGTCACAGCCTCCCAGTAGCCTTCTTTGGCCAACTGACTACAGTCGTCTCCTAAAAGGTAGAATAAAAACAATGGAGGATGAAATATCTCATTTAAGCTGAATAAACACAAAATACATGTATGACAGTATTCGCTGACTTTTTTCGAAACTGATGGATCTTTCTTTGGTCCAAAAGAGTGGTGCACATGCTAAGACAACTTGAGCTGTAGTTACCTCGGTATTGCGGATCACACACGCATCGGTGTTCCTCGCGGTTACACGACCCCTTAGGGTAAGAACACCCGTTGGGACAGATGGGCACCTCGCACGCGTCTCCTTCAAACATGGCATCGCAAGTACAAACGCCGTCGATGCAAACACCGTGTCCAGAGCAACTGACATTCGACAGCTGACTGGGGCAAGCATTTATTCTGAAGAATACCAGGCATGTTAGTGATTTACCAATAAACTTGCACTGATATTGTATGGTTACTCTTGGGCCAGCAATTTTTGCCAGGGAAATTCTAGAGACTGTCCGTAGCCATTTAGGAACTCTGCCTACGGACAGGACTGAGATTTACGTATCGGAAAGGTCGGTTTTACGCTCTTTTATGCGACTTGAAATTCATTATGCATGTTATCTTCAAGGCGCACTTTGGTTATCGAATCCTCGTTCCGATGTTTTTTTTTGTTTTTGTTACTTTCCTTTTCTTAGAGAGCTTTTATACAGTCAGACACTCACCTGTAAGTTATATTGAAGCCGGTCATATTATAAGCAACGTCACTGTAGAAATGCAACAATGCCGATCCTGACTGTGCCACAACCTCAGGTATGCGACGGATCCCGTAGTCGTCTTTGTACATCAACCCACTGAACACTGCTAGTAAGGGGGAGCTTACACTATCACCTGAAGCAGACAACAGTAACGTTTTCATTACAGAGGAAACAACGAGAGCCTTCTGAACTTTATAAGTTATACTATCTTATCACCAATTCTCGTGGGCTGAAGTTTATTAGTTCCCTTATAGACCTATGAGGTAAATATAACCTTTGAGGACGGTCTAAAGGAGCATGTGTTTGATAGAAACCGAACAAAAATTGGTGGCCGAAGCAGGACTGAAACCCAAGCTACCAAGAGAAAAATTAGTTCTGGTACCGGAGTTCGAACCCAGGACCTTCTCGAAAGCCTGGCGCTTCGACCACTGTACTGCACCACAGAAGAGAAGGCGAGAGCAGAGACTACAGTACCAACCATCAAATATGTATAGATGATCCCAGCCGCATTCAGTGGCGAATTCTTCCAATCTCAGCCGCACAGTCGCATTGGGGCCCGCTTCAATCAGCCAGCTACATTTTACGTCAGTCGAATAGTTTCCGCGTCCGTCGTGGATTGTTCCTGACGGTTCAGACAGTCTGGAAAGACAACAGCTCTACGTTAGCATGTTCAACTAGTGATAGTAGAGAACACCGTACTGATTAACATAAAAACGTTTCCTGGTGATGCCAAGGTACAATGTTCACTAGGCCAAAACCAAACAGCAGGTACGACGTTCATGCTACCAACAGAAAATTTGCTGGTACTTACCGGAAGTGCCCAGCGTATTTAGGTATTTATGTACCTATATATACTTAGGCCCAAGCAGTGCCCTGATCACCGCACCACAGAAGGCCACTAGTTATATATTGTCCGCCTCCAACCCAATTGTTAAAATGATGATTGACCACCCACATATAACTCTTTTGCCGAGAGGGAGTTCCCTCACCAATTATGCACCGCCATGAGGGCATCAATAAGTGGGCCAAACACCTTACAGTTTACGCGGAATATTCAGTCAATCATTACAGAATAGGGTACATGAGTTCTTACCTTACTTTGCCACCACAAAATTGGCAGCTCGGGCCTTGCCAGCCATCGTTACACACACAGGTTCCATTTACACATGCACCGTTACCGCTGCAGGTAACGTCGCTGCACTCATTGTAGCACAGAACAGTCACAGCACACATACATATAACCACAAGATAACACACTATTCTAACCGCTGGATCGCTTTTTCTTCTATATTTCGATTTAAATAAAAATAAAAACATTTGGAGCTCTGCTGCCATTTTGAAGTGCCGTTCGTTTCCGTGTGACGTCATCTTGCTCGATTTCTCCGGCTTCCTCAGGTTCAGAGCACTAAAGACCCGTCCAAAAACTATTATCCGAGAACTTTAACGTCAAATATCGGGGCAACATTGCTAGGTTTTGTGTGACTAACAATTTTTAGTCACCAAACCTTTCAAACAAGACACCCTTTTGATTTTTTCCGCCATACTGTTTTAGTTTTTAGTTGGGAAAACCCTCCGCAACTCGTTGTTTCAAAACCTCTACAGTAGAAGTATAGTCAAAATTCCAGTTAAACGATAAATAAAATATCTATATTTTATTTGAAATATATAAATTTAAATCAAATATTTTATTTAAAACATATTTTATAACTACTAAATTTATAAAGTTTCGGAGGTCTTGCAATATTTACATATGTCTGCCAAGCTCACTTGATTTCAGTTGTTGTTACATTCTCATGTTAGGTTGAGCTGTTTTCTAAATTAACTTTTACCCGTGAATGATTTGTCTGTTTTTGACCTTCTTTTAATATCCAAATAATGAGTAACTTCATATGTGGAGTCGGTTTCTAAATTCCTTGTTTACAAGCTGAAAATTTTTGAAGGAATAATCGTCAAGTAAAGACATGTTTTTTATGTAAAGGCGTAGTTGACGTTAAAAATACAACATGAGCTTCTATTCAGGTTCCTCGAACTTTTCTGTCATTTTATCGTCCGAAAATCTAAGCAGTGTTATCCAAGATTTTATGAAGATCTCGTCAATCGAAAGCGTCGCGAAGTACCTTTTTGCTTACGAATATTGCCCTTGGCTATTTTCACTTTTGGGATCCATTTGTGTTGGGCTTTGCGGCATATTCCCGCTTCTGGTCATACCCATTGACGACGGAACCGACAGCTTAAAAGTTGGAGGTATGTGGTTATATTCATTTTTAAAAAGAGGTAGGTAGGCTTGTAGGGACCTACCTTTAGTACCTTTCACCCTAGATGGTCAAAATTGGGATATAATTGTAGACTTGTCCAGCTTGAACCAGCTGATGCTGGTAGGTAAGTATTTTATTGGTAGAAAAAAAATTTTTTTTAGCGGGAAGTAGGTACCTAAATGACTGGGTCAATAAATGGTAATTCTTGGGCAGTCATTGGTTGTTTTGTTGGCCAAACATGACTGGGCCAGTAAATGTCCATTTGGATGATCGACCGCTTCCCAACATGGACCAAAAATCCTTTGCTACTGGAGCAGTAGCATTTGATTTGAACCGTAATTTTCCAAGAAATGTCAATCATTTATAGTGTCCTTTTTGGGTTAGATATTGCCTTTTACTAGGTACTAGATGTATATTGTTTAATAGTATATAAGTCAAAGATACTGTCAAGCCTGCCTCTAGGTACGCGAGTAGGTACCTTGGTACATAATACCTCCTTATTACGAATCTGTTTTGCATTTCGTAAGTAACCCAGGAGCTACCTTCTGCGTTTTTTTCCTAACTATCGTTGAAGTGTTCAAAGCTGGAAAGTAGGTACTGGTGGGCGCCAATGATGCGTTGCAGAGTAATATGTCGCAAGAAACTATCCGTATCGGTGCAGTGTAGTCATCAAAAGTTGTCCGCGTGTTCAAATCCTGCGCGCTACTGCGGGTGCGCAAAACACTTCTCTTTACCAAGAGACTCATCGTCACGGTTTACTTCCCGAAATAAGTAATGCGCGTCTCCAGTTTGGCAGCCAATCAGATGTTGACCTGGCTTAGTCTAAAACAGATTGCAGTACATAGCTTGTCGTCCCAAGCATAAAGCACTTCAAATTAATGACTTAGATCAATGGTTGAACTCTGAGAAGTAACTATTACCTACTTATTGTATGAACAGGTGGTTGTTTTCTGTATACACAGATGTCACATTGCGGTGGCTTCAAGGTGATGTGTTGGTAAGGATCTATATCAAGATGATCTACTTATTGTCCCTTTTGATTTTGCAATTTCCTAGCCTGAACCTGTTGGACCGCTGAATGGTTCGCCTAGAAATCAGTTAATCTGGAAGTAGTGGGTTGGGGTGTCCTTGGGCCATGTTTGCTCCTGTGCAGTTATCTGCACTCGAATTCAAGCGTGCACCGTCTGCTGTAAGGGAATGACCTCTGGGATGCATGTAGGCCGAGCAGGCTGCAGTGCACCAGATAACGATTCTCCAGATGATAAACACGCATATCTATAGTATAGGCTCGAAATTATAGGGGTTGTGGAGAGTTGTGAGGAAGTGCCTCGATTTTACTCATCTATAATTCTCGCTTAGTACAGAGTAGTATGAGCAGCCTCCGTACTTTTTATTTGGGTAAATTGTCCTGCATATGTAACTGCATGTTGATGCGGAGCCATCGCCTCCCCGGTGATGATATGACCATGAATCCATGATTCATCGGACCCTGCGATATTTCCTGCCAGACACTCATCGTACATTTCGCTATCAATACAGCTAGCTCTGTCTGTCCCTTCTGTCACTAGTATTTTCCTATTTCTTATGTCAGGAGGCAGAATGAGAGTTGATATAATGTCCATCCTTTCGTTTGATTTCCGATCAGTGAAAAACCCGTCCGTCACTTCCTCTGGTTTGGTTTTTTGCTCAATAGTCTTGTCATTTAACGAATTCAAGGTCGCCATTGTCTCTGGCATCATTATGCCTCGTGTTATGATTTTATGCCGGTATAGGGTATAGTTCGTGCCGGCATAGGGTTTTGCCCACCTGACTGGACATTGAGTGTTTGCTTCTCAACCGAGCGGGAATTTTTCTTCATTAGCCAATGTTATCCAGATGACGTTAGGAATGACACCTTTCTAGTCGATGTAATTTCAGAGCTTTTTCGAGCAAATTAAAATAAGGTGTAGTTTCTTGATAGGCTGCCGTCGGTCGTCAGCCCTCGAGAACCTTCCAAGCGTTGGAAGGAAAGTGTTAATGGTCCGCTATACCTGACGATGCATTTTTTGCCGTCCATAAGATTAACATTGCGAGCGGCGATTCATTTTCAATGTTTACCCTTGGTTGGAAAGACCTAACAATGTTGTAGGTCGTAATCAAAGCAGATTTCCCAATTTCTCACTGGTTTCTTTTATTGCAACTGTTTTGCAAATACTAGCATCGCATACCTCAAGAAAAGTGCTGTATCTCGAAAACCAGTAAAAAATTGGGAAATCTGCTTCGATTACGACCTACAACATTGTTAGGGCTAGGTACAGGCAAAATTTTGTGTCTTTACAACCAAGGGTAAACCTTTAAAATGAGTCGCCGCTCGCAATGTTAATCTTATGGGCGGCAAAAAATGCATCGTCAGGTATAGCGGCCTCTTCATAGAATGTTGAAAGCAGAGGGTTCTGCAGTTCCGGTAGAGTATTTCAAAAGAAGCTTTTTACGTATAGAAAAGAATATTAACACCCTCTTCGTCGTAGGGGAGAACATTGCCCCTTGCCTCAACAAAAAGAAGTCTGTCCATCCCTGTACCTTCGCTGGCAGTACTTCATACATTACATGCCTATATTTCATTGCCTCACAAGTGAAGTGTCCACCTCCGTAGTACAATCTTCACCCCTCGAAGGCATATAAGGATCAAAGGTTACGGAATGGCACAACGATTGTGAACTGATCGTGACTAACTCCGCCGCCACCTGCTCATCCGACACGTTTTGTGGGCCGTTGCGTAATACGTTAAAACGTGAAAACTAGTCATGTGCTACCCTTACCGCAATCGTTAAGTCACAGAAAGTTATGGATCATTTCATTAATTCTGATACATTTACGTCGTTCCTACTTTCTTCCTAGTTCTAGGTTCTGTGGTTTCCTATTTTTGGTGGAAAAGTTTCACATTCTCTTCTCGTGCAGTTGGGGGGGCTCAGTATGTGATATCTTAGCAACATCAGTTGGAAACCTATGACATAGCTCTCCCAGCAACTGATTCTGTCATGGTCATAAAACTGACATCAAAGTAGAGCTTGACTACTTATATAGGAGTACTTTCAGGAAGTCCGGGTCCGGGCTATAGTGACCTGAACGGATAACAGTAGTTCCTTCCGGAGCGGAGGGGTAACGGATTTGGGTGATACTGATAGGTAACTCCATTTATTTTCAATATCTCACACAAATTTGTCCTTCCGGCTTCAACTTTTCAACGCGTTTCCCTCAGTGCAGATGCCACCCGCGACAGATAAACATTCGACCTCCTCGGTGGTTTCGTTGACTTATCGTTTGAGATTATCAAATTTAGGATTTCTTAATTCAATATTTGCTACGGATAAATTGATGTTATCACACGTATTCTTGTATCTTTGGTGTTCGAGTGACTTTCGACGCGAGGGTGTCAAGTTGTCTTCATGGTTACGCGGAGTTTGGATTTGTTTTGATTGCGCATACACTCGTTATGTCAATTACTCACATCACATAACATGAAGTACCTACCCAGATTTTCTTAGTTAGAGCCTTATGTATAGGCCTCTCTATTGTCACTGTGGCTCTGTTATCTCCTTACATATTATATTACCTTAATTTTCTAATGGTAGGTACAGTACATGCCTATTATTGTGATGAAACCTGTCCCGAAGTAGGTAACATTTATATTTATTTTATATTCCAGTGTCTCTCATTGTCAGTGTCAGTTACTCCGAGTTTTTTAGTATGCAGGTTCGTGCTGTAGTGGTATGGGTTCGAGTTCTAGTGCAGTGCAGTGCAGGGTTTTTTTTTTCGTTTGTGTGTAATATAAATATATGCAGGCTTCGACCATCGCGAGGTGCATTATACAACATCCCTCCCCAGCTTCCACTCGGAAATTTCCTCATGAAATCTCTGGAACAAAGGTACTATGGGTATGTTTTGTCCTATTCAGTAAATATAATAAAGCTCTTTAATAACCACGTTCGCTACTCAGCATATGGGAAATGAGGTGTGATATGAAGTTGAGCTCAGTGAGACGTGATGCGGCGGAGGAGTGAAGCGACCTGATAACTCGACACTCGAGGCGGAAGCTCGCACGCCATGGCCACCATGGCCACAGCCGCTTCCATTCCTTTATAAAGTTTATGCCCTTACGATCAGCTCGCACGGCAGAAGGCCACCTTATTTTAGCAACTGTCTGAAGTTTACTTTTACTGCACTGTTGCTTTGTCTTTTAGCGGCGATGCGTGAAATCTAAACTCGACCTCCTGTGTTGATAACATATGAATATGTACCCGACAAGGGTCGGGGTAACGGGAGTACATTCAAAGAAAGTGAGTCTGCGTGGTTCATGGAGACACAGACCTGTACATCTAACTCTTTTTTCAGCAGACACGTAGAACTGATTTGTGACGGCGAAGTTATTGTAACTTTGAATGGGCAATAAAAGGTCCATTGAGCCGTGGTCTGCCGCACTGAGTCACATTGAGAACCGTGATTGTGGCTGTGCACGTCCCTTGCCTCGTTAGCCTATTGTGACTCAAGTGTGACAAAACAGGACGGTCGATAACTCCGCTATGGTAACTGCGCTATCATCGCCACCTCCCTGAGGATTGCTCGAATGTACCCGGTCCTGTGTAATTCAGGGACCTAGGTTCAGGAGCTGAGTAACGGCCACCAAGCTCTCTGTCCTATTCCTTTTGGTACTTCGTGTGCTTGGCAAGTTGATGTCTAGAATTATTCTACTTCGTTCTTTAAAAATGACTTAAGCTAACTGAGAGTACCTAATGATAATGATACAGTAGTAGGTAGACCTATACCTTGAATCCAGTTGACCTGTGGCTACGTCTATGCAAATGGGAAGTTGCCTCTCATAACCTGTGCCAATAAGCGGGAGAGCATTGGGAAGACCCTCTGGTTCTGGTCCTAGCCAACAAAGAACGTCCTTCACAGGCTTGTCCGAATCTGCTGTGTGTTAAGGTGTAGGACGACTTCACCTCACGATGGAGTCAAGCGCTTGTCGTCCTTGGTGGCTCACACTGAGCCATAATCGTGTTTCGGAGCACGCTGGAAAACTCAGCTTCCATCTCGCCCGTTAGGAAGAATCAGTCACTTTGATGGGTACTTAAGAGTCGTCAGTATTGTCTGGAGTGATCTGATTTGGAGATACCTACATCGCCTTCTCGTAACGGCTGTAGATTTCATTTGTTTGTAAAACCTGTTTTTGTAAGAAGCTGCTGACTGATTGCAGGGTTAGTTGCAACGAGATAAGAGGATTGTATTGAAGGTTGTTCACTGGCCGGATTGCCCTACCTTATGATTTGGAATAGGTACACATGAGGTATAACCACCTACTTACAAAGTTAACTGAGCCTTGCTAACAGTATTAGTATTGTCCAAAAATTCATCGCCCCCATCCCCAGTCTGCCTGACCTGTCAACTCGTTATTACCTCTTATTCCATGTCCTACCATACGCTCGGGAAATAAAACTCCCGAACACCCTCAGTCAGGTCCGCAATAAATCGCACACAACTTAATAAAACCCTCCGCATAATAACTAATAACTCAGCACAGTCCCTGCTTGATAGAGATAGAGGTTGCAATTTACAATGGAGGTTGCGATAGTTGAAAAAAATGAACCTGAAAGTTTTTTCTTTCAGATGGAGCTAAGAAGTTGCGTGTTCTGCTAAGTTTCGCAGTCGGAGGTCTTCTTGGTGATGTGTTCCTTCATCTCTTACCCGAAGCGTGGGAGAACCGAGTCAATAGAAGCGGTGAGTTGGAGGGAATATGGAAGCTAATTTAAATCGAATCCAATTCCTCCACGCCAGCTGAGACTTCCACGGTTTCTACTTACTCGAAACAAATCACTTTATCTTGCAACAAGGGAAAAAATTCAGGCAGCGCCAGAATGGTTTTTTCTGACTACCTACTTATTTGATATTCTGATTTATGTGTTTTTAACGTTAGGAACTAGCATCAGAGCATCAATTTCTTTATCATGCTCTGAAAACCATTGTGAGCACAAGAAAATTTTCGATCATTTTGATAAGTTTTACGTAGATACATCAGAAGATACTGCTCATAAAAATTGAGCTACCTACCCGAAAATTACGTTATGGTCCCTATTAACTCGGTGTTACCCCGTTATAGTAGTGTTATTAGGACTGAATTATTTCATTGATTCCTCTAAGAAGAAAAATAAAGGGTCCGACAACAGTCGCACTTAACTTTCTCGCCCAGAATGATTTTTTTTTTTTTTTGTTTTTTGAGATTTTTTTGCGGGCGTAATTTTTAAGCAATCGGAAATCGGTTGAAAATGACCCACGAGCATCTATCTGAGATCACTCATACCAAATCTCACGTATTTCATTTTATTACTGTAGTCCCAAATGCGTTCCGACCATTCAAAAACGTGGTTTCTCATTCTCAACTCATTTTCGACACTTTTTTGACAAAAACGGCCGTAATTTTGAAGATAACAAAATTCTGTTCGACAGATGTTTAAGTTACATGGTTCTACACAAATTTACCAAATTTCATGACAATCGGTCAATAAATGTGAATGGCGCCGAAACGATCGAACTTTGGTCCAGAACGGCCGTAATTTTCAACCAATTCAATTTTAGTTGCAAATGACCTCGAAGCATCTATTTCTCAACACACATACCAATTTTCAGTGTTATAGATTGAAAAGTGTACCGTCGGCGCTTGTCTAAGTAACCAAAAACACGATTTTTGAATTATTTTGGCGGTTTTTTGACAATAGCGGCCGCAATTTTTGACCAATCAAAAAATCCTTGAAAATGCCCCTCGGCAGTGATTTTAGACAGGTCCATACCAAATTTCATCAAAATCGGATGAACGGTATAGGCGCTAGAGCACTGCACGGACTGACTGACGGACGGACGGACGGACAGACTTTTTCCAGAAACCACTTTTTTGGACTCAGGGGACCCCCAGGATCATGGGAAACCCAAAATCTCAATTTCGAAATTTTGCACGAAAACAATACTTTCTCGCCATATATGGCTAGCGAGAAAGTAAAAAGAAAACCCTCTCTAATTTTGATTGTTTCATTTGTGCAGGGGACATAGGACATCCATCGATATCTTGCGGCTTGTGGGTCCTCAGTGGTATGCTAGCTTTCATAATTGTCGAGAAAATTTTTTCAAACATGCAATCTTCCAGTGAAGACCCATTATGCCTTGACACATCATCTTACCACAGTGATCTCCAAATACAGCCAGGCAAGGCCGACTCCGACAATAACAATAAGGCAAAGTTGCTGAAGTCTGTCAAGGCGGAAACAAACTTCATCAGCGGGTACCTGAACCTCGCTGCTAACTCGATTGATAACTTCACCCATGGCCTGGCCATCGGTACTTCTTTCTGCATATCCCTCAAACTGGGAATGTTTTCCACGTTTGCCATCTTGGTTCATGAGCTGCCTCACGAAGTCGGTGACTTTGCCATCCTCCTGAAGTAAGTACTTTCATCTTAAATTTAAAACTAACAGAGTGTGGTAATAATGTAGTCATTCATAGGACATCTAAAAAAAATGCTGATTAAGAAATAAATAAATTGTGCCTTTTTCACTGCTTTTCACGGACTGAGTGGGCTGTGTTTGCATGCAGTAGGTTATGATGCGTAAGAATAAATTGAATTCAGCCTTGCTGAAGGTTATCGGATATCGCGGTCTTAAGGACCTCGTCCATCTGCCCGCGACCGTCCGCTGTTTTCTACAGCAGTGCCTGCACTACCTCAGTCGGCCCAGCTCACCACCCTTACTTACCTCAGTCGGCCCAGCTCACCACCCTTACTTACCTCAGTCGGCCCAGCTCACCACCCTTACTTACCTCAGTCGGCCCAGCTCACCACCCTTACTTACTTATACTCACTCCGTGGCGCTAGAACCCATTGAGGGTTTTGGCCTCTTCGACAACGTTGCTTCAGGCAGGTCGGTCCTAAGACAGCTGTCGCCACCCTCGGACTCCCAGCTCCCTACGTTCGCCAGCACGCCTTCCTCCCATCTAAGCCTCGGCCTGCCCAAACCTACCACCCTACCCCATGCTATTCAAAACGGCGGACGGCCGCGGATAGATGGACGAGGTTCTTTATGCAATTCTGTTGGCTAAAATCGAAATAGGCTTGTCACATGACTGGCTTTTGGAAAAAGTCAAGTGGCCAGTGTACTTACCTGTGTACTGACATTTTGGGGCTTATTGGTGCGGCCATTATAGCTGCCGTCATCATTATTGTAAATTAAGAAAGTGTTCAGTAATGTAATGAACCCCATTTGCTCCTATTATAGGTCTGGTTTCACTCGATGGGAGGCTGCGAAAGCGCAAGTGATGACTGCATCGGCTGGCATTTGCGGGTCCATGGTCGCTGTTGTATTTGGTGCGACGGACGCCAGTGCTTCGTGGATTCTTCCCTTCACCGCGGGAGGCTTCCTTCACATCGCTTTGGTGTCGGTTCTTCCTGAACTCATCCGTGAAGAGTCCCGCCTTGAAAGTGCTAAGCAGCTGTTTTCATTAGTGACTGGCATCGGTGTAATGGCCACCCTAATTATCTGTTTTGACTAGCCCGCCTCGGGTCTCTGCGTATTCAACCCTAGTTTCGATCAGCGCCAAAAATTAAATAAATGTAATTTTGTTGATTATTCCAGTCGCGTTTGATGGAAGAACTGGATTATTGGTTTTTCTTCAATCGGAACCCAAGGCTCGTGCTGGTTTGCCTCTAATTTCTACTGTTGGCACATACGATATGTTTCTATTCAGTAAGCTTCAAGTTATGAAATTGTTACGGCTAACAGGGTAGTGAATAGTGTTGGTGTCATTGTGAGAAAGAACCGGCCATGAATTTAGTGTCATAAATATCTTTGTTTTATTCTTATCTGTCCCTACGCTATTTTGCAACTCAAATTTTCAATCCTTTGCTGGATGTGGCAGTTAATTGTGGGGCGCTGGTATTATGCGTTTTTTTTAGTTTAATTAGTTCATATTCGTCACTCGTCAGTGACTATGAGTAAGTAGGTAATTAGTCGTTATTAATGTGATATTGATATGTTGCGTGTTCCGAAAACACCGCATCTGTTGCTGGGGCGACTTGTCTCCCCAAAATATTTCCCACCAAAGTATTTTTAAACTAAATGGGAGCTTCATCCATGATTTTTGATTACTCGTTTTATTTTCGTTTTTTGTTTTTTGTGACGACGGAGCTGGATAAGATCCTTTTGATGCATTGCAATAAATTTTACAAAATTAAATTAAAAGTAGGTAAGTCGGTGAATTGATTGAATTTGGGCTTTTTATTTCATCTGCGTATGTATTTGGTTTCATTCTAATTTTGGTTAAATTTTCCCATTGAAGTCTGTATTCGGATTGCAATATTCTAAGTATTAATTGTTAGCGGCCGCGGCCACCCTCTTCAGGTGATCGAGTTCTGTCCGGTAACAGCGTCATGGCAGCTGACACACTGCCCTTGTACCCAGTGCTTGTATGAATGACAGTTGACAGAATGTCTGTCAGTTGTCGTGGCGCGATCCACCCACCCCTAGAGGTGCAAATGATGCAAAACTAGAAACGAAACTAGTCACTAGTATCTTCATCTTCTTTCCGTTGTTTGGTATAAATTGAAGCTCAGTGCGCACATGACGACACTTCCGTCACCGTCACTACTTACTTATATATTAAACTAGCCGCCTCGCGGCGCTTCGCGCCGCTCGGCGTCTAGTATTGGTCCACCGCCGCGCTCCTTTGCCGCCGTTCATTTGACCGTTGGTGAGAGGGAAAAGACGGTAGGATATTCAGTAGGTCTACTGCGATTCTTTTTTGTGCAAATGCAGGTTTGGAAAGAAAAAAGTGACAGAAATGTAGGTAATGTTGTTGGTGAATTGAAGTTAGATGTTTCCACCGGCGGCAGACAGTCACATTAATGCGATTATACGAGAGATGTTATAACTTGGAAGTAATTGCGGTATATTTCGTAATACCTTTTTGGCGCTAACGCTCTTCAACGTTTTCAACAGCAGTATGTTTCACCTTTTGCAGTCTGTGTGAGAAAGCTGATAGTGGCCTAATGTCCTTTTCCCGTTGTCGACGTATTTTTAGCCTCTTGTTACTATCATACCTACATACATAATTTCGTGTGAATCCAGGGTTGCGGTAAGGTATGCTATGTACTGGAAATATGTAGTACGTACATGAAGAAATGACGTGTAGATTGTGGAATGAGGAAGGAGGTTTTATGACATACCTATATACAACAAATACCTATAGAATAATTCAAGACACGTATATAATTGGTTTTTAATCATGGGTAGTATTTCAGTAGGTTGTTTTAAGTAAGTGGTAAATCTTTACAGAAATTGAAACAGTTAATCGTGGGGAGTAGGTATTTGAGTAGGTTATTTTAAGTAGGTAAGCGCTAAACCGTAAATCTATACAAAAATTGCAAAATCATGTTGTTGGTACTTTTTACTTATGGTTTCCATGATAGCGACCCGTTGCGCGACATTGAAAATTTAACAGGTCTGGTTAGGTGACCAATTTGAGTAGGTTGTTTTAGATAAGTGGTAAATGTATAGAAAAATTGGAACATCATATTGTCGACACTTTTTACTGATGGTTTTCATGAGTTATGCGACATAGAAAATTGAAGAGGTCAGGTTGGGTTACGTAAATTTGAAGAAGTTGCTACCTATCTAGTTGAATACTGGGGGAGGATAGTAGCTACCTAGGAATTATGTAGTTAGATTACCTACCATCATATGCAATAATTTGCTTTGTATCATACAAAAGGTAAGTAATAGTTATGTAGTGATATTACCATCATAATATGTAATGATTTGGTTTGTACCACGATCAAGGTAAAAGAGTTTTCGTATAGGTGCGTAAACCTTGTATCAACTATATGCCATTTGCTTTCTGTTGGAAATAAGTTGAAACGTACTCTGTTGTTTTTGTTGCGATACACCGATCTTGTGAATGGCTGTGCGTTACGCTAAGGAAATGAGGCCTGGTATTAGACCCCAGTTGTATATCCTAGATCCGCTTCTGAGCACTCCAACAGCACCTGATGGTTAAGACCTGTTAAGAACCTGTTTCTTCTTCTTCTACCCTATTCTACCCTTTCAGGGTGTTAGGGGGAGGAATCGGACAAAGTCTTTAGAAGTAGTCTTGTTCATTGAGAGAGTCTTCGTAGGTGACGCATCGTCTTTCTCTTTCGTTCCGCCAGCAGGGTCACAACTTGCTCCCACGTCGTCTGTGGACGGCCTCTAGGATGCCGGCCTTGGGGTGTCGCTTCTAGGAACTGCCGTGGTCCACGCTCCTCTGGCATCCGAGCTACATGCCCGAACAACGGGAGTTGCCGCTCTTGTATCCTACGGCGTACTGCTGGTACCTGGAGGTCTTCATGGATTCTGTCATTCCGTACGCGGTCATGCCTGGTCTTTTCGGCTATTCTCCTGAGACACTACATTTGCGTCGCGTTCACCCTGCTCAAGTGACTCTTCGTTCGCGCCCCGCTTTCACTTCCATACAACACCCTACTTGTATATCCTAGATCCGCTTCTGAGCAGGTGAACAGCACCAGACCTGATAGTCGTCATCTCCACTGAAGAGTCATCGCTGTCGCTCTGTATTCACCGCCTAGTGATCCCACCGTTGTAAATGACTCCGACCACATAACGCCAAAAACCTAAGTCCGACCGTAACGGTCATTGTTTGGCCCCACTGGAATATCCCAGTGCCGGTAATGAGCGCTGTCGGAGCAAGTCAACAGCGCCATGTTAGTTAATGTAACACAACATACCACTGTGCCAAACGTCAGATCGCTGCCTGGACGATTGTTGGAAACATCCTGGATACGGCACTGAATGTGGTGAAATCGTGCCTTAGAGCGTGTTTTTAGTGCATTAGGAATAGTGCTGCTGTGAATTTAAATATTCCCGTTGTTAGTTTGATTTGAGCTATATATATATATATATATTTTTTTTTTTTTTTTTTTGATATCTTGGATACGCCATTGATTGCGGTGAAATATTTTCCTTAAACCTTACTTTGAGTGTATGACGAACAAAACAGCCAAGTATGACAATTTTCCAACTATAAGTTCGGCCTGGGTTACAATTTAGTGATATCCTGGATTCGCCTCTGAATGCAGCTAAATCCTTCCATAGACCTTTCTTTGAGTGTATGAGGAACAAAACTGCCAGGTAGGGAAATTTTCCCACTGTTGGTTCGACCTAGGTGATAATATAGCGAAATCCTTCTTTAAACCTTACAAGTTTAAACATTTTCCCATCATTGGTTCGGCCAAGGCGACAATTTTTCAATATCCTGGATACGGCGTATATTGCGACTGCTGTTTGCTTGGCTCAAAAATGGAACATTTAACTAATGTTATTTCCTATCCTTGAAACGTCACTGGTTAACGCACATATCCGGAAGGTTTCACACGTTCCATTACTACCCCCTGTGTAGCGCACATGTGAAAAAAGGTCTAAGAAGGAAGTGTCGAACGAAATTTGACAATCCTGGTCACGTCCCTGGCTAATTGGATTGTTTCCTATTTCGCAACAAAAAAAATATCACCGGGGCCATTACGGCCTTAACTGCCATCCGCTCGCCTCTGTAAATGAAAAGCTGGAACATTCCCATCCTGGCTATGTCCCTGTGTGTTTCCATTTCCTGCTCATGTTCAATACTGGTACCTACCTACACCCCAGACATTGCAGCCCATGAGTAAGATGGTGACCGGTGTGAAGAGGCAGAAGGTGTTGGCCCTTTTTTCCGTTATCCTGGGTTCGGCCCTAGGTAACATGAATTTGCACATTTTCTTATCATATAGATTCGTCATTGGGGCCATTGGGGCGCTATACCCTCCGAGTCACGTCCGGCCATATCAATAAATGAAATATCAGAAATTTTTCCATCGTGGCTACGCCCCTGGTGAACACGTCAATTCGGTTACTATTCACATATTCTGCGTTAGTACCTTATTAGTACCATTAGTACTTTATAGTAGAGACCACTGCGCTACAATCGTAACGACCGGTAAGTAAACAACATCATTTGTACAAGATTCTTTAGTCGTGGCTAAGGCCCTGGCTAAGTCAAAATTTGCAAATTATCTGTCATTGGACCCGTTAAGGCACTGCACCCTCCTACTTCAATCCGGCTATGTCAATAAATGAAGTTTTTCATCCCGGCTACGCCCCTGGTTTACGCGTAGGTACTTCCTGTTATTTTTGTCACATACCTTCTCTTTATTAGCACCACCTGTAAAATGCATCTGCTGTAGGTATACCAAGATGGCCTGTTAATGAACAGAATGTGCGCAACCCTACGGCTACCTACGGCTCTGGCTAATTTGACATATTCGTCATTGGGATCATCGGGCCGCTATGCCCTATGACTTCCGACCGATTACCTCAATAAAAAATGAAAAGTCCGGAACAATTTTCATTCTCCCTACGCCCCTACCTACCGCGTACCTATTTACATTTCCCCCCGCAGATTCTTCATTGACTGCATCCTGTGTCCATCACACACAACGATCGGTGCAAAATAAAACGACATGCTATCATCAAAGGTATCGGGGCACTAAATATATCCAGCGACTGCCGTCCGCGTGGCTCAATAATAAATGGAAAGTCTCAGTATTTTTTTTTCTAATATGGCTATATAGGTACCTACCTACTTTGGCACCGTTTTCGTCATTTGGGCCATTAGGGCACTTTACCGTGCTAATACCATCTGCCTAGCTCAATAAATTACTCGACACAACATTTTTGCATTGCTTACTCAGTAGTTGCGGGCAGCAATCGCTTACCAGTTCAACTCCATTTGGCACCCCCTACAACCTGCAAGACATTTCATTGCGATGCAGCAGTTCCTATTTGCGCCCACAAGCAATCGTTTAGGTTTAGGTTAAGGTTAAATTTCAGCTTAGGTAGATCAAATGCTGCCAGAAGATCACGTGACGATGCTGCATTTTAGGGCACTCTTGGGTGCGAAAGTATAAAAAATAGTGTTACATTTTTTTAAATTTTGGCGCGAAAAAATTCACTTTGCTACGCACAATTTTTGCTCAACTTAGATCACACGTACTGGCATTTGCTCCACCCAATTCTCTGGCGCCAACCAGGTTTCAAATTCGTCACACGCGTCCTAATCTATCACTTACTTCCTTTCCTTTTCGTAATGTTTCGCTTAATAATTCCAGTTTATTTTATTAGTTTGTAACGTACTGTGAGCCGTTCCGGGTTTATTTGTTCCAAAAAAGAATCAACAAATGAGACAGCCGATCAAAATCCAAGATGTCTGCCTCAAAGTTCTAGATTGTTCTCGAGGAATTGAGTAGATACTCTAGGTGTTTTTATTAATATAGATCTAAATTATAAAAATTGGAAGTTAGTAATAAAATACAATGGTTGTCTATTCGGTTTATGATTAGATTTACGGCGACTATGTTTATTTTGCTCTTTCGCTCCTGCCGTGTCAATCGATTAATCGACTTCATGTCTGCTGCCACGTTTTTTTTGCGGAAAGTTCAAATTCGTCACACGCTTCTTAATTTTTCATTTACTTTTTTACGTTTTCGTAATGTTTTGCTGAATAATTCCATTTTACTTTATTAGTGTCTAACGCATCGTCAGCAGTTCTCGGTTTATGCGTTCCAAAAAAGAATCGAAAAATGGGACAGTAATGGCGCCGGCCAAAATCCAAGATGGCTGCTAGCGTTTTTATTAATATAGATATACTTGTATTCAACGTCAAGTATTTTCCTTATTTATCATAGGTATAGGTCAGTGGCGGCTCGTGGGGTGAAGCATGTGAAGCAATGCTTCACCTGTTTTTCAGGGGGAAAATAAAACAGAAGCGAAAACTATTTTCTTCATTAAATTCCAAACTACTAAACTATTGCGAAGTTATTTCAATGTCTTGGCGCCAAAAGTGACGTCTGTTACTCAAGAGAGCGCTCTCATTTTATCTTGTACAGTTGCATGCTTCCCTTATGCGATACTCTGTGGGATATTTGGTTCACATCGGTCGAGAACCAGTTTCGAGAAGGAGAAGTATAAGACGCGTTGGTATTAACTTGAAAATTTAACGGTAACTTGGTCTTTTTAGAGTGTGGAACTCTAGATGTAAGTTGACTACTTTTTGCCTTTGTTTTGTGTACGAACATGGTGAGAGATCCAGCGAAAGCCGCTGGTGCAGCATTTTGCCCTGTGATATCATACAAGTTAAACACAGAGGTGGTACCATAGCGTGAAATGCTTGTGAGTAAATGGCCGGGCGGTGATAATAATACTGCCGACTGCGTGCCTGTAGTTAACACTTCAAATTTTTGAAATAGACTTGGATGGCACTCTTTTGTTCAAAAACTGCAATGACTGCTGTGACAAAAACTAGTTGGTACCTAAGTCTTGACTAGCCAAAGAGTCTTGTTGAAATACGGGTTAAAGCTTATAATGAAATAGCTCCAGACAATAGGTATGAAGCTTTTTAGAGCTGGACCATACCAATGCTTCACCCACTATTTCATCTGCGAGCCGCCACTGATATAGGTCTCCACCCACTCGTTGGCTAGGGTCCTGCTCTGGCCATAGTCCTCCAAGAGAGATCTCCACTTGGGCCGAGTTGCTTGGCGTGATTTTGTTCTACGTGACTAATTTTGCCTATTTTATTAAGGATAAATCGGTAGGAACGATGTGTAAGTCTCTATAGGTACTTACTTGCTCATAAGTTAAATACTTAGGTACCTACCTATTAACTCCAACGTAAGCATGTGGACGGTGAAGGTATTCAGTTCCAATAATAAAATATGCGGTTATTTTATTTTTCCTTGTTTATTTTTAGATTGGTGACATTTTTCATGTGAAGATTTTGTCTCGTAGTAAAAAAGTGAAAATGACGAGTTCTTACAAAGTTTTGAAATACAGTCGAAAGTGCGCCATTTTCTCCGTTTTGGCGGCAAGGGAGCGCTATATTTAGCTTATAGAAAGCTTGAATGGCTTGAATGAGTGGGAAATGAAAATAAGCCTTGATGCCAAATTAATTTATATATTTTATAATTTAAATATATAATTTTAGTTCGAGTCATTTGGATAAATCACTATTTATTCTTTATTTTGCTCGGATATATACAAAGAAACTTCAAGGCCACAACACTCCTTCCGCCTTCATGAGGCATCCATTTTTTCCGTCTCAAATGGAGTACCAATAGCACGTGTGTAAACTTGTGTTATTTTACAAATTAATGGAGGTATAAGGTAGGAAAGTAGATAAAACTATTAGAAATTCATTTTTCAAGGTTTTGGTGACTGATTTGCGCAGCGTTATAGGCAAACTACCGCTATGAACGCAGACAAGTTGAAAAAGATGCAAGCCCAGGTGCGTATTGGAGGCAAGGGCACCCCGCGTCGGAAGAAGAAGGTTGTTCATGCCACCGCCGCCACGGATGATAAAAAGCTGCAGAGCTCTTTAAAGAAACTGTCGGTCAACACCATCCCAGGGATAGAAGAGGTGAATATGATCAAGGATGATGGCACCGTCATTCACTTCAATAACCCCAAGGCCCAGGCTTCCCTCGCCGCCAACACCTTCGCTATTACCGGCCATGGGGAGAACAAGCAGATCACGGAGATGTTGCCTAGCATCCTCAGCCAGCTCGGTCCCGAAGCCCTCACGCAACTCAAACGGATCAACTCGACTGTGTCGGGGTAAGTTATATTCAGGACAGGAAGCTATCATGACCTTCATTTTTACTATTTCCATAAGCTATGCCTTTTTGACTGGGTTTTTTTCTTGGTTTGCTGCTTGAATAAATTCAGCTGGGTGAGGTAGTGACTGTGTGTGTATTTTTGTAACATTACTTACACTCAATTTGGACTTGCTCTTTGAACCGGCGTTTTAGTCCATTCAGCCTGTAGTCCACACTCATTCTGTCACTCAAAACTCATACAGCAGTTCCAACAGAGCCGGGGCCAAGTGAGCATAGTCCCATCTTTTGCGACATTTTTTTAGATGCATTTCTTTTTAGTGACATTTCTGATCACAAGAGATCAGGAAGATACCAAGTTACCTCTCCTACGTGTAGTAGGCACCTGTCGTTGCGATGCATTTTTTTTCATCTTACGGTGACTAAATAAAACTCTGTCCACAGTGGAAATGCTGGGAAAAACACTATTGAAGAGGACGACGAAGTGCCAGAGCTAGTGGAAAACTTTGATGAAGCGAGCAAACAAGAAGTCACAACCGGCGATAAGCCCAAGGAGGGAAACTAGCTTATTTTATGTCTTAACTAGTCGCTTCTCTCAATGTTAATGGTAAGTACCTACATCGCGCATAGACTTAAACACTCAATAGTTCCCTCAGAAAAAAGCCATTAAGAAAAATTTACAAACAAATAATATATCGGGCAGTTCCCTCAAAAAATTTAGTTAAGAAACTTACACAGCGTTGTGCTGTCCAACTCCGTCACGTCATTCCCCTATTAATGGAACTGAACAAATTCTGTTAGTTTTTTGCGTTAAAAAATAATATTTCAGTTATAAGTTATAACACTACAATGAATAGTCTTACGTCCTAATCCTAGGTTAATCGCAATATTTACTTGAACTGAAACTGGTGGGAATATCTATATGAGCGTCTGTTTGTTTTTAGATCTTATCAGGGCTCAAGTCCCGAAAGCTTCTGGGGATCGAAGAGGCGAACGCTTCGTGTCCTTCCTGCCGTTCCATAACCAACTCCCAGTACGTCTCTGTACTGAATATATTGTTCTTTCTTCTTAAAACTTATTTTCTAATTTTTCAATAACTGAAACAGAGGTGATTGTGGTCCTGCTTGGATCATCCCTTCAAGATTAGTTCAATGCTCCCTTTATGCCGAGCGGAAACCTGCGTACGAAACGAATAGTGGAGTAGTCTCACTGTGAGACGTAACTATTTTCACGTTTATTCGAAGCGGACATTTCTTCATCAAAAAATGAGCCTCGTTTTTTATTCTGAATAGTTACCATTTCGGATTGTGAGCCTCTAAAAGGTGAGAAAATAGCTGAAATTCAGCACTAAAGCTATGTCTCTTAGGGTGGTGTATTAAAAATAGACCAATCGCGAAAAAGTATGTGTAGCTGAACGGAAGAGTTCCTTTTCGTATGTTTAAGAGTAATTTCTACACTATATAGGATTTTAAAAACATCAGAAATAGGAAATTGCAACTTTTTTCGCTTTCTGAAAATTCAACCACCTTCACCCATAATAATTTTGTACACAACTCGATGAGCTTTTGTCAGAAAAACTTAAACAGTCTTTTTAGTTTTCTCAAGAGCGGTAGCTTGCTCTTCTCTAAAACCGAGTTTCACCAAGTCCATTTCTGGGCAGGTTCAATGAAAGACTCCCACTGGAGATGAACAGCAACCGCTTCTGCGGGAATTATCGAAAAAGGCTTACCAAGGTTTCGTTCGATTTCGCCTTGTCTTACCTACGGTACTGAATGAGACTGGTAACTGCAATACCGCCATTGGCCGTGGCTGCTCTAAAAGCTGAACACAATGATGTGCTATTCGAACGCGAAACAAATGGCTGATAGTAGGACAATATGTTAACTATCTTTAGCTTTCACGGGAGAAAAAATACTTTCGAACGAGAGAAATGGTGTTGCAATTACCGGTCTCTATCGAGTATCGATTGTCTTACCTACGGACCCCCGAATAGGTATTGGAAACCTGTGTGGGAAAGTGATCCAATGTAAGGGCTAAATGTAAGTACCTATTTTTTTATTTATATTTTTCAGTAAAATAAGCAACTACCAAATAATGTGCTTAGGTCGGGAAGTTATGAGAACTTCTTATCTTCTTCTTGGATTGCCTCAAGGAATTCACTAGCAGCTTGCCGCACTCTGTCAACGTTCTCAGGAGTTCCATGCGTTTCTTCAAAAGCAACGAACTTCTTGAATAGGCCCTTCATTTTCTTAGGTGGCAGGCTTTGCGAAGTAGCCCTCTCCAAGATTTGTCTACGAAAAACGCGAGGCATTGAATTGACCATTAGTTATTGCAAGACGGGGGAAGAGGTTTTACAGTCCGATAAAGGGGGAGAAGCGGGGGGGGAGTTAGTCTTTGGGGGTGGCTAGGATTGTAGCATAAGAGGCAGTGACTGTAAAAGTCCATCGTATCAAATTTGTCTTTGATGTTAGTTGAATGATCTCTAACATTGCGAACCAAAGAATCAAACAGTTTGCAAGTTTACAGCAATGCAAGTAAACATATTGTTTACCTCGCCAGATCGATCCTGCCGGATTTGACCATGAGATCAACGTAGGCGCTCCAAACGTCAACTCGCTTTGGGAAAGCAGTCAACACCTGCTCGTAGAGAGTCTGACCTCGTTCACTGCTTCCAAACTTATTCTCGAGCTGAGCGAATCTCGTGATGACAGCAACATCTGCAAATTACACATGGTATCAACTTTCGGAAAAAAGAAAAGAACTTTTCCACAAATTTATAGGTAGTAAACGTAAAAACTGTACCAACTGAAAGCTAAGACTGATAATGGAAATCGATTTTTTTTTTTAATTGCGAGGGAAATCCTTGATGGACGCTACGGCCAGTGTGGGACTCGCCCATGGAATCAGTAATTGGTAAAATCAATTAGTTACTATTTGTGCACCTTTAAGCGCAGTGTTATACATTCATCTTCTTCACGTTTCCTCACAACCAGATATTTTTTTACGTAGTTATAAAAGTAGAAGACTCAAAGGTTGTACCAGATGACATGTTAAGTATGTTACAAAATTTGATAAATAATATTTTATACTTACGTTTGGAATTGGGTAAGGAAGACATAGCTCTCTGCAGAACCTTCCGAGCAAAATCAAGTTTCCCCAGCCTCATTAAGGCACCACCGACTTCCCACCAGACAGGCTCCGCCTCACCATACTTGCGTAGCATGGTGTTGCCCAGCTGTTCCGCCTCCAGTCCCGCACCAGCGTCCACAAGCATGGTCAGCTTATGCAAATGCACCTTGTAAGGATCATTGCACCTTAGCGCTTCATCTAGAACGCTCTTCTGCGACTCGGTAGTGCCATATAGTTGTTCCAAGTTAAGCAAAGCAAACCAAACGTTCAATTTCTCCTGCTCTTCCCTGAAGGAGATGACTTTTAAAGCTCGACGGGCCACGCCACGCGCCTTTTCAATCTCAGTATTCTAAAACAGGATGTGACACGTTTCATAAGTGACAACATAGTGGCCCTTAAAAGGAAGCTATGTCACAGACATCTTTAAAGGTGTCGACGTATTAACTACACATCAGATACTTTCTACAGAGTACCCCAACCAAACGTTAGAGGTATATCAACATATCAGCCGTCGGATCTATCACCACAATTCTCGAGCACCCTCTTTGCACACATAACGACTACAAACTAAAAAGGCACGAACCTCAAGATGATGGGCCATGTACTGCAGCCAGACGGCGGAGTCATCAGGCCTAGCGACCACGAGACGGTCAAAGTCATCGGGGGATTGCGGAGGGCGCGTGGGGTCCACCAGCTGCTGCTCCCTGCTACGCAGCCGCTCCTCCGTCTCCCGCGCCTTTTCTTTTTTCTCAGTACCTGACAGCCTTTTTCGTTTTTTCTTCTCAGATACATCAACTTCTTCCTATTTTATTAAAGCCGCGTATTAAATTATGAGCATATACGAGATTATTACTAATCTACATTAGCAGGTTGGAATAACACTAAGATCGTGCACAAAATAGATATCAATTTTTGGGGGGCTTCGTCCCGGAGCGGAGGTTTCCATGATAAGTCTTTGAAAAATATCTGTCATTCTACTTGTCATACTGTGGTCGACCCTAATGCCCCAACTTGGGATTTTGTTCAATTTTTTTTATGCAGATTCAGGGGGATCACATATCAAGGAGAAAAAGTGAAACGATACACTTGTTGGTCATCAGCTCAAGCCCATCACTTCACTGTAGTGGATAACTAACTCATTACATCTATGTACCTCTTCGTCAGAAGATGATTCAATCTCAGCAGCACGACTCCAGGCCGTCCGCAGCAGATGAGGGTTCTCAGCCACTGACCAGTCGAAGGCGACGTCTAGTGCCGCAGCCGGCTCTTCCTTCACTTCAGGCACTTCGCTGTCCGAATCACTTATATCATTCTCTGGCGCAGTGGCAAAATCATCTACAAGGAAACAAATCACTTAGCGTCACGAAAAAAATTTGCTCTGAACATTGGTCTTCCTTCATAGGCTTGGAAATAATTTTTAGGAAACAACAAATAACTGAGAAAATTCGCATTATCCCCATTTGAGGCTGCTTTTCTCAATTGTTACTTCCTATTCGGTAAATTATCTCCAAACATCTGGAAGATAACTGAGAAATAAACAAATGTCCGCTAACACTACCTACGTTGGGTCCAATGTGAGGCTGGCAATTCAGCACGCATGTCTTTAATAGATGATGATCATTGATCCGTACCTCTTAAAGCCCAACTTACCTTTCGAGTCGCACTCAGACTTCACTTCAGAATCAAAATCCTCTCCAACAGTGTTGATGACAAGGGGCTGAGCCTCTTCATCAGACAAAACCTCCTGCTTGATGGGGTTAGGCTCTATCCCTGACCCTGTTTTCACATACTCTATTGAAACGTTCATTTCTGCATCTTCACCATTCTCATCCACTTCTTTAGTGTTATCGTCTTCTGTTTCCGAATTTTCCTGAGCATGATCCAAAGTTTTGTCCAACTTTTGCCTTTTCGGAGAAGACGCAGCACCCTTGCTAGCCATCCGCCGTTCCGTCTTTCTCACGATTTGTCGATCTATTCCGATCAGTCTTGATTCCAACCTGATAGATTAGAAAATAATACCCAACAGTTCAAACCTGTCTTTTTTCTTCTTATCCAATTACGCCAATTAAGCAAAATTTGATTGCGATAATTTTGAATATTTCCGTTGAAAAACCAATACACAGTGACTGAGAAACCAGAAGAATTCAACCGGCATGACACTTAGAAATGAGCAATAGCTTACCTAGCGTACTCGACTCAGATCTTTGTCAGTGCAGTTTCGACTTCTAGTGGTGGAAGGCGAAATTTCTAAACGCCACTCTACTGGCAACTATACCTCAGACTCCACTCACCTGTGCACGCATAGTCTGGTCATTTCTCCCACACAGTAGGCAGCCTCATAAGTGGCCAAGTCATTGATGTGTCTTCGTGTCGGGATGAACAAGAGCTCGCGGGAGCCAGTGGCATCAGCAACCACCACGTCAGGGCAGACGTGTACCACCTTCGCCCGCACCAATGCCCTCGTCTCAAGTTTTGTATGTACCACTTCTAAACACCAATGAAATGTTCTCATTTAGCTTAGGTAACACACTGATAGTTTTTTATTTACAGCACTAGCTAACATAAGAAGGCATTACATTTTAGGCTTGGCTTGGAATACCAAGTATATAAAACCAGAAACAGTTCCAATGTAAGTTACCTTCCAATTAATCACTGAAAGAAGTACAATTACCATTATTCTGAAAAGGCTGCACCCAAACTATGCGGTCCAGATAGTCTACCCACACCACACGCCCAGTGATGTCAGCCGTCGCATCAAACTTGGCCCAGCACCTCGCCTGCACAAGTTTAGCTGATTTGAGTTTCAGAACAGTGGGCGAGCCTTGGACTGTGCGGAAGGCGGTCGCCTCCACCGCCTGTCCCAATTCAATGCCAGCCAACAAGCAATTTTTCTTCCTCTTCATTTTCAACTGAATAGCTTTAATTTCTGCGAGGAAACAGGCAACATCTTTTAAGCTTGACTGAAAAAAAAAAATAAAAAAAAAATAACATCATGGTACACGAATGAAAACTGCCCATCATTTAGTATTTTCCTGTTCAATTACCAAAATATGCACTAACCATGTAATGATGATCCCAGACTGTCTCGAGTTTGGACGAGCAGATTATTTTTTTTGTCGTCACTGTTTTGATTTTCGCAAGCACCACCTGAAACTCAGTGGGTGAATGCTTCTTGTCGGTGCTGACGTCGAGGAATGTGACGTCTGCGGAATGCGGTACCACTAGACTCAGTTCTAGCTGATTCCCATCGCCTGGAAGGTAAATACATGGAACTATCGCCCCCCTTTCCAGTTGTCTACTGTTCTTGAGCTTTTCCTGAAAACAGGGTCATGATAATAATTTTTCAGTAATGAATTATAATTGTAGTAAAGAACCGACTACGAACCGGAAACCAATAGACGTCAACAAACTACTGGCAAGTTGTCCAGTCTCAGTCAAATTCAGAGAAAAGCAATCAGAAATTAAATATTTTGGATCACTGACGATCTTGTTACTCCACTGAAGGAAAAGTTATCATAATAGCGCGACAACTATTTGTCAAGAACACCGCCATGGGCCGTTCTCATAGACGGTGGTGAAGTATTGTAGGGCAACCGAATAAAACTAACCTCTACCTCGAATCATCGTGACTATAAGACAAAACATGCCCTACAGCGAAGGCCGAAAAAAATTAATAAAGAAGTAAAAAGTAGTTACCTTGTAGAAGGCAGAAATGGTAGGGTGGGTGGCCAGCAAGCTCGCGGGATGTCTAAGCGGATCCACGTGAACACAGAAAACAGAAATACTATCTCCCTCAGAGTAAACGTCCATCAGTTGGGATGCGATGCCCTTGTTGCTTGATATCAATTCCCGGGGCAAGAAACCTTGAATGAAAAGATGTTAGGCTTTACAATTCGTAAACACTGCTGGCGGGGAAGAATAAAACAGTAGTTACGATCAACTCCCTGTCACCTTTCTAGCTGCATACCACCACATCCGGTTAACAGTTAAACCTTGGTTTGATTCGGTTTTTACTTTCTCGCTAGCCATATATGGCGAGAAAGTATTGTTTTCGTGCAAAATTTCGAAATTGAGATTTTGGGTTTCCCATGATCCTGGGGGTCCCCTGAGTCCAAAAAAGTGGTTTCTGGAAAAAGTCTGTCCGTCCGTCAGTCCGTCAGTCCGTCAGTCCGTCAGTCAGTCCGTCAGTCAGTCCGTCAGTCCGTGCAGTGCTCTAGCGCCTATACCGTTCTTCCGATTTTGATGAAATTTGGTATGGACATGTCTAAAATTACTGCCGAGGGGCATTTTCAAGGATTTTTTGATTGCTCAAAAATTGCGGCCGCGATTGTCAAAAAACCGCCAAAATAATTCAAAAATCGTGTTTTTGGTTAGTCGGACAAGCGCCGACGGTACACTTTTCAATCTATAACACTGAAAATTGGTAAGTGTGTTGACAAGTAGATGCTTCGAGGTCATTTTCAACTAAAATTGAATTGGTTGAAAATTACGGCCGTTCTGGACCAAAGTTCGATCCTTTCGGCGCCATTCACATATATTGACCGATTGTTATGAAATTCGGTACATTTGTTTAAAACTACGTAACTTAAACATTTGTCGAACAGAATTTTGTTATCTTGAAAATTACGGCCGTTTTTGTCAAAAAAGTGTTGAAAATGAGTTGAGAATGAGAAACCACGTTTTTGAATGGTCGGAACGCATTTGGGACTACAGTAATAGAATGACAGCCATGAAACTTGGTAGAAGTGATCTCAGATAGATGCTCTTGGGTCATTTTCAACCGATTTTGGATTGCTTAAAATTTACGCCCGCAAAAAATTATCAAAAAAATCCCCCCACCCAAAAAAAAAAAAAAAATCATACGGGGCGAGAAAGTTAAGTGCGACTGTTGTCGGACCCTTTATTACTATTAAGCTCGCATTTTCAAGCACTCCCAACTAAGAACAATGAATACTTCGAATGGTCAACGTGCCGTTACTGCTGGGTTTGTCCCCCTACCCTTTTAGTAACTAAATTAAGTACCTTGACATATTACGTCCGTTTGAGCCTGAACGCCAAGGTAAAGGCCTTCGTCAGCGACGTACGATATCGTAGCCGGGTACTGGAAGCCAACGTTCATGCACTGGGCAACGTCGCTATTGCAAACCAAAGACAGCGTCAATGTTCCAGTCGCATCAGCAACCACATAGCATCTTACCTAGAAACATGAAAACACAGCATTATTTTGCAAAAGGCTCTCACTTCGACCGCTTTTTATGACAAAACTTTTGCAAATCTATGCCAAAGTAATACAACAAGGGATGCTGAGAGTTGTGTTCTTGAAATTAGAGGATAATGTATATGGAACTCAACACTGAAACTGAAAAAAAAGAAGACAGATTAGGATACACTTTTTGATGAAACTGTTGGATTTGTGTTGTGATTTTACGATCGAGTAATTCTGGAGTGACAAAAATAACTCGATCGTAAAATCAAAACACAGCCAACTACTGACGTTAAAAAGACACGTCACATTTCAAAACATGAATCTCCAACAATTTCCTCAAAAAATGGGAAGAAAAACAAACAAAAACAAACAGGATTGTGTGGACAGTCTTAATGACTACTCTTTTTTTTTTTAACGCGCGACGTTCAGAGAACATATGCGCCGATGAGTTGGTTTATTAGATGTTTTTGGCTGAAGCCGAATATGAGTGGGCCGAAGCCAGTTTAGTAGTGGGCCGAAGCCAGTTTAGTAGTGGGCCGAAGCCAATACATCCATGTCGGAAGCGGAAAATTTTTCCGTTCCGCCGGGATTCGAACCCGGACCTCTCAGGACACAAAGCGGACCCCTTGACCACTCGGCCACTGAGAGGCACATGACTACTCTAATGTTACCATGTACTTACTAATTGTCCGATCTGATACGAAGGACTCCCCCCACGTCTTACTTTGCTGGTCTCAATCTCTTCCACACGGCCTCCAAAGAATTCTACGAAGACTTTTGAGCCATCGACTCGCAAAACTGTCCCCAGGTACGCTGTACCCGCCTGAATGTTCGTTTTCTCTGTGAGGATAGGATTTGTCTTCAAAAGTGAAGGCTTCAAAGTTAGCCGCACTCTTTCATCTGAATTCCTTATGGCGAGTACCTAAAAAGTGGCCGACATGAAGGCGGAAAAGTAGATTACAGAACTAGTACCACTAATGAGCTAACTTTATACAAATTTTTTGAGATCTTGTCTAGGAAACTGTTCACTGTTTTGAAATACAATGACTAGCTATGCTTTCTATGCTGAAAGTCCTGTGTTGTTTGTTTCCGTTCCTTGGTGATACATTTCTGAGTGTTAAATCCCAATATAATAAAAAAGACACATTTGAAAACAAAACTTTTCTGACAGTTTCTCAAGAAAGATGCCCAAAAAATTATCCTGGTGTCATTTTAAATTTTACAGTAAAGACGCCTCTTTATTAAAAATCACATAAGTAGAAGATTCATAATATTTACCCGTGCTTTCACCATCTGGCCAGGTCTGAATTTAGTGGAGTAGTTGCCAGTAAGACTGTCAGTGACATGGGCAGAAGGGACGAATCCTTTAACATAACGACTCAGCTCCACCGTGCAATATTTCCTTCCCACCACCGCCATCCTACAATTCACCATTTGGCCCACCCTCAGCTCGTTCTTAGAGTAGAGCTGATCTCTCAAAGACTCCCTAAAAAGAAATATTCTTAGTAACTTTCGCTGAATGGGGAGGCAAGACAAACCATCTAATAATACTCTTTTAAATAACTTACTTGTCAATTGCTCCGAAGTACCAACGGCTAAGCCGCGACGGTCTTTCAATACGAACAAGTGGAAGAACTGATCCCACCGGATACAACTCCTTTATTTCAGCTTCTTCAGCTATGATCTTTTCATGCTCATTTATTTTGTTGACTGGTATGAAGCACTTTTCTTTCCCAGACGGTCGGTCAATTTTACCAATTAGACCACGTTTACTGGAGCGCACGACCTGAGCGTAAACATGAAGTAAGTGTTTAATAACAGTGTTTTCTGGACTAGAATGCCGCCTCTCTGGTGCAGTATAAACTAAGCTAAATAACAATGACAAGAATTTGACATTGACGTACTGTCCTAGTAGTATAGATATTTTACCTTCACATTTTTCACCAGACTCCCAAATGAAATCCCCCAAGTAGGTTTCTCTTGCTCGGTAACCCTGAAGAACGGGTAATTGAGTACAGGCAAGACATACAACAGCGTTCCGTCCAGTTCTGACCCCTCCGGATATTCGTGAATTGTATCGAAAAGCATCCGTAGGTGGTTTGCATGTACGTAACCTTTGATGTCAGGCCCAAACCCTTTGAGGGCCACCTCCAATCCACTTTTGAGATCCTAAATATGAGAAATTAGGTTATCAAGCGCGCCTTCCATCTGACGGTTAGTTACATGTCCAAAGTTCAAAAATCTACTACCAACTAAACCAAAGAAATTTCCAATATAGTTAGGAAAACTACTGAATACTACTGAATGAGAAAAAATTACTTACTCTTGTCACCATAAGTTTCCAGCGGAAGCCAGGGACGAAACAAATGATCGGAAGTTCGCTGTCGATATCCGAAAGGCTCTTATTACTTATCTTTGAGGACAGCTGCACGGTGTGGTGATCAGAACTGACAGATTTCAGTGCAACACGGACGAGCCGTCCCTCACAGTAAGAAACATCGGGAGGTGTGTTATCACGGAGTAAAAAAGCTGTGACTTTCGGAATTCCTAAGTCTACGACGTAGCCATGTTCTTCTAAACTAACGATGGACCCGGTTAAAATCATCCCCCTTTGTAAGAAACGAGAAGAAAGCTTTGAATTTACTTCTTTTGGATCCAAACTGGCCTTAAATTTTAAAAGACTATCATCACACTTTTCTAAAATTACAACTGGGAACTGTTCACCCATTTCAAATATTTCCGACAGGGCAGGAACCTGAAACAAAAAAAAAAAATGAGCTGTTGAAGTTCTCGTCTTCTCTTCAAACTACAATGAAGTCGTCACGAAGTTGTATACAGAAGACTTACTTAAAGATTTTATTCGGCTTATAAACTATGTCCTGTTTATGTAGTCTTTAGCACTATTTTCATCCTGTAATTTGAGAGAGAGACCAAAGCCCGGTGATGTTACTTCTACAGACATCTGTAGTGTAGGTGCCTACTACACTGTTTTAAGAGTGGGCAGGGCAGAAGCCAAACTTGAAAAATGTGCATATTATGGTATTCCAGATGAATTATTCCTAACCCGCTTACCTCACAGTCCTGCTTTCCAATCATGGCTGTAAATTGACTGCTAATGTTCACAGCGCTTACAATAGCTCTCATATTGCCCGGAAGTGAAAGCTGCACACTTAGATCAGTAATTTTGTCAACGCAGCCAAGGATGACAACACCTGGTCGAACATCTCCGGGTTTCAGGTCTTTAACTGCAACCGCTTCCAATATTTTCTCCGAAGCAGAAGAACTTCCTTTTTTAGGTCGACTTTTGCTGTGTTTCCTCTTTACACCCTTTGTTTTCTTTGCTTTAAAAAGCTGGAACATAAAAATATCAAGAATAGGTACTTAGGTAGGAACCTAGACGATAGCCGAATGGTCTACAATCTAATTGGGATGTGTAGAATTCGGTCAAGCTGGAATACCAAGAGAGGGCCGTATCCCCTCAAAACTGTCCATCCCTCCCTACTAACGAGACGTCCGGGAACGCATCGTATGTGGTCGGTATAACTGCAACTATTACGGGACTGGATAGTATAAGTACCTATACCTATAGGATTCAGACCCGTAACATAGGGCATTTAGGTTTATTCATTACTAATGAATAATATATCATGAAGTATTTAATTTACTTATACTAGCTAGCTAGATTCAGTATATTTTACATAATAAATATGGTATTTTTAATTTACTTACGCTGAAATCGGCATCAACCGACCTCCACTTCTTCGGCTTTACACCTCCACGAGGAAAACATTTGTCTGGAACCGGAGCCCTACGACAAATATATCGGGTAACATTTCCTACATCAAGGCAAAAGAAATAACAGCTTGATGCAAGCAACGCGCAGCTTATATAATACGCTATTTACCTTGCCATTGCCGCAGATTTTACTGAATTTTACTTTATTACAGAAAAACTGAGCCACATGGTTTGCTTAGTTTTGTGATTTGTGATTTACGTCGTGCCATTCGTACTGGTCGTGGTTACAGACAGAGCTATTCTGCTCCCACGACCGTCGAACTTTTAGCGGTAGTGTGGTAGTGATTTTTAAACTTTTCAACTGACGACTTCAAGCAAGTTTTAATAAAAATAGATTATTTTTCAATTATTTTACAATTAAATAAATTCATCGCTAGGAAGTCCATACCTACTACTACTATCTACATTAGACAAGAAGTAACGATAAATGGATAGAAGCGCTTTTTCGCGATTTCTTGAGTTGAGTGTGTCGTTAAGTACGAAGATAATGATCTCTCTGATCAAAGATTTCCACAATCGTGGCCTTTGTAAGTACTTCTTTGTATCCACCTCTACCTACCTGCGTAACTAGGTTCACTACGGAACGGAAATTATTAATTGAAAAATAAATATAGGTATTATACCTACCTACCTAGGTACCTACATCTACATCTTACAGTTTAGACATTAAAGGCTTGCTGTAAGAAACAACTGAATTGTTCTGTATATTTACTCTATCTTAGCTTAAAATCACAGAAAATAAATGCTAAAGCAGTCACAAGGTAAGTAGAGCCCATCAAATTTAGCAAGGACCAGCTAGCAAAGAGGAGTAGGGGTCTCAGACGAGGACCCTAAGCTATGAAAGACATCATCAGTGGGTACAGGTACCATCTTGGGCCGATTTCTTAGGAGCAGAAAAAAGAGAACTAGAACACAACTGGTCGCTGATAATGCCAAGACGACGGCAATCCACCAAACTTCATAATTCGTCGAACTTTCTGGAAAAATAAACGATGACTTAAGAGATGATAAGCAAGTCTATACGCAAAAAAAAAGATGTAGGTATGACATATTGACGCATGCCCAGGCAAACATCAGGCAAAGAGGTTTTTTTATCTTTGAATACCTAGCTACGTAGAACATACCAAAGAAAGTAAAAAAAAGGAAGGAAGGTGCCTGAGCAGGGTTACCTGGAAAAAGGATAGGCTGGTGTACCTACCATGGTTCCTACTACAATGTATATATGATTATATTATAATAATATTGGATATTAGGTACCAGGGCTTACCTCTATAATCTAAACAGGCAGGAACTACAGTGAGCGACACCTGTTTCGAGGCTCTATGCCTCGCGTCCAGAGCAAAGCAGACATATACGCCGCTGTCACTTGGCTTCGCTCGGGGAATATACAGTTTGGACGTGTACAGCTTGTCAGGACCGTCATGTGTTACGCTAGCGTTTAAAAACTGAAAAAAGAAAGAATACATTTGAAGGTAGGTTTAAGAAGATGGTACCAACTGATGAAGAAAATGTTGACCGAAGTGAACCACATGAAATACTTCCCCCACCCCAAGAGTGGAGAATCTTTGGAGTCTTTAACCGCGAGATCCTCAGATTTTCAAGTTTTGTATAACGATTTTTCTATTCTTCTAGCCAAAAACATTGATGTAGAGATCAGCTTTACCGACGTAAATCACTCATTCCTCGGCAGGGAACGGAACTACGAAAAAGAGCCAAGCTCTCCCTACTCTGCTAGCTAACCCGACTGGGTGGTTATTAAATCACTAAACGAGCCTCTCAGTGGCCGAGTGGTTAAGGGGTCCGCTTTCTGTCCTGAGAGGTCCGGGTTCGAATCCCGGCGGAACGGAAAAATTTTCCGCTTCCGACATGGATGTATCGGCTTCGGCCATTTCATCTTCGGCTTTGGCCAGAAACATCTAACAAACCAACTCATCGGCGCATATGTTCTCTGAACGTCACGCGTTAAAAAAAAAAAAAAAAAAAATCACTAAAGGGTGACTTAAAAAATAATAATCGGGCAGTTCCCTTAGAAATAAGGTACGTCAGTAAATATCCATTACAAGGCATCTTGTGTTTTTACGCGTTTAAGTAGTATTCTATGAATATGACGATGGAACAATGAACGTGTATGCTTACCTGGTAGGGCACACCACTGATGGTGACAACTGGTTCGGTCACGTGGTCAACTGAAGTGACAAAGCGCGCCCATACTATATGTGGGAAGGTGACACTCCGCACGCGGCATCTCAGCACGGCTGTTTGATTTTCGAATACTGTCTGGTTATCTACTAAAACCCCTTCAGGCAAAACTTGTATTGATTCCGTGCGGTAATCTGAAACAGAAATACGTAGGGGGAAATTTTTCAGGTTCTAGGATTCTGGCTATTAAAACTGGACCCCTTATCCGGTCGGCCAATGTGCCACACTACAAACAGCATTATACCTAAAACTTCAAGGGAGGATTTCACCACTTCGCTTTAGTATACTATGCGTATAGTGCCTCCTATAGAACAGGTCTACCTTATCGCATGTTTAGCTTTAGACAAGTCCAATGGCACCATAGTATACTACAATAAAACAATCACAGCTACTTTTTAAAAAAATCTAGTTTGGTAAGGTGTTACCGACGATAGCACAAAATTCCTCTTCAATTTCAGCATTAGTAGATTTTTCTCATCTAGTTCTAAAGGTAAACATTTAAAAATATGTCTGGAGAATTAATGAATAGGCTGAGGTGGCGCAACATCAAACATTAAGGAACGGACAGGAAAATGAGCGGCAGAAGCAAAATATTCTGAAGCTTACTTATCTACCTCTAACTTCTAGCTGCACCGTCCGATTGACTCGAAACTTGCGCATCATGTAGTTCTTATGGAGACATCTGTAAAGGCCACTATCTGATTCAGAGGGATCAGATATGGGAAGTGTGGAACCAGTGCACAGCTTGGTATGGTTACGGCAAAGCGCAAATTGCCACGCAGCGTCTTTAGACAGATCCTCGCACGCAGTCAGGCTCAGTCCGTACCCACACTTCTTAAAACAAAAACAACAAACGACTTTATAGTATAGGTCACGAAGTCATTTAAAAGCAACCTAAGACATTACACGAAAGCAAATTTACCTTGTATTCCCATATGATATCATCGACTCTAGAGCCAGCCTTCCCACTCAGTTCATGGCACCTGAGTTTTATGGGATGATTGGCTTCAGTAACGACGTGCAGTTCCATTTCGGGTGCCATATCAGACTCAATGACGGTATAGGGGGGAGAAAACGGCCAGCAGCTGTGATCTGCTATCAGTCCTAGACCAAAGTAGACAAGAAAGATCCTCCACGTCGGAGAGCTGGGCATCCTTTACTCCCACTACTCCTACTGCTGAAAAAAAAAACTAGGGGTGTAAATCATGGGGCAGGTATAATTCACAAGTTTTTAGAGGCCACCGATTCCATCCATTTATAATTTTTATGATCAACACAATCACGTCTCAACTACTCATTCAGATCATACCTACTGTGTACCAACATAAAACAATAGGCATAGGGCACCAACCTAATATTAATTTTCCTCATCTATATAGTGCAGAATAGGGGACTGAAGAGTACACAATCCATTTAAATAAAAAGAAAAGAAAAAACAAAAAAGATATCACACGCTGGCTGTGTGCGAAGGGACGTTGGGGTATTTTAGCCCAGCAGAATAGGAGTGTCCTTTCACAGAAAGAAGAAGAAAAGCAGTGTGGAACGTCTTGAGAGAGGAATCGGCTGTTGATAGATAAAGTGCCGACGAGGAGCAGCCGGTCCTATGGTGGGAGGAGAACCAACAGCAAGCAGCCCAAACAAAATGTCACATTAATTACAAATTGAGTGCTTTCGTTTATGTTCAAGTCCAAACAATGTGTTGTTTCAAACTGGCAAAGCAACACAGAGCACTTTTGACAGGCTGAGCCCATACGAGCTACGCAAGTGGGAAGAGCGCCCTTATTCTTTTTTGGCCATAAACAAGCGATAAGAAAAAATACTAATCGGAGAAGTTTATCCTCAGAACAAAATAATCAGAACGTTCTGATGGGATTCGGAATTTCCCCAAGAAAAGCCTTCCAGCAGAACATTAGTTTGGAAGGTAAACATCCATAACAAACATAATTTTTATTACAAACAGTGCAACATAAGGAATTGTTTCATATCGCAGCGCCCGAGTTGAAATATCCATTAAGGAAGGAAAATAACGAGGAAGTTGATTAGGAGGCCTCCTCATTCCCAGCTTTTAAGCCTGAGCCCAGCCTGACGTTAGCGGGCCGAGAACAACTCGCGATAGGAGTCCGGACAGCGGCAGCGTTATCAGAATGTAGCTATTATCAGTCAGGTATTATAACCTACCTCTCTGTCCGGCACTTTTACATGGATATTCTAGAAGTATCATGCTACATGCTATTTAACCATGATTATTAAAAATAACAGACATAGGTAGGTACACTAACAGGACCAACATAGGCGTCGGCAGCGAGGGGCAGCCCAGAAAATTCTAGATAGACAGTAATGTAGTCGTAACGTAGGTGTACACATTTTATAAGTTCTCGCCGGTTAGTTCAATGAGAGCAAATTCAGTCATACTACCAACTGAAATGTGAATTATCGTTGCTAAACTCTATAAGAGCATTGTGACCACCTTTTAAAAGTCTTCATTTTCGAGAAAGCCACTTATTTTTTTCGTAACTGTCAGCCAAGAATGAGGTGGACTATAGGAGGGGGGGGGGGGGGGGGGGGGAGAGAGAGGGGAGATGCAGTGATGCCGTGTTCATTAACCTATAATTATCATTCGTTTCTCACTGCCTGTATCTACTGTCATCAGAAGTATTGTAGATCTACAATAGCTGACAACAGGAACGTACGTACGTGTATGCCTAGTAGGAAAAACTAACTTTTTGGGAACAGATGGAGTAGGGATTTATTCTCTTGGCTGGCTCAGAGACTCACCCAGGGGAAATATGACAAGGTGATAGGTATATAGGGAGAGATTTAGCTTATCTCTGTTTACAATGGATTCTGTTGAGTAAGATTTATTGAAACTTTGATAGCGAGCTTACTGCTACTGATTTACCTCAGCTATCTTTTTATGCCCTGCGTATTTTCAGCTGCAACGAATCAACTATATCTTTTTGCTACCGCAGTGAGAGCCTAGAATAGAAATATTTTTTTGGCTAGTGACAATGGCGCCGCCTCAAGTGGAGAAGGTATAGGATGCCGTAAATCTACATCTACACTCAATTTTCTTCTTTAATCTATCACTCATTTACATTTACAATGTCCTAACCCCACAAAGATGCATAAGTTTTACAGAAGCTCTAGATTCAAGATCTAGGTGAAAATTCTCCAGTCAAATACGAGAAGGCAGTTTATGTTTGTTCTTCGCTACATGAATTTCATCACCTACCTACCCTAAATTCAGCTAAAATGTTTTCTTTACGAGTCAGAATGAGTAAAAAGAGACAGAAAAAATTTCTTACAACCTACCTACATACCTATATAATTAGGTACTTGTAGTAGGTAGTTATAAATAAATACCTACCTATATATAAACTCACCAGGTACTGGATTGGTACCGTTGTTACCATACAACAGTCTGTAGCATGTTTTATAGACAAATGTAATGAGACATCTGCATCACACATCGAACATACTGCGATGGGGTTCACACTCAACTGAAAGACTCGTATAGCTCTTATCTCCCTCGGCCCCTCACATCCGTCACAACATTACATCAACTTGAATGTTCCCGCGCTTTCCTTAACATCCTACAATGCCATGGTCTCGCAAGCCTATGTTTTTCCAGGGGGTATGAGTGAAAAAGGAAAGGTATGGAAATGGTTAAAATTCTAGTAAGTAATACTTACTAGTATACTAATTATTTCTTATTATTACTGCACTGATTTGTAATATTTCTGCCTACATGCACCTACGGACACCTACACCTATATGGTAATAGAGCTCTGTGGATTGGATGGATGAGTTCCACAGACCACTGCATTAGGGCAGGGTGGACTCACAAGAGTGAGATACGCTATGCTGCCATAGATTTTAGAATAGATTTTTAAACTATAAGAATTCTAGAGTCTACAAAATTATAACCGATGCGTACAGGCACGCATTCTGAAACCATAATGCCGGCTGAAATCGCAAGTCACTCCATCAAATTAGGTTTTTTTGGGGGGTGGGAACCTCTTCTTACCCCAAAGAGGTTTCATTTGTTGATGAACCTCGAAATGATTCTCACAGGCTTCATCATTGGAATTTCACTCCTGGTAAGTTTCCTCTATTTTGTCCCATCAAACCTGACTTACCTACCACATTCTATCCGTGCAGCGTCACATTTTATTCTGACGTAAAGTTAGGTAATTATTATTTTTAATTTTTCATAGGAACAGGCAAGAAGTATTTCAATATAGGGAAATATAGGGAATCACTTTGGACCTTTTATATTACAACAGGTATTGTCGGCGAGTGATTCTCCGCAACCGAACGAGGGAGTATCACTTCCACCCCTTCACTATCCTGCCAGCCTTAAAGAGCTCCAGTTTTTCAACTCCAAAACGGGTAGTTATTTCTACCACTACGACACAGGTAATTCTGACCTCCGACTACAGATCTGTTGCCAAACCTTAAGCTGGAAAGATTTATCGGGTAAGGCAAAAATATTTTTCAAAATTAAAAAATATTATAGTTTTCCAGGTAAGTTGTCATTAAAAGCCATTTTAGCGGTACGACTTTAGTCGTAACTGTGATATTCCTTACACTCTTACCATTTCAAGCGACTGATTTTCAGGCAGCAACGGTCCCTCATCATTCCGGGGGGAGCGTCGCGATGCAGCAGGGGTCGTGTCAGGATACTTTGGATACATTGATCCTGATGGAGTTTTGCGTCTCACCCATTACACAGCAGACAATAAGGGCTACAGGTCTTCTACTACACTGCGTTATCTCCAAATTCAAGACTCTGAAAACCAACAACAGTGACACTGTAAACAGTACCTTTTGTCTGCCCGTTTCACACTTGAATAGGTGGTCCTCGGACGATGAGGACTTGGCTCCTATCATAGCTGATTGCAAACGAGTTTAGTGCGTTGTTGTCAAAAACAGGTAGATACAATAAGGGGTAGGTACCTAAATGTTAATTTCTCTGCCTAATGGTAGGTACCTACCTAGGTACTTACAGTGACATTTTTCGAACGACTCAGTTGTTATTCTTATGACTTAAGTGCATATTCAGGTACAAGAGCGTATAAAAACCAGAACCACAATTTGTTCTCTATGGGATAACAACTAGGTTATAAAATTTTTAGATTTCACACCGACAATAATTGTTGACAATGCACTATGTACCTACCCGTAAACAAACTGTCGGCCATGCTTTTTCCGCTTTTTGTACAGATCAAGTTAACAACTTTTATAATATAAATACTTTAATAATCACAAAATATTCAATAAAGTGAATAATTTTTATATAATGTTACATTTTTTAATATAATTAGATGGTGAATGACAGAAAAAATTTGAGCAAATCACTACGTCAGCCATTCACCATTCTTGTTTACAGATACATGGACGCCTTTAATTTTTTGCATGTCATATCACTATCTGTTATCGAAAAAGTGATATCTACTGAGCAAGTGGTAGAGTTTGATTAGCTGCCAGATTGAAGTTGGTCTCTAGCCATTAAAATGTAAGTTGGCTCCTAGTAACTACCCTGTAAACCAGAAGGGGGTTCACCAAATAAATCATGCTTATACCTACGTGTCAAAAAAAAGTCTAGTAAGTAGGTACCTACTAGTAAGCTCTGTATTTATCCTACTAGTGAAGCACCTAAAGCTCCATCCCACTTTTATAATCGGCGACAACCTCTGAGCTTATCAGAAGTGTAGTAGAAAAGGGGGTGGTTGGTACGCAGTGGAACTTACAGTTCTCACCGCTGCCGGTGGATAAGTAGGTACCTACTTATTTAGGGTTGGAAGTGCTTAGTTGATAACTTTTAAAGGTAAAGGTCTACTCATCGCACTTCCCGGTGCACCAAGCGGCAGAGTGAGCCGTCGCTAGAGGTAAATCCCAGGGGTGTAAGCAGCAGCCGCCCTTCGGGCGGCTGTTCCATATATATAAAAATATCCTCTAGTCAGTGCGACCCGTAACATGGTGCACCAAGCGGCAGAGTGAGCCGCCTCTATAGGGGAATCATTGTGGAAAATGAAAAATTCGAACCCCATCCGCCAGTCAACGAGCCAAGAAATCTGTTATTGCCTCATTGGGAACAAGTAAGAAGTACATTCCGAAGTAGTCGCAGTGTCGTGCGACAATCGGAAGCAAGTATCGGCAGAAGTGCGATGAGTAGACCTTATCCCTTTTAAATAGTCGGGTTGCGGGATTTTCCCTTAAATACCCACACTATGACTTATGAGCTCCTCACATTGATTACTTCCAATCACGAGCCCGGTCAGCTGCGACTTTGTGGTTAAGTACTTCAGAAGTAAATTACGCATAGCAAAGCGGTTCTCTGATGTGCCTCATTTTTAGGGCGGACGCATCGGTAGAACTGAAAGTGGGAGACTTGGCCAGCGCCGATGTCGATGGGATCCTGTACATTTCGGATGATATCAGTGGAAAATCGGCCCCGGAACCTCTGCGAGTGGCACTTGTAGCCGCAAGTGCTCTTGATAAAGCATTTGCCAAAAACATCACCATCACTCAAGTGTCATTGCCCGCTAAGAGACTCATATTCTCTCCCGTGGGGACTTTGACTGACTATGATGATGTTCGAAGCTTCGGGGAGGCTGCGAAGAGTGGAATGAAGAGAGCAATTGCAGCTGGCGTGAAGGCTCCTCTTTTGGTTTTACCGGAAAGTTCGGAGTTCCCTCATGCTGATTTAGTCACATTGCTGGGGTCACTTGAATCACTTTATGTGGTAAATAACTTGGTTGGATTCTTGGGGAGACAAATCCAGCCATAAGTACCATTTGGTGGACCAAAATTTGGTTGGTTAGCAACCTCGAAAGAAATCAGTGGGCAAATCTTCATAACAAATTGTTAGTTTTGGTCTGGGAGGTACCAAATGGCATTGAAGGGTGTATCCCACAAATGTTTGATCCGCCCGTGAATCTCCACCCTCTGTGGGACTATATTATTTGTACACTGAACTGTGCATTTAGTTCTTTATTTGATGATATGTATCTTTTTTATCGGATCGCAACAATCCAATGTTTTAGTCTGGCTGTGCCTAAAATTCAGATTAAGCTGTACCTAAATCTCATCCGATCCGCTCTTGATTTGTTTCCCAGCCAATTCAAGTTTGGGAGGATGTACCTTCCCGGAGGACGAACAGGGTGTTGTCAGTAGCTAGCGAAAAGGGCAGGGATGTCTCAGATTTGCTGAAACTGGCCAGAGTGTTGGAAGAAGGTCGCATCATTGCTCGTAATATTGGTGGAGGGGATCCGGAGCGAATGACAGCCCCTCGTATTCAAGAGTACATTCAGGAACATTTCAAAGATGTCAGCAACATACAGATTGAAGTTGTCAGCGAGGAGAAAGATTTGGAGAGAGATTACCCATTGTTTGCAGCAGTCAACCGAGCTGCAAGTGGTAAGGCATGACATGTAGAGCAGTTATCGTATCTAATCAATTGTAACAATGTGCCTGGTGAAAGTTAAGTGAAGTTTGGAAGAGGGAAAAAAAATTTTCTCTGAACTCACGCGAAATTTTCTAAAACTGTCGGATGGGGAGATGGTTTTTGGGAGTGTTGCCAGCTGTCTTCAGCCTTTCTGATGATCGTATGGTGTCTCTGTTTAGTGATTGAAAGGCACCGTGGTCGAGTGATGTACTTGCGGTACGAGCCTCAGCGAGAAGTGAAGGAGACGCTGTTTCTGGTGGGCAAAGGGATTACCTACGATACAGGTGGTGCTGACATCAAAATAAGTGGCAAGATGGTGGGGATGTCACGTGACAAATGCGGTGCTGCTGCTGTTGCTGGCTTCATGAAGGTTACAACCTTTCTAGTCATCAAAATGCAGTTACTGAGTCCTGGCTTTAGCAAAAGAAGCGACACACACCTACAATGGGGATTCAGTTTCCAGGACACGTCGCGGTGTTCTTGTTTTAAATCATCTGAGTAGAAGTTAAGGGATTCCAGTCACATGCCTCGTCTGTGATCGATTTTTTCCATGTTTAGCGCAGATGTAGCATTTTAGCACTTTCCTGGGATTTTCACGGCAACAAACTATCTTAATTAACTCTATCAAAGCAGTTTCCTGTTTAGGTGGTAGCACGATTGGCTCCGCAAGATTTACGCGTGGTCGGTGCGCTTTGCCTGGCACGGAACAGTGTTGGAGAGAACGCTTACGTCGCTGACGAGGTGCTGACCGCTCGCTCTGGAGCGCGTGTGCGCGTTGGCAACACTGACGCTGAAGGCCGAATGGTCATGGCCGATGTCCTCTGCAAGGTATAAATTACTTCTTTTTCTAGATGGTTATACTGTGCCCTACACGAGCTCCACTTACAGTCGACATTGACTTTCACAGCTCAAAGAAGAATCATTGGACGTAGTAAATCCGCAGCTGGTGACGATAGCGACCCTAACGGGTCACGCGCAGCAGACTGCTGGTCCATACACGATTGCTGTGGACAACAGCGTGGCGCGCGGTCTGCCGGTCGCGCAAGCGCTGCAGACTGCTGGAGGAGAACTCGGCGATCCATTTGAAGTGAGCGTTCTGAGACGCGAAGACTTTATTAAGCATGCTGGGCGATGTGATGGAGATGACGCCCATCAGAGCGGTGGTCTACCGACCGTCAAGTCTCAGCGCGGCCACCAGGGCCCCACTGCTTTCCTTATGATTGCGTCTGGGCTTGATAAGGTTTGTTACTATTGATTATAAGCCGTTAGCGTGATAAAAATTGATCAAATCGCCTACCACTGTAGAACGCTGTTTTACATTCTGGCTATGTATGGGTGGCTGTATCAAAGACTATTTTCATGCAAAAATCCGGTTTTGAGTTTTATATTTCCCTTGGTTTTCGGAGACTCAACATCCCAGAGCCTTTGGGTCTATACCGTTAAAAATTCCCAAATCACGAAATTTTTCAGGAACTTCTGATCAAATACCTACCTAGTTCAGTGAGAGGAACTAAGAATGAAAAAATGAACTATTTTAAAGTTTTAAAATTACTTTAATTATCGCTTTAAATATGGATTTGTGCAATATCCCGAAAGCTGCCTGAAATTGAAGTAAACTTATGAATTATCTAATTTACTCTCAGTTTTCATTTTCATCCGCTTAATTCTATTATTTCTTTTACAGAACGGATTGAAGTCCGAGAAGCCAATCAAGTACACACATTTAGATATCGCTGGTTCAGCTGGAGATCCTCCGGTTGAGCCAACTGGAACTCCAATCCTTGCCCTCTACGGCGCGTACCTCGCTCAACGTCAAAAAATCAAATAAACTTTCATACATATTTCTACGAAGTACCTATGTTGGTCCCCGTTGTTGTTTTAGGAGTCCCTGTCATAGAGGAACATAAATTTTCCGCGTATATAAGTAAAATAAGTTACTTCTAGCCGCGATTATTGAGAGGTGAATTAGAAATAAAATAAAACGGGTTTAAAAAGTGCGCTTTATTTCTTGAAAAGTCTAATTCCACGTCTAATCTTTGTTATTACTGTTTTGTAAACAAGTTTCTAGGTCTCATAATTTTTGCAGAATTCCCAAGAATGGAAACAGAATTAGCTCCTGAAAATGAGAAGCTGGATGCTTCCGAGTCGCCTAAAAAGGGGCCCACTTTGTCTACCAGCACATCTAGCTTTGAGCCTCTGGATCCACATGACCCCAACATCAGTCATCTTGCGAATGATATGTTTCAGAAAACGGCTGATTTCTTGCTCGGTACGCATGTAACTTTGATTATCAACCTAACGCACACTGTCGTCTACAGCTGGCTGAATGATTTTTCTTATTTTGTTGTTTTCAGGCGAACTGACATCTACTCAAGAGGATTACAACCTCCTAGAAAATATGAATCGTGTAGCGATTAGTAAATACACTGACATGAGACAGATTGCCACAAACGTAGGCAGATGCATGGCTGAGGTGCATGAAAAACATAGAGAGCTTTTGCCGTATCTAGAACAAATAGACCAGATTGAAGACAGTGTTAACAAGTTAGAGCAAGCTGCTTATAAACTGGACGCGTATTCGAAACGATTAGAAAATCAATATAAAGCACTCTCCAAAGCGAAGTAGTGCTTCGGTACCTACACTAAGCTAGGAGTGCGTCGTTCCTCCACCAGCTGTGCCGGAGTAAACTATTTAGGGTACTCGTTCTGTAATTTTTTCAATGGCTGGTGCACTTGTATAGTTATGCCCGGCATATTATATTTCTGAACATTCCAGTATCCGATAGTTTCCTCATAAAAGATGCATAAAAAAACGTAAAAAAAAACACGATTGTGTGGTCGCTCTTAACACTACGCGCTCTGTACCTATCTATAATCCATAGTACCTATAGTCCATATAATATTGTCGCAATAAACCAACAAATTTTAAAAGCATTTATTTTTATTTCTTAAACCCTATGTACATGAGAATAGTGCTGTAACCATAAGCGATACCCATACCCACACGGCTACCACCCAACAGTCGTGGTTTCTTTGCAATGGAAAGCGGAGGATAATCAGTTCCGTATTCTCCCACCCCATAGCAGCCAATGGCAGGAGTCAGGGGGAAGTAGTTTTTAATAGCATTCGTTTCCCATGTTTCTACATTTTTTCTAGGGACATAGTTGTAATGCCTTCTCACTTTCTGTCGATCACAACAGCGAAAAGCTAGAACAACGCTGTCTTTCATCTGGACAACGCTCTTGCTGAGGTTTTCTACTTTAGTGTTTATATCCTCAGCAGTTCTGCAGTAATTGTCAAGAACACATGATCCTGCTTCTATATTGGGTCCTATGAAGAGTATACATTTGATGCAAAACTCTTCATCATTTTCTTCAGATTCGAGACGGCAACCACCAAGTGGAAACTCCTTTCTACGCTTTCTGAGACAAATCATAAGAGTTTTTAAATTGTCATCCATTTCGCAGCCTCCTTCGTAGGTCATTAGTACTACTCCTTGAAGTGGAATGTCATGAGGGAGATCTATTTCTTCTTCCATTTCAGCTTCCGTCAACCCGCAATACCCAATTGTGACTGTCTTGATCGTAGCTCCTTCCCAATCAGGGAAGCGAACAGCTGCATGAAGGTAAGCCCTTGGCGTGAGTGGCAACTCGACACGGTGACGGCGCAACGACGGTTTTGAATCTTTGAACACGGCGATGATGCCATATCGCGCTACAAAATGTAAAGCCTCCTCGGCCATAACAGTGAGCTCTTCATTATCTCCGTTTACTTTCGATAATGAGCAGAAAGACAATGATAAGGCAGCATCACTGAGTATAAATGGTTTGGTATTTTTATCTGTGAGCATAACACACTGAATACCCCTCCGTTCCTTAACTGTTGCCATCGCCGCTTCCTTCCAGTCTTCACACACCTCCATACAGGCTTCCAAGTCGTAGACGGAGAGGAAAGAAAATACACGACGAATAATCTCATATTGAGCAGTGAGGTATTCGCCAAAGTTGGTAACGGAGCCATCTACTTGCTCCTCGTTGGCCTCCATTCTGAAGCAGAGCTGTGTTCGGAGTATTCAGCTAATGATTTCTGAAACAAACCTTAGGCATATGACACAAGTTTAGAATTAAAGTAGATACATAACGAACTTCGAGATCGCAACTTACCCTAAATTAGTTCTCAGTGAAGCCAAGACTTAAATTCTTCTCTACTCGCGTTAATTTTTCAATTCAAGCCCCTATATTTCTTTGGAAATGAAGAAACAGCCTTTTTGTTCCGCAAATCCGTAATGTTTTTGTTTTTATCGTGGTTCCAGAATTGAACCCTGATTCTACTGGCACGTTGCACGCTTTTTCGCGCCCTTTTCCTTCATTGCATTTGAAAAACTTGGTGAAAATTATAAAACAACGGTGTAAACATTTAATAAATTGATAAAAGATAAAACAAGTCATTACATTCTAGGATCGGAAGGCTTCAGAGCAAGTGGCTCGCTCAGTTCCCATAGTTTCTTGGCGATTGCTGTATCTTGAATACCCGATGAGAGACCAGCCGGCTGAAAAAAATGATACCAGGATGAATATAGAAAGATTCGAGCAGACCCTTTATATGAAAACATACCTGAGAGAGGGAAAAGTTATTCCGTTATCACTTTCTTCATTGTACAATATGCAATTATGTCTTATATCGAATCTCCTGTAAGGAGGATTATAGGGTAGATATAATATACTACCTTGCAATCAATGAAGTATTTTCCACTGACGCCGTCCAAATCTTCTGAAACGGCGCAGTGAATAGTTGTCTGAGCACCTTCGGTAGGTGACTTGAACAGGCCTTTGATCATTGGAAGTAGGATGACTGACAGAGGGAACGGAACATTCCTCCATATTCCAGAGTCAATCATTCCAGGGTGTAGACAGTTCACAGTCACCCCTGTAAAAGTCAGAAAGTAAGTAAGGCACACTATTTTTATATTTCTTTATCAAAAACCCATCCGCGGCACTCGCGGCAGCTGGTCAAGGAGCCAACTGCACCTGAATCACCCGACTAGATGTTAGGCGTCTATTAATTAAATTCTCAGCGATATAGTGGCACAGGGAGAAATTTATAGAGATGTCAGCAAGGCACTTGATTCCCAAATTTTCATAATGAGCGATAAATTGACAGGAAAAGCCTGATTATATTTAGGTACCTAATGAACAAGCTCCGGCCTCTGACATGTGACAATAATTAAAAGATTCTAAAATATACTTACCCGTGCCTTCAAGTCGTCTTGCCAGTTCTAACGTAAAAAGAATGTTGGCATACTTTGAGTAGTAATAGAGATATGCAGGAAGCCAGAATCCAACAGGGTTCAATTTGTTGACGTTGAAAGTGCAGCAGCAGAATCGGTACAGCTCACTGGCTACTACGACAACTCGTGCTGGCCGGGAACGCTTCAGTAAATCTGAAACAAAAAGCAAGAAAAGATAAATTTGCAATCGATCCCGAATACCTACCAGCTTACTGGTAGGCAGGTAGGTAGATACAAAATGTAGGTAATTAAGTAATAGCAAAAAAACTGATAAGTAACTAAGATTTCAAAACTGCTTCTCTAGCTTAGCCCGGATCCCAAATTTGGCCCTACCTGTTGGGCCGTAGTTTTTATATTGAGCATAGGGCTGCTGTTTCAGGTTTCAGGCCGATCGGAAAGCGGTAACTGCCCGAACCCATTAAGTGAAGAGAAGAACCGGAAAATAGTGGGATCTGAACTTACCCAGAAGCAGGTGAGTGAGAAGGAATGGCCCAAAGTGGTTGGTGGCCATGGTCATATCGAGGCCATCTTTGGAAACAACCTTCTGGAAGGTGTAAGCTACTCCGGCATTGTGGATAAGGACGTCCAGACGGTTCTCAGTCTTATTTACGTCAGCCGCGAAAGCCCGCACTGAGTCCAGTGAACTCAAATCCAGTTTCTTTACCACTACGTTGTTGTTCCCGGTCTCTCGAGTCAATTCATCTAAAAATTGAAATTATTTACATTAGTTTTTTAATCTATTCCAGCACCTCTATTACCTCTGTAACTCAGGGCGGGTCAGAATTTATTTCTCCACAAAAAATATGGGAGTGCTAATGACAGTCTTGCCTTCAACCTATAACCCACCATAACTATTTTGAGAGATAGGAACAAAGTACAAGTACCTATATAGTCCAGTCAATAGTTGAGACCTTAACATAAAGTTTACTAAGTAGGTATAGGTGCCTTGGCAGTATCCGAAAACGAATTCATCTGCAGAGACTTCAGACGTGTTTATTTACTTAGGTGCTTCCTAAGAATTTCCTCTTCAAACTCCCCACCTAACTGCAGCTGACACAATTACCTCTGACTTTTCCAGCTTCATCCGTGTTGCGACAAGCGAGAATGACACGAGCACCCCTCCGAGCCAAATCCTTCGCTGTCTCTTTCCCTATTCCAGAAGTCGCCCCCGTCACAATGACTGTTTTGCCATTCATTTTGGCCTGGCTAATGCAAACTCCACACGTGGCACGTGCGTAGATCTTGAGTGCGATTAGGACAACAATAAGAAGCAGCAGCAGACACCCGATCACGATTCCCACTATTTCTGCTTCTGTCAGAGCCATGGCTGCCAATCAATCTGATGAAAAAGAAACGTAACGGTTATACTTCTTTACTTGTTCCAGGACTCAGACAGAATATTTTAAGAGAAAACAGTAACGTTCAAAAGTCAGCGAAATCACACTTCTACCAGTAAGAAAAAGTTAAATGGCAATGAATGTACCTGTATTAAACAACACCAGAGCGTAGACCACTTACTAGACCATACCAGCACACCTGCTAGCTGAGACTCACAGAAGAGTCAGAAGATGGTAGGTAGGTAGTCAGGTAGCTCAGTATTTTAGATAGGCATCACCAACCGTGTTCCTTCTGTAGTATAGACTTGGTACTAAACCCGGTTACGAACTAACGGTCGCGGCCACTGGTCGACCATAGTACAAGAGAAAGTGAATGTTGTTGCGCAAGTTGCACGCAGCGCCCTCTGGCCTCTGTATCTATTCCACAGATATATGGAACGAGCAGTGAACGACTTGCCTTATTGCCTTCAGAGATGGGGCTTTATATTACACTAGGGACACTAGCACAACACTGTAGTTTTCCAGTTATACCTACACCTACCCACCCTGCTATAGCACTGGAATAACATAGGTACAAGCTGCATTGAGATTATTAGAAAATTCAACGCATAGCAAACCTTACCTCTTTTACCCCCCTGTACAACAGGAAGCAAAAAGTATACGAAACCTATTTAAGTAATACACAGTAATACTTATAGTTGTAATATCTAAGTAGGTAACTGCCACATCATCATCATTGATACCACTAAAGAAAAATCAAGAATATTTGTCACCAAAATATTGCATCAAAGTCTCTGTAACGTCATTGCAAAAAAAGAAGGAATAAATTACCTCACGATTCCGCGTAATTTTAGAGAAGAGCTCTTTGTTTATCGTTCCAGTTGGAAGACAGTGACAGGTCCTGAACACGAGTTGAGACTACTCTTTAGTACTGGGTCGTAGGTTCAGTACAAAGGCCTTGGTTTCTTGGTCTGGGACTCCACGGCACGGAACATCTTCTTATTCATAGCTCGGATTTAACGGTTGCATCGCCTGTGGCTATCGGTATTTCCCCAGTAAGTACTCCTTGTCTAACAGAACCTGGGGAAGTATCGCGATACCCTTGCATCATAGAGGTTTTTTAATGTGGTTAGGGAGAGGACGAGTATAGCAAGGCACCCTAGCGCCCATTAAGGATGGATTCATTCAGCTCCCCTTTCCCTTCCCGAGCTTCTGGCTGAGCCCACGGTGCTTCTTTTCACACATCGGTATTAACATTTTCGTTCTTCTTTTTATAACAGAGATACTTGATTAAACCAAACACTTCAATTCACTACTCAAAGAGACGTTCAATTTCTGTCCCCATTCGCTCAAAAGATGCGTTAAATCCGCGGCTCTCATGGTAAATTTCCCACTTTCAGAGCAAGCCACTCATGTCCCTCCCACCATTACCACCGTCATAGGCTCGAGGTGGGCAACGAACACTGTTCTGGGCTTCCTCGGTTGATGATCCGATCCAGAGCCGGTGTCAGGCGATGTCTTCAAATATCAAAAACACCCGCTTACATCATTACTACTGAATTATTTGGATTACCACAATAACAATAATTGCATTTTTACCTCAATATAATAATAAAATATTTCTAAAATTGTGTCTTTTTTAAACATACGACAAGACAAGCCAAGGTATTGGTTTTTCCATCTATCCCGAATCAAGATCAATTGATATGATGGGGAAATTTTTCAACGGTTGGTATACGAACCAGACTTTTACGGCTTACCAAATCAGTTTATCCCTCACTACTGCACCAATCAGTTAAAAATAAAATATCAGTTTCCTGTTTAACTTATATAACACTACTATACAGTATTATTATTACTAGCCGAGTATTTCTACATTATACAACATCATATTTCCTTTCAATGGACGAATTAAATTTATTCGTGAGGAATCCTTAGATTTAAATTTCTTGCAAAAAAAAAAAAAATCATAATAATATCTATTATTCAAAATCAGTTCTATAGTACAAAAGGACGGAATCGTTTGAAAATACTATTCTCCACAGATTAACAATAGATGGAGGGAATGTGCAATAATAAAGCAGTCAAAATACCTCGCATTAGAGTAGAGTGAAAGGCTCTTGCGAATCCTGCCGTCAGCCCTCACAGGAATGGGCGTCACAAAACGCTCCTAGCGAAAATGTTTGAGAATCTCAATACAGATCAAACTGAAGAGACAAAAATGTTAATGAGTTCAGTTCGCACTCAACAGTGTGACTGCCACTTAACAATACTTTTTCCAACTGTCTTCTTATCAAGGCGAGCAACTGCTGAGACAGTTTTAAGAGTGACTTTTCAAATGTATCTTCACACTTATAAGCCTAATTACAAAATGCTGTTTGTTGACGTTCTTCAAAAGTTATAATGCTACTTATATTTTCACTCATAGCTCTTGAATCTCGCCCTAACCACTTCTGTGGTTCCTTCAAGAAGAAAAATTTAAACAGCAGAATTATGCACCTTGATAAGAAGACATACCAATTTCACTAGTAACACACTAGCAATACTACCGACAGAAGCAGCGTCAGAAGAAGAGTCGCCGGAGAGTATGCTGCCACGTCGGCGCCTGCATCACAGTCCACAATACGTTTTGCGCGCATAAAGTCTTTACCAAGGTACCTGCTGTAGTAGCGTTCTTCTGGCGGAATCACCATCAGCTGCTGCGTCGCGTCTTGGAAAATAAGGTCACTGTATGGCTCAGGCGAGAAGTACATGGCGAAACTGAAAATAAAGAAAAAAGTTACCATTACAGCATAAACGCAGATGCCATCGAATGTCCGGAAACTAGTGATTCGACACATGCCCACCCTACGGCGGTGTCTTATCGCGAGGCCTACGGCCTTTTTCACAAATAGTTTATAGCTTGTTCTATTCATTTCGTAGGTCCATTACCTGAAATCGTCCTGGTCTTTCCGGCCATAAAACTGCTGCGCATAGAGGAAAAGGTTTATGAAGGCGTTGAGTTCGGTCTCGTTGTAGCCATAGCCTCCGCGTGTGACAATAGCATTCGCCTTAACTACGCCCAGTGCACATCGCTTGTACTCATTCATCTGAGCCCGTTTACCTTCAAAACAAAAACCGATTGAAACTTGCAGCGCATGGGAAGGTAACAGGCGTAACAGGAGCGACATAGGTATTTCTTCATGAAATCCCTATGATACTCAGCCGCCTGATGCCGGTCCATTTTCTAGCCACGGGAAGGATCTTTAATAATAAAGACTACCTACTTTCTCAGGCTATATTCGTACGATAACACAGACCAATCACAGTTATTCGTTTCACGGCACTGTCAGTGTATGCAACAGTCTTATGACCTTGACTCTTGAGCCTTCGAAACTGGACAACATGGCGGCTTTGAGATGTATTTCCCACGATACGAATGAAAAGGCGATTAGAGATTTTGTTTGGCAGTGAATGGGATTGAACAGATCCTTTCAAGCTAATGACTTACCATCTGGGCAAAGAAGTTCAAAGTCTCCCCTCAGCTGATTTCTGGCCCACCAAGCTCTTCGTTTGCCATCTGTATTCTCCAATACAGTGGTGTGCTTTACAAACGCCACTTGGCCACCTCCTTCCACAAGGCACTTCAGAGCTCCTAAATAATAAATATACCTATATTACGAAAACTACTTTCACTTTTGCAAGTCAGTGTAAGTTTTAATATAATGAAACCCCATCTTTCGATGGATTCACCTAAGAGTGGGATATTATAAAGATTTATTTCTTTTACACATTTTCTGGTGAATAGCATTGACTTGCCCAAAATCTATTAAATAAATCACACAATGTATCGTACACCTCGTTTCCAATACCTGTATGTCCGTAATAGTCCTCGCTGGCATCCCGGCGGCAGTAGCGATAACTGGCGCCATGACACAGATCGCACATGTTATCGTATGGGACCCCGGAGTTATATTCGGTACTGAGAGCTCCTGGCACGCAGCTCTTACTGAAGTACTCAGCGGCCGCACGGACAGAGTTGCAGCCGTAGCTGCGGATCCACCCATTGCTGATCAGCAGCGCTAAAGGTACGATCCACCCTGCTGCCGTATTTATACCAGTGTGACATGTGTATTTACCTAATCACAAGAGAAACACGTTACCGAAGGTACACGACATTTGTACGATCCTTTACCATTACACCCTCGATTAGTTCCAGGCGTTCTCAAATTTTCATTACGTAGATACGCAGAGACATCCAACAAACACTTAACCAGTTCACAGAAATTTACTGACACCTACCATTCAATCATTCCGTCTTTCTTTATGACTGAAGATACTAATAATATGGGCTTATTACTATTATTTGTTCTCAGACATACAATAATATGGCTTTTTAACGTTAGAGAGTATAAACTATTCCCTAATAGTGGTTTCATAATCAAGTAATTTTTTCAGATATATTATCATGACTGTTTACCTCGAAGGTAGGTGAGCTCAGTAGTGGGGTCTTCTTCCTTTGCCACAGCGACAACGTAGTATTCCGGCTTTCCAAGGTTGTAAACTTCGGAGATGAATGGAATGAGATCATAACGTAAGCCAGCAGTATACACGTCCCCCGCGTCGAGTACTGTCACATCCGCTTGCCTATTCAACAGAAAAATAAGTACCTAAAGTAGGAATAAAAGGATTTTCGACCGCTATGCCTGCGGTCCATCCCGTAATTACTTTAAAATCCAGGCGAGTCCAGAATAACAGGACAGTATCCGGTCTGATCCCGTGTAATCATTCTATCTGAGCTTAATACCTTCAGTACGAGACCACCTAGCATTATACCGAAATGGTATTAACAGAGTCTGCAGGTTTTTACCGACAATAAACTCTGTCATAGCCGTTATTTAATGTTTACTTTGAGTGAAAAAGGAACGAATCAACTGCAAACTTTCTGTTTTTATACCGGAACCCCTGGTATCCAGCCCGGGTGAATAGCCACTATTCAGCCTGGAAGATCACTACGACTGTAACCGCAATCTCGGCGCATTCCAGACATTGACTCAAGTCTGATATAAGCGTCAGAACAGACCTCATACGTTCCTTTCCTAAATCTGATTAGCTTACCCGCTTCGTATTGCCTGCATACAATTGATCTGACTGTGAGCCTTCAAACAACTCATATCGGGTTTCAGCAGTTGCGCCTTCAAAGCCGTCTAAATGAAAAGAAAACAAAGCAAATGTTAATTTTACACCGGCACTTTTAATGCATTTGCTTACTGAAATGTGGATCACCCAAATCAAAGAGTCTTAGGTACCTTCATTTTGACGCACTTTTCCATTTCTGGTTCGGAGGTGACACAAAGGGTCATTCTATTCACAGGACAATCTCGGACACCCAGAATCATGTTGAGGCTGTCTTTCAGGTACCCTGTATATGTCTGGCTCCCTTCTTCTAATGACTGGAGGTCAATTGTGGCGTCCTAAAAAATATATATATACATGGAACATAGGAAATCAGTAGTTTAGTTTAGTGCAGTTCTGGATTTTTTCAATTGAAATCTGTTTGCATAACTTTCGACATATTACAAAGTAAGGGTTGTTTAAAATAAAACAAACTTTCTACGCGGAGTTTTGTGCTAGTTGTAAGTTGTACCCATTAAATTTACCCTTTTTTTTACCTGAACGAGGAGGTTGAACTTTTTTCCAAACAGCAAACTGCCAAAGAGACGAAACGATTCAAAGCGAGGCCCCTGGTTAGGGTTGTATGGGTCCACTTGATTGTTTCCAGAAAACCGGTCGTTTGAATAAGGATCATAGTTTTGTCGTTTGAACCTGGGACTGCTTTGCAGATTCGAACCTTCTCCTAGGTATGGTTTCCCATAAAACTGAACAACAATCTGAAATAAAATAATCCCAATCAATTAACTCACATATCTTCCTTAATTTTTTGAAAATCATCTTCAGCCAAGTAGATAATTCTTATTTATTTGTCAAAATAAATAATTAGCTTGACGAAACCATTTAAGTACTTGCATCATCTTTTCAAACTCCGCCACCATACTATCTACCTTAAAATGAAGCAAGGATAATTTACGGGGTTGGTAATACTTATGCTTTCGAACTCTCAGTATGCTTACCTTGAGAAAGCGTTGTATGACCCGGCGCTGCTCGCCAGACTTGGCAGACGAAGTGACGATTGCGTGAGATGGAACCGTGCCCCAGTTGCAGTTCATGTAATCGTCCACGTTCCGCCGCGTCCCATCACGGCAAATCAATTCAAATTTGTCAGGGGTCACAGTAGCTGAGAAAAAAGTTCTTTGGAATAATCTCAAGTTTTCTTCGAAGCAAAAACCATGTCAATGCAATTTGTTTACGCTTCTTAAGGCTGTCGACGTAATGTTATTTACTTACGTTTTGAAATGACAATTTTCTGAGGCAACTGTAAGATTGTATTTGTTCTGAAATAAACTAGTTTCTAACGTTAAAGAGACGAATATACTATTTTTCTGGTACCACTGAAGTGAATATGACTCACCAAACTCTGGGCGATTTTTCGTCATCTCCAGAACAGTGGAGTGTTGAAGGAAGGCGATGTCTCCTGCCTCAACCAGACATCGGAATGCTCCTTCATAACCATAATAGGGATCTTCTGTCGTACACTTTTCTCCTGGGACACGCCCAATGCAAAGCTCACAAAGCTTATCAGAGTTGTCTCCGATAGGATTGTATTTATCGTTCAAAGAGTTCGCTGCACAGCTCGGTCCGAAGAAGTTTATTGTCGACTTGACGTGGTTATTGCAATCGATCACTTCCATTTCTCCATGCTTCATAAGCTAAAGAGGAAATGTTAAAAGAACGTCAGCGAACGCAGTATCAAGATTTGAACGAGAAACAGATTGATAACGAAAAACCATACGTACCGTGTATACAGGTATGACCCAACCGGCTAAGGTTCCCACTCCTGGGAAGCACGCCTTCTTTCCTTTTAAGTCTTTTAGTGAGTAGACTTCTGGCATTGTACCACGTTTGATAACAGCTACACTGTGATAAAAGTTTCCTCCAACGTACACCTAAAAGACATTAGGGTGTTGATTTTTTATATAAATGAGGATGTACGATTAAAGGGGCTTAGGTAAGTATGGCAGATTTTGAGAGAGTTGGAAGTGAGCAAGAAGATTAGAATGCAGAGATTACAGTGTAGAATTGTCATGTACCGTTCTGTAGTGAGATTTTCTTGATTTTTCAGGCCAAACATCGCGAGAAAACAAAATTTTCGTGTAAATTGACACTCATTTTAAGAAGCCGAGTAGTTACCCTTCAAGAAAGCAAATTCGCTCACCAGCGAGTTATTTCACTTTGCATATCTGACTCACTACCCTGTGTCCGCTGGAGCTTCTTATAAGTAGGTAGGTACAAGGGATTAGGGAAAATTTTCACCTAGGTATCTTATTTGCATGTTCAACTAACGGCTTTGATAATGAAACACTTCAGCCCAAGGTATTTCCCTAAACAGATGCCTACCTCTCGCATGATAGGCACCAAACTGTTGTATCGGCCACCGACGAAAACCTCTCCCGCATCAAGCAACGTAATGTCTGCTAGTTCACGGTCTATGAGGTACATGCATTCGTCTTTGTTAGACGCCTGTCGGCAGGAAATTTTTCTAAAGTCCGAACCAAACGCGCTGATGTCGCGTTCTACCGCTAACCCCAACGCTTGGCATTTCTGCTGCTCCTCCGGCGACGTTGTGCACCACGTTAAATTCTGGTCCATGGCTTGGTCGAATATATAGGTCTGAGCTGGAAACGTAAGAATAACATGTGTTGACCGACAAATATTAAGGCAACAAAATGCTTCGAAACGTAAACAGTCACTGGGCGCGCCCACAAAATAGCATAAAACGGATAGACAAAGTAACATACCAGAAGCACATGTGAAAATTGTATATAAGATAGAAAATCCGCCCCATATAAATGGGCAACACGATTTAAAAGTGACCATCGTAAAAACTGAAATAGAATGAAAAAAATAAATTAATTAAGTTATTTATTTAGCTGTCTTGGGCCACCATCTTTATTTATGAAAGTTATGAAACGGGATGCCGTTAAAAAGCCTTTCCCATGTTACATCATTATTATAGAAAATTAAATATAAAACTAACCAATTTTAGCAATTTTATTATAATTATCTTAAAATTATTTAGAACAGCGGAAATAATAAATGTTATGATTCATATCAATGCTTTGCTAATCTTAACTAGTTTTCTCTGCACCGGTGCATTACAAAGCCAGTGTACTATGTTTTATTTACAAAATCAGTGTTCAAATTCAATACATGAATTCCACTGCACTGGTGTAGTGCACAGTAGTGAAGCCTCAGTGTAGCTATAGAAAGCACTAATAATTTTCTTGATCGAAAAAGGAATGGCTGCGTTGTTGTTGGGGATGTGCAACTCTTTCCACCCCAATATTTCAAATTTTGCCACCAGAATTTTAGGTAAATCATGCTTCGGCATAGTTTAATTTCGTTATTCAAGTAATTTAAAATATTTTAACCGCGTTCCTGTGTTTTATTACCCAAGGTGAGTGCCAATAATTAACGCTAAAAGTAGGCTAAGAAATTCATAGCGTCCATGAGTTGGGCCTTCTCGATACCTACCATTTGCTTTTTGTTGTGTTTTCATTTCAAGAGTTATCCTAAGCTGCAAGTTTTTAGCTTTTTTATTAATTTAAAATCTATCTTTTGCAATAAATTGACCAAAATGGGTCTTCTTTGGAACTGGATGGCCTTGTTAGTCTTTTTAGTTTACCTTGATGCATGGATTTTAGGCTTCCATTATTTTTGCATCAAAAATATAAATACAACAAAATAATAAACTGTTTCTTCACTTTTATGCATAAACCTCTTCCACCTTTTGCACACTTTTATGTACCTCCGAGTTTAAGGTAGTTGTACCATTAGTGCTTGTTCAATAGTGGATACCTACTTTCCATAACTAACAGCAACTCTATCATTACTTTGGTATCTGGCATTATTTTAGTTTCTTCAAAATACTTTCTATTTTGAATTCACTAAAGACACAGACATGCTTTTTTTTGAAGTTTGGTTACATTTTGTTCTTAGGTAGTAGGAACCTCTGTTGACCTATGTACTTAGGTACCAGTCCTCTTAAAGCATGCATCTTTTGTATTTCAGGTTATGTGAAAATCAACTGCTACTGCAAACTACAATTGAACGCCTTAGTTGAGTAGTCGGTGAAAAATGTCACCGAATAAGCATGCGGGAGGTGCCACCAACATGGCGGACGAGTTCCATTTTGACAAGCCGCCCGAGGCACCAGTTTTCAGGCCAACTGCTGAAGAGTTTTCGGATCCTTTAGCTTACATTGATAAAATTCGCGGCGATGCGGAAAAACATGGAATTTGCAGGATAATTCCGCCTGAGGACTGGCAGCCGCCTTTTGCAGTTGATGTTGACAAGTAAGTTTTGTGAACGTTTTTACTTTGCGTCTCAGTTGGTTGGTACGTAGTAAGGGGCTGCGTTGGTATTGTACAAACCATCCTTGGAATGCTACCTGAACAGGTAATGGCCCAAGAATTTTTTCTCACGGTCGGTGCATTGAGTGTTTTGTACTTTACCTGTTTAGTTGCTCGAAGACTCAAATGGCTAAAATGGGCTTCTTAGATTTCGATTAGCCAAAAACCCAAAATTTAATACCCTGAGTTAAAGTTAAAAGAAGAATAAACTATAGGTTCAGTAAGTATAATGTGACTTTTTATTCAAAAGTACCAGTCGTGAAATAAACGCAAAATGGCCAATCTTCCTCTGATGGAACTTTCAGGTTCAAGTTTACCCCTCGCATTCAGCGGCTTAACGAACTTGAAGCTAAAACGAGAATCAGGTTAAACTTCCTCGACCAAATCGCCAAGTTCTGGGAACTTCAAGGGAGCAGCCTCAAGATTCCAATGGTGGAGCGTCGCACGTTGGATCTGTATGAGCTTCACTATATAGTGGAGTGCGAGGGAGGATTTCACGGCGTCACATCGGCGCGAAAATGGAGCAAAGTTGGGGCTAGGCTGGGCCTTCCCGCTGGCAAGGACATTGGTAAGTCTGGATGTTACGAATGTCTGTTATAGTACTGTTTCTTTTTAGGTTTTGTTTTGTTTTTGGACAAAAATCACTCGATTCCAACTAGCTTCTCATGTAAAAATTTTATTTTATTATCAAGAAAAAAAACCTTTATTTTGCCTTTTGCACATTTCATTCCTCACTGAAACTGTTCATACTGCTTTGATATAGGGAGTACCCTCAAGAACCATTATGAGCGTATCCTGTACCCATTCGACGTGTTCAAACAAGGAGAAATCCTCTCGGAAATGAAAGAAGAGTCCGCATCAGATTCAGAACCTATGAGCAGTGACGGAAAGAAGCGCGGTGAGAAAGCCTACAAGCCTCACGGCATCGTGTCTAGGCAGGCTATCAAGCCGCCTGAAGAAAAGTACGCCCGTCGCTCGACAAGATGCTACGAAAAGCAACGGACCAAGGGTGAGACGCGCCAGCTAGATTTCTTTTTTATCATTTCAAGTTGGACAGAGTTGTTCGTTTTCACTGGTATTCTCTGTCCTGTCATTCCACTTTCTTCGCCCATTATCTTCTGTTGAAACAGTTGATAGCGAGTCCATGGCGAGTTAGCAACTCATACTATTGCAAGTTGCAACACTTGCAACACAAACTTACCTCTTCTGTGCTTAAAGATAAACTCTCTTTAAAGGAATGTATTGTATTTCAGAGTCAAAGAAACCGGAGCCGACGCGTGGGAAAAAGCCACGAGATGTGAAAAAGGGAATGGCCTATGAGTACGATCCATTGGCCAAATACGTTTGCCATGCTTGTGGCCGCGGTGACGCCGAAGAGAATATGTTGCTGTGCGATGGCTGCGATGACTCACTTCACACGTTCTGCCTGGTTCCACCTCTTGCTGAGATACCAAAAGGTATAATTTCAGACACGATGACGGGACGTGGAACTGTTAACAATTTTAAGATTTCATAACAATTACTGGCTACACCCAGTTTTAAATTAGAAATATGTTAGTCATTGAAGCCTTTTAGGTTAGTTATTGGCCTAAAAATCATAAAATTCATTTTCCCCTACCGCACACTGTACCTTTACCTTTCCGGTTTCTGTGATTTTTAGGAGAGTGGCGTTGCCCCCGATGTGTGGCCATGGAGGTTTCGAAGCCCATGGAAGCGTTCGGCTTTGAGCAGGCGCGACGGGAATATTCCCTTCAACAGTTTGGAGACATGGCCGACCAGTTCAAGGCATCTTACTTTAACATGCCGGTCCATCTGGTACCGCCGGCTGTCATCGAGCGCGAGTTCTGGCGCATCATGAGCACAATCGATGAAGATGTTACAGTATGGCTTACTTTAATTCTGTCTATTCACAACTACATATTTGTTCGATTTCTTTTTTTTTTTGGAATTCATCTTGGGAGCTATTGGATATTATTTTTGTTATGAAATTTGAAAAGTATCAAATAATTGCGCGACTTAAATCCTACCGGTATGAAGTTATCATCTACATTTTGCTCGTAGGTGGAATACGGCGCCGACTTACACACAATGGACCACGGCTCTGGATTCCCGACCAGCCAGAGCGTTAATGATATGGCTGCCTGTGAGCTGGAGTATGCCAAGTCTAGCTGGAACCTCAACAACCTGCCCAACCTGGAAAACTCTGTTCTAGGTTACATCAACGTTGATATATCTGGTAATTATATATTTCGGATTTTTGAACAGTGTCTCAGCATTCCGCTCGAGAAAACAATTACTCTAGTATTTTATCATAATACGTAAGATATATTGATTTTGTAGGACAGTGAGATGAAGCTATTGTAAAATTTGCGATGGCACACACCCCCTAGACTAGATGCGATTTTGATTTATAGGCTTGTTCTGAATCACTTGATCATAAAATCAAAATATAATAAACTAGTTTTTGACGTTAGAAAAACAGTATATTTCAGAATAGGCAGGGAGTCGTCTGTTGCATGAGATGATTAAAAAACGTCATTAAACCAGCGAAAACCTGTTGTTAAAAACACCTCCTAACGTAACTTCTCATTGAAAGGGATGAAAGTGCCGTGGATGTACGTGGGGATGTGCTTCGCTACCTTCTGCTGGCATAACGAGGACCACTGGAGCTACTCCATCAACTACCTGCACTGGGGCGAGCCAAAGACATGGTATGGCGTGCCGGGCTCCAATGCTGAGCAGTTTGAGGAAAGCATGAAGTCCGCCGCCCCCGAACTGTTCGCTTCTCAGCCAGATCTTCTCCATCAGCTTGTCACTATTATGAATCCTAACATTCTTATGGACGCAGGCGTACCAGTTTACAGGTAACTTATAGAGCTGTTTTTTTTGTACATGAGTGTGCGGTGGAACTGTTGTAATGCTCTGCGTATTAAGGTCGACTACACGTACTTGGTTCGCAATGCTACGTACTTCAAGCCCTACTCCGAAGTTACAGGGCGAGTGAAAAGTGTTTTTAGGGGGATGTAAACCTGAGACTCTTTGTCGTGAGGTAGTGTTGTATTTTTGCATGAAATGGAGTAATAAGCCCACAGGAGTGATTTTAAACAGTCAACTACCAGTCCACATGTTTTTTTAACAGATCGCGAAAACACAACACCACCGCACGCGGAATTTGTTTTTGTAACGTTTCGGACTAAAAAATGTATGATTTTATCGTCACATTTAGAAGAAAAGCTTGATAAATGTTTGTAATATTTACCGCCGCCATGTTACATGTTGACAATTTTTATTTCACTTACGGAAGTGGGTAATTGCAACACCATTTCTCTACTTTTTCTCCTGTAAAAGCTAAATATAGTGTCCTAATTTCACTCGTTCGTTTCGCGTTCAAATAGCACACTATGTTTAGCTTTTAGAGTAGACACAACCAATACGATATTGCAATTACCAGTCTCCGGCAGCACTGATATGTAAACATTAGTTTTGTCGAATATTTACTTTCGCACAGTGGTTTTGGTGGAGTTCGTCGAGAATGTATATACAGCCTTAAAAGACGCTACACTAAATTAGTGCAGTGCACAGTTGCAACGGTGCAGTAAATAAAAGGTGCTACACCGGATTACGTTAATTGTATGCTATGATAGAGATCCGCTGAAACGTCACCATCCATAATATGAAAGCAACAAAATATCAGATTTTGAGTTCGGTGCAAAGTCTGATTTGTGATGGATGTAAAAACCATGGTACACTCGTTGAGAATAATTACAAAACAGTTTGTAACTCCCTCAGGTTTGCAAAATTTTAGCGTGAGTAAAGGCTTATTTAAGGTTTTGTTTCCTCAGGACGGACCAGCAAGCAGGAGAGTTTGTGATCACTTTCCCTCGCGCGTACCACGCTGGGTTTAATCAGGGTTACAACTTCGCGGAGGCCGTCAACTTTGCCACCCCTGACTGGCTAAAAATCGGGCGCCAGTGCATCGACCATTACTCTATGCTTCGGAGGTACGATATACATAGGACTTGTCTATTTTTTGGCTCGGTTTAGATATTTGCAGGTCTGGTTATGGAATGGGAGTGGTTTGATATTCCATGTGATCTGCAACAGTGAATTTAATCCTGGTCACACCCATTACGCTCTAAAAATGTGACTTGGGATTGACAACAGTTGTACTTCAACGGAACAGCTAATATTTAAAATTAATACTTTTCCAGATACTGCGTGTTCTCTCACGATGAGCTGATTTGCAAAATGGCGAGCACCCCTGATATTTTAGATCTGACGGTGGCCCAAGCCACCTACCAGGATATGGTTGTTATGGTGCAGAGTGAGAACAAACTGAGGAAAAGTTTACTCGGTAAGTGAGTGGGGAAGTGAAGGATGATGGCAGGTGGGCGATTTCGTTCAGTTCCGGTTACGTGAAAGTGATCCGGTTATGTTCACTTTTTTTTTCGAACGGTCTTTATTATGATTATTTTGTGCCATTTCTGACGAAAAGTAGTCTTTAAATTGTGATCTGATAATGGTGATCATTTTCTTGTAGAATGGGGAGTGACCGAAGCGGAGAGAGAAGCTTTCGAACTTTTGCCTGATGACGAGAGGCAGTGTCAAGTCTGCAAGACCACATGCTTCCTTTCAGCCGTCACGTGGTAAGTTTTCTCCTTTATTCAGCTCCTGCGATTCCCTGCTTGTGTTATTGTCCTCGCGCGACCTTTTCTTTCAAATGACACGTGTCCCCACTACTCTAATCAAATGGAACTCCCATAAATCTAAACCCTTCCTTTCAATATTTGCGGAACATTCCAATTTTCTTCAGCTCATGCTCCACGGAGCAGCTGGTGTGTCTGCGCCATTGTACGGAGCTGTGCAAGTGTGGACCGGAGAAGCACACCCTGCGCTACCGCTACACTTTGGATGAACTTCCCGCCATGTTAGAGAAACTCAAGCTGCGGGCCGAATGCTACGACGAGTGGTGCGCACAGGTGAAGCAGTGCTTGGACCCCGATGCCACCAAGACGCTTGCTCTGCCGGAAGTAAAGGCGCTGCTCACAAAGGCTCAGGACAGCGGCTTCCCCAGCTCAGATTTACTGAAGGTTAATTTTAATTATTGTCACAAGTAATAGCTAGCTCTCACTAGTCACCATGGCATTATCGTTACATTTTTTTTTACATCCTTCGGTACCATACATGTTAGTGACTACTATAACTCTTTCTTAGCATATTATGTTTTACAGCTTTCCTTCAAAATTTTTTTTTTGTTCTGAAATGTATACTTCATTTTAGCAAGGTAAAATGAAACAGTTTCATAATAAAAATGTAAAGTTATTGCTTTGAGTAGTGATGCTGAGCTTATGATAGACCTTGTGAGAAGATCTTAATAACGTCGTGATGTGTGCCATGTTCTATTTTATGTAGAAATATCTTGATGAGTATTACGAGAAGTCTGAGCGTTAAAATGGTTGTGATTTCAGTCCCTGAGCAAAGCAGTGGAGGAAGCCGAAAAGTGCCTCGGCGTCGCCCAGCAAATCGTGAACAAGAAACTGCGCACCCGCACGCGCCAAACTGCTGAGTCCAAGTACAAGCTCACTGTGGAGGAGCTCTCACTTTTCTTTGAGGAGATTGATAGTCTGTGCTGTGTCCTCAAAGAGCGCGATGACATTAAAGATCTTCTCGATAAAGTTTTCGAATTTCAGCAGCAGACGAAGCCTTTGCTGGAAATCCAAGACTTGGACTCCATTGACAGTGTTGCGCTTGAGAAGAGTATTGATGCTGGTATGATGACAGTTTTTACGCTTTATTCAAAGCGATGTCATTTTAAGTGAAGGGGTGGTTATGAAAATAATAATTATTGCATTAGAAGTAGCAAATCATAAATCGTGGTGCCAAGGCCACACGTTCGGTGAAACTCACGATAAAAACTTAGTATCTAGGTATATATCGGGATCTTTTTTCTACCATCTTTCCTAGCGAACTGTTTGATTTTTGTTTTGAATTACTTCTTGACTACTTACATCTTTCATTATAACGCAAATACTACTAAGAATGACGAAGTATTGACTGTTGAATTTTTGGTTTTAGGAACAATGCTGGACATCGAACTGCCTGAGATGCCGGTGTTGAAATTAAATTTGCAACGCGTGCTCTGGTTAGAAAATGTAATGGAAATGCGAGATGATGAGGCGCTGGTAACGTTAGACGCTTTGCGCTCGCACTTGACGTCAGGAGTTGAACTGCCACCGCATCCCCTCATTGAGAAGCAAATGGCCGAACTGCAGCTCCTGCTAATGAACGTCGAAAAGTGGGAAGAGAAGGCTAAAGACTCACTGAGCAACAAGCAGCGACAGCCCATCTCTGCCGTTGAAGACCTGCTGCAGGAAGCAGAAGATATTCCCGCTTTCCTTCCTAGCGAAGGCGCGCTAAAGGACGCACTCAAAAAGGCCAAAGAGTGGACAGCTAAGGTCGAAAGCTTCGAGGGTTACAGCGAGAGCGAGCAACCTTACTTGGATACCTTAGAAGTCCTGGTTAGTTGAATTGTGCTCCCAGTAGCTCCGTTTGGAGTCATCGGTTCTCATGAAGCTGAGTTGTAAAATATATTTACTGTCAGAGGTTGAGTTCGAGTTTTCGGACATGGAAGTGAATATGGCTTAGTTATGAAGAATATAGCAAAATACTGACGCCTTTTGTAGTTCTTGGAATTTGGCTGAGGTCTGAATTTTTTTTTTTTAGGTAAACAAGGGCCGATTCATCCCGGTCCGTCTGGAGCTGCTGCCATTGTTTGAAACGAAACTGGAGGCAGCTAAAGGGTGGAAAGAGCGGACGGCACGCACTTTCCTAAGGAAGAACTCGCGCTACACTCTCATGGAAGCCCTCAGCCCCAGAACGGAGTTTGGCATTAACGTCCTCAAACTAAAGAAGAAGAAGGGAGCCGATGATGGATCTGGCACTGCCCCTGTCGTCTTCGATGTTAAACTAGAAGGTTACTATGAATATTTTTCGCTGACATCTCTTCTTGGAAACAGTTGGAAATGTTTTTGTTTTCAAATTAACATACGTCAGAAAAAAATAGGTAATATGTTCGATTTTAAATCGAGTGATGGATGGATGGAAATGATGGAACGATAGGTTTTAGATCAGAACACGCCCAAATGTCCGTTGACGTTGCACCTCTCATAATGTGATATCACTTATATTTGTTGTGTTACTCTCAGGGAACGTATCTACCACGACGGTCGTTGCAGCATTCAAGGCTGCAGAGCGACAGGAGATGGCGTCAATGCGTGACTTGAGATTACTCAATTTGAGGAAGAGAGCCAACGATAATGGTGACATCAAGTACTGCATCTGCAGAAGGGGAGCCACTGGGTAAATCTTTTCACTGTATCTTTCTAATTCCTTCCATTTGATAGAAGTGACTCGTGTCCTACTCCATCTGGCAGTGTCAGCTATAGGCGCAATGCTGTTTGTTGACGTTTTTTAATGACGCATGTCTTGGAAAATCTTCTATATTTATTTGTTCTGAAGTATGGCTTTTTCTATTGTAAGAAACTAGGTTATGATTGGGTACAATTTTTATTTTCTCTGTTGTAAGTCAGCTTATATTGGGACCCAAAATGTTTTGCAGATTTATGCTTCAATGCGAGCTATGTAAGGACTGGTTCCATGCGTCATGCGTGCCGCTGCCAAAGAACGCGGGTGCGAAAGCTAAGCAAAGTCCAGCGCAGCAGCTCGCGGCTGCCACTCGCGAAGTCAAATTTCTCTGCCCTTGCTGTTTGCGATCTCGCCGCCCCAGACTCGAAACCATCCTCTCCCTTCTCGTCTCTCTACAGAAACTCGAGGTACTTGGAACTGATTTTTCTACAGTTGTCGCCAAGTTGGTGTTGCCTTGTTGGTCGAATCAGTATTGGAAAATATGTGCTTTCTTACCTGTATTTGGAATTGATTGTTTTAAAGGTGCGTGTGCCTGAAGGTGAAGCTTTACAGTGCTTGACAGAGCGGGCTATGAACTGGCAGGACCGCGCTCGCAATTCTCTAGCTACAGAAGAAATCGCCAGCGCTTTGGCCAAGCTGTCTGTGCTTAGTCAAAAACTGGTAGAAGCTGCTGCTAGGGAAAAGACAGAGAAAATCATTAGTAGTGAATTGAAGAAAGCTGCTGGAAAAATCGGTACGTTTACATATATCTTTTTTTGATTTTAATTATTAATTACTGAATCCACACTAATTTTTTTATTGACGCTTTTTCAGTAAAGTGAGTTTAATATTATTTACTAGTAGCAACGTGTTGTTCAGGTAATCCAGAGCACCATCGTCGAGTCCGCGCAATGTCCGGCGTTTCGTCAAATGACGACTCGGCTGTGGGGCCCATGTCAGCTGGGTGGCTGAATCAGGAAGGAGGGGACCAATCCCAGCCCAGCACCTTCAGTATGGAGAACCAAGAGAGTATCAAGACAGAGCGAGATGAGGATGGAAGTGTAGGGGCGTATTTTTCTGGCAACTCGGAACATGCGTACAGTACTGCCAGCAAGACACCCTTCATCAAGCAGCCCAAGTATGTTATTTTTCCTCCTTCAATGATCAGTTCAATCCAACATTTTTTCCTCATAAAACTCCAATTTAGTGTTTTCTATTCAGAGGTTAGACAAACAATCGAACAGTTTTTTATCCCCCAGACAACCCGCGCTAGTCCTGAGTGAAATAGCGCGAGCAGAGCTGGAGGAACTAATGCTTGAGGGAGACCTATTGGAGGTCTCTCTTGACGAGACGACGCACATCTGGCGCATACTGCAGGCGACCAAGACCAAGCCCGAGAAGGAGCGCTACCCCGCCATGGACCCCCTGGACTCGGAGCTTTTCGCTAATAAAGTCGAAAAAGATCGCCTCAAGGCCAAACAACGTGCCAGGTATTACATACGCATGGACTAAATGCTACGAATATGAAGAAAAATGGTGTCCATAAAATATAATAAATTAATGAGCTTAAGGGTGAAAATACAAGGCAAAGTATGTTTATTGCGTACATTTTCCCAAGAATGCTTTAAGATTTTTTTTTTTTTTTTTTTTTTTTTGCTACGTAAAACATTGTATTATGTGTTTTTACAGTGGTATTTAACAAACTTAAAAAAAAAAAAAAAAAAAAAAAAAAATCGCTTTGATGTAACATAACCGTAGCGAATGATATGCTAACTCCCCCAAAGTCATCTTGCCCACAGAAAGAGGAGAATGGAGGAGATGGAAGCAGAACAGGCCATACGCGGGAAGAAACTCAAGCCGAAACCGAGTTTCTCCCCTCCACCTCCGCCTCCTCCTCCTGTATACCATGAGCCCATTGCGTCCACATCGGCACCCATATTGCCGAAGAAGGCGAGAAAACTTCAACTGAAACCAGTCAAAGAACTTCCCAAGAAGAAGGTCATCAAACGGCGAAGTCAAGACTTGGATAAGAAGCCAATGATGAAGAGGAAAAAACGAATGGAGAGAGGAGACAGTTCCTCTGAGACTGACTCAGATGAGAACTGCGCTGCGAAAAAATGCTTGAAACCTACTGGAAAAGAGGTGAGATTCGATTGTAGCAATATTTAACGATGTACTGTGGAGAATTGTCCTACCAGTATAAAAATAAGGTAACTATAGTAACGTCTGTCCTTGTTTTCCTGGACATTCAATCGCAAGCACTTAAAGTGTAACTGTAACTCACTTATTGAAACGGAATGTCCTGGGTGACTCAGCAGAACTTCAGCTATGACATGGATGAGCCCCGTGCTTTCCATCACGGCATGCCTCGTGAGTTGCAATTTGCTTGAAAGTATATCTATAGTCATCACGGCACCTGAACCCTACGCTGCACATATCTAGTGTAGTGTTTTCATAGGTGCCGAAAGTAAAACCTTGAGCTGCGACAAAATGGGCTTTGCATGTTTCTCATGCTAGCTTCTAGTCGTTTCCAAGGACATGAAACTTCTTGAGTGAAACACAGAAATAGCAGTGACAACATGACACTCTATATTTGGAAAATAATGCAATTTCTCAAACTTTCAGGTCGACTGGGTACAATGCGACGGCGGTTGTGAGAAATGGTTCCACTTCCGGTGTATCGGAATCGACAAGAAGGATATCCGGGATGACGAGGACTTTATCTGCGACAAGTGCCGGAAACGAGTCATGATGCGAACGGCCCCGCATCATATGAGTGCGCATCATGTGCTGCCCATGCACCAGCGGTCTTCAAGCCACCGTGTGCCCCCCGGCCACCACCCGCCTCCTCATCACCACCCCCACCAGCTGCCGCACCACGCGCCGCACCCGCATCCACCCCATCCTCAGCCTCATGGCGGAAGAGTTAAGGTGCCCTACTTCCTTCAAGTTTTCTCAGCTTTGTCGAAGCAAGGGGCTCCTGTAGAACGAGAAGCATAAGAATAAGAAGAATGAAGTTTAGCCTAGCCTAGCTTTCGAATTGTAGGGTGCAGTTTGGTGGTTATCCTACTGAATTTCGTTTGTCATCCTTAGTGTGTTCTTGTTTGAAAACATTTTCATTTTATTCTCAGTTTTCTGTCATCTGATGCGGTTTTGTAGTAAGCTAAAACCATGTCCTACAGTGAAACTTAAAAACGTATTTAAAATTTCGATTTGGTGGTTTTTTTTAGGTAGAACCGACAAACCTAGATGAGAGTATGGGGCTTGACGCACTGCTGAGCCTAGCAAACGCTGTGCCAGATAATGATCCAAACATGGCGCTGGAGGGCCAGAACCCAGGCTGGGTGACGCAGCAGAACTTCAGCTATGACATGGAGGAGCCCCGTGCTTTCCATCACGGCATGCCTCGTGAGTTACAATTTGCTTGAAAGTATATCTTTAGTCATCACGGCACCTGAACCCTACGCTGCACATATCTAGTGTAGTGTTTTCATAGGTGCCGAAAGTAAAATCTTGAGCTGCGACAAAATGGGCTTTGCATGTTTCTCATGCTAGCTTCTAGTCGTTTCCAAGGACATGAAACTTTTTGGGTAAAACACGGAAGTAGCAGTGAAATGTTGGAATCTCTCGAAAGAAGCTGTTGGACAAAATTTTTGTTCATTATTGTAAGTGTAAATATCTTTTATCGTCAAGAACCACCTGCATTTTCTGATGCTAAAATATTTGTTATGTTTCAGAATAAAAAAATTCTTCCTAGAAATGATGTCAACATAAAAAATAAATAATAATTGTTTTCGGCTGTCACTCACTCGTCACCACAAGTTGAGTACGTTTATCCTGGCGAATCTGCATATTGGTTTATTTACTGTTGACAGAAATTCCATCCCGATCGGGTCTGAATATAGCCACTCCGTTGTCAAATCCGCCGGATATGCTGCTCAACCCGAACGCGAACCCACCGAATTTCCCGATGCCGGAGCAGTATCCGCCTATGGAGCAACACGGAGGGGCCCACTACGGGCTGCAGGATGTGATGCAGTATGGCCCGCCAGAGGGGCAGTTCGGGGCCCCACAATACCAAGGTCCCCAATATCCCGTTCAGAACTACGTCCCACCGCCACCCGTTTACCAGTACCCCAGCCCTTATCCCGAGCAGTACCAAGAGTCGTACGTCCTCACGCAGCTCACCGAGCCGTCCAAACCCAACTATCCGGTACAGACGTTCCCCATTCACGAGCCGCCCTACTCTCAACCCGAGTTCCCGCGCATGTTCCCCGAAGAGGTCCCCAAAGGCCCAGGCGATGAGAAGGAAAGGACTGACGCTGCGGCCCCTGCGCCACTTGACAAAGAGTAAGTGAAAACGCTCCCACAGGTCTGAACGACGCGACGCCTTGTGTTAAATGAGAGAAGGATGGATATTCACGAACTCGGTACCTTTTTAGTTTTGTACAGTTTGGTACCATGAATCATTAGTGTTCTTAGTACAATAATTTTAATTTATATAGCTGAAATATGAACACAAACCAAATACCTAGTTCAGTCAGTCACCGTCAGATACGTAGCTCTTTTTACTGACTAGGGAAGTCGTAGTGAAAGACTGCTTGTGTGAATAATTGCCTGATTCCTTACTTTGCAAGTTATATTTTTGAATGAGGACAACACGCTAACAATAATTATTCCCTTTATATTGTTACCTTTAGAAATTCCCCACTAATATGTGCTCTCGGGATCTATGGAATATGTAACAAAATAGAATATCTGTACATTCGATCCTTCAGGCCTAGGAGCCAGCATTACTTTTTAGCGATATTTTTTGCTGACTCTTAGTTTAATGTTATTGATGTGTTGAATATTTTAGGTAGATATGCAAAAATGTAAGTATGCAATGGGGGGTTTGTGGCCGCCTTATTTTAGCAAAGATTCAATTATTATAGGTACCTACTCTGGAACTGTTGCCCTATCATCTAGGTATTAAAGGCAGACGTGCAACAGATTGCCTTTCTCTTTTCGCCTCGAAGTAATTTCTGTCTTTTAAATGTATAAAAGTAGAAATCACACCATTATGAGTACAAATTTGTGTTAATTCATAATAGTTATCTGTTTTTGTTAGGTGCCTCCTTACTGAAGCAATATTCGTATATATTCGTGATATTCGAACTTTCGCATGCTGAGTAGTTCGTAATGCCGAAAGAAAAAATCTATCTCCAAAAACAGAGCGTACAAATTTTGTTGCAAAGGGACCGAATCCCTATATGTACCTATCGTAGAAAAATTTGCCTAAACAATGCCTTCTCGTACACTGTTTTTGGACAGCAAGTGTCTGTTGATGGAATGTATCTTGATCATATCAAGTCCGTATATTTGACGTAAGTGGGTACCTGCCTACCATTTGTTAAGGATGTGCACCTATACCTTAGTGCATGTGGGTGTGTAAAAATACCTACTTCTGAAATACTAGGTAACTAATGCAAAGAGTCCTTACCAAATTTGGTAATTAGTTCTATTTATTATGAATCTACCTAGGTACCAACCACCCAGTGAAATATTTTTCTGGTATCTGGTAATGGGAATGAAGAGCGTGTATTTTGTTTGTGTTGCTCCACGTGACCCATTGAGCTGATTTTATTTTGACTTTCAATGGACGGTTTGTCTGTTTAGGTAACTATCAGAGAAATAAATTATAAAAAGTATAGATTCTAAACTCAACGTGTCTTTAATGCCCATGGACTTGACATGGTTCATGACGCACCGTAAGCCGATGAGTGGAAACTGGAAACAGGCCTTCAAGAAATAACGATGTTCGTCACCGTTTTTTTTACAGAGTTAGGAGAAAATGTTTATTTTTTCTAAAATATAGGTGGTATAATACATAGTCAACAATCTACATTAGAGGGCAACGAAAGTCACCGGGATGAAGATGACGAGTTATGCTTACCTACCTACTTACGAGAAACTCAAGTAAGTACCTACCTACTTACCTAGTTACAGTAAATATAATAACATATATATTTATGAGATTGCAACGCTGCCTGTGCATCGTAGGTATATGTTCAAGGATAATAGGTGAATCCTTGGCTAGGTAGGCACCTACAATGCATTCGCATGATTTTCATTTACCTAACTCATTTGCAAAGTAGGGTGTATAGGTACCTACTTACCTACCTACAGGGTGTGATTGTGATGAAATAAATATGGGAACGGAACTGATGTAAAATCTGAAGTTTTCCGAAACTCTAGAAATAAAATGTTATAAAAGCGAAAATTTATAAAATATCTTTTCAGGACAAAACATAAAACTTGGCAAAAAAAAGGCGCAAAAAGCGTCGCCATGATATCACGTGACAATAGTTTGGTCCGATTGCAAGGTTGTGGTAGTGGGCCACATGTGGAACAAATTTTTCTCTTGTATTTCATGTAAGTACGCATTAAATAAATTACATAAAATGATTCTGTAATAATTAGCCTAGTGGATGTTACAATTTGGATTCCTCTGTTCTCTTAAATAGTGAGAAATGATGCTAAACATTATTTTCCACGCTCACGAGGTCCTTGATGCACTGTTTTTTGGACCTTCGTTTGGTTATTTATAGCCGAATGGTTTGTAATGTTTGTTGTCATTTTTCCTAATCATACGTAAAAATGTTACCGATCGTGTTTCTTCCCAAAATTGGCTTAATATTGGGGGGTGCCGACTCAGGGTATTACTTAAAAATCAATATGGCGGTTATTATTTTTAGTCCCTTCCAAAATATTTGGCACCGGTTTTTGACCTTTCCGTTTATTTCTCAATGATGGTCCGGCTTATAGCTAAATGCTGATTACCTAGATTCAGCGGTATCTTTGTAATCAATTTCTAGTAAATACCTTGAGGGAATGATCTTCCAGGTGCGGTTAATGTTCGATTTTTCTTTGCAGAACATTTGTGCGTAGCGGAGAATTGTGATGGAAGATTTACCACTCTTTCAAGCACAAGATGAACAGTTCTCCGCTAGTGGAATGTATTTTCCTGAGCAGCAGGTTAGTAAAATCTAGGTAACGCAGGTAACGAACCTAACTGGGAGCTAGTTAAACCGCACAACATACCGTTGTCATGATTTTTTGATGTTTCAGGGAGAGCTCACTTCAACAATATTTGATACGAAGGAAGACTTGAAGTTGCTCTTTGATTGGCAAGACCATGTGGGGTCCATACAGGTATGTTTACGTTATTTACCGTCCTCATGACCATCAGAATGCAAGCCCAACCTCGTCCACCTGGTTTTTGCTAGTGGTTACTTTTACCACTGTACTATGAAGAGTTCTTCCTTCAGGTAAACATAAGTGAAATATCCTACAATCCGGTTATTTATATCTCCCCAAGAATGTAGGTAGGTACCTATCTACTAGATGTTGACATACAAGCCCACCGTAGGAAAATAATTTTATTGGTTATCCATCCAAAGTATGATCGCAAATTGCCGTTGAGACTCATTCAAAATATGTGCATACCTACCTAGCAGCTGCTTTATACCTGTTGTGGTATACCTATTTCTTAGGTACCTACCAAGCTATTTTAATATGGTTGCACCCAGTTGAAGAATTGTATTAGCTTGATTAAGCCATTTCTGCGATATGATAATAATTTGGTGTTATCTCACTGCTGCGCTGGTCACGAGGCTCCTAAGCACGTGGTTCTTATCCAACGTGGTATGCGTCTTTTCAGGATTCGTTTTGCGATGATCTTGATATGAAATTTAATATCGACCTGAAAACGGATCTACCTGACCTTGACAGCCCTATTTTAACAAATGCGCTTACCAGTCCAGTTCCTATAAAAATAGAACCAGGTTAGTACACTTTGATTTACTGGTATGGACGCTCCATCTCATTTTATTCGTAATCTTTGGGAAACGTGAATAATTCTTTCTGACCTATTTTGTTTTCTTTAGAAGTTAAGAAGAGTTTAACTGGTGGAGAAAAGATACTTTTCCCAGGAGATGTTGAGCCTCTTCAGGTGTCAAGCAGCATTCAGACTGATAACGTTCTAAAACGCATTACTCAAGCTAGGTATGTCAGTTGTTATCATTTATATTGTTATCCGATTAAGAGTAACATTATTCAAAACTACCGACGATAACAGGCGCCCTCTGAAATGTTGAGTGTAGGCAGGCAGCCGGCTGCGGCACTTTCTGTTTACATAGACTGCATCAGTGTTTGGTGACTCTTGTGCATGCACGCTAATGTCATCTCATGCTGTTGGCTATACACTTAATATGGGCACCGGAAATTGTGGTGTCTAAAAATTGATTTTGCAGACTTAGAACATTCCTGCCATTTCACTTCTGTGAATATTCCTCAGTTGTTGGTTTTCCGCCATTTATTTACTAATTCTGTTAATGTTATAGGTCGGTTCTTATAAATGGTGAGAAAGAGATCTTGGGAAAAAACATAATTGGTCTGCACTGTTTGAACGAGATCAAAACTAGTCCGGATGAAAACTGCCAAATCACGAGTACTGTTATGAATGGAAAAAGGTACAAGGTGATTATTCGGCCCAGGTCGGCAGTTCGAGCCAACCAGCAGACTTCTCTGCCTCCTTCTAATGCCATAGTCAAGGTACAATCAGGGGAACAAAAACTGCATGGCAAATTCCTAGTGATATGGGAATGCGAAATCTACCCTAAATAAAACACCACATTCACGTTACCCACTGTGATGCTCTTCTGAATTATTTTTTTGTCCCCTGAGATATATCAAAAACTTAACTTGACTGACATAAAAAATTGGTGGAATATAAGTGGGCGCGAAATTACCCCCATTTAGTAGTCCTATATAGTGCAGTAAACTATATAATCCATTTTTTTTTTTTTTTTTTTTTTTTAGAGAGAACCCACCGATGAATTGATATCAGAGCTTCAGGACGGTGACTATGACGTGTTGGGCCATGAGGACGTGCTGGACCCGTGGACTCTTCCTCTGGAGGAGGGGGAGGTGCTGCCAGACCCGGAGGATGTGGAGGAAAGAGAAGAAGAAGCCCCTTCGCCCCCTGCGGACCCGCCGAGAGTCCCCCCGCTACGAATCAAGATCCCAAAGGTTACATTACGTGTAGAGTTGCTCATTTAGTATACTGATTTATCGATGATACAAAGTAGTATTAGGTACGTTATTAGGCACCTGAACCCTACGCTAGAATTTTGTATTCTTGTGTTTTCATTGGTGCCAACATCAAATATTGAGTTCGATTCCTTTCAAGCCTGTACCAGTGGCAGCTTGATTCGATTCTCAATAACATCAATTTCGCAGAGCCATGTACTGAAGAATGTTTCAGAATCTCTTCACCGTTTTCATAGTATTGTCCTAATTTTAGAAATTGAAGAAACACAAGGCGAAGAAAGAAATGCTTAAGGCGGAGTCGTTAAGTGAACTGCTCTACAGTTTTGAGGAGGTGGATCGGCAAATGGGTGTGAAGGACTCGCGGACCTCCCTCCTCAGATCTACAGTCCAGTCCTCCCAGTCACTGTCTGCCAGCCACAAGAAAACTCCCTCCACGGTACTCTTTCACATTATTTCATTTCTGAGTGAAGATTTTTACTTACTTCTACTCGACCTTAACACTGCTTTGTGTGTGTACTGAATTATTATTCAAAGAAATATGTCTACATTTTAATGGAAATCACTGGGTTTTTCTTCGATTTAGGGTGCCAAGTTGAATAACAATTGAATTGGGATGAAATAATCGAATAGTGATGTATTGTATTCTGTAGAGAAAAATTCTAGGGCCGCTGTATTTTTAGTTGGCCATAGGAGACGAGTACCAATAGACGAAAACTGAAACATTTTGAGGCATTTTACTGTCAGTTAACGTTCTACGGCGTACAGACATAGGTATGGTATAAACTACAAAAAACCACTAATTACTACTGGCTACTGCTCGATACCTAATTTATTTGGTATTTCAGGTACCTGGAGATTCAGTGCAGCTAGACCATGACTACTGCAGCTATAAGCGGCGGCAGTCTGGCACCTCTTTCCTCACGTGTGATACAGTCTTGGCTGAGAAGAATCCTCGCAAAGACAGCGGGTTGGAGTCGGGAGGGGTAAGCGACGCGAGCGAGGAAAGTCCAGCTCCGGACACGCCTGAAGCTCTGTACCGGCCGCCAACCCCCGAATCGTCCGAAACGACCGACACGACTGAAAGCCATCAACCCGCTGCTCCGATACTGGTAACCTTTTAAGAGTGACTGTTGAGTACTCTTTGATGAAGTTTTTTAATGGCGTATTTCCTGGGAAACTGCTGTTCTGTCCTGAAATATTACAAATCTTTCCAACATCAGTAACCAATGTAGTACCTATTCGATTTAATCAGAGTGATTGTTTTGGCAAAATTGCTTGATCGTTAAACCGCAGCATTTTCACCTAGTTTCCGATATTGCGAAATATTAAAAAAAACATAAAAAACAGTTTCCTTGGAAAGATGTCAGCATAAAAACACTATGGTGCCCCTTTTCACCTTTTAACCTTGCATATTAATAGCAAGCTGCTTCTCAAGCTAGCAAATAATGGGACGGATGCCTTTGGGAAGAGAGTTGATACCTCTCCTGGAAACCGTTGATTTCCTAGTTTATATTCCCTACTATTTTTATAAGGCGCAGCAGCTGACCAGCAAGCTACTGGAGGAACGGAGACGTATCAGGAACCCACACCACGTGACAAAAATGGCCGCTGCATTGTTCCGAGCCTCAAACGCCGCTACCTGTGGTCATAAGAAGCTGGAGCCACTGGTGGCCTGTTCCGATACACAGGGAACCCTTCCTCAGAACTGTGATATCAAGACTACTAGTGAGACTATCGATGAAGCCCTCTCTCCGGGAGAACCGTCTGCTGTAAGTGGAAAGAAACGCCATGCAAACATTTCAGCAGAAACATTCTGTGTAGTGCAATGTTTTTGCAGTGTATAACGAGGTATTTCTTTCTTTAATGCCGACTTAGAGATTATTTTATGATGGGGTGAACGTGTGAGATGCTGACCCCTTGTCAGTATTAAGTATTTATTGAAAAAAGTTATGGACCATTACATCTTCTAAAGTTGGCTTTTTTGGCTGGAGTTTAAGGCAGTGGTTAACTAGCTTCCTTGGACCTGTGACAATGCTAAGAATGACACATAACGAATTATCGAACCCACCCTTTGGCCACTTTGCATGCCAACCCTATGATATCTGTGTGTAGTGTAGTTGTTGTGCATTATGTGCTAGTGTTCTATGGGATTTCAGGACCGACCAAAGAAGAAGCTCAAGTTGGAAGAATACCTTAGTCGCCGGCACGACAAGGATAAAGATGATTTTGGCACCGACGCTTGTGAAAATGTACAGGAGGAAGTTTGTGAAAACGCGAAATCCCCGGGAGCTGTTGTGGTGGAAAATTCTATCGACCAGGTCTCTTTTTTAGTTTTAATCTTGAAAGGTTATAGATTTTGCTTTTTTGATACCTGAATGATTTTATACTGAGTTAGTTCCTGATGTTAAATTTTTGAAAATAAGAAATCAGTAGTATAGCAGATCACCAGAATCCAATTTGGTTTGCTTCTATATACTAATCTTTAATCAACGCAATCATTGCACACGTTGACATACATTACCGTCAGTCACACTGTTGACTCTTGAATTACTCTACAGTGCCCCACACCTGAACCTGGAGTTCCATCCCCCGTGGACAGTTCATCGGAGAGTGCCATGTCAGTGGAGGTCACAGGGCATTCGAAACTACGTGAAAGCACCAATGATTGTGCGATGAAGGAGTTAAAAGTGGAACGAAAAAGACGTGACAGTTGTGAGCTTCAAGATTTGAAAGCGGAGACGAAGAAACCTTGCAGTGAAAGTTCCAAGCTCATAATGTCGAAAGAGGAGGCTCAGAGACGGGAGAGCCGAAATATACGAGACCAAGAGCCACACAGGTCACCTTATGCTTCAAATAGTCATGAGAGCCGGTCAGGGCGGCGCGCAAAACGCCGACACTCCTCCTCTTCTACGTCCTGCGACCGGAGTTATCGCCGCAAAAGCTCTTCTCGAAGCCACATGGGGCGGTATGTAGTCAGAGCAAGAAGAGATTATATCTCTTTGTAGAGCTCAACTGCGTTATCTATAAATAAACTTACATGGCGAAAAAGCTCGTAGCAATCCATTAAAATGTTTTATAATACTGTAATACTAAAAATTTAGAATTTGAAAGTCGATCGAAGTGAGGGTGTTATTCTTTTTCAGTCAAATTGGTACCTGACCTATGGGTACTACTATAGGAATTTAGAACATACAAACCCTATACCCGTTCTGGTGTTTTATACCAGTACTGTCTTTTCCAGGTCTGACAGTCGTGATCGCTGGCGTAGTTTCTGGTCACCTGCGAGGCGATCTTCCAGTCGAGACAGTTCTAGTTCCAGTAGCGGTTGTTCGAAGCGCCGCTCATCCTTAAACTCACTCAGGTCAGTTAAATGTTTCTTCGTTTTCGACCCTTATCAGTAAATGTATGTATCTTGTACAGTGTTTTTGAGTAGCCACTAAATGGTTTTATGGTCTATTTAGAGTTGTTCTCTGGGATCAGCTTTAAATGTTTGAGTACTTTTTACTGGTCTAGTTGTTAGGTAAATTTAAATCATAGTAAACAGAGGCTGTAAAATAAGTACTTATTTCCTTCTCCTATTCTTGAAGCTTGCTAAGCTCTATTAAGGATGCTTCGGTCGCTTCGTTACTGTACGTTCAAATGTAATGATCGCAAATACCCCCTCGGGTCCGAGTAATGATTGGATTAAAGGAATTTATTGCTGGGACTAATTATTTATTATATTTAGAATATTGATTATTTGATATTACAATTTTTTTGCTATATAACAGATAATCCAATGTTTGAGGAATCATCTTTGTGTTCATGTGATTTGAAAAGTCCAAAATTTCTCAAATAATTAATTGTCCGTCTATAACTGCCTACATGAGTGGTAGATTTCCTTACATCTATTGCTGTATCTGCTTGGTCTGTTTTTAAACGAAAAACTTTAAGTTGCTTAGTTGTGCCTGACTCTCTTTTCCCCGCACCAGGTATCGTCGCCGGTCCAGGTCTCGTTCGAGGTCACCATTACGATCGGTATCTCGCGATAACTCTAAAGCTCGTTCGAGAGGTTATGGAGGTAGACGGCGGCCCTACTCCGGATTTACTAGGCAGGGTGGTCGGTAAGTGCCAGGACGTACAATCTACAAAGAGTTTTTTTAGATTAAAGTAAAAAACTTCCGTTTGACTTCTTGACAAGCTTGGTTTAGGGCCAATCTCTCAGAAAAATCGTCTGTCAGCTCAACCCGATTCGTAGGAAGTTCACTTGCCACCTTATGTTTCATTATGTTAACGTACATTATTTTTTGTATGTTGAAAAATAAAATACTGCACCAGCTTTACTTTGTAGATGTCTAAAATTGCTGTTCGTTGGTGACCAAAATATGCCTTCCGTGATTTTAGGGAGTATGTGACAGCTGATAAATAGGAGCATTTGCAGGTCGCGGTCCCCAGTGTACTCTCAGCGTGAGAAGCAGCGGCAGATTGAGGAACGGCGTGTGGTCTACGTCGGGCGCATCCCCGAGGGAACCACCAATCAGCAGCTGAGGCAACGCTTTTCCGCCTTTGGTCCCATCATCGATATTAGTGTTCACTTCCGGGAGCGCGCGTAAGTTGTTGACTTTTTTCGGGACAATTGGGCCTATTCCCGCTCTCGCAGTGCCAAGTTTACACCAGTATCTAGTGATATTACTTCACACCTCAAGTTTAAACAGGGGAATTCGGGAAGAGGAATAGGTCCACGTGAAGACTGTTGAAGACTCATGTGACTTCAGAGTCATGAGAGTGATGTCTATTGCACTTACCAAGAGCTTCCCTTGACTCGGCTCTCTTCAGCATCAATCAGGACTCTCCCATTTTATGTTCAACTTCACTTCTGTGCTCTTCATCTCCAATCAGTCCATAACAGCTATTCTCGAAGGGAAGAATTAAAGTAGCGCCTGAACCCTTCACTGTATACAATTTATTATGCAGTGTTTCATTGGCGCTTAAAGAAAATTAGTTTGGTTTTCGTCTTCCTACTCTACCTTCTAGAGATATAGAGGAACAAGACCAAATGACATTTTATTTACGTACACCTAGTGGCTTCAGTCCTGCGTGATAAGACCCTATCATTTAGATTTTAGTCGCATCGTTCTATTTCGGTATGCTTGCTAATTTGTGGGAGCATTGTGTAGTTAGAGACTCAACTGGCTTTTGGCAAAACTTGAACGATTTCATTTGCAGGGATAACTATGGTTTCGTGACGTTCGCTTACAAAGACGACGCTTATCAAGCAGTGGAGCACGGTAACGACGACCCAGCCCTGCCGCACTATGACCTCTGTTTCGGGGGCCGTCGCAGTTTCTGCAAGCAGCGATATTCCGATCTAGGTAAATTAAGCGTTTGTAAATGGAAAGCGTTGCTGTCACTTGCCCCGCTCGTTCTCTCTGTTTCTATGAAATAACTGAAGTAGAAGCTATCGAAACTTATGTGATAATTAATGGCCACACTGGAAACAAAATGGACGAAAGTGAAAAGCATCTCAAGCCGCGAAAAGCCGTATGACCATTTATATATAATTACAAAATTTATTTTCAGATGGTATGCCGACTTCATACTCCGGGTTCAAAGACGCGCCAGTAGTTCGGTCACGTGACGAGTCGTTCGACCTTTTGCTCAAACAGGCGAAAGCGAAGCTGCACATGCGGAAAGAAGTGACGTAGTTCCACAGTGCAGCTGCCGTTGATAGTGTGATATTAGTTGATTAGCAAACGATAACTTGGTAACAGTTACGATACTAGTTGAATTTTGTTGATGTTCTTTGGGAAGAGTCAGGTTGTTTGTTCCCACTTTACGCGGTTTCTCTTGCTGTATTTTCTTAGCTATTTACTTGCTTCACAAAATTTTTTAATGAGCACCTGCCATAGTGTGTGGTATGGGGTTATCTGCGGAAACAGACTCAACGAAAGTGACGGTTGTGAGGGTGTTAAGTAGAAGATAGTAATTAAATTATAAGATTATAATTTTGTAGTGAAGCAAGTAAATTGCTGACTAGAAGAGTGAGGTCTTCTCGAAGCACATTTTGACGTGACCTTGGTATTGCTGCGATTTGTAATGATTGCCTGTAGTTTCTGCTTCAGGGCGTCTGTATGCCCCTCCATCTGACATAAAGAAATATGACTGATGAAGCGGTTTTCAGATGGTTTCTACCATCGAGGCCGAGCTGTCATTTTATTAAGGTGTCCGTGTTGGTCTACTCAGCCATATTTTATTTTAATTTCTCAGTGCTTCGTGATAGCGACCCATATTCGTATCTTGGGCATTTCTTTGTAGACAATTATGTACCTTATCAGTACCGTATATGTAGTTGCATTATGATCTTCCTGCTGACCTATGCCATTACTGAGGCTGGATTGAGCATTATTCATTGAAGTTGACAAGACGAGGTGTATTGTTTAAGACTATTTTCGGCATTGCGTTGGAGGCAAAAGTGCCTATAGAGTAGTCCGACATTAGTTAAGCTTTAACATAGCAGCCGAACAAAATAGTCAATGCCTCCCACGGGATTTCTCATTGATTAGAGTCTACTTAAGTAGTGATGCGTCTTATATTGATAGTAGCGGGCAGGTCTTTTTCGCTTCGCATTCTGTCGCTGTAGAATCTGTTTTTTTTTCCTATAATTCCTATAGGTGCCGGTGCCACAAAGAAAAATTTGTATGTTGTTGCATGGCCTGACGAAGTTTTCAGTTGAATTGCATTTTAGTACCTTACTGGCCTCCTTCCAATGGTTCTGTTATGCGTTTGTGGGGACTTTGAAATGAAGCAAATTTTAGCCAATGGTCATTGGGTCGGTACCCTCACATATTTTTGGGTTTGAAAACTGACACTTTTGTCTCTAGATCTTGTTAATGGTCGGAAACAATTTTGTAGTTTTTCAGCGATGATATTTGAGAAGTCTTCGAAAGTACCTAGGTACTTCTGAAAAGTCGTGTTAATTTTACCAAATAAAAAAAAAAAAATAGTCCGTATAAATTGTCAGCTCAATCAATTTTCAAAGTCATAACCTCAGTTTATCCAAAGAGGCCTTATTACACGAGTTCCAAACCCCGGGTTGTCCACAAGTCTACATCAACACAGCTAATCACCCTACTAGAAGCCCATTGTTAAACTTGTCCAACTTACCCGGGGTTGTGTCTCCAATAAGGCCTTAACAGTCTAGAATGCAGTGATGGGTGTGTTTCCGACTATTTTTGATAGGTTGAACAGAAACTTTATGAAAAAATTACCTACCTACTTCCCCGAAAATTATGTGAGGCACCCACGCATACCGAGCTTTCTAATCATCCCGGGCAAGACATTTTTGACATTACGGTGGGTAAGGCCTGAGCCAAAAATTGTTAAACAATTGTAATAGATGATTTTCTTCTATATTTTGTTGTTTACAATCTACTCTCGCTAAATATTTCCTCGGAAATGTGTTAATAAAAACGTCAACAAACAGCATTGCATTTTCAGTGCTAAGACCGTCATTATCCTGTTTTTTATGTTTTTTTCTTCCCATTTTTTGAGGAAGCTGTTGGATATTTATGTTCTGAAATCTACTCTAATTATATTTTTGTGAAAATAAAATTTAAAATAGACTGGATGGTTCACCACTTCAGTTAAATTTATAAACATTTGGGTATGTTTAGCTTTACGCAAGTTTTGGAGGTTTGCCTCTTCCCATAAACTAAGCATATGCTGTCGTTATGTTGGACTGATGAAATCCACCCTTACCCTTACTGATATATTTAAAAAATGGGAAGAAAAATCATGATGCTGCCACGTGAGACAGGATTGTGCTGACAGTTTTAGGGTGCGTCCCACCATGCCCAGTTAAAATTTAACTGGAGATTTACCATGTAAACATAGGACAAAATCTTTTTTCTTTTCGGCCCATTTTTTTTTTCTTCAGGAAACTACTATTCATTTGTTCTGAAATAAATGTCTGGAGACAATATAGTATACTTTAAAGAGTTGTGAAATCCAGCCTACGACAGAAACTAGTTCTATGCTGTAATTTCAGGATCGAATCACTTTTTTATTGACAAAACTCACTCGATCGTAAAATCATACATGAACATATATGAATATCTAAGTTTCCTCAAAAAACGGGCAAAAAACAAACAAAAACAGGCTTACAATATTAGATAGGTATACACAAAATATAATTACATTGCAGTGATAAACTATGGGTGAAAGATTCATGTCTGTCATACAATGTGATGATGATGAGGAATAAATAATGAGAAGGTATATAAATCACAGTATGGGATTGTGTCGTAATTGGAGATAAAAACAACAACAGGAAGAAAAAGAATAAACTAAGGCACTAGATATAATACGTTGTTCGGCGGCCACATTTAAATGTTGTGTTCGCAATCACTTTGCCGTGAAATTTCCTGTTATACAGAACCTCACACTAAAAAACCCTTGTCTCTTTGGTATTCTGTCTCGCGGTCAATGTGTTACTGCACACTCAGATTCTAAATCGTATCGTGATGAGATGACCTTAAAGCTATCCTGATATTTCTGGGTAGTATTGCCAAATTAGAGCAGTAGAACGGTTTGGAACAAAAACATATCAGGTTTTGTTACTAAAAATTTTGATCGGTATCATCGAGATATCATGCTGGTGATGATATTCCAATTCAAATTAAAGAAACCACAGTTATATACCGAATGTTCCACCGCTATTTTTTGCAAATTTTGCAGGGAACAGTATATTGACAATGAGGATGACGGCGGTAAGCACAAACAAAACTGGCAAAGAAGTCTATCCTTACGTAAATAACGTTTGAGTAGGACTTCCCCATAAAAGAGCAGTAGAGTAAGAACATTTTGGACCCTCAGGCATTTCACCCGAAGACGCTTGCCCGTTAATGTGGGTTGAGGTCGAATATCTCAATGAGAAGCGGCTCGACATCTTCAGGGTTCAGTTCCATGTACACGCGAACATGGTCTTCGTTGAGTCGATGCAATTCGGCTATTTTCTGGATGAGCTTCAGGAACGTTGACCGCGCTTCACATCCTGGGTAAATGCTTTCTAGATACCGCCTCAGAAGGTAGTAGTATGAATTCTGTCCATGGACAAAGAAATTAGGCAAAAGTTAGAATCCAGGAAAAATACACAATCATAGTCCTGATTGTCAAAGAAAACAACCGGAACCAGACCATATCAAGAATTTCCACTGAGTTCAGCTCACAGAACGAACACCAGGTCCCCAGCCATAGTGCAGTACATGAAGGGACCTACAGCCTCGATACACCTTCTAGGATAATGATAGGAGTTTCTCTGTTCAAAACCTCATTTTTTCCTCTCTATTTGAAAAACTGTGTCGTAATCGAAAAACCGACCAGACTTCGAAATAGTATTAAGGTACGTGGGTTTACCATGCTTACTTGATTGGCATTTCCGGGACGTCCTAAACCATTGAGTATCTCGTGTGAATCAATATTCCCGTTAGCTACAAAGCTTTGAGTACGAGTACTATTCACAACCAGTACATTAACTAACCTGTTCTAGTTTAATAACGTCGTAGTGTACGACACGAGGGCGATCGGGTGTGAAGAGCGTGATGGCCGACAGGATGAGCATAATGTTCTCATCGTTGCGCCATCGAGGATCGAAGGTCTGCAGGAAGCGCTGATGCTCTTCAAATACGCGCCCACCCGCCTCTTTCAGCACGTCCACCTTGATGTTCATTAAGCTCTCGGTGCTATGCGGGATCTATAGCATGAAAAACTATTATAAAATGTATTTCGGTATGGTCCCATATTTAGACAGCTGATATAAATAATTCTCATAAGTTGTCGAAAAAGGACATACATGTACTACAAAAAATATACATCTTTAGCAGTCAGGCCTTCCTTCTTAATTGACAGAAGCCTTCAGCACTCCTCTATGGCCAAACCTTTTCCTTACCTGCCAGGAGCCACGATCGGAATCGTAAGTCATAGCGGAGCGAAGGATCATCATTTCTGTGCAGCCGCCTTTAAGTAGAGCCACCTGGTCCTCTTGGCACATATTCTTGAAGGCGTTCACCTTCTTTGACATTTTGATCAGTCGGCGGATAGCTACGGCCGTAAGATTGAGAACGTCCACAAGCATTGGCCGTACACCCAGATTGCTCTAGAAGAAAAGTATACAACCAACATGGTTATAGGTTATAGGCAGTGATGGCAGATTATATAGGTATGTAGCTTCGACATGTCGCACCGATATTTAGGATTTCCTGCCTCTCGACTTGAATTTTCATTTCCTCACCTTGGACATGGCCTCTTGAGCCATCAGACTTGTGACATCATCTTCAACAGGGGCCAGGAGAGCCTTATTGGCAACAATAAGCTCATTGAGCTTGGCGCGCTCCGCGTCATTCAACTCCCGGCTGTTGATCCGCGGGTTCATGGAACTGTACGCCTCATATTCCAACTTGATGGCTTCCGAAAGAATCGATTCTATCGAGTTACCCAAGTCAAGACGCGAATTTCGGCTGCAAGTACGAGACAGTTAAAATATGAAGGTAAAAATGTAAAAGTGTTTTCGTGTGGAACTATACACATGGATATAAACGAGGGATAACGGGATTAAGGGCCACCATACATTCTCGACGAACTCCGCCAAAACCACTGTGCGAAAGTAAATATTCGACAAAACTAATGTTTACATTTTAGTACCACCGGAGACTGGTAAATGCAATATCGTATCGGTTGTGTCTACTCTAAAAGCTAAACATAGTGTGCTATTTGAACGCGAAACGAACGAGTGAAAGTAGGACACTATGTTTAGCTTTTACAGGAGAAAAAGTAGAGAAATGGTGTTGCAATTACGAACTTCCGTAAGTGAAATAAAAATTGTCAACATGTAACATGGCGGCGGTAAATATTACAAACATTTATCAAGCTTTTCTACTAAATGTGACGATAAAATCATACTGTTTTAATCCGAAACGTTACAAAAAAATATTTCGCGTGAGGTAGTGTTGTGTTTTCGCGATCTGTCAAAAAAACATGTGGACTGGTAGTTGACTGTTTAAAATCGCTCCTGTGGGCTTATTACTCCATTTCATGCAAAAATACAACACTACCTCACGACAAAGAGTCTCAGGTTTACATCCCCCTATAAACACTTTTCACTCGCCCTGTAACTTCGGAGTAGGGCTTGAAGTACGTAGCATTGCGAACCAAATGGGTGTATTTCGCCTTAAGGAAGAGAAAGATGTATCTAGACTCTAGAGCATTTTGGGATGGTCACAAATATCAAAACGAGAAATCAACTGGCTATGTTGTGATTTTACGATCGATTAATCAATCACTCGCTCTGAGGACTGGTTTCCACTTCAGGCTGGCTGAGGATGAGTGCTGGGGTATGTACCTTGGGATATCCTGCAACACCTCGTCGGCAACGTCTGGGCGGAACGCTCGCTCACGCCTTGTACGATCAGAATTTGAGTTCACCAGGGAAGCCAGCAGGGGCATAGGGCGAGAAGGTACTGAGTCCGGCTCTTCGTAGGATCGCTCGTACACTACGCGGCAATCCACTGCCTGCAATGTAAAAGGAAATTTTACCAAACTTACGAGATATTTTGAGATCAAAAATGAAAACGACACCACAGCGTGTCCGTTTGGGAACATCTCGAACATATTTTAAATGATAGGAAACCTCCGGAAACTTGAAATATCATAAAATGAAGTACGGAAAAACAACCTGTGGAGTAGCTTCACTTTGATGATCACCACCCAAAATGTTCTTGATTATGCTGGATTCACCACATCTCGAAGGCTCAACCACTGGCCGAGAAAACTTGCTCTGTTCTACTTTCACTTGTTCTGTTACTTTAGAAATTTGGTAGATTTCCACCGAACGGGAGCGATTTGAGTTATCTTGAATGCCAACCCTCAAGTCAGCCACCGCCGTTCCTACGGGTGAAGATGGCTCGGGCATGTTTGGGAATTGGGCGTGGTCCGCGCAGCTGCGGCTGCCACTCATAGGGGAGGTTTCGAGGCCACTACTCCCATTGCTCAGCGGTGAGCGGTCAATGTTGCTCTGGCCAGTACCCCATGGCACGCGCTTCTGGTACGGATTACTGCAGGAAGGAGCCAAGCTTAGAGGATTCAGTTTCGGTTCAAATGGCTTGTCATCAGTTCGCGTTCGTTTAGAGACGTGTTCTTCTTCAGAAGAATCCCGGAACTCTTTTTCCTCGTCGAAGTCACCGACCCGACCCGCTCGCTTTTGTTCAATTTTTTTGCGTTTCTCTCTCTTTTCATTTTCTGACATGATATGCTCTTTTCTCATTCCGATTTCGAAGCATTTAATTAGTCGGCACAGCTGACAGAACCTGCGCGTGATCGTGTTGATCTCGCATTTTTTATTAAATGGGCACTTGAATTCCTAAAAAGAAAGAGTAATGATGAATGAATAACAAGATAACTTCCAATAACTGCCCTAGAACCACAGAACAGGACTAGCACGTCAGGGCTATTGAGAGGGATGGAGCTGCCACTCCAGAAACCATCCTCTAACAGTCTAACCCTCCATCTTGGACTAGCGATCAGCTAAACATAATATGCTTGGGATATTTCTAAATTTTACTTATTATTAAATTGGTCTGGTGAAAGCCGCCCTAGTGATTTTACGCCTGAGTAATTTCTGAAAAGTTTTTTATTGACAAAAATAATTTAATTTTCACGAGAAATTGAAATAAAATCCAGGTAGGTAGGTAGGTAGGTACAGCAAAGCTGGTCAGCACCTATACTCTTCTGAAGTACCTACTTCACGGTATGAACTTCAAGCTAAGGTCGGTGGTCAAAGGTGACCAGTTATCAGCAGCATTGCCAAATTAGTGGCCAGATAAAGTGAGGGCATTGTACCATGACAAGTTCTTTATTATTCAAGGGCACACTAACTAAGCTTCAAATTTTCAGATTCTTACCTTATCTTTAAGAGCATTTCTACGAAAAAACGCTTTGCAAGACTCGCACGTGATAGCGTTGAAGTTGTATCCAAGGGCCTTATCACCGCACACTAGGCATATCTTTTCACGAGCGCCATTTTCAGGACTTTCTGCTGCATCCATATTTCCACCACTGAAAATATTAGCCCATGTTAGGACAATCACCAGTTAAAACTACGCATTCAGTAACTAGGCGGATCGAACTTAATACCAACAGATAAAGTAAGTAACGGAGTTTGAGAGAATCCTTTTTCAACAGATAACACTACAGTTCAAAACGAATGGACAAAAATAATCGACAATGTATATACAAACACCAAGATGAGAATTGATAAGAGAACAAAACCAAGATTTTTTTTCTCGAAACTGATTGAAAAAACGTCAATTAACTTCAATAGAGCAGATAACCCGAGGGAGAGACCCGAGGTGCTAAACGGAGCTGCAGTGTCTAAAGCAGCTATAGGTACAATAAAATATCACAAATATCAATATATCACACTTACAAGCAGTGGAAAAGAAAGACTGATCCTAAGCAGCGTTAAAATAGATAAAAATCTAAGGAGAATTTCAAAAAGACCAACTTATGGCCGCCATGACACTTATTGTTTGATTACTCTGAATCTACTACCACGAACAGTCTGTCTACTGCCACAGCTGCCACATTCCCGCGCAAAACAATTTTGATTTCGTGCATACATTAAATTTACTAATGCGACAACTGGTGCCCCGGTTTTATTGAAAACGCATGCAGGTAATGCCCCATCGATCATATTATCTCGTGCGCACGTTTTGGAATAAAAAAAAAATACAGAACCAGCATTGTGATTTCCGAATGGCACAAATAGGTTGCATGGCTCTTAGGCTGACTTGTGCGTCTCACCACGCAAAGTTAAAAGAATACAACAGATTTTCTTCCATGTTTACCATGCTAAATTTCCGAGAAAATCGGAGTTTTTCTCTTAATACCGAGTGTGGTGGGAGGCACCCTTAAGCCATTTAAGGCTGGATTTCACCACTTTAACGTGAAGACTATCGTGTAGGTACACGATAGCGCTATCGTATCGGTAAAAAATGTTAACGGCTTTCACCATGCACCGTTACCGTTTCGTTAGCTTTCGAGTGGATTTTCCGTGCGTTAGCGAAAACGATAATTTTCATACCTGCGACCTGCGACTCATTTGGTGTAGTTTAATGTAGTCTAATCATCATTTTAACTTCTTTCTCCGAAAAAATAGGGGTTTTTTCACGTTTATTTCCACTTTTAGATTGAAATTGTTGAAATAAATTTGATTAAACAAAGGCGAATTCTATTGACACAACAAAACCTAACGAGAGGATGTCTGCTTTTTCGAATCGATAGCTATTCGAACGTTAAAAGGCACTATCGTGAGGTGGTGAAATTCAGCCTAAATAGGCAGGTACCTAAAGACTGAAAGGCGAGGATCGAGGATAATGCGACAGCGCCATTGATGGAAAAAAACCAACCCTAAAGTTTCAAGAGATTATTGGGAATAACGCAAAAGAGAAGCAAATTAGCCGGGAGTCCAGCAGGTCAGTGAGAAAGGGAACGACCCGATCCCGACTAAAATGCGTTCCAGCACTTTTAGATGAGACGTCACTGACAAGAAGTGAGACAACTTTCATTTGTTTGTTGAGGGTGTTATTTCAGCCGCTTTGCCGGTTCCCAAATTATTTCTTTCTTAACTAGAGCCTATACAAATAATGCAACTTGACCATTTTAGCTGCTTTCACCACAGAAGCAAGGGCCCGTATTGATTAACAGCTCGAGTATAAAAGTAGTAAAGTTGGCTCGTATAATGGAGATGTGCTTGTGTTCATGCATGGTAGAACATCGCTTAATTCCCCCTCCCCCAAGCAAAACTTTACGGTTTCGTTTACGAGTGTCGTTAACCTCAGTCGTGACAATAAATGAAAATCCAGGGAAATGTCCAATCGCACGTCCTTGAATGTCAAAGAGATAAGTTCTTCCATAAGAACTGTGTAAGTATATGAGACCCTAAAACTATAACAGACATAGTAGATTTCAAACATAAAGGGATAAACGATTCCAAGTTTAGGCTTGCGTCCCACACCATGCCCAGTTAAAATTAAACTGAAGATTTTGTCCTATGTTTACCATGTTAAATTTAAATTTTTAGTTAAATTTAACATGGTAAATCTCCAGTTTAATTTTAACTGGATATGGTGGGACGCACCCCTAGTCAATCTCCATCCTCTATCTCTATAATCTCGAATTGAACGCACCTTACACATCGTCCACACCTACCAAAAACCACCCCTACTTATCAGCCTCGGTTAGACTCGAAGTTCCAAATTTCAAAATAATATAGGACGCAAAACAGGCAAGCGTTTCAGAAAAATGGGTCAGTGTTACTAAGTGTAGTCGACAGAGCATGCAGGGCTATGATTTATTATCACTGAAAAGCGCTGATTCAGCTATCAGCCAAACGAAAGTCAGTGGTGACTAAAATCAAGGCATAGGCATAGGTGACACTGCCGTACCTAATTAACGATAAATGGTCTCGACTTTCTGGCACTTTTCAACTCAATTTCATGTCCCACACAATTGCGGGGCTACTAAACCCCACAAAAGAGTGCAACAATGAATATTAAAACAATGATTGACAAAAAGTAATTTCAAGCAATAAGTAATTTATCACACCATTCAAAACTAAGTTTTAGACAAATTGGTTGTAATAAGGCGTACATATAGTGCCTATGACCAACTCACACTTTTCACACCTCACGAATTTCAAAATTAATTAATAATTGTGATTTCCAAGTTTGCCATCCCTGCAAATTAAATAAAGTAGATCACTAATGTTTACAGTACACGAACACATTCCTAACCCACATACTGTAATGCAGCCTACCTGAGCAAACCGCAATTAGTTCACATATGAACGCACAACGCAATAACAACAGTGGTAGAAAATTCAACGGATTTTCTAGCAATCACGTCAGGTAAGTTTTTGCCTTTAAGTTTCCGTTTTCGTCACTATCAGTGAAAAATTTCTTTTATAATCCTGTTCAATCGTCTGGAATTTATATCGGATTATGGTCAGGATTGAGTATGCCTACCAATAAACGAGATCTGTCTAGCAATAAGACCGACATTTATCTCGACCTACTGCTAACTGAAAATGTTTTCTGCCAGCAGGGATGTACGGAACGCTATGCGTCGTTTTGATGGTAGGAGTCCCTCTTTCCAGCTGGGCAGCCACCCCAGAGCCACTCAATATCGCCCTCAACACAAGGAAGGCCAGCCAAGTTCTCGATGAGCACTTTGTCAGCATGACCCTCAATCCCACTGACCTCCTACAAGGACGGCCGTTTGGGTAAGTTGAAAGTTCCCCACAATGTTTTGAAAAAGAAGAAAATAATAGCAGGAATTTGGGACAAGACCCTTCAAACAGTTTACACAGGAAAAGGTGCTAATTTTTTTCGACTCCAGAGCAAATCCAGAAATAGTATGTAAGGGATTTTATAGCAGGAATAATCACATCTTCTGATACATTATTGTGGTATTTTCAGGATGGGGACAAATACAACGCTAGTAATTGTACAAGGTCTAGCCCCAGCCTACGTCAGGCTTGGAGGGCCAGATACCAACAGATACTTTTTTAGGAGTCCAAAAAACACAGATTCTGCCGTTCGGACATCAGAAGAATACGCTATAACAGGTAAAAAGTCTTCTAGTAGTTATTCTGAATAGCACAAAGGTGTCTATTACACTTATAATTTATCTTATGGAAACGCTTTCCTTCTGGAGCTGTATTCCGCACAGTGGTGGTAGTAGTAGTGCTATGATTCAACACTTGCAACAATCAAATGGGGCCCTGCCTTTTTAAACGATTCGCATTTCTGGACGTAATCGCAAGATTTCGCATGACCCCGCCAAACGCCACTCTTGGTTCACTCTAAATTTTGAAATTGTTTTAGAGGAGCACTGGAAGAGCTTGAACGAATTTATGCTGCGCGCGGGGATGGAAGTAGTGGCGTGCCTCAACAGCGGACACCGAAGCGGCATCTTCGACAAGTGGGACCCACGCAATGCTTTGGAATTTATCACCTATTCAGATAAGCAGCGGTACAACGTCACCTGGGAGCTAGGCTACGGTTAGTCAAGAAATATGGCAGCAATCAGAGAATCACTTAAGAAACATTTGATGTGCATGAAAAAACATATTTTACAAAACTTATAGAAAAAAGAACCATTTACTTACCTACCATGCTACCATACCAAGTAAGCACAAAACACATACGTACTTTGCCAAATTTCGAATTTATATACTTGCAAATGGCAATGTCTTGCTATCAACGATTTCCCTGACTGAAAGGAGTCTCTGCAACTTCCAGAGCCCACAAGGGAGGAAAATATGGCCGGTACTCAGTTCGGGAAGGACATCTCGCAACTACGAGCCATTCTGAACGCGTTCCCCCGCTACCATGAGGCAAAGATCGTGGGTCCAGACGTTCGTGTGCTCCACCGCAAGCAAGATGTCGACCAGGTCTTGGACGTACTCATAGAAGCGGGCCCTGCCATCAACGCCGTCACCTGGCATCCGTAAGTTTGAGACCAATTTTCACAAAACTCATTTAACTCTAAAGAAAGAAAATCATAAGCAGAGCTCATTGTAAAATAAATCTACCCACAAGAGTAGTTGTGACGGCTCACCTCCCAACATTTTCTCTATTTTCCAACAGGCGGTGGCCTCACGTCAGTTCAATCACTCCTTCAGATACCTCGGAAGAAGGATATGATTTTCCGCCGGATTACTTGGAATGGGATCGCAATCAACTTCACAAACTGCTGCAAAGAACTCTCCTAAAAAAACCTTTCTGGATCAGTAAGTAGCGTTTGATTTTCCCTTGCACTCTACAGAAAACGGCAGAATTTTACTGTTACTTCAAATGCATGTTTCAGGTGAACCCAAAGCTGAAAATACCGGATCCTTCGCAGAGGGATTAATTTTTGCACGGCGCTTGGCTTTGGCTGCCAAGCTGGGGATTGAAGTAGTAATGAAGCAGCCGAGTCTAAAAGATATTACTCACCCCAAACCGGTAAGTTGGAGAGAACCAGTGTGCAATCCATTGGAATATAGCTGCCCGTCCACTGGCCGGAACCGAACGACCCGACCGACCCGAACGAACCGAAGCGCTGGAAGCGGCCGGAAAGTGGGATACATAATATCTCAATTTTATCCTGTCACCGCGGACGCTTCCGACCCTTCCGACGATTAAGAAACTTCGGTTCGTTCGGGTCGTTCGGTTACGGCCAGTGGACGGGCAGCTTATGTGTTACCTCCTTCACAAGTACCTAGTCAACTGCAGTGCAGATTACGTTACGTATACTGTGAAGCGTGTGGCTTGCATTAGGATAGCCGCGCCGTTACAAAAAACTCGAAAATTAAACTCCAGAGCGTACAATAGTGAACCAACTGTTATTAAATGAAGATGCAGAGGTATTCTACATCCAAAGACTCAAAGCTGTTTCAGTCACTCAGCCGTTCTGATGTTTTAGGAATACTGGGTCGCTTTACTGCACAAAAGGACCCTCGGGCGAACAGTCCTGGACTCTCGGTCAATGTCCAACCATTCTGAGGTGTCTCTGGTAGTGCAGTGCACCAGTAAATCGTACGGCCACGGGCAGGACGGAGGTGTGACAGTACTGGCAGTGAATACAGCGGGAGTGGACCAGCGGGCGGTCGTGCGAGGGCTGACGCCTGGACTGCTGGGGGAGACCGTCCACCAGTACGTCCTTACTGCTGGCAAAGATCACGAGTCTATCTTTTCACAGTAAGTATTCGACTGATAGCAGAGGCAGAAAAATGCTTTGTTTGGCATCGGTTGTGGCGGCCAGGAAGTCTATAAGCCAGAAGATTTTGTCGCATGTTAAATATAGAAAAAAAATGCTAGCAAAGTAGGTATAAAAAACTCATAGCTCCACGAAGGTATTGTCAGAATCTGTAAGAATACAGTTTTCCATAACAAATGCGTCAGTTGAAATGGTGTTGGAGTAACGACCGTCACCGTCCAAATTTCAGATTAGTCGAAAATCCAGCATCCTGCACGAGAGAGCTCGTACATAAATGAAAGCGCAAAAAAAAGTTCTTTTTGCCAACCTTATTGGTTTTCTTTCAGGATGACCTATCTCAACGGTGAGCCGCTTCTGATGACTGAAAATGACGAGCTGCCTGACTTCAACCCAAAAATTAAACATCTGGGGCAAAACCTTCTCGTGAAGCTACCATCATATTCAGCTGGGTTCTGGGTGGTGCCACAAGCCAAGGTACGTACCTTTGCATTAGGTTACTGGTTCTGGCGCTACCTTTCTATGTATTGTAATTTTCATCTGTAAGAACACTTACGCACGCCTTTGAAAGTAACTATTCCAATAAAATTCCAATATTGCGATTTAGGTGAAAATCTGCCAGGACGAACCTCACACGGCACTGACCATCGACCTGAAGGAACTGGATCCCAACCAAGTTCTGAAGACGACACAAAAGGGGATAAACAATCTGCGGAACATCAACCAAATCCTCGTGGACAAGCTGCTCAACCCAACAGTGAGTGAAGAGGAGGAGGAGGAGGAAGAAGGCGAAAATGATGAGAATAGTCAGGATGGTAAGAAAAAATTGAAAAGAGCCTACCGCCACGCAAATATCATTGATTTGGGGTCAGAACTGAAAAAGAGGGTAGAAGAAATTAGGGAGCTGATTAACGTGAATGTAAATAGTGTAGGCAGACGAATGGGAAAAAATACCGATAGCGGAGAAAACTATCTTAGGGTTGCTGAAACGAAAATTGACGGGCTTGCCGATGACGTGAGCCGAATCATCAACGGAGCTAGTCAAGAAAAAGAATTTGGTAAGTTTCTAGAAGTGTCGGGATTGAAGACGGATTTTGGAAAACTGATGGTGGAAGAGAGGCTAGCGAAGGCAAATAATAAACCTGCACTGGACGACGAATTCGAACTGGATGACTCCGCAGAGAAGGCTTTGTATAGGGCGAAACGACAACTCGACTCCAACGCTTTCAAACCGAATTCTAAAGATGGGATCATAGATCTGACAGAATTAGAGAAAAGGTATCAAAAAATTCTAAGCAAGTACAAGAAGACTATAGGCCACCACAAAAAGATTTCAAAAATGGATCTGGGGAAAATCAACAAAGAGTTGCAAGAGGAACTGTTGCTGAAAGAAATCACACTTTTAGAAAAGACTGAAGAAACACTCTCTGAAGTCATGAAGAATCACCAGGAAAGACAGGAAGCTGTGGAGGAAATGCTACTGGATGAACTGGAGCAAATGAAAGATGAGAAACTTGCTGCTCTGGTGGAAATTAAATCCCATTCAACCACAAAAGATGATGTCAAATTAAACTTCCATCCGAACTATCTGGGAAGAAGAGAATGGAAAGACGAGGAAAAAACTCCAACAAAAAAGAGAGAAACGGTTCCTGCAGCAGACGAAGAACCGAACGTTGAAGCCACAACTAAAAAGACAGAAGAAAGTAAAAAAGAAGATGCATTAAATGCCGTTAAGAATTTCCTCTTAAAGAGAAAAGAAGAATTGAATAAGCGGACGCATTTTCAAGAAAAGCTGCTAGAAATGCGTAATAAGCTGAAACTGGAGATGACTAAGGGTAAAGAATTGAAAGACGGAACGACGAATGCCCCAACTACACCTACAACTTTAGATAAAACAGAGGCTGCAGCGGATGAGACATCAAACACTGAAAAACCAACAGTAAACGAACCTTTAAAAAACAGTGAAAAAAGACGATCACAAGTTCTGAAATACATGTCAGAATACATTGATCAGATCCACTCAAAACACGGCGAAGGAAGTGGCAACGAAGCTGACGATGACGATACCTTTCCTAACAGAAAACCACGAAAAATCGAATCTGAAAAGAAAGAATCTAGCGACAATGCATTAAACCCTGAAGAACCAGACAAAACTACAGTTGCTTCAATCATTATCAAAAGAATTCTTGACGCACTTATGCAATCAAACAATGGAAGAACGCAGACATTTCAGGACCCCAAGAGCCATTCTACACCCACCACTGAAACTAACAAACAACCAAGGCACAGCACGGGATCATCATTTGGAAAAACTGAAACTGCCAGCCCGTCCCTTGAAGAACCAATCAGCGAAACTACAGAAGGCACTTCCAGGAAATCACGTCAAAGGGATTCGAAAGAAAAGCCAGTTACACAAGAAGAATTCACCACTCCTTCGGAATTGGCAACAACACCCTATCAAGGTATCGAAGTTGAGTCAGAAAAAGAAGCCATCATCACAGATCAACTGGAGGAACCGAAATCAAATGAGTACGTTGGAGGGGCGGAGTCAAGCAAAGAAACAAATATTACAGACACCCAAAATTTACATGAGGAACCCGAATCAGATCCAGAAATATCTAATGACCACGAAGAAAAAGTTGAAACAGAGAGAAGTGAAATACTTTCAGGAAGTGGAAAGGAAAAATCGAAAGAGGCAATGGGCGTTGAAGCTGAGGAAAGCAATGAATCCCAAACTGACCAAGAAACCAAATCTGTTATGGAGAACACAACTCCTCAAGTTACCAAGTCCAAGGAGGAACGGACTCGGAGGGCCACCGACGTTACTGACGACCCGTCCACACTTACTCAGGAAGTGGATCTCAAGCCTTACGCCAGTAGTGAAGAACTTGCTACAAATACTATTGTAAAGAAACAGCTCCCAAAAAAATCAAAAGAAATTCCAACAAACACAGAAATTCCAATCCTGCCCAGTGACGTCTTGGATTTGGCAGGATCCACCGTCAAAGTCGTCCTGGACGAAGTCATCCCTAAAGCATACGGACAGGCAAAGGACCAAATTGAAAGTCTAGGACTGCCCAAATATATCCAGAATTTGGGTAAAATGGTTGAGAATCTACAGCACATTGACACAGTTTTAAAAGACGTCGGAGATATTGCAAAAAGAGCAAGTAATTCGCCATCCGAGCACATCCAAAAAATCGAAAGGACAAAGAGGGAAACAGAAGAATTGCAAGATTTTAAAGAAAACAACAAAGTCGGTAACCAGAAAATCAAGGAAATCTCACAGAATGTAGTCGAATCAAACAATATAGAACCACTGTTACACACTGAAACAGACATGAAGAGTAAAAGTGCGAGAACAGAACTGAGTACACTCGAAAATACATCAGAGGCTTCATACGATTTACCCGTGACAGGAAATTTTCAGAATGTGAAATTGACGACTTCACCACCAATGACTGAGCATGAAATTCAAGAATTTTGGGAAAATGACAACGTATTTGATAAAGCACTTGACGAAGCTCTGGACAAAACGGCGGAAGAACTGTTGAAAAATGAAATTGAATCCAGAGTGGAATTGAATAAATTACAGAAGGAGACAAAGGAAGGAAACAAAATTAGCGCTGAACAAACTGCCCAATCTATAAATCAAGAAGAAGATGAAGATGACCCTGTTTCACCAAGGTTAGCTGACGAACAAATCATCATTCAAAAAATTATTGAAAATTTACTGAAGCAACAGAGAGACCGGACAGCAGCGATTTCAAAGAAGGGTAAACGACAAATATCAACTCCCATATATCTGCTACAAACTCCAGGAAATGGTTACAAAAGGGAGACGCTAGAACCAGTGCAAGGCAGCTATACCCTTCAGGCGCCTGCAGAAGAACCCGTCTCACAGTTTCTAAGAAAACTTCGGCCAGGAGTCTACGTTGTCCCAACTAAAGATATGGCCAATGTTCGTGCAGAGCAAACTGCAAGAGCAGCAGCTGATTCTAAAAGTGGAAAACAGTTGCCTAATGTGTTAACACTCAACATTTATTACGATAAAAATGAAGCGGATGAGAAGAAAAATGAAGAGCCGTTATATGAAAACGAACCGACGGCACCCCGCTCGCATGGTCAGACGTACAGTTACAGCAGCAGCCTCTGGCCAACGGATTCCGGTCTGTCACCTCTACCGCCACCATCTCAGCCACAGCTGGTACCAGGTTTTCCCAGCCTTCGTAAACCTCACGACCTTTACAACCCAACTCAATCCGCTTCTCAATCCGGTTACCCTAGATATCGTGCCCCGCAGCTTCTCCAAAAGTACAGCCGAGGTTTCCCGTACCCAAACGTCCCAAAGCCGAGCAATGAAGAGTACATCTACGAGGAACCCCAGAAACCAGAGCCTCCACCCGAGCCCAAACTCATTCCCATTTCTCCATTCAACACCTGGACCAAGCCTCACCCGATGCCTCAAGTCACTCAAGACCCCCACTGGCAACTGACGGAAAAAGATGAAACAGAATCAGGACAAGTGGATAAAAAGGACAAGGCTGATGTGGAGAATGAAGAGACGGATACTTGGTATCTGAGGAAAGCATCTGACGAGCCTCCAGTGTACGTGAGAAAAGAACTCTCTAAAGGAGGTAAAAAAGAAAAGGAGTTTACATTCTCCGAAAAGAAAAAGTCTATTGAACCATATTGGAATAGAACACTTCGAGAAATCTTCCAGGAGACTGCTCAGGACCCATTCTGGAAGTTTTTAGAAGAACCAGACTCAAAAGGGGACAAAAGCGAACTCGAAAACGGAAGTGATGAGCAGGAAACGTTTGAACCAGAGGCGGAACAAACAAAACCCCGTGGAACTTTTCGTAAAAAGCGTTCTTTGGAGTACGCCTCGCCATACGTAAATAACAATGAAATTCAGTTCGACACCAAACCTTTCGACAGTTCTTGGTTGGTTCAGTCGCAGCAAGACAGAGCCGACAGAGCCCTTACAACTGAATTAAGAGGAACAGAATTTATTCAGTACAGTAGGCCAAATATGCAAAGGATCCGGCGAAGCATGCTCGACAATTTGGTAATAAAAGAAAGAGCTCCCGAAAGGTATCCTCTCGAAAGTGATAGGGTCATTCATAAAATACTTCCTAGAAAACAGTTAAAGAAACTTACAGACCCAGACAGCTCACTAGAGGTGGGTGGGCCTGTGACAACTTTCCAACTGGTTTCCCCCCAAGTCGTTCTGACCCCAGCAAACCCCAGTGCAGAACTCATGTCATCCCCAGGCATTCCTCTGTTAATCACCACCGACAACTCTTATACAAGTAAAGACTATTTCTCATACCCAATCAATAAGCTATACGAAATGGCAGTTGACTTCATCAGTAGAATGATGACCACTGACTATGTATAACCAAGATGTATCTGTTTGTGTTGGACTGTAAATAAAGTTATTTATTTCAAAGCCGGTATTTTTTGTTCGCCATCTTCACCTCACTTACTCGTACGTACCTACTTAAAAAATGGAACAATGAGGTAATTGAGGTAATGGATAAATTCGTAGGTACCCATAGTCCAAATAGAAGACTTGGCCATTTGGCGAAAGAATCAGAGATGAAGGCTGGCTCCTCAAACGGGGACTTATTGACTGATGTGACTGAGCAACCCTGAGCACCTCTGCGGAACCAGAGGAAACGAGTGTTGGTTACACTGATTCTGGGAACAAATTCTTTCGTCTCCCTTTTTCGTTTCGAAAGGGTTTCGTACGGCCAAGTCTTGTATCTTTTCTTAGAACGTTTCAAAAGAAACGGTGGTGGGACAGTTTTTTATAATGAAATATAAGAAAAATGGTGAACGTGGTTGGTAACGTATAGTGCAAGCAACAATCCCGTGTCACTACCTTGCAAACTGCCTCCAAGGGAAGCAACCTCAAGAATCGAGAAAATGTTTGCAGAACTTTGGTACCACAGTAAAAAGGTTTATATTTAGACAATTCTGCTCCTTTCAGTAAATTAACAAATTGCCAAGTAGGTACTTTCCAAGGTTAGGACCACAGTTAAAATTTACAAAATGAAATTGAGTAACCTTAGTATAATTCAATTACTGCAGGTCCCTGCCATCTATATAGTTTAGAACTAGTGGACAATCATGTAAGAATACCTCAGTAGGTAACAGGTATGGGTAGATCGCATACGTTAAGTCATCACATTTCAATGGGAAAAATGAGGGCAGTACAATTCCATCTACCACAACTATAATATTCATCATAAGAGTTGATCTGAGAAATAAATATACCTGCATGGGCAAGGCTTGATCAGATGCCTAAATGAAGGTTAAGGCCTAGGCCAACCTTGTGCCTAAAACAATTAGTATACACACTGTATGTGCTTGACAGTGAGTGCGAAATAATTGCTAATAGTCAAGTCGAGGGCACTAAACCCAAAACAGGCTTATACAACTGCGTGAATAGTAATTCCGAACGGAACAGGTATAGCTAGTCTATAAGAACAGAAAATTAAGAATTATTTTATCTAGCTCCTTATGGACCTGCTCAACTTATAAACTTGCCTAAAAATTTTGTTTCTCTTCAGTTCCCTCTGAAGAAAGCGTCCATCTAGCCGTGGTTCACCGCCCCGCCGTTTTCAATAGCACGGGGTAGAATAGGGAATGCGATGCAGCAGTGAGCATGCACCACCCCAGCCGGCCAAGCTCTCTATCCTACTCCGGGATATCAGAAACTGCGGCGCGCCGCGGCTACATGGACGATCTCCTCTTAGTCCATATTTTCATGTACCTTTTGGCGCTACCTCACGACAGGCAAATGTCACACAACCCATACACAGGAACTATATTTCGCATCGTGTAGATATCGACTACATTTTTATTTCAATGACGAGGCTAAGTAGTTTTTATGATGGGAAATTAAATAAACATCGCCTCTCAACTATCATCTTAATATTCCGTTTTCAGTGAGGAAAAGCTCGATTGTAATATTTTTACAAGAAGCACCATAATCGGAATAGCCGTCTGGGCCTGGCGTGAGACTTCGTTGGTCGTCTCTTGAAGAGGCGTAAAACAGGGGATGTTGAAATGTTTACGGGCGGCACACCCGCCCCTTTACGAGCACTTAAATCACTAACCAAAACTGTGAGTCGGCAAAATGGGAAAGGACTCTTTCATTTCCTTTTCCATCAAACTTGGTATTTAAAGTCATAAAATCATGACATTTTCCAAAAAAAAGCACAACCCTCTGTGATACAACTCTAAATTGCTGCTGATCCTTCTTTAATGTCCCCGATCTGATTTTTGCATAATTCTTCCAAAGACAGTGACCAAAGTGTCAACACCCAGTAAGCCTGCTACACTGACAGGGTCAAGCATTCAGTAAGCAGTAATGAATAAACAGTCAGAAGCGGAAGTAGGTCGTAAGACACAGCTGGTGTGAGACGTCACTAACATCCGCAGTGAAAAAGTACGTAAGTTATTCCACAAATTTTCCTCTTCTAGATGGAAGATTACCACGAGCGGTATTTCAAGTCTAAAACGAATTTAACCTTTCTTCTAGGATGATAATACGGACGTCATTCATACTTGTTTCCCTGACTTGGGCAAGTGTACAATCTGATGGAAAATTGATGGTGCCAGATATGATAAAGACCAAACTGGCGGGGTTTCCAGTGAAAATGATTAGCGACGATCCCCTCATTTACTCCATGGTGCTGCCGCAAGACAAGTCAAAAATCGCTGACGACAGGTAGGTCTTTATGTTCAAAAATACCTATTTGTAATAGGAAACTAAACTGAAAGTATACAACGTTCGTCAGCATAAAAGAAAGAGCAGAGTGCAGACTCCTTTCAAACAAGTAAATTTTTTTCCCCCAAGAAAAATGTATAGGTATTTAGTTCTTATAGTTATATTCAACTTATTAGAGGGGTGAATCATCAGTGGCGCAACAAGAAATTTTTTATTCCACATTGGCAAAATTTAAAAACATGGAAGTCGTTCGAATTTCAGCAACTACAAACAATACGTATGAGGAACGTAGGTACATGCATGTAAGAACTGACCTGCGCAAGATGAACATTGAGGTGGTGTTGTGTAGGGTATCAACATAGCAAAACACCTGAACACTCCAACATTTAGCAGCTTCCATTTTCCCGTCAAAGCAAACCCACCCTAATCCCTAGCAGGCACGTTTGAACCACTGAGGAAAACCTCACCGGGCAAATACGTATAGAGCTCCTCCCTCTCCCATATCCCGGGGCCCATAAAATGGCTTACGACCCCGGTTTGCGGCAGGTCCACTTTATTGTTCTCTTTAACAACTGCATTCTGTTTTAAAAACATTTTCCATTTCTCGACCCTCCCACCGAACCGTCATATTTTTACGATCTTTGCCGCCATATTTCCCTGGACGGATTATTTATTACCGGCGGTCTTTTTTGGAGGAAACAGATAAAAACTTTATAAACAGGCGAGACAGGTTTTTGCTCCCACAGGCTGATTCACGGTGTTTACTAGTTGGTCATAGGTTATAGATGTCTAGCCGACTGCAGAAGTTGAAATATCACGGCTTACAAACCTTGGTCATCATGATTTGTCGAAATTTAATTACAGATGTACCTACCTATACCAGTATTATTACAATTTAATATTATACACAATTTCATAAAACTTCATTATTTCATTTTTATAATATAATAGAATAACAATTTTTCTGAAACAGACATGTTAAAAAATTTGCAGACCCATCACCCCATCTTCTCATAAATCACCGAAGCGGAAAAAGCGGCAGCTTTTTTCACAAGAGACGGCTTTCATCCAAGTTCCCGATGTGGTACGTGAAAAACGCTGCAGGGCCATGGAAAGCCACCAGGAAATAAGAAGGCAGATTGAGAAAGGTTGGTTTAAGATTAATTTTTTTGGCATAGGACAAATTGGAACTAAGGACTGGAAAAAGATTATAGGTACCTTACCATTTATTAGGAGGAGCTCGGGAGGAGATCAATATGCCATTAATATTTTATGGTTTCCGCCGAGGGGTTAACCACTCCAGGAATCTCGTTGGGAATCTCAGGCAATCATTGGAAATCTTTATGAAATCTCAGGGAATCTTGGAAATGTCTGGAGTAATTAACCCTTCGGGGTGCATCTTTCCACAAATCTCGTTGAGAATCTCAGGAAATCTTTGGAAATCTTCGTGCAACATCTGGAGTGGTTAACTCCTCAGTTTCCGCTGACTTTCAAAGGTACTTATACTCTACCCATATATTGCAAATTCAAAACAAACATGTCACTGACATATTTTTTTGAGTCTTCAAATGGTCAAGGGTGTGGAATGAAATCAGTAGAAATTTTTGGATCAAGACAGCTTAAAAAATTCCTTTCTCCGGATAAATTACACAATTCACAGGCAAATTGTTCCTCTTTCCAGCTGACGAACCTTTACCAGATCAGCTGGCAGCACCGAGGAACCACATTACACCTAGAGCTCTGTCCCCAGCAGACTCAGCCATCACAGCCCAACCTGCGACTTTTCCACCAGCCAACGATGACGGCAAAGAGAATCCAGCAACAGTACCCTTCGCAAAAACTCTCACTCCTCTGTCATTGCAGTCTTATCCTCAGACACCTCTGAGCCCTCCTTTTAAAGATTATGACACCCTTAAACGATACCTTCATCTCATCCACGAGCAGCATCGGGAAGCGCACAATGCTTTGCAGGATAAAATTAAGGAAAAACTCTCTCAGACTAAGCAAGCTCTGGATATTCCAAGCTTTAGCAGTATGGGGCCAGTTTTGGAGCGGTGGCACTTGCAACATGGAAAACCATCAAAGGAAAATCAGCCAACTCTCTATAGTCAACAGTTAGAAGCAATGAGCCCGTGGAAATCTCATCCATACGGCACTTTTTATCCTAATAACTTGGAACAAGACAGAAATGCACCGCTTGAAGACGAAAATATCATTACTGATGCTTTCAAGGGAACTCTTCCGAAATGGAACTACCCCTATAATAATCCAAAAATCTACGCATCGACTGAAAAAATGCAAAGCCATGACAAATCAACAGTAGTCGAAAGTGATGGAAGCAACACCGACACAAGAATCCCACTAAGCTTTAAAGAACCCCCCCAATTTCAATCTTCAGACGTAATTAACACAGTCGGGCAACAGAATTCCTATTACCAGAAACAAGCCAATCCAAAGGAAGACCCAGAAAACAAGTCCTTCTCCTCCGGCCATCCCAAATTTTCAGATACGTACCCAAAAGTAACTCACAATATGCCAGAGTCTATCGACAGTGAGGTTTCAAAAGTTTCAAACTTTTATAAACTCAATCTTCAAAAAGGCGAAGAAGGAACCAGAGATGTGGGCGTGTCAACAAATAATGTAAATGAAGAAAACCCGAAATATCCCCACGATCGAAGTGTTGCGATGGATGAAATACAGCCGTCTACCGTGCCGAATGTTTTACAACAAACAATATCCGCTCAGTTTCATGGAAATCAAGGTATACATTCCATCACAGAGGATGTGCGGGCTCCAGAGTACATAACAACTGGCAGCAAACATCCTTCTATACGCATCACACCAAATAGTGCTGAACTGTCTTCTCCTCGGGCTCCAGAGTACGTAACAACTGGCAGCAAACATCCTTCTATACACATCACATCAAATGGTGCTGAACTGTCTTCTTCTCAAGACGAAAAAGACTACAGAGAAAGTAAGGACAAAGGTGTGTTGAGCAACCCTCTGATCGGTTCAAACCAAATACTTGACTTGGAGAACCTTCCTGTGCAGGTGGTACAGGCGGAAATACCAACGAAAACGTTAGACTTGGAAAGTGAAAAGATGTTTGCATTATCTCCTTCAGAGATAAAGTCTGCAGAACCAACTCGTACCTCCTCAACCGAACAACACGTTGTACTGCATCCTCTGCTCCAGGAGAGTGCCAGAAACAATACAAACTCAGAACTGCCAATCCTTTACTATCCGCTGCCTGAACAGTCAGAGTTAGGAGTCGTCAGAATCAGACCGGCTCAAACTAAACAGATCAAGTCACATTTAAGTGAACCAAACTATGAAATGGAGCATTCCGTAAGTGTTCCAGCAGGTTATTCTGATGGGGCTGATTCGGACAACAAAGAGAAGAATAATGCAGCGATCACTCGTGAGTTTATCGACGGTGGAATCCAAAAGATCAACGGCTCTCTGCTGGCAAAGGAAGCCACCACAGTACCATACACTTCAAAAAGCTCTGAAAAAGAACATGATAAAGTGGAAAAGTGGGAAAAACAGGGAGTAGTAGAACCAGAAATGACCCATACAAATTTATCGACAGAACAGCCTACGATGACAGTCACAATACAACCATTGTCTGAAGATGGAAAAGCCAACAGCAAAACAATGGTTGGGCTCTCATCACAGATTTGGGAAAATGAACGAAACATGCAACACATGCCTCTTCTTCATGAAGCGGAAGGAGTACCGCACAGCCCGCGTCTTGCTGACGGAAACAAAGAAACTGCAATTAATTCCAGTTTGGGACTCAAAAAACCATCAACAGAGGATACAAAGGAAACTCAAGTTAAAGAAAAGGCACAGCATGTGGAAGGCAATGAAAAATTGGCAAAAGGAAACGAATCAAATCCCACAATGAACGAGGCACCGTCTTACCGACACCAAACTTCGACTGTCCAAACGCCAACTGTACCGATCTTCGAAGGTGATGATCTGCAGTCCACCTCTTCAGCAGCTCATAACTACAACACTTTATCAACACAAAAATACAACAAAACAGGAGGCACCGGATTTCTTACTGCTGTGGGTTTAGAAAACAACACAGAGCAATACAACAAAACAGGAGACACTGCAGCCAAAAATACAGCAAACACAACACAACCATACAGCAAAACAATAAGAACTGAATATTATGGGACAGGAGATACAGCAGAGCCAGGTGAGGAAGAAAATCACCCTGATCTGCTTTTATCTTCATCTAAAAGGGCGAATGAAAACATTCTAGAGGTTGTGCCATCAAAGTTTTCGCTAAATATTACCTCGTCGAAAGGACCCAAACATCTTCCTGAAGGTAATGTGCAAATCCTAGACGAGGACCAGGAACCTTTATTTTCAACAACGGAAAGCGCAAGTCCACCTATTCTTAAACTCAATGTATCGTCTAGTTTCTTAGAGACGGACCCCCGGAAAATAACTTCTGAAGGAAAAAGAGTTTCAGATATCACTCCAGTACTGGAGGAAGGTCCCTCACCAATTCTATTTCACCCCAAAACACCAGTCATTCCTAAAAAGAATGGGCCAACGGAGATTTTAAAAAACCCAGCAACCCAACCTGAATACAGCGAGGAAATGAGTTCATCAAATGCCTCGCAGCCAAACTCGATCACACAGGAAGACAAATTACTAAAACCCGCGCCATACCACAACACACTAGAAAATCCTAGCCAGGAAGATCCACATCATGTCAACAACAATAATCTGACGGAAGAGGTATTTCCCTCAAAATTAAATACAGACCTTCTCGAACGACAGTCACAGCCCGTGACTCATGCACCTGCGGAACCAATACCTACCAACAATCTGGAGGAAAATTTAAATAAAATTGCACAAGATGCAGCACACGAGATTATAAACCTCCAAAAACTATACTTGGAAAACATCCCAGAGAATCTGCCAACCCACGAATATGGATTTTTCAACGCTCCATACACAAATAGTCACGAGAATGTAACGGGGGTAGAGCCCTATCACGTGATAGTGGAGGAACAAACAAAGCAAAGAAGGATAAATGAAGACAATGTTAAATCAGTTATGGGCTTTAATAGCAAGACTGACAAAAGAAATGACACCAAGGAAAATCCTGCCAATTACCCTATACGATTCCTCAAGGAATATGTCAAAACAGTAGAACCTTCATATGAAGTGGTAGTAGAAACTACCACAAACGGGAACAGAGTCCGGACAACAACTGAAAAGCCACAGTATCAAATTTTGAAGATGGAAAAGACTTTGGAGAAAGCAATGGGAAGCAGTAATAATACTTTAGAGAAGATTCCACAACTAAGTTCAGAGGGGAACAAATGCGACAAAGGTGGACATTTTGAAGAAAATCCCACAAGCACTGCACACCATCTCGTGAGTGAAGACCGATCCGAAAACCTCTTAACAACTTTACAACCCCCCTTAAATATCACTGAAGCATCCGCGAAAGAAAACGAATTCGAAAAGCCAACAAGTCTGTCCGCAGCGTCACCAACTCTGGTGGATGAAGCCCTTTTGAAGGGATGTTACGACCAAGGACAACCATTGGCTGGAAAACCTGACGCAAAACTGCCACAGAGAAGCGACTTGTGCAGGCATCATATTCAGAGTAACCAAGGAAAAATAATTATTCCTTTAGATGAAAATTATCCACAGAGAAGGGTCATTATTGTGGATCCAAACCGTTGGCACGACAGTCCTGTGCAAGTGATTGAGCTGCCAAACCGACAGTCGGTGAAAACAATACCCAGAAGAGCACAACCAAAAACAACGCAAAAACAATCGCAACCTTTAGGAGTGCCAGTCTACATGTTTCGGAAAAGCGGTGAACAAGACCCGTTCTATAATGATGACCTTGCAAGAAGCGCACCAGACACTATGAGCGATGAAAACAAAAACGAACAAGACCCGGAAGAACGGTCTGAAAGCACAGATCGGGATGAAAGCAATCAGGATCAGTCAACATCTGGTCAAGAAAGCCATCAGAAATTTATTTGGGACTTTCTACCCTTTCTGGGGAAACCAAACGGGAAATCAAACAATGAGAATCAAAGGAAACATTTGAAGGCTTCTCCAAATAGAAAAGAGCCGAAAAAGGAGCAAATAAAACCACAAGCGATCAAGTTGCCAATTCAACATGACCCCAAAGCCTCGAAAAAAATTATAACCAACCCACTGCATAGAAATTACAACACCAGAGCACATGAAAAGCAAAAGTTGGCTCAAAAAATCGCCAAAGCTCGTGAACAGTTTTATGAGAATTTGATGAAAAGAAAGAAAGCCTACCAAATCATTCCGCATCATTCCCCACAGGTCACAGATGTGACAACAGATCAGGATTCTTCACAACTGAAGCCGAATGAGGTGGAAGTTCCCAGCCCTCAAAATTACACGGAAACTGTACACCTACCTGAGACTAGTCCCACACTAGACCCTACAAAAATCATAAGGTATCCGGACAGACAATGGGAAGAAGCGAATGAAGCAGAGACACGCGCCATTCAGCTGGGCTCCACACAAGTTCAAAATGGTAAAAAACAAACAAATGAATATCTCTTTGGTCCATCAATAATCACAACAGAGAGATCTGATCACATTCAGAGCAAAATTACCGAAAGCTCTTCCTCAAACAAGGCCCAGCCACAAGTCACCCCCCACAGTTCGATTCCAACAAAATTCATTCAAACTGATTTCTCAGATCACACTGAGAAACGTTCTTGTTCGTGTGGAAAAACCCTTTCATCGACCATGAATGAACTTGAAGGAAATGATATTGATACCAGCTGCAACTGTAAACATAGGACGACAGTAAGGAGTGAACATGTTGGTGGGACCCACGATACTTTTGAAGCAGGCTGCGGTTGTATGAAGGAAGCGAAGGTAGGCATTGAAGATGTGATCGCAAACATTGCAGCACAGACCGACTCGCTTCATAGGGAGGACTACCATTCGACGGCAAGCAATGCTCAGGATGAACTTACTAAAACAGAACACAATGACGATATGGATCAAGACGTGACAACAAATATCTCGGCCCGTCGCGATCGGGTACATAGGGAAAATCATCACACGATGACGAGTAATGACAGTCCGAGTTTTCAAGATAGTTCTGAAATTATGGAGGAAGGCATGGAGGCCAGAAGTCAAGGAAAAGGGTTCCCAGATTTGATGGCTCATATTGCGGAACAACGAAAACGGTTACACCGAGGAAATTATCAATTGATGGCAGGTGGTGATGGTGATTCTCAAGACTTCAATGTCACACCAGTTCATAATTGCGGCTGTACGAAGGAAGATAAGGAAACTATCCGTGAAGAAAACGGGACCAAAGCAACAGTTCTGAAAGATCCTTATATTGGAGATAAAATAGATTTCTCGGACTACCGCAACAGTTTGGAGACCAACGAGGCTATAACGGGTCGACAGAACATAAATTCAGTCTGCAACTGTAACAGCAACGATGAAAACTCTGTTAACCACCAGAGGAAACCCATAGAGGAAGACAAGTTGAAGTCCATTCAGGATTGCGACTGGGATCACAGCGATGAAACTGAGCTCGGAGTTTCATCATCAGAGGATCCGAATAAATACGACATCCTCCATAACATGCTTCTCTGGCTTCAGCATTATGGAGCAAAGAAGCCGGCGTAGGTCCTACATTAGCTAGGTATGGGGCACAGCACCTCTTATGAAGTTCGTTGCCTGACAAGAAAAGGGATAGGACACTACGTAGTACCCATGTACATTACCACAAAAGGGATAAGTACCTATGTGGGTAGGCAGATCTTTTTACTAGAATAGTAGTGGCCAACCAAGTGATATTACTTTCCCACGTACGTACCTAATATTGTACTGAATATAAAATTTCCATCTACCTACCTAGGGGCCCTTATTATAAATATTGAAGACATAGGTACACCAAACCTACCAGCCTAGCTGGGCATCCAAGACCATTCCAAGACCCCTGAGTGCCCCTGAGCAGGTGGGTACTAACCTAGATATTTTTCACTTACCTTATCCGTGTTCCATGTTAAATTCCTCTTCATACTTCTGTCTTCTTGGGGATAAGACAATCCTATTTTCTTCTCTTTTACCTTCATAATTTTTTTATTACTTTTTGTCTTCACGCCTTCCTTGAAAAAATGTCAACAACAAAACGGTTTTGAAAACCATGGTACCAACATAGGAAATTTTATTATTATGTACTCTACCTTTTAAGTTTTTCTCATAATGTAATTAGACAAATTTAAATTAATAATAAATATACCTCATTATAAAATTTGCATTTATCCTTACTTTATCTCTGTTTGCATCTTTACAATTATAAAAGATTTTAATAATTTAAATGTAAGCGGTTTTTTCTTTTTTTAGTGTTGGCTAACCTGTTGAAAGTGAAAAACAAACAAAATTTTCGCTCCAAATCGTTGAAAATCGGTTTGTTTCAATAAATCTGCTTTAATTTCATCGTTATTTTTAAAATGAGTTCTTTTATTGACATAGAAATTTATGTTAATGCCAAGACATTGAGTTATTGTGACAAAACCTTAAAAACAGCTGTAAATGCCTTCTGTAGCTCTAAAGATTCCCTTCGCATGAACGACAAACTGGTGGATGAATCTTTACCGGGACCGATTGAATTTATTAGGATTAGCTGTGACCGTGAGAGTGGAAGTCATGAAATAAAAGCCGTTGAACTTCGGAAATTATTAGCAAGTGTACGTATAATTATTTGTCTACCTATGCTTATTGGTGGTCAACACAAGCTTCTAGGTTAGGTAGCCTTCTGAATGCTAAGGGTAAAATAAAATTGAGGAGACAAGGCCTGAGATACAGGGATGAATGCCCGTCAAAAATATGCAGAATTGGCTCACTATTCCCCCTAAAATAGGTTCATGCCTTAAACTTGTGATTTGTTGTAGTGTACCTGCCTAACAGGCTAGAGGTAGGTCGCATTACCTACCTAACAGGAATACCTATTTACTTTTTGAATCTATATTACAGGCGAGTCATCATGTTGTCACACTAGAAGAAGGATCCTCTGCAGAAGAAATGATGTCCAATGAAGAAGGTATGTTGTGGTTGTTCCACAACCGAATTTTCAAAGTAACTTGATGGTAAATTTTAACAATTTGGCGTAGTTGGGTTTTATTGTATGAGTAGGCGCAGAGGTGGGCGAGGGTTCACGTAACTTAAGCCGGCCACATTACTTACGATGAGTCCTAGAATTGTGGGCTTGCAATGCCAATTCAGGGATAGCGGGCACCCACACAAAATCTACCATCCCTCCCCAATAACGATATGTCCGAGACCGGCCTTCCAAAACTCATCTTATTGAACAGCGGTTAGCGAGGAAAATTATAGCTTTGTATCCGAGCTTTACATTCAACACATTACGAAATCAGGCTATTTTTTATGTAAACATGAAGAAACATTTTTTTTCTTGTGTCGTGGGTATTTTTTTTTACCACTAATTAGGTATTTCCAATTTCTGCTATAGCGACGAACCTTGAAAAAACGGTGCAGTGAGTTGGGCAAATACAGGGGCGTAATAGATGTATATTTTTTTTAGATGTAGCTGGAGCCACGACAGCAAGCAACAACTGGATACTCCCTTGCCGAGAATTGGATGGTGCCTGGGAGTCGCTCTTCTTCGTTGATAATACTAAACAAAGGCTGCTGAGATACGCCATGACCAGTTTGCAACTAGGAGAGAAAGGAGTCGACCCTAACATCGTTCTTTGCAATCGTCTTATTTTACTTCACGGTCCGCCTGGGACAGGAAAAACAACAATTTGTAAAGCTGTGGCACAAAAGATAAGCATACGGCTCTCTAAAGTGTACTCACACACTCAGCTCGTGGAAGTGAACTGTCACAGTTTATTCTCGAAATGGTTTTCAGAAAGCGGAAAACTTGTCTCCAAGATGTTCGCCACAATCCGACAGTATGCTCTTGATCCAAAGGTGGGTCTATTTATTTGCATTTACATATCACAGCCTGCATAAAAGGGCGAAATGTAGCTACTTCTTGCATCGTAGATGCGGTGATTTTATTGATAACTCATTATAAATAATCTACCTAACTAACTTGTTCAAAGTATTTTTAATTTGGTTTCAGATCCTTGTAATAGTGCTGATTGATGAAGTGGAAAGCTTGACTGCAGCGCGCCAAGCGGCCATCAGCAGCAGCGAGCCTTCCGATGCGATTCGAGTAGTTAATGCTGTGCTGACTCAGTTAGATAATCTCAGGTAGATAACGCTATTCGTAATTTATGTCAAATTTTCGGTAGTAATACAGAGTACCCCAGAGGGTGGATGTCTTCTCCTCGGTTCCAGGCATCGAAAATTCAATAGACCCATTACTAATGTAATGTTTTCGAATCTTCAAAAATATAAAATGACTTCAGCGGGGGCATGTGGAAGGGAGTTATATCAAATGTGAAAAAATCGTCTTACACTAGAAATCAGGAAAACTGAGCAATACCTACTTGTTTTGTTTTCTTTAACGATGCAGTTAGTTCCGTAAGACATAAAAAATTTGACGACTTTTTTAATTGTCATAGTTTCTTAGCTATGCTATAACTAGGAAAACTCGGTAGTGAGGTTTAATTTAACTCTATTTAAGGCATCATTATACTTACTTGTGGTTATAATTTTTTTCAGGTTCTTGCCAAATGTTATGGTATTAGCTACGTCCAATTTGACAGAAGCCATCGACTCAGCATTCACTGATCGAGCAGACGTTACTCAGTATGTGGGGCTTCCCGGACCTAGGGAGGTAGCGCTGATCCTCCGTTCCTGCTTCGTTGAGCTGGAAAGGGCTTGTATCTTCAAACCAGAATCGCTATCTGGAAAAGACTGCTCAGAACTGGCGGCTCTCTGCTCAGGTCTCAGTGGTCGTACCATTCGTAAGCTACCGGTCATCGCTTTCGCTGAACATTTAGAGGATGTGCACAGTGCTGATTTGTACTTCAGCCTGCTTTTTCAAGCTCTACACCGCCTGCTTCGTGATCGAAAAGCGCTTAAGTAGGAGATCCCGAAGTTCATTTCTGTAAGTATTTTTTCATCTGATCACCTCGAATAAAGTTATACGTAGCTTCCTGTTTTTCAGCTCACTAAGCTCTGCTTTTTTCACCTATCTTATGTCGTGGCTATTCAACAGTCTGGCGTATAAAATGACAGAGATAATTGGATATCTTCTTTTTAATCGCCTTATCCAACCACCCTTATCCAGGGGTAGTTTTTTCATGGTATGAAAATTAGTGTGGAAAAAACGGCATACACCTCTGGTTTGAAAACAATTATTTACCTGGAAGTTCTCCCTCTCTTAGTTTATATTTCTCTATGATGCAACCTTGAATTGCTTCGGGAATCGTGATAAATAGTCATTGCAGTTAGCCAGTGGACAAGATTTTGTATGGCATGGGCAAGCTGCGTAACCGCTGGATAGTTAGAGCCAAGAGTAGTGGGTTTAACATTCGGTATTTTTGGCACTGACATGTAGGGAGCCCATTATAAGTTAACCACCTCCAACTGGACTGTTGTTGAATACCCCCTCATTTTAGATTGAGGATTGCTGCGATTTAATTGGGTAAAATTGGCAAAAATATCGAAGTTACCTTTCTCAGTTTTCGAACAATTATTATTATATTCAAATTAATATTCATGTCTCCAATGAGAGTAGAAGAGAGTCGACCAGAGTTATTTGTGAAAGGAACCTGGCGCCACATGGGCTCCTGAGTCTGAGAAGGATTCAGATCTGGGTCCTACTTCTTCCACTGGTGAAATGTTCTATGCAAATGAACAAGTGGACACATACGAAGAATCCAGTCGGCCTTGCCCTCCGACTGTAACCTCTGCCTCTTCGTGATTCAGTTCCATTTTTTTTGTGACCTCCCCTTTCGCGTATTCTATTATGAAGACGATAATAAATAATAACGATACAGATAATAGAACTGCATGGCTTACAGGTTGTAGATTCGTACCTATATGTTATGGTAGGTTCCATCAAAAGAAGATGTACACACAACTTATTCAATAGTCACTCATTCGGTGTCTTAACATCTGGGGTCAGGACAATAACTGATTGAATGTGCCTCAGGTAGCTACTTTGTATGAGCTATAAATCGAAGGTTCTCCCTTGAATGGCAGTTAGCACTTCGGCACGTGCTCATTGTTTTCGGCGCTACCAACTAAACCGACTTGTTTTAAAATTGTTTGGTGTAAGTTCGTTGGCGGATTCCACACAAGGGCTGCATATTCCGTTAACGGGTGGGGGGAGGGGAGAGGGTAGCCTGCCGCCCGATCATTACATACCCTGACCCATAGGTACAATACAAGCGAAAACCTCCTATATTCACTGAATAGGTTTATTGTGCATTCCAGACGGGTTTGGGACACGACTTCGTATAGGTGAAGGACCTTCCATGAGGTAAATGCTACCGTGGATGAAATTGTCGCGGCGCAGGTATAATTATTCTCATAATAATAGTTGCATTTTGACACAACTTTTAGCAGTTGCGGGTCATAGTTCCATTCAAGGAACAGGGGATTTTCCGAACTGTCTGCTCTTTTGCTAGTTCTATTGACTTATTGTTTCTCATAGCCTCCTCTTTTCCGTAAACTTTCACCCACCCTAAGCACATCCCTCTTTTGAAGTAGATGCCTAGAACAAATTATGTTGATTGGGGCAGTGTAATAGGTAGCATGTATTCTTTCGGTCGCACAAAGAAGTCAGTAGGTGTAGGACGGGCCAGTCAAAAATGGTACCTTGACCTGACTTGCTATAATGAGCGTCGAAGAGACAATTTGCGGTCTTCCTTGCATGATAGGATACAAAGAGGAATCAAGGTTAGTTTAGGTCAGGTATTCTGAAATCATCCAGAAGACCTGAACCTACATGGACAGCAATGGCAGAATGCAATGCGAGTATTTCAACATACCTACCATAACATGAACTCCGTGACTTTTGTTTTTTTGTTCACTTATCTATCCTGCTCGTTTAGTCCAGTTCTCCAAACACCCAGTTAACCGTGCACATCACCACCTGAGGCAGACTGGAAGCTGGAGTTAAATCTGCAGTTATCGAGTGCTATAGGAGACAGAAATAATCCCCTGATTTTGATAACAGTTTACGCTCATGGGATAGCTCATGGTTTAGGCATCTTATTCCTATATAGATGTCTAAAGAATCAGTCGATTGCCATTGTAAGAGGCTTATGGAGTAGCTACTACTTCAGAATGTAAACTTACGAAAGTTCTTTGGAAATCCCCCTTCGCGTTTATGTACCTATTACTTTTATGGGTGAGTCAGTGGTCTGATGTTTTTTGCCTTCCAGTGTTGGCATGTGAACATGGGTAAAGGGTCTGCAGTCTCTACCTGTAGGTACCTTCCTACAGTCTAATGAGTAGAGGTAGAGTCCAAGGTTGCTGGACTCACCGCTGCTCTTGGCGGGTTAGGTTCGCCAGTTCGCTTTGGTCCGTGGAGCTGTGTATGTTCTCGTTTTTGTGCACTAGTGTTTTTAGTTGTGTTCATTGTTACTGCCTCATTGGTGGGTTACGTGTTTTATACCTATGAGGCTGTTTTTTGTATCCTCAATTATAGGGACCTATTTTTTTATATTGAGCCAAAAGATCGATTGGCATTTTTTTCTCCTTTAAAATGTTAGGTACTTACCAGTCTGAGGTAGTAAGATGAGCTTTCTTGATAGCACTCATCTTGGGCTTGGAAGATGGCTTCTGATCCAAGATCGTATACCCGACTAATTATGTCTTTGGCGTTGATTTATTCACTTGAACTGTTGGGCTATTCGTTACGTTTCGGACTATAAACCTCTATTTTGCCGCCATCTCTTAGTTTTATATCGAGTATTAGAGTTATTATTTTGACGCATTTCAGCAGGAACACAGGATTTTTACTTTCTCGCTAGCCATATATGGCGAGAAAGTATTGTTTTCGTGCAAAATTTCGAAATTGAGATTTTGGGTTTCCCATGATCCTGGGGGTCCCCTGAGTCCAAAAAAGTGGTTTCTGGAAAAAGTCTGTCCGTCCGTCAGTCCGTCAGTCCGTCCGTCAGTCCGTCCGTCAGTCCGTGCAGTGCTCTAGCGCCTATACCGTTCATCCGATTTTGATGAAATTTGGTATGGACCTGTCTAAAATTACTGCCGAGGGGCATTTTCAAGGATTTTTTGATTGGTCAAAAATTGCGGCCGCTATTGTCAAAAAAGCGCCAAAATAATTCAAAAATCGTGTTTTTGGTTAGTCGGACAAGCGCCGACGGTACACTTTTCAATCTTTAACACTGAAAATTGGTAAGTGTGTTGACAAATAGATGCTTCGAGGTCATTTGCAACTAAAATTGAATTGGTTGAAAATTACGGCCGTTCTGGACCAAAGTTCGATCGTTTCGGCGCCATTCACATTTATTGACCGATTGTCATGAAATTTGGTAAATTTGTGTACAACCATGTAACTTAAACATCTGTCGAACAAAATTTTGTTATCTTCAAAATTACGGCCGTTGTAGTCAAAAAAGTGTCGAAAATGAGTTGAGAATGAGAAACCACGTTTTTGAATGGTCGGAACGCATTTGGGACTACAGTAATAAAATGACAGACGTGAGATTTGGTATGAGTGATCTCAGATAGATGCTCGTGGGTCATTTTCAACCAATTTTGGATTGACTGAAAATTACGCCCGCAAAAAAATTTCAAAAAATCTAAAAAAAATAAATAAATAAAAAATCATACAGGGCGAGAAAGTTAAGTGCGACTGTTGTCGGACCCTTTATTTTTTTTAATGCACCTACCTACCTGCCAGCATTTCCCACAGGTATACGCTGCAATTGTCCATTTCTGCCACATTCTCCATGCTTTTTACCGCTATCAATAATTTGGCGGAACGGAACGGAACAGCTGAATCTCGTCTCCCCCACCACCATTCTTGTCTGCGTCGCATCACCACCTCCCTCTGCATGCATATATTATCTATTGGGTAACAGGAATATAGGTTTAATTAGAGTAAAGCTTCCGAATTTTATTTCCTCCTAGAATTTAAAGATTTACATAGATGCTATACACGCACAGGAAGTGTTTCGAGCGTGCATTACTTATGAGGTTGTTAGCAGGTATTTGCAAAATAGAAAAGCCTCTTAAAAATTGTATACCTGTGTAGTCACTTGACTGTACTATATCCGTTCCCTGTCTGGGTTCGTCTGGTTCCGCAAAACAGAATCCGATGAACACCGGAATTAGTTCTTTGTCCTATCTACTCCGCGATGAACCTACTCAATCGCTACGTGGTGTGCAGATTGTGCGGTGTTGCGGTCATTCTCCGCGTTGATAATGATTATAATGGACCTACTCTGAGTGGCTGGTTCGCCTGGTTCCATCAAAAGGGCGGAGTAGAGGCAGGTTGGTTATATGGTTACGAAATTGTCGAATAGGTATAAGCGTGAAAGATTGCGAAAGCCAGCACATAGCGGGAAGCTAGTCTTCAGTTTTTTTGATGCCTATACTTAAATTTGCTGCTTCAGAAAATTTAATATGAGTTGACCACTTCTTAGCAAGTTCATTGCCTGAAATAACCCTTCAGGACCGCATGTCGTTATCTGGTAATGTTTGTTAATGACACGCAAACAATAACAACAATATAGATAATACATTTAGACGGGTTCTCGAGGCTCTAGTGCAGGCCGTTTGGTTCATCATAAAATAACGGCACTGAAGCCTGAAGCAAATTTCACGTGTTCCGTAACCGACACTTGCCTAACTCGGGCTATACTCATGAAAAATAGACATGTTGTTGGTCCGAGAAAAAAGGTTATTGCACAAATAATGTGCTATTAAACTTTGGTGCTAACAGAATAAAGTGTTGTGTTGGACAACGGTCGTACATGACTTTCTCGCGCTAGTCAGTCCTATTTTCTTCTTCACTTTTTTGGCTGTGGGATCTCATCTCACTTTACCTTCTCTTTGAGGTCCCGTATCCGTATCCTTAGTTCCGTTCAGATGAACAGTGTGGAGCTCTCCAGAATGTCTAGGTGGGTTTCAGTTGGTGTAGCAACATTTGAGGAAGGACCGTGCAAGTTCAGGTTCCTTTAAAAATTTCCCACCCTACAGACAATGGAGTTCTCCAGCTCCCATCATTACCTACGTTCCCCATGATCTGGTAGATTCTCTTTACGAACTGGTCCACTTATCAGGCCTGTGATTGTTACTGTTGCCTATAGTCTGATAAATCGGAAAATCGTGTCGTTGGTTTTATAAACGTCACTTTTGATGTCCTGATGAGACTTCATTAATTCCCTTCTGTTATCATCACTCCTTTGTTTGTTGAACTATTTAATTGTTTTAAGCCTTGAGGCGCTCTATAGTTATTTCTGCCTAAGACACCCATTAGGATTTCCTCTAATCTTCCCTGCTTATCCTTCATGTTTTTTTTTTCAACGCCTCCCATGATCAGCCGAGCTTGTTGCGCTGGATTAGTGGACTTCCCATCTTCGCGTGGCCTGAAATCACGCTAGGGCTTGGTACCTGGGTAGGTCTCATTCGACGGTGCACTAATGGCATTTCATATTTGTGTCCAAAATAGAGGCCATGGTGCCAAAGTCGCGGTGAGTGAAAATTCAATGCTATGTAGCTTAATAGTGGAAAAGTGGCCTACAATGAACATCAGACTTTCGTAATGGGGGGTGGAGTGACGACGGTGGAGTTAGAATCTTTGGAGAAGCTGGAGGCGCGGAGAACCCCCATCACAACATGGCTCCAGTTCGCCAATTTAGCCACTCTTGCTGTAGTGTCACTTCTAGTCTTCAGACTGTACAGAGCCTTGGTTCGATTCTTTGTCTGGATCACCACTGCCACTCCTGACTGCGATGATATACGCACTATTTTGGTGAGTTCTTTTGGTTCTCGTTTTAGTGATACATATTTGTGTTCGTTCACTTAAATCATGTGCGCATGCTGCCTGCATATAGGTGCGTCCCACCATACTCGGTTAACGTTAAACTCCAGTTAAATTCCAATTATTGCTCGGTAAAAACTGACTTTAACTGGAGTTTAAGAGGACGCTATACCTGACGATGCATTTTTTGCCGCCCATAAGATTAACATTGCGAGAGGCGATTCATTTTCAAGGTTTACCCTTGGTTGGAAAGACACAAAATTTTGCCTGTACCTAGCCCTAACAATGTTCTAGGTCGTGTTCGAAGCAGATTTCCCAAATTCTCACTAGTTTCTTTTATTGCAACTGTTTTGCATAGCATACCTCAAGAAAAGTGCTGTATCTCGAAAACCAGTAAAAAAAAAATGGGAAATCTGCTTCGAACACGACCTAGAACATTGTTAGGGCTAGGTACAGGCAAAATTTTGTGTCTTTCCAACCAAGGGTAAACCTTGAAAATGAATCGCCGCTCGCAATGTTAATCTTATGGGCGACAAAAAATGCATCGTCAGGTATAGCGGACCCTTAACCGTCAACCGCGAGTATGGTGGGACGCACCCCTAAGTAGTTGAATTTTCTCTCTGTGAGAAAGTTGTCAATGAATAAGTTATGAATAGTTCGGTATTCATATGACATGCACTGGGTGGAGTGCTGCAACTATCTTGAGCCAAACGAGATTCAAAGGTTATCGTGTTTTCAGGTAGGTAAAGCGGTTCTCCGCAATATGGAGACAGAACATTGAGAATCTCAGAGACAGCTTCCATTCTGAAGTTAAACTGTACCCACCTAGTACCTACCTATAGTGTAACAAATGCTTCGTTTATAGGTAGTGTACTGTTTTCATTTACGTGGCCAACCAAATGTTTCCAAACAGAACTGATAGTCCTACTGATAAGTAGTTGGGATAGTTCATTCACTGGAGGCACTGGGCTGGAACTAGTCTTGTGTTAGAATGTGGAAATGCACTAAGAATTAAGGTATACTAACTGTAGGTACCATTATACCTACGAATTTATTGTTTCTGAGTGTACCTTAAGGTGGCTGAAACTGATAATTTCTGGGCATGATTTGGCGCCTAAACATATGACAGTGAATGAGGACTTTTCGGTAGGTAAAAAAACAGAAATATGGCTTTCTTTTAAGATTTCTAAACTTTAACTGGTTAATTTATGCTGGTATGAATAATCGCTGTAGAAAACTGTCTGTTAGTGACTAACTGCCAAGCCTACGGTCATAGTCATTATTTGAGAGGTCTCTGATCTGCCGGATGTTGACCACTCTTGATTAGACTATCGTGGGGAGACTGTCGCGGTAGCAGTGTGCCGTAAAAGCGGCATTGCTTCACAGGCTCGTATACCTATTCCCGCGCTCCAGGAGTACTGGTAACTACGTATTCTCTTCCATTCTACTTCTCCATATCATGCAACTTCCCTCTTTGCGACATTGCGAGTTCGCCATCATGGACGTGACCACACGTCCGTAAGCTGAGATTAAGTTCACCTTGACTGCAATATCTGTCCAGTAGAAAACTTCATTCATTTTACAACATCATGTTACTCGTCGGCCATTACTTGCGTCTTTTTCAGATGTTTTACTTTTTTAGTCTCTTTTGATTTGCATGATGAATTTCGATATACTACCCATATTAGGTCATCCCATATTCTCGGATACACTCGTAGGGTATACCTAATCGAGGTATTTCCTCCCGAATATAAGTAGCTAGTACCTACTGTAACCAAAAATATAGGACGAAACCCCTCCATAACGCAGGTCGCAACCGGCAACTTCTAGGCAATCCTTTACTTGTGTTCTCACAATTTTCAGTTCCTTGGACCCAAGACTGAGCTCAACCAAACCCTCCTCCAAGAACTTTCACGTAAATTTGACACTCCCGTGTCTCAGCTGAAAGAAGGTCTGTCCGGTGTCTGGACGGGTCGGCGTGTTTTGATTAACGGGGGTGACTGGGCCCCACACGATAGGGACGAAATACTGCGGCTGTCCCAAGGAGTTACTTCTACCTACGGACCTGTCGACCTCCTCATCGTCTCCGATCAGAGGCAGCAATCCACTCAACTCCATAACCCTCCGGATTTTTTGGCTCAGATCAATCAGCAACTTCTTACCCAATTTTGGGTATGTATTGCGTGGTATTGGTATCACAAGTATAGGTGCTTGAAATGCCTACTACAACTTTTATTTATGTCTGTAGCCTCACTGTTTTCATTCTGAGATAATTTTTAGGATGAAATTTTTTGTAACTAGATTTTTCACATGAAATTCTTACTGAGCATATTTTGTAAAACTCCAATTCAAGAGACAAATGTGGGATGTAGGTGCAATAAATAAGGAGGTAAAAGTAATTGCATGATGGCACAATGGGGCAAGGCATTTGACCAAATTGAGATGAAACGCCAGTTCTCTGTGGAAGTAATTGCCCTGAACGCTGGGATTTGGTTGCGCAATCTGTAGTGGGCAAGGTAGTGAAGTGATTGGTATGCTCCTTGCAGTATTAACACATCCCTATGTTGGTGGGTACCTACTCGAGCTAACCGATCGCGTAAAAGTACTATACAGTGGGTAACTCCTAACTTCATTCATGCGTGTAGGAAATATCGGGTCAGTGTCTTGGTACTTGATACGAGTTCATCATTGAAGAAAAATATTTCGTTATTCTTGAGATAGGTAAGTGCTTTGACAAATGTTTCAGCCAGACCAAAAATTCGAACCTTGGCTCCTCCTACTGTTGTACTTCCCCACAGCCAGGGCGATACCTGTTATTACTGCTCTCCAGAGTAAAAACATCTCCCTCTTTGGCTGTGGGAGCAGTAAAATTTATCATCTTGAAGTGGTAGGGGGAGCCCTGCAGTGTTCGAATTTTTGGTCGGGTTCGCGGTCCAAGCACAATATTGTTTGGATAGGAGGTGGAATACTAATACCATGCCCAGTTAAAATTAAAATGGAGTTTTACCATGTTAAATTTATCTTAAAAAAGTTAAATTTAACATGGTAAACATAGGACAAAATCTCCAGTTTAATTTTAACTGGGCATGGTGGGACGCACCCTTAAATGACTTTGCACAGACAACAAAGGAAATTAATTGTTTCTTCTTCCCATTATATTTTGTTTTCTGTAGTAACAACAATAACGTCTTCGTGGTGAGACGTATTTTCTATGACATGAACTGAGGTACCTATGCCATGAGTACGAGTAGCTAGGTACCTAACAATGTAAGTAGGTACCTACCTACAGTTGATTCGTTATGAGTACCTAATTATTTCTTTCTTTTTTCAGGTAGTGACGGCCTTTCTTCCTGGGATGCTCAGCAGGAATAAAGGAAGCATACTGTCCGTAGCTTTGGACAGAACCTCATCTCTTGCCAATGCAGGTGCGTTTCAGGATGGGTTATTCCTAGTTTAACGGTGGCTTTCACCCTGTTTTGAAGCTTTTAGCTGAACACCAGTTTCACTGTTCGTATAGGAAATGTACCTAGGTACATGTCCTGGAGGCCAGTTTTGATTGGTGAGTCAATCGACAATGAACGCTACCTTGAAAGCGGTTCCATAAGACGTTTTAATCAGGGGTTCCACCCGTAATTAACACTGTTTTATTGCTTCTGTACAGGGGTGATGCGCACGGTATTCGAAGACGTTGCGCAGAAGGGAAGTCGAGTGGTTCTGACGCTGGTTGAGAGAAATCACTTGGTGGAACGTATTCTTCCCGCCCTCCCAGACCCCGTCCTGGCTCGGCTTACGATGGAAGCCATTGGCCGCAGCGAAGTCGTCGTCCTACCGTCTGCCATAGATTATGTCTTCACTGTACCAGTGTAAGTATTATTAGGAATGAACGAGGGTACGAGAAACTATCATGCGGAACTATGGGTGACCTGACTAACATACTGAGAATCATCGCAGTTGATCGCAGTCTTCCTATCACGTTATCTGAGATGGGAAAGGTTCAGCCGTCTTTAGGCTGAATTTCACGACTTTCCGATAGTGTCTATAACGAGAGGATTTAACGAACGGATTTACGTTATCGTATGTTTAGCTTACGACAAGTGCGATCGCAGTGAAACAAGTGCAAGCGCAAGGATTTGTCGTAAGCTAAAAATACGATAACTTAAATCCGTTCGTCAAATCCTCTAGTTAAAAGACACTATCGGAAAGTGGTGAAATTCAGCCGTCATTTAAATATAACATGGATTGCGGCAAAAATAATATTCTACACGATCAAAATTCAAGGGGTCTCAGAAGTCAAGAGAGCTGGAGTTGTCTGGAAACCTGTCTGAAATATCTAGACGATGTCTGGTCGTTAGTGATTTCTGGCTAATTAGAAACCAGATTTTGGTACAACAGGCTAGCCAAACAGATGTGGACTCTAGAATAGGTTTTTGTCATACGTTGTTTAAAGTTTACAACGCGATTTCTCATTGTTGCGTTCTAGAGTTAATAACTGCAAGTGCAAGTGTAAGGGAAGCATTTACTGGCTTCTGTTTCATTTTTCGAAGGTGGAAAGTCGGAGGTATAATTACACACTGAGGTCACACAATTTCTTTTCTTAATCAGGTTGCTGGGAAGAATGTACCTGAAACCTTTCTTCGACTTTTTATGGAGTCCATCCACGAGATCACCGAGGAGACATTTGAGATAGCGTAATAAATAAGTACACGAAGGTAATTTATTTATGTAGGTAGGTAAGTACCTAATTTATTTTAAACTTTACTTTGTGTCTGCGTCGTTCTGTCAGTGCCGTAGACTGAATAGTTTTGAAAACTACCTACCCAATCTCAAGAAGACTGGCTTTTCGCTGTATAACTTTCTATTTATTTCTTAGGCTGCTATCTATACCTAGAAGTTCACAGATGGAAAATCCAAGTCCAAAAAGTCCAGTTAACAGAAAAATACTACAGTCCCTTTATTTGGTTATATCTATATCTATATTTATACAAATACATCTTAAATTATACTTCTACTCCTACTCCACATTTCAACAAACAATAAAATATTTAAAAACTGAAACGTATCAATTAATGGTAGGTACTTACCTATAGATGTCTTAAATAAGAAATTGAATAACATTTCCCTTCTCGCAATAAAATGTTGGTATTTTTTGTAGAAAACTGTTGGAGTTTTACGGTAAATTGCATGCTTACAAAATCAGGACTAGGAAGTACAGAATTTTTGTGAAGTACACAGGTATAAAGTAGTAACTAAACGATGGATCGCAACAGCTAAAAAAACATGGCTCCTGCTTGGATGGATATTGCTTACGATTGGTGGGACAGTATGCTGGGCACCAAGTACCTATCGTGGATAGGTACATCATATCCTACCTTTCTGATCTTGGAAAGGGACAGAGACTACAATAGCTGCTACGATCCACCACAGCGACGCCAGGCATCGTAAAACGAACCTGGATAATTTGTGTTAACGGGTTTAATCAAGTGACTTTCGTCAACTAAAATGTGACGTCTCAATAATCAAGCGTATACCTTATTTCCCGATATTTGAAAACACCAAAAATTTCAAAAGAAGCTAATACACAAGGCAACAATTCGCTAAACACCGTAATATGGTTGGTGTGGGTATTTAATTATAAAATACCTATTTAAGTACTTACCTATCTAAAATTCTTCTAAATACAATAAATCACGTTTCCAGTTCGCATCTCATGTTGGGATAACCATCGGAAAATCACAAAAACTGAACTTCATACAGTAATTATTATTAATAATTCAATTTCTCTAAAGACAAAAATAACCAACTTTTTTATAAGCTCGAAAAAAAAGTTCTCTGTGAAAGTAATAGTTTCTAAGATAAAAATTTCATAAATAAATTTCTCTATCAACACATAATATATAAAATTGGAACACACAATAGCTTTCGCTCGTTTAAATCTGGGAGTCGCGAGAGTTTGAAAGTCAAAGTGGAGGTTTTGCTGCGTGTACTTAACAGGACTAGGAATAGGAAGAAAATTGGCGCCCATGAGTTTTACAAGTGGGGATTCTTCCTTAAACGCTTGAGTTGCACTGTCACTCCCATTTCCCATTTTCATTCCTTTTAAGTACATCCAGCATTACCAATCAGTAAGCATCATTCAGATGATTATCTTAAACAATAAAAGTTGATTCAGCTTTGGTGAGTTGAACGGAAGTAATGTGGTTCAAATTAACCAAGCAGGTACTCTCCCAAGGGACACTTAAATAGGATCCTACCCGTATATGGGAAAAAAGTTGTCACCCCTCCGCGAAAAGAGTACATAGCTAAAAATAGGTGCATTATCATCTGGTAACCAATGCTGAATGATTGCTAAGTGATGTTAACAACATAAATATCCAAATTTGTTACGGGATGAGTACACACCGCTATATATAAGAATTTTCTAAATATGAAATCAAACATGAATAGTTGGGCGATTTACCAATTAGATACTCGTTAAACCATCCTTGTTTCTCGGAGATAAGATATTGGGTCTTCCCTATCTCTGAACTTAAAAGTAAAATAATCTAAAAATCTACCTACACTGTAGTAAGTTCCTTAAATGATGTTACGTGAAATACTTGTACTTTATTTTCCTGCACTGTTTAAAAACCTCAAAGGTAGACACAATAAAGTAACTCCGGAAAACGCGATTCTATAACAATAAAACAAATTTGATTTTCTAGAAAATTTACCTACTGTAAAGAAGGCCTCTTCCTCCAGTGAAAGAAACAACCTACAAGAGTAGGTTCCCTCATTTCCCCAAAATTTAGTTGCACTCTCTAAAGTGTCTAGTAGTGCAGGCATTGGTAAGTAGCGTGATAAAGACATTATAATCTAAAGACCCAGAGAGAGATCTACACTGTTGCTGGCAGCTATAGAAAAGGCATTTGACGTTGCTAAAGGGAAAATAGAGATAATTTCTCTCAGGACCAGGCAGCTCACATAAAACCAGCTCGCCGAATTTGCACCTATTGGTAGAGTAATAACCAGGTTTGGTGGTCTCTCAAGTGCTTTTCAAAGTATCTGTCAATGTCCAACAAGCCAGTTAAAACGAGTTTTGGCTTCGCCTTCAATCCCATTTCATTCAGGTGAGTTGAGAGGAAATTAGCCAACAGCAAACAAGGCCACTTTGATAGGTCCCCAACCAGCGGCGGGAGCCACGTCCTCACCGGGGAATGTAGGTGTGTCCATACGATTAACTACGTTAGTTGCCGAGGTTCCGTAATACTGGCCGGCAAAATGGAGCTAGCTACTCGATGGTGACGGTAGCGACGCGTTTGCGCGGTTTCCTGCGGTTGCGCTCCTTTCCACCTCGACATCTCTTCACACAAGGAGGTTCAGGGGGACTTGTACTGCTTCCACTCCCGTCGGCGTCAAGCTTTCGCTTCTGGGAGCGAGTAACGGGGCCTGGGGGCACTGTGGATTCTGTAGACTGCGAAGGCAAGGCGCTCGATTCTTCGCTGGACAGACTGGAGAGGTATTCGACGACGCGCGCTGGGCTGAAGTCAAAAACACATGGCCCTGACTGGCTGCTGCCCTGGCGCGGGAGCTTAATGGACGATGTGCCTGATGAAGAGGAGGTGGAGAAGGAAGAGGACGAGGAGCAGCTCCGCAGCTCTGACGGCTTCTTCATTCGTCGCCGCTGTGCTAATTTTGCGTTTCCAACCTCCTGTTGGAACAAAACAGTAAATTTTGAACTCACACAGTTGAAAAATCGCGTTGAAATATTAACCAGTAGCCTTTGAAGGCTCGTTTTGAACTATTTCTATACTTCCTGATGAGTTCCACTGACAGCAACATGACAGGTGACATGCTGGCCTATTTACTCAACAGGTACGCATACCCAATGTAATTTGTATGGCAAGTGTGCTAGCTGACATAGCATTGTCATGCTTTTGCCACCTCCCCGAATCTCAGATCATCTACTTTATCAATCACGGAAGAACACAACAAATTTTATCATCATCAGACTTTCACCCTACTTTCCAAACCAAGTCTGGATAGAACCAACAAATAGTAGGTAGATACATACCTGAAGTCGGAAGCCTTCTTTATGAGCCTGATGGAATGCTTTGAGAGTGGTCTTGACGCCAGTCTCCGCTGAGCGCGCGGTGGATCCGGCCACCAACACGTCGGGCGTCATGAGGGGTGTGGCGGGGTACACAGATGCGTCTCCACCCTGCAGCCATGAGTTCTCCAAAAGGTCACGCATCTGCAACCGCTGCTTGGGGTCCACCGTCAACAAACCTGAGGAAAATTTACAGTAAGAACAGTACTTCATTAAAAAATTTATTTAGCATGTACCGCATAAATCGGCATTTTATGAGGGGGTAGGGTAAGTTGGGTAGCAATTTCAACGATGGCTCAGGGTCTGGATTTCCAAAATATGCGACCCACTTCCTGGGTGAGCGATCACCATGTGCCTGGAGAGGAACTAAAACTAAGCTTGTTATTTGAACATTAAATGCATGTATACCTTTGGTAAGGGACTTGGCTTGTTCGGAGACGGGGTCCCAGGAGGGGTTGTTGAAGTTGAATTCGCCACCTTTGATGCGGGACATGATGGCCGCAGCGCTGTCATCCCTTGACCGCGCGTGGAACGGCGCTCGGCCACTCAGCATCGTATACTGGAACAGACCCAAAGTTAGGCATGGAAGCTACGTTAAGGACACCTTCGATTATCAAAACTTTAAAACTGGGGACCATTCAAAAGGAAATAAAGCTGGAACCGTTCGACCAATCGATCAGTGGTTTAACTTCTTATATTATACGGTAGATTATTCTATAACATATCCGACAAAAGTTTATGCAAGCGAGGAAAATCCAATTGTGTAATGATGAGGTGGGATATCTGGTCAAATCTTTTTGAGAACATGGGAGATCTGTGGCATATTCGATTCAACGGATTCGCCTGGATAATCAGAGGCACATATTACCAGAATGACACCAAGACTCCAGAGATCACAGCTTTCGTCGTATCCATCCTGCTTGCGGTCGCTCGCCTGGCGGAGGACTTCAGGCGCGGCATACTGCAGTGTAAAGCACGGCGTGTGCATCGCCGTCTCCTCGTGCTTTCGCGCGAATCCAAAGTCTACGATCTTTATTTCCGCACCATCCGCGTCGTCCGTAAACAGCAGGTTCTAAAAAATCAATAAAACTTATTTTTTGAGACGAACCTAGCAATTTTTACCATTTATGGCAGATCTCTGTTGAGTTGCCAATAGCGAATTCATTAATAGCATTTACCACCAAACGTAACCTAACCTATGAAGACACTACCACTGACTCCTCGATGAGGATTTCCTCAAACATCACCAGCGGCCGAACATTACCTTGGTTGCACTGATAATTGGTAGGTGAAACACCTACTCAACCCGGTGTGAAGTTCATGTAACGGTTGTGTGCATATCACTGTCCCCAGCCCTTTTTTCAAAAAGTATTTTTTACTACAAATGGCTTCCATTTGAAATCAGCAGTAAGCATTATGTGACGTATCAATTCCAACCAGCGTTTTTTGTTTTCTGTAACTCTGTATCTGTGGCAATAGTATTAAGGTATCTTACCTCAGGTTTGAGATCGCGGTGAACAACGCCATGGGAGTGCATAAAGCTGACAGCAGACACTAGCTTGCGCATAATTTGACTCGCCTCTGACTCTGTGAACCTAGCCTTCCGTCGAATTCTCTCCAACAACTCCCCACCTCCAAGCAGTTCCAGCACCAGGTACGTATGCGCCTACGAAAACAACAAATTAGCTGAGCGTCGTAAAACGGGGGCCATTGATTTTCAACAAATCGCTGAAGTGAAATGAATTAGACATCTAAAAGTGACGTGTTTTTAAAACGGAATGAAATGACAGCTCCTTACCTCATCATAATAGACCTCGTGGAGGCTGACAATATTAGAGTGGCCTTGACAAGCGCGTAGTAAGTTGATTTCTCGCGAGCAGTCCAGCCGCCTCGTCACGATTTTCACAGCATACTGTTTCCCTGATTGCCTATGAACACACTTCCGACACACGGAAAAACTCCCGTCGCCCAAGATTCCTTCTTTTAGGTTTATTTCGTAGTTCTTGAAAAATGAAGACTCCTGTAAGAGAGAAAAGTATCAATATGTAGATAATTAGGCACCCATATGTAGGTGAACAAAAGACCGATCTTGAGACAAGAAACTCGTATAGGTATTTGACACATTTTCCTCATAGAATTTGTAAGTGGCAAATGTCATGAGCTACTGTTACCATATTATACGTGATGGTTCTCTATGATGACTGAGGATATCTAGCTAAGTTAACCTCTCTATTATACGTCAAAAATGCTAAGTAATTGTAGGGGGAAATTACTAATAATACTTCGTACTCAAAGAGAGTTTACTCCATTTACTTATACGAATATTAGGTAGGGTTATCTGATCAGTAGCTGAGTGCCGTACCTTGAACTTTTCAGCGATGAGGTCAGCGTGGTTGGGCCGGTTATCAGGGACGTGGAAGATGTCATCGCTGACGGTGTTCTCGCTGAAGAGGACACTTGGAGCGACGTAGGAGTAACCCTTGAACAATTTGTCGTAGTTAGGAGGAACGATGGCCGGCGAGTCCGTCGGAGTCATCTTCGTGAACTCGTCCGAAAAATTGCTCACGTCCAACTCGTTTGAGATCCGCGGGACGAAGGGAGCAGGCACATTCTTCATCGCAAGATCATCCCAGTTCATACCCTGAAAACATTCAATGTATGCTTTTAGATACAGGTAGAACAAGTTAGATAAAATCACAATGGTGGCCTTCATAAGCCAAGTAGGTAGACACAAGAAAATATTGTATATTTAGCTCTGAATCCCAGGAACTTGGAGTGCACATACCCTATAAATTCAGACTGAGTATTAGGTACCAGCCTCGTGTAAGTTTCGGTTCAACACACCTGAAAAAATCGATGGCGTTTGAGCTCGTCAGCATCACCCTCCCCACCACCCAACCGTTTCCGGGGGTCTTTGACGAGAAGTTTGCTGATAAAGTCTGCCACATCACCCGATAAGCCAGGCGGCATAGGCGGATTAATTCGGATTATCCTCCTGTAACAAAAAGTAAACTTTCATTGCTTTGTGTTGGCACTATTATTTATTGAAGTTTATGATTGTTTTTTTTTTTTTATGACATGTTCGTCTAGAAAGAGGTAAAACTAGCCAGGAACATGCAAGATTTAACTAATATACTATACTTACCTACCTATTATGAGTACTTAAGCGGCGTGCTACACAATAAAACTATTTACACAGGTATCAGAGTCCTGACACGTGCCGGAACCTGGCAGCATATAGGTACATATCATAATCATACCTACCTACCACTGGTAATAAGAACAAATACAGCGCCAAAAATGAGCCATCAAGTCTCAAGGACTCCCTACATAACCTACCTAAACGTAGTAAGTACAACCAGGTTTATTCAGTGACTATCTCAGCCAGTGAGTGGCAAGTGGCGCAGCCATGTAGGAATTTGGCACACGCAGCGGCGTTCAACCGTTTGTGGGTCAACCAATTGCTCGGTGCACAGATGCCTCTATACCGACCGGCTAAAACTATGCCATTTAGTTCTTTTCCTCAGTCAGCAGTATAAACGTATAGAGAAATCCCTCGTCGGTTACAAATAACCATGCCCAGTTAGAATTAAACTGGGCATGGTGGGACGCACCCTTAACAGGCAAACGTATAGCATAGCAGGGAGAATATCTAATTTGAAGGGTTACTGAGCTTACTAAATTAATGTTATGATTTTTTTTTATACTTATTGTTTTACATGGGTAGGTACGGTGGTCAAACTGGGGGACAATCTATGAACACAAAGAAATAAAGTATGTTACAATTTAGAAGTTGCCAATACTGCTCTTACATTAATGGAAATATAACTCACCTTGAGATCTCTTGTTGCGTATTTCTTTCGCCCTCGACGGTAAATGGCGAGGCCCCTGTTAGAAGCTCATAGGTAAGAACTCCAACACTCCACCAATCTACAGCCTGAAACAATAAAAACGTCATATTTATATCGAGTGTCTAAAGGTCGTCCGGTAGGTAGCAGGATCTGTTTGAACAGTTTTTGAGAAAGAAACCAATGAGTTAAGCATTTGATCCTGCAATTCTAGATAGATATTTCTGACTTTAAAATTGCAAGGAAGCCGAGTGCGACCTTTGTTGGACCCATTACCCTCGCAAACGACTCAAATCGCGACTCCAGCGGGCTACCGTTGCCATTGTTACAATTTACGCATCGGTTAGTAGACAACGTGAAAACCACAAATGTAGAAAGTCTGTTACGCAATGGTTTCGTTGTTGGAACTTAGAGCGCAATGAGTGCTCATACAGTTGTAGCCTTGGTAAGTTGGTAAGGTAGGTACTTGCTATTATTGTTGTACCTAGTCCTGGGTACGTGTAGGTGGGTACCTACCTGCCGAACAACCATAATTCAACCGTCTCATTTTTAAGTGACAGGAAGCAGAATGCCGCGAGAAAACAAACAGCGTGATTTTATGCTGCAGTATGATTTATGGAGAAAAGCAGGTACGTAGGAAATATACCACCACTATAGTATCCCGCAGACAAATGTGACTTGTGACAACACAAAAATAATTATTAAAGTCTTAAACCAATTTTTTCGAAAACCTACGGCTGGTACAGTGTATACAAAGTGCAGAGTTTCTTCTAAATGTACCTAAAAGCAAAAAAGAAAAGAGAGCAGGACCACGATAGCAGCCTGATTTGTGTGATAAAAAACCCTTTCCTGCCTCAAGCCCTTGAAAGATTGGAAAACTCTCCCAAAGGAATTCCGTGATTGTTCTTTAGTGAAAGGATCTATCAAGAACTATGTTTTTGACTTTCCAGACTCCCTCTGATTTACAGCCTCAATAGCGCTCCAGAAATACAGAAAAGAAAGAAAGGGGCACCAAGTCATACAAGAAACAGGGTAGAGAGGACATGACACGATTTGCTAGTTATCGAAAGTGTAATAACTTCCCACCGATGCAGATGATGAACCAATTCTTAGGACTAGAAGGTGATAGGGATCCACTGAGACAGCGAAGGTCATGCAAGGAGAGTGTTTGCATAAGAATGCGGGGCTGAGGGTGCTCGGGGTGCTTGTACAGGACGCTGATTCAGCCAAGGATCTCGAAACCACGACCCCAATTCTCTGAACTTCCCTACAACTTGCAGAGCTTCACTTTATGAAATTCCCACACCTGTTAGGTAGTTCTAGAATCTGAGAATTGTCATACTTTCTCAAAGCCTGAAAGCACGATGAAGTTTTCGATTCAGTTTTATCACGGTACGAAGAGTAGGTAATAATAATAATAATAAAATGTTATTTTCCTCAAAATGCAAGAGGCGCATGCCCCAACTGGTAGTGGAGAAAGAACAGAAGAAACAGACTTTACTAACTCACTACCAATCAACCCATGCAGCGCAAAAGGAAATATCAACAACCATGTGGGATGCGTTGAAGTCGCAGTCTTCGAACCCACTCGTCCCCCCAGTTGTTCAGTTGGAGCATTCTCTGGGCCTCTATATGGAATTGTGCAAATCGCTGGAATATTTCGAAGGCTTTGCCACATTTCTTAAAGGAAAAAAACTCAAGATAAGTCTATCAGGAGCTTTCATTGTTGTAATCCGAGATTTATTGGAAATTTGAGTTAGGAGTAAGTAAACAGGGTATAAAGTGGGTCAGCAGGTACCTAGTCTACCCACGCCAAGGTTTAGTTGTCCGAGTTTAAAACGTAAAGTAAAAAAAAATAAGTAAAATAAAGAGTGAGAAACTTGTGTGGAAGAGCGAAAAGAATGCAGGAAACAGCTGGAATTAACAACTGAAACCGACAAACCGCACCTTACCGCAGTAGCTCTCACATCATGTTTCAAGCTGCTCGTGCTGAAACTGAACCATGCAGCCATGCTGGAGGGCGGGGAATGTAGGTCAGCGCAGTTTGGCTCTATAAGGAATTCAACGGTTCCTTCTAAAGTTGTATCCATCTTTCTGGGTCAACACAGCAAGGGAGGGAAGAGGGATTTCCGAAGGACAGGAAATTCCCCAAGCGTACTTGAACATTTTTTAATCATCCAGGGTAATAGATTGAGGGTGCGTCCCACCATGCCCAGTTAAAATTAAACTGGAGATTTACATAAACCTAGGACAAAATCTCCAGATTAATTTTAACTGGGCATGGTGGGACGCACCCTTAGGCAATCAAGGGTATTTTACGTCCTTTTCGTTTCATAATCCCTATGCGTTCATTTTTCACACCGACGTTTTGACTGTACGGCAAGGCAGTAGAGTCCACATTTTATATCAACTCCTGTGTAAAGGGTGCACAACTATACTCATTTTTTCATCTCAATACTTTTTTACACAACATGGTCGCTGCATGTTCAAATTTTTGGTACTGAATTCTTTTTTTAACACAAAGAGGCAAGGGACAAATCGCTAGTCATATCACTGAGAAAAAAATGTCAAAGCGGCCAGCCCTGTTGTTGCAATAGAACAACGGTACCTGCGACATGGCGACAGAAGGTGGGCGACATCGCCATGTCATCGCGACAGATCGCCAGTCAACCTCATATCTGCCTCTTTCACAGCACCAGAGGAGATCTAGCATTCTTTACACACAGAAATCTATAATGCTATTTTCAGAGCTCAATCCTGACCAAGCAGCAGGTGGTATACATATACACTTCAGAGGCTTCCCACCGAAGAGGCAACCATGGCCAAGGTTGCTTGAGTTTGGTCTTGTGAGCGGCAAGCGGCAAGAGCAATAAAACTATGCTAATTATTACTCATGCAGGTTGTCCAGAAACACTAGACTTGAAAATGTCTGACGTTTTTGGACAACCCACGAAATCACGGGACCTTTTTAAAAACATTCAGATGATGAGCCAAAAACACCTCAAATAAAATCACAAAACATAACCTGAGTAAGAGAGGAAATACGGAAATAAACCTGCAGTGTAGTGAATAAAAGTGTCACCCTCCCTCAAGCTCGCTACGCAACTTTTAAGAAAAAATTAATACCCTATTAGTGAGAAAAAGCGCAGTGCGTTTTCTTTCATTATTTTCGGGTGAAAAATCCCTGAAAAGTGTGGACGGCAATTTTTCGGACTCATAGAACTATTTCAGTTAATAAGCAGATCACGAGCGCCGGACAAACACCCGAGGTCTCCGACGGTGCCTATATAAAACTCTTTTAATTTCAGTCGGGAAAGGGCGAGGGAGAGGACGAGGAGACACAAAAACAGACAACCCTGAAGGGTGGAGGAGGGAAAGAAGGTTATTTCGGGATCTTATACAGCGGAAAACCTTGGTGGAAAACTCATAGCGAAAACAAAAGATTTTCTTTGTCTCATAACCTCTAGCTGAAATTCTGAGTAAACAAAAATAAAATGTTGCTCATGTGAGATATTTTCATTTCTCAACTTCTTATCACGTTGCCTTTCTAGATGAGCTACTAACCAGTGAACTATACCGAAGAACAAACAGTTTTCCATAAAGCATAAGGGTGCGAAGCTGACCGAAACGAAGTTTTTATTGGGGCCTATCCGAACACCATTCCGGGTAGGTAGGCACATATGGATTGTATAATCAAGGAAGATGTACCTAAGCTACAAATACAAAATACAACTACCTATACAAACACATAACAAACTATTTCAGGAAATCATTTTAGGTACCTATCTACATCACGCAAAAATCTTATTTTAAGGTTAGCTCAACTACACTACCGACCAACCTAATTTTAGGAAAAAAGAACGTGGCAATAACATTTTGACCCTATCAAGTGATTCAGCTATGAGCATTACTGGGTGAGCTTGGTACTAATGAAGGCAGGAAGGCAGAAGATGGGATGAGACCTTGTTCCAGTTCTAGTCCGCACGAAGCAAGTGCAATCAGCCTTGTTGCCAAGTTTCCAGGATGCAGATACTCATACCTTAGTGCCTGGAATATGCTTGTCCTATCTCCGTTAAAATATCGAAAAAATCGGATGGTAAGACAGGTTTGAATGAACACTGGTTTAATGGAAAAAGATATGCTTAACAGGCCCAAACCCGAACAGTGGTCAACAGACCGTGGGGACAGACATCACAGTGGTTTCTTCTTCGGAAGAGCTGAAGACACTCATTATTTTGCTTGCCTTGCTCCAAACTTTCACCTACTGCTAAATCAGAGCCATGTCCAGCACTTGAGCCAATCTAGCCCGTGGCAGGCAGGTATACAGTCTGGCTTCTTCACGGCAGAGAGCCCAGACAGCCAGACAGCGACTCGCCATGGATCCTGGAAGGCGGAACCGCAACCAACAAGGTGACAAGACGTCTCTCTCCAGACTCCACTAAGGCACCTCTATCTTTTTTGCTTTTTCCTTGTCTTTTCCATATAATTATACAGTAATTACTAATTACTACGAATCTAAAGTTGCAACCATCACGCTATACTGATATTTCCAATTTATCTATTGCATAATAGATAAATGAAATGGAAAAGGTGTGGAAGGGGGTACCCATCATATCAAAATAATGATAGCAGGAAATGTGAACTTATAGGGGCCAATTCATTAGGGATACGCCTGGTACCTTACCTTCCTTAACTGGACTTCCAACAAATGGCAATTTCAGTTCCTTATAAGTAAGTAAGTAAAGTAAGTTAAGCTATATAACGTACCTATATATCCTGAATGACTGAAGAACCCCACTCACAAGAAATTTATTAAAATATTCAAATTCGTAACCTTACGGCAATAAAACCCCCAGAATATGAATCCACAAAAAGGAAATATTGAAGCTGGTGAGTAAACACTTGGGAAAACCTCATTAGAGATCCAAAACAAACAACAGGAATACTCCTATATAAGAGTTCCCAAAAAAATAAAACAAAAAGCCCGAGCGAGCTCCGTTATGCAACCCCACAAAGCGGCAATAGAAGAAAGCCCAGTGGTGAAAGTAGCAATAAGTTAAACACGAACCAGTGGATGTGGGTCACGCAAATTGACCAAGGCCGTTGAGGGTATCCTTGCTCTTCGCGAGCCGCGTGCCTCTATAGACCTCTGTGCGGCTCCACCAGGTTCTGCGCAACTGCGCCATTCATATCCTGCGCCATAGGTATGCGGACTTTCCCAGCCCCATAGAACCTGGGGACGGAAGCTCAGTCCAGAACCCCTGAGAAAGTCGAACTCACACTAAGTCGAAGAAACGTGGCACTATACAGCATTTCAAATAAATCTGACATATAATCGCACATCACAGTAATTTCGCTTATTTCTTCCGCAAGTTTGGTGTATAGTTTCCACGCATGCGGTAATAAAAATAAATAACAGCCGTCATGATGATGAGAATATGAAAACCCCAATGCAAGAATATTTCTTTTTGGAAAATCTCTGACGGTGCATGCACCTACAACTTGCGTCTCGAACACAGCAAGTTGTGGTCGTCACTAAACATATACGGTTCTCTAAATCGAAGGGGTAACCACTCCAGAGATTCCTCGAGATTCCACTGAGATTCCATAAAGATTTCCAAAGATTCCAAACGATACTCATAGAAAGATTAACCCCGAAGGGGTAACCACTCCAAAAATTTCCAAGATTCCCTGAGATTTCATAAAAATTTCCAATGATTCCCAACGAGATTCCTAACGAGTGGTTAACCCCTCGCTCTAAATTGTATAAATAAAAGCCACAAAACTGTGGTTTCTTCCACTGAGCTGAATGTGAACACCTGACAACATGGATGGAACAATAAGAAATGTACTAAAATAGGTCTCCACAACGGATGAATGAATCGGCAGCTTCGTTCTGTAGGCGTGCTCTGCTCGGATAGCCATGGCCCGTGATGCCAATCGCACGGGTTGAGAAACCTGCCTTCGCACGTGCGCAAAGCTCGAAGCCAGTAACGTGCAGTGCCATTATTTCAATAAAACACACGTTCTACCTTCTATAGTTCTACTACAAACAGTGGAGATTATTGCTATATTGTGATAAAAGAAATACACGAAATGGCAACTGTTTCGTTTTGTTGACACGAAGTCACTGAAGGGGACGATACAAATGGAAGAAGTATGTATTCAAAGAAGCAGGAGTAACTTCTGTTATGGTAAAAGATCAAATCTACTAACTACAAACGCCAGAAAACCCACTCAACTAACACATTCAAAATTTATTGTAAGAAGATGAGGCACGCCATGATGCAATATACGGACAACAGTTCGTCTTATAATAAATTTTCAAGGTGCTAGTTCAGTGGGTTTTCTGGCGTCCAAGAAAGGGAATACACCTGCTGATATTCACTACAACATAGGGGTACTCGGAGGAAGAGTGGACGGCGTCCCGGCACAGGAAAAAATTAATCTGGGCATACCAACATATTATGTCGGAAAAGGAAAGATCCCCTAAAGATTAAAAGAATCTTATCCTGCAATCCTGCAAGGAAAAATAATGTTCTATTGTTGGCATCTAATTTGAACCAAAACTGGCACCACTCACGGACACCGTGATAAATGATATGCAGTCTAGTAACAGTCTCTAACAGAGATCCCAAGATTCACTTGAAATTGTTTGCCAGGTAACTTGGCCAGGAGAAAGTCCACCATCACCATTCCACTTTCTCGTGCTCCTCGCAATCGCGAAGACCATCGCTTTGCCACAACGTAATGGCCCCCTACTTCTTACCATCATCAGCTGGAGGACCACCAACCGGAGCATGGGAGTACCTACAAGTGCATACCGAATACAGGCTGACCTATCCAATATCTCCGGTGACACGAAAAAATTAAAGGTCAAAAAATGGTCGCACTTGACTTTCTCGGATTAAATAAATTCACAGCATCATGGCGTCTTTATATCCTCTGTAGGATATTATAGGATAAGATAAAGGATATAAAGGTAGGCAGAAAATTTTACTGAAATCAGTCGAACGGTTTCAGTATACTCGAGAAAATTGTTCATGTAGGTTTACCAAATTTTTAACTTTTTGACGCATTTTTAAAGTTTTTTTTATTGATTTTATTTTAGCCGTTTTATAAATCCCCACTTAACTCTCAAAGATCTTCTAGCAAACTAGCTAATACGAATGAGTATATCAACGAAAAGGTTCCTATATCCTCACAAGTCAGGGATTTTACTGGCCAGTACTTTCCAAAGTATCTGTCAAGTTATTTTTTGGTGGGGATCGGTTGTCAGCGCGAAGACAACACTTTATCGTCATAACAGCTAGCATGAAACTATAACAAAAGGAAGCTACACTTGTACTTTCTTACGACATGACACGGTTGCATTAACTGTGACAGAAAAATGAGTACTTACAATATCGTGTCCCATATTGCCCCCTCGCACCACCTCTGGAGCCATGTACTCGATAGTCCCGCAGAAAGAATAGGCACGCTGGTCCTGTAAAAGTACAAAACACACATCACGCCAAGTAAAAAAAAAACCATTTTTTATTCTCAGGCAAATATTTTTCAGTTTTTGTTTTTGCGACTAAGCAAAATAGACATCTAAAAGGACTACTACTTGTAAAATACCATTTTTATAGTCCTTTCTTAGATGGTGAGTTAGTTAGCAGAGGGTTGGGGGGGGACAAGCCCAGCAACTAGACCGTTTTCAAGAACTATCCATTGTGCTCAGCTGGCAGCACTACCAAATACCAGCTCCCCAGCCATCGAGTAAACGATGGGGACCTACAGTTTTAGGTGGGTTCCGAACCACCACAGCCTCGATATACATTTCACTTGACATGCTGAACATATCAGAGGTGAATGCCGAGCAGAAAAACTTTTTGGTAGGATCGGGATCGAACCGGTGTGACGCGGCTCTCACTGCTCCTCAAAAGTCGACCATTTAGTCCACTCGGCTATCGAGGCCGTTTAGATGGTGAGTACACTGAGAAAAATGGTAACAAAGTTTTGCTTTGCTGGCGATGCTTTGTTAAAAATAACAAAAAAACCGTGTTAAATCTACAAAAGCAAAATTTGTTGTCATCAAACTGTGTTAAATTGAGCGAACATTGTTAAAAACTGTTAAGATCTTCTTAGTTTTTACCAAGATGCAGTGGCACTGAAGATTGTTACTTGCAAAGTAACAAATTTATCAACATAGATAGGGTTTGCAAAGCAGGTAGATAACAAAGACCTTAGTAATTTTCACCAAGATGCAGTGGCATTGAAGATTTGTTACTTGCAAATTAACAGAGTAAAGAGCAAAGACCTTCGTTATTTTCGAAAATAACAAATTAGCAACAGAGTATGGTTTACAAAGCTGGAAGTAACAAAAGATAATTCGACGCAAGTCTCCACTTGCATTGTGAGAGCGTCGCATCATTCCCACGACGCAGCAAATACATTTTTAGTCTTCGCAGAATCAACAAAGCTGAGGAGGAAAACAAGAAATCAACAAGCAGGTAACGAAGATAGTACAAAGATATTACAAAGATGTAACAAAGATGTAACAAAGAAATGTGACATCTAGCTTTGTAATTTCTTAGCGTATTTAACAAAGAACCACCACACTTTGTTAAATCAACATAGATTTAACAAAGTAAGGGTGCTTCGGGTACTTTCGGGACAGACCCGACTTTACCCGAGCAGAAGTTATATATAGGGGTGGCATCAGTCAACCGCTGGCATTTGACGGGTACCTGTGCTATTGACAACGTCGAAACGGTCGTGAGAGGTGCGCGCCTTTTTCAATATTTTTGTCTTGTGTTATTTTAAGTGAAGTGTCGTTGCTTGTGCCACAGTGATTATTGGATTACATTTGGATTACATTTGGATTATGGCTTCAGTTGAGGAGATCCTGGAGTCTTGGCCGGAGTCACCGCCAATTCCAAAAGCAGTTTTGGCCCAACGATTAATCAGTAAGTGTCCTCTTTCACCTAGGTACCTATATCTACCTATCACCGGCTCATATTGTGTTTCCTGGGAAGTTCTAAGTTTTTAAAGTTTTAATAAATTCATATCTCCTTTGTTTTGGCGAATTTTGAGTTACTGTATAAAACTTTTTTATGTTCGTCTCTGTACTACCTTAAACTTTTCTCCCAAGAGTTTGTTCATAAACCCAAAAATAATTTCGTTCAAATTTGCCAAAATTTCAAGGATTTTTTTTGACCTTTTTTGAAAAACTTTCTTAGACAAAAGATGTAGGTAATGTTAATACAAACAAAAAATTATTATATATTATTTCAACATCTTTTATAACTGCTGAGTTACACTAACTTTACGTTTTAAAAAATCGATATCTAGGCTATTTTAAAATATTTTGGGTCGGTGTATTAAACTTTTTTCTTTGTATTAAGATTACCTACATCTTTTGACTAAGAATGTTTTTCGAAAAAGGTCAAAAAAAAAATCTTGGAAATTTTGGCAAATTTGAACGAAATTATTTTTGGGTTTATGAAAAAACTCTTGGGAGAAAAGTTTTAGGTACTTAGTATAGAGACAAACATAAAAGTTTTATACAGTAACTCAAAATTCGCCAAAACAACCGAAATTTTTCGAAAAATGAAAATTGCTCCAAGAACAAGATAGTACCTTACATTCGCTATTTGTTCATTTGTACAGTTATCAAGTAAGAATCTCGACATACTCATACTCGCATTAAAACCTATAGACATTGACATTTTGACATATCAGGTTTTGCCATAGTACCGCAGACTGGTTGGGAGGGCATTGACACAAAGCGATTCCAATTATATACCTACTCATCAAATAACAAGACACCGGAATAACTAATAGTTTTTCCATGTCTCTGTCCTGGGTGGTAACGGTCCCATAACGGTGTTGTTATTATGGACGTAGGTTGTGCCTATACCTATTTATATTGAGAGGGGCAGGGGTTGCTATACCTGCATGGGTAGGTAAGGGGCATTTGTGGGTCATTGCGACACTGGCGATATATATTGAAATTGTTATTGGAATGTAGGTACTGTATAGTATGATATTTGGAACTGTCACCTGTCTAGATACCTCCCTAACTATGTGTTGGGTAGGTACATACTTTCAGCATTGGCGCAATTAATGATAGGTATGTGTGGAAAGGTAGAAAACTGTTTTATGTGAGATGATGTAGATTTTGATGAAGTTTGGTATATACCTACGATTGTCTAAAATCGCAGAGACTCTTTCAAGGATTTTCAATAAAACTTTTAAGGCCCAATATACAAACATTTGCTATTTGTGTTTTTATTTCAAGGTTTGTGAGGAAACTATTGGATATTTAAATGTTCTGAAATATAATATGTCTTTTTAACGGCATAAATTACGAGCCTGTACCTATTATGATCGAGTTGTAAAATCACAACGTAGTTGCATGCGTATGGGTATTGACGTTAAAAAAACAAATTGGTTTCACTACAATGAAATGTTCAACAGATTTCTCTCATTACTTCCAGATAGTATAGGTTCCTGTTATTTTCTTTTATAGGTGAGGACTTTACCACTGTCACCTCCCTGCTGTTTGTTGAATCAGATCAGCTGAAGGAGCTGTTCCCCGAACTGAAGATTGGCACAAGGGCCAGCCTACTGCATCATATAAAAAAGTTCTGCCGGCGGCCGTCCATGGCCTCTCCGTCCATGGCCTCTCCGTCCATGGCCTCTCCGTCCATGGCCTCTCCGTCCATGGCCTCTCCGTCCATGGTCTCTCCGTCCATGGCCTCTCCGTCCATGGTCTCTCCGTGTATGGTCTCTCCGTCCATGGTCTCTCCGTCCATGGTCTCTCCGTGTATGGTCTCTCCAACGTCGACCGCTACGTCATCGACCGCTGGGTCATTCGTAGGGTCGGAGTTAGATGAGGATATCGACGGCCCCATCTTCAGCAGTTTTATCGCCTCGTTGGCGTTCGAGTCTCCAATACGACAAGCAGTGCCACAGCCACAAGTGCCTCCTTCCTATCTAGATATGAGCAGCTTCCACCCACGTGCCCAGCCGGACATAGCCACCCAGCCGGACAAAACCACCCAGCCGAACAAAACCACCCAGCCGGACAAAACCACCCAGCCGGACAAAACAACCCAGCCGGACAAAACCACCCAGCCACGGCGGCCAGAAGCGTCTACGTCAAGGACGAGGAACTTCGTCACCGTCGATGACGTTGAGGCCGCCATGGCCGCCATGCCGCTCTACGGTGCACCGTTAATTACGAAACACCAGGCCCGGCAGATTTTGACTTGTTCCGACAGGTCACGGTAAGTTCATGGAGGAGTGTATATCGTATGTAATACATGGGCTGAGAAAGTTATGTCTTCGTGCAAAATATAACTTTCTCAGCCCATGTATTACATACGGGCGAGAAAGTAAAAAATCAAAATTTTCGATACCGCTGGCGTAAAAATTGCGAGAAAGTCAAGTGCGACCATTGTCGGACCCTTTATTTATCATGACACTAATTTATTATTTTGTGATTTTGAAATGTGGCCCATAAGGAAATAAAAAAATAAATAAAATCAAGTGTGAAGTTGTAATTTTCACAGAAGAATCAAATTTTCGTTTCCTTTCAGAGTTGCTGACATAGTGGTCAGCCTTGTCCTACGAAAGCAGCCGAAACTGTCAAGTCCGGTGCAAGGTGCCGTATGGGCATCGTGGGCCCGGGCAATAGTGCAATTTTTTCCTGGGGAAAAGGAGTCCAGCTATTACATAGCCCCAACAGGAACAGCCGCTGCGGCAGGGTTGCTGCCTAACCGGATAGGAAACTACAGACGGCGTCTGCGGGCCCAAGGCTTCATGTCCCCTTCACGCCGGCGTCCCAGTGCATCGCACGAATGCACATCCTGCGTGACGCCGGACAAAAGAAGGCGGACGAGCGTGGCCGTAGACGCTGTCTACTATTCAGCCGACTCTGAAAACGTGAGTACCTATAATGATTCGTGGCAATGCCTGTTACATTCATAACGAAATGTGTAAATATGCACCCGATAACTCACAACTGTTATTCTTTTCATACGCAGCTCTCCTGGTTGGAACAATCGACATCGCCCTGGGAGGAAGTGGAAAAAAGGTGGAAAGCGTCCAGCGGAACACGTCAGCTAATTTTAAAAACGAGCCCCAAGCTGACGACAGCGGACTACGTGGAGCGGTTTAAGGCCTGCAAATGCAAAGATGGTCATGAATTGGTAAGTGACCGTAGATTATTATTGATGTAGGTAGGTACCTACCTTTCCACATGAATTTTATTACTTAATTGCGCCTTATTGGTTATTGCTTGTGTTTGTGTACCTCTATGAAGTCATGCAGATATTTTAGGTTGCTCTTCCATTAAGAGGACGCTATACCTGACGATGCATTTTTTGCCGCCCATAAGATTAACATTGCGAGCGGCGATTCATTTTCAAGGTTTACCCTCGGTTTGAAAGACACAAAATTTTGCCTGTACCTAGCCCTAACAAGGGTAAACCTTGAAAATGAATCGCCGCTCGCAATGTTAATCTTATGGGCGGCAAAAAATGCACCGTCAGGTATAGCGGACCCTTAATGTTCGTGGTTCGTGGCCGTGACGCAGAGCCGTGCGGCTTATTAGGAATACAAAAGCCATATTATAATTCACAAAACAGAAATATTTTGTCATATTATATTTTGTCAGTTTCTCTAACTTCGTTTTTGTTTTCAGTTTCGACTGGACTTTGAAAGCCTGTATCCAGACAAGGTGGACGCGGTGTCTTATAACTACCCCATTTTTGTGGCGAAGGTTCTTCGGCTGGCCGAAGACCGCCTTGATTACATCCCTCCAACCCGCGCGACGATTGTTCGCTCTCTCCTGCAATCGGCGCGTCGTAAGTTTTATTATTTACCATCGTAGTTCAGGAGTAGTAATAGGACGTACTGAACTCTTCCAGGGCCAATTTACATTCGCTATTTGTTTACTTTCACTTTTGTGACGAAACTATTGGATATTTATAAAATATCGAGAAATCGCAACATAGCCTCACAATTAATGACGTTAAAAAGACCTATTATATTTCAATATCCAATAGTTTCCTCACAAAAGTGAAAGTAAAAACATAAACAAATAGCTAATGTATATTGGGCCTTAACATATTATTATATCGATATAATAACGTTGACATTACTATAGGCTCATTTTGTTAGGAAACTGTTGGGTATTTATTTGTTCTGAAATATAATAAGGCTTTTTAACGTCGTAACTTACGGACATTGACATAAATTTCGACGTTAAAAAGCCTTATTATATTTCAGAACAAATAAATACCCAATAGTTTCCTCACAGAATGAGCCCAAGGCTGGATTTCACCACCTCCCTATAGCAGGCTATATTATAAGGTACCTAAGCTTCACTTTCCCTTCCCTTTCAGGTGTGGCATTTTTTGACGGTAATCCTGACTTTTCTATCTTTTATAGGTGGAGAACAGGCCAGTGACCTCGCCGCTATCAAACTGGTGCCCCACCTTTTTGACACGTTAACCACCATCAAGCTGAAGTGCTCGGGGAGAAAGAACTCTGGGCCAGTGACATGGCGCCCGTCGAGGAACGAGATGTCCGACGGGATCTTTCGGCTAATGACCTCGGGATCTTTCGACTCTGCATACCAACAGCATGAGGAGTACTGTGAAAGCCACTCAGTAGCGGTCCAACCATTCATCTTGGCCGAGGGAGCGACGTGGGAGAACGCGTCTAACTTTCACGTTGTTATTACACGTGACGTGAGGTACACGTTTTCAACGTTTAAGGTGGCCTTAAGTACCCTCTTCCACACGCTTTGGGCGTTATTTGCCCCCTACCCCCGCCCGTCTGAGTTTGTGTGGATGACTGTACAGAGGTGCGTGTACGAGCTGGAGAGTGAGCATGACGCTGTGCCACAACACGTACTAGAGGTTATCACCGATATACAGAATGTTAAATTGAACAGCTCTTAAAGTAGCTGCATCCTCACTCTCCAACTCAAGGGCTTACATCGGCTATACTGATTCCCATTTTTGTCCCTGTATACTTGTCACCGATTATGGAGTGCCCAATTTGCCATGCGCCACTGTCCACGATGCCCCAGTTTCGAATTCATTTTGTTACCGTCCACGGTACGGGCCAGGAAATGCCTAGCAAGCCGTGTCCAAAGTGTACTCGTAGTTTTCCCTTATGGAATTCGTTGTACAAACACTTCAGGAGGCAGCATCCTGCAGAGGAGGAAAGGTTAAGTACCTCAGTTACCTCTGAACCTTCCCTGCAGGAGGACTCCTCCCATACAGGTGTAGACAGTTCCTTTGAGTTAGACAGTTCTTTTCACTGTGACTTGACCAGTACTCCTCAGCCTCCTGTGACAACGGCTGAGATTCGTTCGTCAATGGTAGCGTTTGTGGCAAGGTTGGCCGCTACATTTTATGGTAAAACTATCATTCCGAGAAGCATTGTCACTACAATGCTAAAAGAAATGCGTACCATGGTTCTCTATTCTGTCATGCCTCTCGTAACGGCTCATTTACGAGACAGCGGGATGTCAGTGGACTCCATGGCTGGACTTTCTCAACTTTTCTCTGATGTTTTTCATCCCTTCGATAGTGAATATAAGGCTATGCGATTTTTCATGGACGCACGAACCTACATAGCCCCAATACCTTACATAGTAGGTCACAGATCAGACTTTGCAAGGGTCGAGGGTCAAAGGACATACGCAACTGTGAACTGCGTAGCCCATTATATACCGCTAGTTGAAGTTTTCCATAGGTTTTTTAGCGTCGAAAATGTTCTGGTGTCTACTTTAGAGTATATGGACTCCCTCAGTAACCAAGATGTCGTTGTAAATTTTGTCCAGGGCTCTTACTGGAGAAGCCGTACTGGTGCTTCTTCCAGAAAAAGAACTATCCCGTTCTTCCTCTATTATGATGACTTTGAATTGGGCAATCCTCTCGGAAGTCGATCTGGTATTCATAAAGTTGGGGCTATTTACATTTCATTTCCATGCCTTGCTGTCAGGTTCCCATCAGGCCTATTTGTGTCATCTTCCTCTTTGGATAAGATACTTCTTGCTTCCATTTTCCATTCCAGTGACCGCGCCGTGGGTAACAATTCAGTAGTACTAAGGCCTATTATAGATGATATAAATCGGTTGTATGGAGATGGCATCGAGTTCCATCTGCCTAACTTTTCAGGGAAAGTGCATTTCGAGCTTGCCCTTATCTTAGGCGACAACCTCGGCATTCATTCCTTGTGTGGCTTCACTGAATCTTTCAACTCGTTTCGGTGCTGTCGGTACTGTCGCGTTATTAAGGATAATCTCCATAAGGATCTAGTGGAAAACCCTGCACTGTTGCGAGACTCGTCAAATTATTTTAGTGATTTGACCGAAAATGACCCGTCATCAACGGGTATAAAGGAAAAGTCTGTCTGGTATCAAGTAGAAGGGTTTGATGTCCTTAACCAGATAGGTGTCGACTGTATGCACGATATATTTGAAGGCGTAGGAAAATACGTTATGGCCTTTCTTATAAAAAAATTCATTCAACTTCGATACTTCACGGTTGAAGCTCTGAACCAGTCGTTGCATAGTTTTGACTTTGGTGGCGATAATTCAGCTAAACCTGCTGGTATGACCGCTGATAACATACGTAAAGGGAATATGCGACAGTCGGCTAGTGGCATGGCCAACCTCATCAGATATTTTGGATTAATAGTTGGTGATTGGGTCCCCCACGACGATGTCTTTTGGCCTTTGTATAAGGCCCTACGAAAGGTTATTGATATAGTCATGGGTAACTTCTTTACTTCACCCGAGCACTGCCAACTTTTGGGTACTGTAATAAGCGACCTTAATGAACTTTATATTGAACTAAGTGGGTCTAACCTTCGACCCAAATTCCACTTTTTGGTTCATTACCCGCGTGCTCTGGAAAAATTTGGCCCCATAGGCCGCCTGTCATCTATGAGATTCGAGGGAAAGCATAGAACATTCAAGTCGACCGCAAATGTTACTGCTAGTCGAGTTAATGTCACCCTAACATTGGCAAAGAAACACCAATTACTGTTAAATAGTCTGTTTACCACGGGAAAATTTAAAGATCCTCTAACAATAAACTTGACTCAAAGGATTATCTCAGGAAATTGTTACAGTTCCATTTTGAACCCTTTAAATTTAACTGGCGGTAAGGGTCAATTTTCTGTCATAAAATGGTTTTCATATCATCATAATTCGTACAAAACTGGCACGATTGTGGCGTCCCATAGAGATGACTGGGATCGACCCGTGTTCCTACGAGTTAAACACTTACTTTATTCAGAGGGACAGAAAATTATTTTCATTGGTGTTTCATTGCATTCTGTTTGCTTCGATTCCCATTATTGCGCTTATGAGATCGAGTTGGTAGAAGATAATGACGTGGCATTTCTATATGATGATCTTCTATCGCAAACCCCTTGCACCCTTACAACCACTAGACATGGTGTGGATTACGTTACAGTTAGAGATTATTTATCATAATTAATATAATACAAGTAGTGTAGGTTACACTTACTTCAATAACATTGTATACCCGGCTTCAGCTGCTGATCCATCTCTGTGACATTAGTGACGTCACGAACATTTCGTTCCCTGTAGCCACTTTCAGTACTATGACTGACAGAAATGCATCTGCAGCTGTTGGATACTTCTTTGTTCTAAAATATAATATGGCTTTTAACGTCAAAAAGTTTGGGGATATGCTCTGATTTTACTATTTGATTTTACTATAAGATAATTTTGGACAAACTTTATAATTGACCAAGATCACTTCATTTTTGGAAATGTGTTAAAAAGCCATATTAAATATTAATTGACATGTGTACTTTAAACTCTGTTTCTCTGTACCTATATACCTACTACCCATCAGTGAAGTGAAGTGAAAGAGTGCGAAGACAATATAGGTATAGTCACTATACCTATATTGTCTTCGCACTCTTTCACTTCACTTCACTGATGGGTAGTATAGGTATATAGGTACCTACAGAGAAACAGAGTTTAAAGTACACATGTCAATTAATATTTAATATGGCTTTTTAACACATTTCCAAAAATGAAGTGATCTTGGTCAATTATAAAGTTTGTCCAAAATTACACTATATATTGTCCAAAATTACTATAGGTATACTATATATAGTGTGATATATCAAGAAGTGTAGGTACCTATTACTCGTATATTATACCTACTGACATTTAAGTGCTTTTCATACTTTTACCCTATAAATATGCATTGATGTGTTATTGTAATAAACAGTGTATAACTAATTTCAATGTTATTACTCGCTCCTGTTGCTCTGTAGGTATGCTTCTGTGACGTACAGATTTTTATTGGCATGTCTGCTTGCACGGTTCTTGTTGTACTTTTCGTGGTTACCTATAGGCCTAAAATTACCTCATCGTTGGGAGCTGATTATATCACGTATAAATAATATTTTTAAATATCGTACAACAGTGATATAACCGCTTCCATGGTGACGTATTTTACGCCTATTATGGGGACAATGTCTCGGCTTCAAAAAACCACCCGAAGCAGGTGCCACCACATTTCAATGGTTGTACTTCTTTTACAACCGTCAGCAGCTGATGTGCTGATGCGTAAAGGTTGTACAGCCTTTGAAATGGGGTGCCCCCTGCAGCGGGTGGTTTTTTGAACCGCCCCCATTCAACAAAGCAGGCATTCCAAAGTAACAAAGTAGGGTTACCAAGTAGTAACAAAGCAGGCATTCCAAAGTAACAAAGTAGGGTTACCAAGTAGTAACAAAGCAGGCATTCCATAGTAACAAAGTAGGATTACCAAGTAGTAACCAAGCAGGCATTCCATAGGTACAAAGTAGTTGCAAAGAAGCTACCAAGCAGGCATTCCATAGGTACAAAGTAGTTGCAAAGAAGCTACCAACCTGCTTCCCAGGTTAACGAGGAAGTAAAGAAGTGTCAACAAACGACGACAGCCTAGGTTACTAACCTGCTCCCCAAGTAACAAGGGAGTAGCAAAGCACCAACGAAGTGAGCCTGCCTAGTCCTAGATAGGCTACCAACTATCAACCAAGTTCTTCGTCAATTTTAAGAAGGAAATCAACATAGATCTTAGTCGTCACAGCAGTAACAAAATGCAATAACAAAGTTGATGTGTGTTAATTTAGCAAAGCCATCTTAGTCGTCACACTAATAACAAGGACTTTGGTTATATATAACAAAGGACTTTTCTCAGTGTAAAGGGCCCCAATTTTTGACTGCTGATTAGTTTAAGACCATAATCTTTCCATTATCTTAATCTCAGGTCACGCTTACTAGAACTATAAGTTACAGGCCCAGAGAGGTCGGACTGATTGTAAGATCATCAATGCGGTAGAATTCGGAATGATGTGTATGATTTCTCATGCGAAAAAAGCTCAGGTTTATAATGTTAAGTAACCAAAACTTACCCGTTCATGAGGAAGGAACTCTTTGCTAAGACCAAAGTCCGTTAGAACAATGTGTCCTTGAGCATCCAAAAGGATATTTTCTAACTTGATATCTCGGTAGATAATGCCAAGCTGAAACAAAAAAGAGACCCAATGAGCAATGAGTTACCTTTATATTAGCTAAGTATAAAATGTGTGCCTTTTGCCTTTTCCCATCAAGAAGCGAAAAATTCAAACTGCAGCAAATTTTCCTGTCATCAAACGAAACATGAATTCTCTTATTTTAGAAGTCTTGCAACGTTAATGACATGACCCCCAATCTCCAAAGATCACGAAGGTACCGACAAAAAGTAGGTTAAATTAATAAATGAACGTTGCTTAGGTTCTTATTTGTGAACTTGTCCATACTTAATTAACTACAATTTCAAACCTGTCAAACGAATTACGAACACGAACTATTTTAAAGTGAACAGTTCCAATAGATACCATCAACATCAACCTAGAGGCCCATAAAAATAAATGTATACGTACACCTTTCGAATTACTAATAATAATGGTTAAAGTGCACACCCACAGCCCCATAGCTAACTCCAAATAACTCTATAAACCAATCTCGTGCCCAGTTTGAAATGCCATGAAATCTATATAGCACTATTAATTCAGTACCACGCCCCTTTCAGTTATTGTGTTCTTCTAGCCACACTGTGGATATAACCAACTTTTCACTAAACCAATTATTATTTTAGTTTCCCCAACCCCAGTGTACCTACTATCGTACTATGACTAACTCTGAAAATTCAGTAATAGGTACATAGCGAAGGGCAGCGGATAGTGAAAGTCTGCCGTAACAGTTCTGTTATTCATTTTCTCATCTCATAACTATATAATACGCAAAACGCAACTGAGTTGGTACATCCATCCTTCAGCGGAATTCTGCTATGCTTACCCTCTGCCACTAAATACCTATATCACTTAGGCTGAATTTCACCACCTCACGATAGTGCCTTTTAACGTTCGAATAGCTATCGATTCGAAAAAGCAGACATCTCTCGTTAGGTTTTGTTGTGTCAATAGAATTTTACGTCAAATTTATTTCAACAATTTCAATCTAAAAGTGGAAATAAACGTGAAAAAACCCCTATTTTTTCGGAGAAAGAAGTTAAAATGTTGATTAGAATACATTAGACTACACCAAATGAGTCGCAGGTATGAAAATTATCGTTTTCGCTAACGCACGGAAAATCCACTCGAAAGCTAACGAAACGGTAACGGTGCATGGTGAAACCCGTTAACATTTTTTACGGATACGATAGCGCTATCTTGTACACGATAGTCTTTACGTTAAAGTGGCGAAATCCAGCCTAAGGTGTATATCAGTAGCAAGGGTGCGTAGGTGTATATCTAAGCATTGCAATGGTCTGTTTGGTAAACCTTTTCCAGATTTCATGGTAGAGGAGGTCTGCCTACACATAAAGGATGTAAAAGGACTAAATTGGACTTGTTACGGATGGCCAGTCTTTGTTACGTCAACAGCTCAAAAGGATTACAGCACACGATCTGGGACGATCGTTAAAACACTCCCCACTATAACTCCGACCTTTTTTCAAGCTTTCAAACCTCTCTGTTACTTTGACCGGTAACAATGGGGTGAAAACGAACCGCAGGCTCACGGTGACGAATTTTTACTAAGCAGTTAAAAGCGTCATATTGTGCTTCTACCGTCCCCAGATAATTTTATAGTGACTACTGACTGACTACTATTTTCAAACAGCTGACTCGATCATCAACTAAAGAAAAGAAACGAGGAGACACAAGAGAGAAGAAAATTGCACAAAATCATAATTTGGAAGCTGACTATAAAACGATGTATATCAGGACAATGGTGAAAGTGAGGAAGACAGGCAAACTGATTGTCAGACTGTCGTCTCACCCACCGCACTACCTGCCAACTGCACTGTCGACCGTGATACAAAAGAGGAACTTCGCTCTCAGGGTTTCACATTGGGCAAACTGGGACAAAAATCTATGAACGGTTCCTACCTTTCAATCGTAACCACAACAACTGACAAGTTGGCAAAACCGGCGTCTTGTTCGGCACTATCGCCATGCCATGCCGCCAGGAGAAGCAGTTTAGCGTATATTACAAAATACAAATACATAGTTCTTGATTGATGGCCTTTTCGGCCTTACCCCCAACAAAAACTAAGACAACGCCACTGTAATGTGCTTAAACAGTATCTTCATCATGCATGAAGATACGTGTAATTGTATGATGTGTATCAGTGAGGTTCCATCTTTCTAGTAGAAAAGGTAGGAGAGCAAAATTTGGTACTTTTACACAATGTAAAACCTACTCATGACCTTGCGAGGCTTTGCTGTCTGTAGAAGGAAGCAGCTGTCAGTCATTCACAACTCATGCGGAAAAACCATGCAAATGAGAATATTGAGACGGAACCTCCCACACTGCATGAACCTACATATTGTGTACTAATCTCGATCTCAATCGTTCTTGTGTAATCAGTACCTAAAAAAACCAAAAGCAATGGAAAGTGAGCAATACCGTCACGGTGACTTAGGAGACAGCCCTTAGCAGCTAAATAGCTGTTTTAGGTATTTATATGGGTTCTACATCTTAGAAAGAACTCAAATCCTGTAGATGTCAGGATATTTTTTAGGTCACTATTTGGTCAGTAATTGAATTTCCCATAACTACTATTTTTGGTACTCTGAGAGCAAGCATTATGTTGAGGTTATCGCAAGGTTTATAGAACGGTTAGCATCTTCCCGTTAGCTAAATATATGCGTCATTTGTTTATAAATTCACCTAATCATTAAACTGGTCAGGTGAGATCCACCGTTAACAAAACAATATTACTGAATAAATGAAACGACTGACAATTAGAGAATAAAGCGAAATCAAAAGAGATACAGGAAGGGCATTCTAACTACATATTATATTAACGTTTAATCCCTTGGATTCCAAAGAGAGCATGTACGTAAATTCCCTGCAATTAGAACATCAGTTAATAAAATAATTTATGACAGAACTCATTCCCCTCTGAGTGCCTAAACTAATTCAACTAGGAGAAAGCCCCGTTATGAAATGGAGTGACTAGTTATGGGTGGCTGGGTCGTAGATATAAAATGTGACACCAGACTTATGTAGGCAGGTATGTTACAATTATTTATTAATGCCACCAGGTAACAAATTGTCATATCTACTACTGTGTTATTAAAACGAGTGGTCGTGGTACAGCACCAGCCTGTGGCGGTCCGTACACTTACGTACCTGGCTCCAATGTTGAGATATTTACCGCAATTCCTATTTGGAAGGCTAACTAGATGCGGACACCCAAATATTTCCTATGTGGGTCACAGAGTAAGTCTACTGCGGCCAGACGCAGCTGCCCACGTCATCCTGAGACCGCAGATTGATTACCCTGGGTTTACGAGTATACATACACTTCCGGAAAAATAAAAACTTAGAGGAGTGAGAGGGGATTAAGAGTACTATACTTGAGGAAAATAAATTAAGGAGATTAACTTCTTCTAGTCCTGTTCTCATCATAAAAGATTAAATTCAAACCGTGATTAAATTCTTACTTTATCACGGTAAAATGTGAGTGTAACCAAGATTTAACTTCAAAGTTGTGAGAAGTGGAAAATAACCAAAGGAAAATATTCAAAGAGATTTATCAATATGAAACAAATTTGTCTCTCAATTTACAGGATGCTGTTATGAATAGAATATGAATATGAATAGAGAATACAGACACTTTAATGCAGCAGTTTAAAAAACACAACATGTGCAAATGTCGAACTGAGCTCTTCATTTTCCGAAAAGCCGCATCTAAATCATTTTCACAAAATCCAATTCAAATCGAATGAATATTTAATTGAGAGAAACGAAATCTAGCGGTAATTCCGTTTTCGCATTCCATCTTGATGCAGAGATCGGTTTGTCTGACTCTCAAAGCTCTTTGCGATGCCTTTTTGTTTTCCCCGTTCGCTTTCAAATATTTTCTTCTCTTATCTGAAAAAAATTGTTATATCCTCTTGCTTACACTTTCTCAAATAAGTTTCCTTTCCCTTCAGTTTCTTTGTTGAGGGCACGTTTCCAGACTTACAAGCACATGGACTGCTGTTTAACATTTAAAGGATCTGGCAGGAATACCTGTTGTGTATTTTACAACGAGCGGTCCAAAACAGTTTAGGAATCAATATTGCTGATCACTGGGGTACCGTGAGTTGTGTGTTCCCGCAGAGCGCCAGACACCTTATAATATTTTGATCCCATATAAATAAGGTCCAAAAAGCCACCTTTAAATGGGGATATAACATTGTATTTATAGCTCACGCCAGCGGTGTGTATAGGATATCCATCAATGACTCCAGGAATTCCAGTCGCTTCTAGGAAGTTAAAACATGGAACGGTCGCAGGAAATCCCACACCACAGATTTCTCCGTACGCTGGAGAGCCTTGTGCCGTTCGTTGTAACATAGCCTGATGAAGCGGTACTGCCCACGGCAAGGCCACTCAGGAGCCGGCCGGTACGTAACCATTTATACGATAGCCATGCCTGCATGCTCATACCTACTTTTGTTACAGGTCTTTTTCACAGCAAGAAAGCCAAATATAATATATGGCCAATAACGGAATGTGAGTTATAAGTTATCAACTCTAACAAATGACACCAAAAAAATAATAATTTATTCTACAACAGACCAAGTATGGATCGAACAACCTATATGCCCACTCGTTCTCCCCCCCCTAAATAGAGCCAGAGCCATATTTCAACTAAGTTCAATTCCAAATTTTTGTCACTGATTAAGATTTAGCTTGCATCATTTCCGCCAGGTCCTTGAAAGAACCCAACTTCACGGAAGAGGGTTAAAAATGATAGAGGAGTAAAGAATGACTTCCAGATTGGGGGGCCAACTCGAAAATGAAGTTACACCAACAACTAACCAATGAAAATATAATCTCGTTAAGTCTTGCTCGATCAGGTTGGCCCTAATGACTGTTCCTGATGACAAAAACTTTCACTCGGTCTCTGCTTAGCCTGCTGGTGTACAGACGTAAACTTCAACAAGGAATATACTGAAAATGTGGTCATGGTGTTCTTTAAGCGGCTTCGAAGCATCCGAGAAGTATACACAGGAAGGCTATTCAATTTATTTTGAAACCTTGACAACTGTTGAAATACTGCAAACTCTGTAGATCGATAACACGACTCCGCTCTTACACTGATGCATCAAAGAACCTTGGAAATTTAAGAAGAAGATGCGAGCAGCGAAGCCGCACGACCTTCAAACACCCACGATAATGGACATTCTATAATTTGCGACAGGGAGAGACTCTGAGAGACACTGAGAGCAAGGTTGCTTCCAACGAAGGTCAACTACGGCCTGACATCTGATGAGCTGGCAACATGGAAGTCAAGCCAAACTAAAAGCTTCAAATATTTTAAAACAGTCAATCTTGTCGCTTGTTCAGCAGTAGTGGCATTCCGCCAATCAAAACAGAAAGTATCATAAATTGAATTTGATAGTTTCACACCTGCCAAAAATGAATCATCATACCGCGAAAGCCAGTGCGCATCGTAAAGACAGGTTTGCTCTTTGGAAAACAACAATATATATATACCTGCCAACTAAAAAGCTGTCAGATTCAGTTTCCAATAATTGTTCATTACGGCAAAACTCCAACCAGCCTCAACAGTGGTCGTGGTCGAGTCGAGTCTATCTAGAATTTTCGAGGCGTTAACCAAACCACTCGTTGGGAATCTCGTTAGGAATCATTGGAAATCTTTATGAAATCTCAGGGAATCTTGGAATTTTTTGGAGTGGTTACCCCTTCGGGGTTCATCTTTCTATATGAATATCGTTGGGAATCTTTGGAAATATTTATGGAATCTCAGTGGAATCTCTAGGAATCTCTGGAGTGGATATTGTCTTTAGAGGAGCGCAGTGAACAGGGTCACCTCAGTTACATCAGTCATCAAAGAAAAATAAAATATACTGCTGGCTCGGAAGCCATTAACACAGTAAATTTCAATCGGATACTGTTTGGGGTGGCTGGGGAGCTGGTATATTTGACAGTGCCATTGTCATTTGCGCACAATGGGTCAATGGGTTCCTGTTTCCTTTCCAACAGAGAGAGCAAAAGGACATCACCTGAGATTAAAAGACATCACATTTATTTCTTATTTATCCTCCAGCAGCGTTTCCTGAAAAAAAAAAAAATGAGCCCGTCACTTCCAGGCACTGCTTTCGTACTCCTCCATACATTCTCTTGGGAAGATTTAAGAACTCCAGAAATAATTTAGTTAATTTTGGCAGTTTATTTCGCTGCTAGAGCAACTATTGAGTTTTCCCCACCAAGTTCAATAAGTACTTTGCGTAGTGTATGGGGAATATACCTATAGGCACACTATAGGATAGGATAGGAGCAATGAGCATAAGTTTCCTCACTGCATTTGCGAAATTCCGAAATAAAATAAAAACACCTCACTTGATTACGTGACAATGGTACCTGTCACATGTGATACGCGTGATATTTCACACCAAATCACACGTTCAAATAACCGTGTTCAAGTTCGGCGAGCCATCAAGGTCGTGCCAGAATGGTACTACTCCTAAGGCCAAATGTTTTCAGCTTCAACAGGCACGCCAAGCGCCAACACTTGCTCAGTGCTCAGTTATTTACTTATAGCTATTGTGTATCAAAACATTAGGTTATGAGAAATTTAGATAAGAACCTCAGAAGCGAATTGGGGCTTGTAATTTCTTGCAGCAAAAATATAAGTAAACCTACCCTCAGACGCAAAGGCCTGGTGGGCGCCTAAAGGAATAGGGAGGTTGTTGAACAACCCCTGGTGCGCATCTAATGGAGTTCTAGTGCAGTCTGGAACGGGACAGGGAGGAAGGGGTTGGTTGGGTGGGAGGAAAAAGAAGGGAGGAAAGTCCTACATTCAACCCAGCAGGGAATTTTCTCAGTAAGGAGTCAACTCGAAAATCGCCAGCGGTTCCCATTATTAATAATACCTATACACGACATCACACAAGAACATACGGTAAATGCTAAATGGATGGACCCAAACCTGCTCGATCAGCGCGGGGGTAACCACTCCAGAGATTCCTTGAGATTCCATAAAGATTTCCAAAGATTCCCAACGATATTCCCAACGAGTGGTTAACCCCTCGTCGATCAGCGCTTAAACCTCAGTGAAATTTTCGTTCTCGTGTAAATTCAGCTTAAGTACTTAACAGTTAATGGCGTATGGAAGGTATATGGCGAGATCCAGCCAATGAGTTTTCCGCAGTAAATTTCAACACCAATAATTATTCTATTCAGTACGAATACACTTCGGATTATTAACAGAGAAATGAGTAATCAGGTTATTACTAGCTCATAGCCGAGCCTGACCTATCGGCCACACTTTGCGACAGGGACAGTCGGCCATTAAGCTCAGCGCTATCCATAAGCCATAACGACACCTGATTAGTCGTCGATGACTTGTACGGCTTGTTAATTGGGTGGCGCACGCAAGGCCAATGTCACTTAGCACTGGAGAAGGTCACAACTGTTCTCGGAACGAACAATATATGACAAACCACCTGAACCATTATTTTGCCCATTAAATGGAGCTGTCAGCTTTGCATAGCGAGTTTTTTTAACGAAATTTGCTGTCCTCGTCAAGAGGGGCAGAGAAAATTTCACACAACCTGTACTTTACAAAACACTCGGAGTAATAATTTTCTCTTTAGTTTCTACAGAGATCTATGTAAGTATAGCATCCACAATGGCGCCTCCACAAGCAAGCTGAATTGCATAGCTTTTGAATGCTTCCGAACTGAAGCTGTGGGTCCCGTTGCTCAGCCCATTAAGGGGACTCATAAAGCTAAATCTAAATAATCGACAAGGCGGATGGCAGCACGCCTTTTATGTGAAGGTGCCAAAATACTACACGTATTTATCAGATAAGTTATGCTAAAATAACTTGTAACTTGTAACATTAATTCCTAGCTTCTTCAAGAACCACTTATTTGACTTCCGGAGTTCCGGAACCACTGTGTGTTTGGTGGACGGTAATTTTCGAGAAGAAGTTGGAACTGAAGAAAATTATAAAGGTATAAGTTTCCTGTAATAGACGTTAGATGTGTCTGTTCGTGGCAGAGGCAGAGGCAATAAAAATAACCAACGAAGCAGGGGGACTTTGAGCAACACACCGCGCGCTCACTTGAGGCCCCTCGGAAAGGCTGAGCACTATGTACTAGTGTCAACAAGGCGGAAACAGTGGGAGCCCATGCACAAAAGGGAAAACGGCTCAGGAAAGAGCAACTCGAACAGGTACTTTAGTCCTTAGTCACTAATACACTGTAAGCCACAATTTCCTTTTTATGGAGCAACGTATTTTTATTCACTTGAACCAACATTTTATGACATCAGGGACACTGCGATACTAAGATGAGGACCACAAATCCATAATATAGGTATACACGAGAAGGAAAAATAATGTTAAGAGACTTACCATGTGCAAATGGCCCAGGGCGAGAATTATTTCACCGATGTAAATTCTGACTTGGTCTTCAGTAAAATGTTCCCTTTGATAAAGATGAGTGAATAATTCACCACCGCTAACATAATCTGAAAAAAAAAGAATATATTTTTTAAGTATAGTGGCGGTCTGCAGTTCAGAGTGTCTTATATTTGGATCTTATGAAGAGCTGATCCGAGAATCCTGTGAGTCCTGTAACATATTTAGGCACACAAAGCTTATGGACAACTTCAAATTTATCTACTCTGTGCTTCACCTTATACATATGTCAGCCTTATGTAAGTCCAGTCAGCCACAAACCCACACGATCGATGGATCAAGTCGGATCAACATTATGAAAGAAAGTGAAAGAATTTCTAATTTTTGGAAGAAAAAACAACTAAATCTCGTGTTACAGAATGAGGAAGAGAACTGCTGAGAAGGGCCGTTTAGAGGAAAGAACAAATGAGAAGTGCCATTTAGACTCTCATGGCAATAAAATAAGCATAAAGACGATGAAGGAAGAGATTTAATTTTCTACTAATCTTTTTTTATTTCGTTTTAAAGTAAATGATAATGAGAGTTCTTATACCTATACATGACTTGTAACGATATTCACATTAAAAGTAACTGATTCTGGAACTCCCACCCTCTTTAACGAGATACGAAAAATACAGTGTTCTTCGTTAGATTTCAGTCGAAAAATTGGAGGAGGTCCCGGATGGGTATCCCGGTAATTTTTAGATTAGCATCTATGACTTAGGACCATGGTAAGTATTAACAGGTGCGTCGCCGGAAGAGGTATAGATATTCAGGAAAACATGGGACTATGGGACCGTATACACTAAATGCGGCAGCGAATGTGGGACAAATTTGGAAGGAAAGGACTGTAGCGTGGAAACAGAAATGAGTCATGAAAATATCTCATCGTAGCGTCAGTTTTTTTCAGGTTTCACCTATGGTTAAATGGGATATTACCTCAACCTCAATTTACGGGTACATCATTCCTCAAAATTTTCCACACATTATCAACGCAGCCCCTTCTGATCTCTCTCCGACGGCACAAATAATGAATGAAAGGTCTTTACCCGAGGATCTCTCGAGGGATCTTTGTTATTTTGTAACTGTTTATAATTTGCCTTCAAGTCCCTGAGACAAAACAACGTCACGGGGCAATTATTATTTTTTTTAAACTTACCTAAAATAAGGTGAAGCTTGGCTTCTGTTTGGAAGGCGTAGTGGAGAGTGACGAGGAAGGGGGACTGTCTGACCGCCTCCAGCACTTGTCGTTCAGTCTTGGTATGCTCAGTAGTCTTGCGTTTCTGGACAATCGTCGCTTTCTTTAGCACTTTCATTGCGTACAGTCGTCCGTCATCCACCCCGCCCTTCTTCCGTACCAGGAAAACCTTACCGTAAGCTGTAACAATGAAAACATAAGTTTAAGACTGTGCCACAAGCAATGACGTCACAACAATTACCCTAATCAGGATTACTATCACACTCAGGCAGAATACACAAATCTCTACGTCAACCTTGCTTATAAAGTTCCCAGACCAGAATAACGGTATCTATAATGTCTGTTCCCCATGAACAACAATTATTGGAAACTCTGACAAAGCAGGTGACACAAATATTTTTCCTCCCCTCCCAATACAGACCACTAGAGTATAATTGTTTTCAATCACAGAGAAAATAAAGGGTCCGACAACAGTCGCACTTAACTTTCTCGTCCCACATGCATGAAATTTTCGTTTTTTTTAAAGAGATTTTTTTGCGGGCGTAATTTTTAAGCAATCCAAAATCAGTTGAAAACTACATGACACTAAGGAGTGCAAAAGGGATGAATTTATTGTAAAGGGAAAGTTTATAAAATGCACCTCCTTGGACAAATCAACTATAACGGTAGCATGTGTAAGGCAAAAAATTGGGAACACGTGATACGGCAAATGGAAATTTTAATCAGTGAGGTTAACAAATCATTCAAAGCAGTAAAAGTAGCACAGAGGCAGGGGTCACATGATTCCTCAGTTGAGATGAAATCAAGGAGTTCCATATCAGAAGATCCTCTCGCACACGTGCCACAATAATCGATTCAGCAGGACGGTATTTACGATTCACAAGAGAAGAAGGATTTGTTATAATTTAAAACGACTCTGCTGTCAGAGAGACATTAATAACGCACTAAAGACAGTTTCATGTCCCCGACCCGCCACTTTAAATGCTAATTTAATGCAACATTCATTTTTGCAAAGGAAGCTGTGAAACTAACAACCAACCCTTTTTGTTTTATAAGATTTTCATACTATTTACAGCACGTCAACTACGGGGGCATTGTACCAAACAGATAACTTCCATAGTCAAAGATTAGGTAATGTTGGTAAACGGTTCCACAGGTCTTCACATTCCTGCGATAGGGAAAATAATAGCCTGCATACCTATGGAAGTCCTTCACAGCGATAATTATAAGCCACTACTCGGGACATCATAGAGATAATTGTTATTGAAGTCAAACTCATACGATGGGTGAAAGGTTCATGCGTTTGTGAAAGTATTTTCCGAGGGGTTAACCTCTCGTTGGGAATCATTGGAAATCTTTATGAAATCTCAGGGAATCTTGGAATTTTATTGGAGTGGTTACCCCTTCGGGGTTCATCTTTCTATGAATATCGTTGGGAATCTTTGGAAATCTTTGTGGAATCTCAGGGACTCTCAAGGAATCTCTGGAGTAGTTACCCCCTCAGTATTTTCAGAACAATTTTACTTTCATTTCTTCATTTTTTATGGGGGGTAGTTTTGTAGATTCATATGCTAAGCTTAGTACCAAAACTAATGCTCCGCCTCCTATACCCCCAAGAGGGGAAAATTTTCCAGCGACCGCAGTGTCACCTAATTACATCTTCCTCGGTGGTAAATAACTCTTTCAATAATTATAGTCCCTGTGATTACGGCTGACTGATAACCATCAAGCAGCAGACAGTCATGCGATAAGATAAGTCTGTTCCATAGGGGACACTATTACAGTATACTATAAGGGTGGTGAAATCCACCCTTACTTTGGTGTATGGTGTATCACTAATCACTAGTTTGGCTAGCAGGACGCACATACTTCAAGTTTAATGAATGACCGCTGATTGCTATAACTAAACAATGGAGTATCTGTTAATATTCTTTGGAGGTGCGATGTTGTAAAGTAGTATGAGGTGTCTCCAGTGCTGAACGTGCCTGGTCTGCGATCAGGGAGTACAGTTCCGATTTGCACTGCAAATCAGATGTAGCAAAGCTTACTTAGGTTGAAGACCTCGCTCGCCAATTCTTCAACTTAAACTTCCGGTGCCGGTCAACGCGTGTCAATGACGGGGTCCCGTGAGCAAGAGAGCGATGGCGGCTTGTGCTATACGAGTTCCTCCAAACGATCATTTTGCCACCTTTAATTCGGGATGGGAAGTCCCAAAAAAACACAAAGGAACGTGATGGGCGCCATATTTCTAGACACTCCAGTTTCCACTTGCATACCCACCTATTACCTCCTAGAAATTATTTTGAAACCACTCAGCTCAAGGCAACTCAAGATGAATAGCAAAAAGGCATGTGTTTCAGAGGCTGAGGGAAGAAAATGTAGGGTGCCCAATCGAGTACCTACATCTCAAGTAGTAGATATACCATACGCACGGAAAAGCAGCTGGTTATATTTAAATCACCTTCCTCGATTTCTGCTGGCACAGCGTGTGAAAAATTCATTTATAGCTCAGACCTGAACTTAAGCGGTTAGAAACTTTTCAAATTAGCCGCAGGAATTCGCATGTTCACAAGTTTTTAGGAATGATAATTAGCACTAGGATGAAGAGAGCAGCAAAAGTAGGTAATGCGACAGAGGACGACGAGACGAGTTTCCTGCAGGAAAAACTAGTTTTCTTCGGCTTATCTGCAAAACCAGATTAAAGGAAGTGGTCATGTTAGGAGGCCAGAAGGTCTTCTCAGCAAACACGCAGCCTTCCCTTCGTATCATCCAAAGTAAAGACAAAAATACCATGTAGCATGTTAGGTGGCAGTGCATTGGCCAGAGTGCTGAGGTCTCACGACGGAGATCCTGCGGTCGAATCCTATAGTACCAGCACATTATCTGTTGCTATACCACGAATGTCGTTCATATTATAACATTATGGTGTACCGGATTCGGCCCACATCTCTTTGGCTGCGGTCCAGTGGACATCGCACAAGGCGAAGGCTGCGTGTGTGATTTAGAATAGTATAGGTACTTGGGCAAACCGTTCAATTTCCATGTGCATACGAAAATACACAAATCTAGCGACTTTCACTTCAGTATCACTGTCCTGCCTTGGAGAGACAGCAATTGGTTAAGGCAACCTATACCCACAAATTTTGAAAAGGTACGTCATCTGGGAGACTATACATATACGCATAAAATGAATACTTCACTTTTAACACGACAGAAATAAAATTCAACAAGCTCATGAAGAGATCAAAAAGTTGCAGTATGGTTTCTTAGCCAATTAAACAAGTGCGACAAAGTAGTGTGCTGCCACATCGAACCCCTACATTTCTTCACAATTGCGATACCAGAAAAAGGAATTACCTGCAGCTCTATTACGGAACTTTTTATCACGCGTGATAACCGCGTGATAAATATTTGCAATGCTATTTTCCCTATGTTTTCGTGATAACTGCGTGATCACGCGTGATAAAAAGATCCATAATAGGAATCCAGGAGGTCTATATGACAGGCCCCAATAAAGGAACTATACGCCTATCAAATAAGTAAATTGTGAAAGTGAGGAAAGAAAAAAAACGGATACCGTTTTTGTTGTACGTAAAAGTATATGAAGATGATAATAAAAAAGTAAAAATAAAGATGCGATAAAAGGTACAACCTCAACACTTGAGGTGAAATCTTTAAACAGTGGATATCCCGGAGAACTCTTCCGAAATGTTTCACTCAAAGTTTTCGAAACTTGTCGCAGGTCTCTTTCAAGTTTGTAGCAGTAACTTTTTGAGAATAGTTCTGACATCAATGCCACATTATCGGAACATAAGCAAGGTAATAATGACTGAGTTCCAATGAATATTCCGTTGAAATCTTTGGTGACTATCAACTATCACTATATCGACCTGACGCCCCTGGCCTATCCTTGAACGGCAAACGTCTATGTTTAATGCATATGCTCCCCGGCTTAGTACATCCAGTACGGGGGCTAATAGGATGCACCATGTTGCCACATCAACATGGGGTCGACCTCAGGGGCAATACCTATATCCTCAATCGGTCTCAAAAAACCCCGAGCCAAAACGGAACTACAAATTGTGCCAAAATCAAAGTACGTATATTAACGTCACATGCAGGTTACTCGACGCGATCTGGGTCTTACAGTACATTTCGTATGTGTACAAACATGTATACCCACCTACGAGTACAACAACTGATTCTAACCTTGGAAAAACGACTTATAACTCAAATAACATTATGTAGGTTCACCTTGTAATGCATAATGTAAGCTTCCCAACCAGACCAGTATTGTATATAATATGTACGACGCAACCGTTCGATAATTCTTCCTCACAGGTCACGAGAAATGACGGGCCCCAAAATTTAGAATGATAATAATGCATGTATATGACTGATGTGTGATATCAACCTATACGTCCTTAGAGCGCCTATACCTATAGTTAGTATACCATAGGTACATCCTATCCTACAGGATTATCCTATAGGGTAGGATACCTGATTGTAACCTTGTTGCTAATACACTCACACGTATAGGTATACGTTCACCTTGTACTGTAAGTATAATGTTATATATACCTAATACTTCCCAACTTGATCACTGATATTATTGTATTGTATTGTATTTATTATAAAAAAAAGCAACGGCTCGATAATCCTACCAAAATTTTTCACGGTGCCAGCAGCGTGTCAGGCACCCAAACATATGTTTCTTCTATACATTTTTAGGCATATCGGGTGCAGAGAAGCAGGCCGAATGACCAACAGTCGCAGACGAGGGGTTAACCACTCGTTGGGAATCATTCGAAATCTTTATGAAATCTCAGGGAATCTTGGAATTTTTTTGGAGAGGTTACCCCTTCGGGGTTCATCTTTCTATGAATATAGTTGGAAATCTTTGAAAATCTTTATGGAATCTCAGGGAATCTCAAAGAATCTCTGGAGTGGTTACCCCCTCGGTCTCAGAGTATAAGTAGGGAAATAACTGAATCATAATCTTGAAAAATATATAAAATCTTTCCAAATGCGCTGACGCGCTTAGACGGCATACGAGACGGCATATATGAGAGAGCAAAGTAAAGCTGAGATTTCTGTCATAAAATATCCAAACCAATTAGAAATATTTTCCTTACAGATTACTTCGTAAATGGGACAGTAAAAGCATGCTCAGTACACAAGCTGAATTAATTTTTGATTAGTTGTTACGGTCCTGGATTTGATTTAATGTAGGTAATTAAGAAGAGGAGTCGCGTGGGGTTGGAACCGAGTGTGAATACAGTAATTAGTGCGTTGACTGCTGCTTCTGTGAGTTGTTCTAATTTTAATAGACCCTTTTTAAGGGGGCCCTTCCTTCTCCAGCATGTGTGCCTCCCAAGGAGCTGTCGGATTTCTTTCATACTCATAGTTTCTATTTGAAGACCGATTTCGCATAAAAAAGACCCCGCCTTCATCCAAGATCTTAGTTTAGTATATAATATCACTTAATGTTTGAGGTACACCGAGGGGTTAAACACTCGTTGGGAATCATTGGAAATCTTTATGAAATCACAGGGAATCTTCGAATTTTTTTGCAGTGGTTATCCCTTCGGGGTTCATCTTTCTATGAATATCGTTGGGAAATCTTTATGGAATCTCAAGGAATCTCTGGAGTGGTTACCCCCTCGAGGTCCACTTTACGTGGACCCCTCTAAATTTGTCAGTAGTCACAAGTCACAACCCTCATCATTATATTGTCTGAATAGCGGTAATAAATCACTGAGTAACTGAACAGGTGCCAACCTCCCGCCACAAAATAATGACATTTGAGAAAGACTGAGAGTGACAAGGTCATAAGTGGCCAAGGCTGTGGCGAGAACGAGGAAGTCAAGTCCTGGGTCCCGCCAGGTTTTCGGTAGGGTACCTCAATAAAGTACTCTGGGTCTGGTTAGGCCCAGGTACGGAGCGCAAAACAAACGGTACCTCCCTGCCCTGGCTATGTATCGGCATACGGTAACCTTGCGGCAATAGGTTGCCCAAAGTCGTGTAGGGGGTCAATCGAGGCAAAACGTATTCAACTATTGTGCAAAAAATATTAGTAAAAAGTGATTAAAAAATAGTATTCAAATAGTATTCATGACTTCCTTCCTTTTAGTAAGAAGAATCACATGTATCAACTCTAATCAAATCTTGATTCTACTACATTCTTCTCCCACACCCCAAGAAGGTAGAACTAAGATGTCACTAATATATCGAAATTTTATAAAAACCGTTACACCAATTTTTTGCACTTCATTATATTATTTTCTACTTTCTTTTTTATATGGTGTGTTTGGTGATACAACAACAATGGAGACGGAAGTTGTAAGGGAATACAGTGTAAAGCTGTGGTCTGTCGGCCAGATTCCTCAGAATAATTAATGTACGGCAAAAAAACAACCCCCCAACAAAGGCCTGACTGACTCCCGTTCGGCTTAGCGTAATTTACTAACTTTCCAGTTCCATTCAAAATATGTCCCGCTCAAAAAGGTGGTAGAAAGATGAGAACTGAGAAGCGTACTGGTGCAAACAAGAGGGGAGAAATTTGAAAGTTTTCCACGAATTAATCACAGTTATACCCATCCGTTGAGGGTGGGGAGGGGAAGAGGGTGAGGGGCAGTGTGGAGAGGGAGAAGGTAGAAAACTCCCTCAGCCTAAATCCCATCCCGAATTTTTATGTGAAGCCTTTTACGGTTTATTCAAGCCCGAATGCCCAAGAGACCGAACCTTTTCATTTAATCAACAGGTCACACAAACAACTGTGAAAAAGAGACCAAAGAGACAAGGGATATAGATTAGACAAGTCTTATTTAAAATGACTCGTTAATGTTTCATTAAGCTTATGGCCTTAAAAGACACGGCCAATAAGAGTGGCCTGGTCGAAACTGCACATTCCTTCGCTTGCGACACAAAACAATACTAAACAATCATGAAACAATATACAGGGTGTTTCCCTGTGCGATTTTTTGAAAACTTTTTACAGATTTTCAATAAGTAGGTCTATCAGTTACTACACTGTAAATTTCATGCAAATCGAATGAGTTTCATGAAATTATAAGAGTGGCAGAAAAACAAAAGTTTTCGAATTTTCAAAAACTTTTTTCAGATTCATTTTCAGCATGCCTGAAAACCCCTAACCACCAATTTTCATTGAGATCGGAGAAAAAAATGATAGCCGCCATCTTGAATCTGCCATTTTGAAACTGAATTTTGAAAAACTGATACCACCATTCGATGCGGCATCCTTAAAAATGGTACCCAAACTGCACTTATTTTCTCGCTATTATAAGTCGTTAGTGAGAAAAGGGCAAAACACCATTTGTCAAATTGACTGGTTCCGGCCCTGTATCTCAGTTAGGAAGGACTTGCGACCCCACATGTATTAGCCAAAAATGGTCTATGGGGGTGTACCTACCCGCCATATTTTTTTTGCCCCGTCATCGGGAAACACCCTGTAGGTACTCAAGCAAATACTCCAGTGTTCCACAAGTGATTCAAGTGAATTTAAAGTTGAGGATTTCTGGCAAATATCTCTTAGACAAATCACTTTATAACAAAATTGCAAGTATTTCATTAATTTTCAATCAGTTTGGATGAGCATAGTCACTGTTAGACCTATAATCTATCATTTCACTTCTACAATACCGCCGGGCTTCCAGAGACGCCCATTTTCCCCAAACAACGCAGCTTCCTGCTTGGAACTAAATATCAAACTAGTCACCACCCACTGTGCCAGAAACGAGGTCATAGAAGTGACCTTGTGGAGTTCAACGCCTGGAGAGGTCATCGATCCATACGGCAGCAGTCGCGAGTCAGTCAAATTACCCCAACAGCATCTTGCCACTGTAGGGTACGGTTCGATCGGACCTGTGAAATCTGCCAAGCTTAGGGAGAGCAACAGAACTTGAATGGGCGCTGAAGGTTAAGTCAGGGTGATAAGTCTTAAACAATAATATGCCTTAAAATTACAATTCAGAATATAGAAACTATTTTTACTTGTCCATAGGTACGGAGTAAGCTACACTCAGTGCATGATCGTGCTAAAATCCAATTTTCAGTTTTTCACATCGATGAGGTCCCGGACGTCAAAAAATTAGTTTTTCCAAAATAAACGCATCCATATGCGTCTTTGTACAAATGAAAAGAGCTATTTTATTCAAATTCGGAAAGTGCACCATCCATCGAACTATATAGGAGGGCTAAAGCTCCCAAAAACCTACAAAAATCGAATTTCATTTTACTTTCTCATATTCTTGGATTAGTAGCTCTTTTGAAGTAAAAATACTCCGTTGGAGAAATCTCTTATCCCAACCTGAAAATCTCTGGACCTTGGAAATCTAAAAATTTAATTTTTACATCATCCCAATACTCAGTGTAACTAGGAAATAAAAAGTTCGCATTTTCTGGTACGAAATTCAGAAATTCTTGGGATTCAATAAAAAGACAGCAAAGCGGAGTACGGGGTTCAGGGAAGGAGCAATGCAACAGGTCGCTAGGGACGTAGCTGCTCAGTCGATGACAGTTAATAACATAACTACAAATCTAACACGCTCAGTAACAGCGAACTCTTATCCTCAGCTCGAAACTACCAAGAAAGGTCTAAAAAGCAACAATACAAAAAGTTATGAACGGAAAAAAGCTGGATTTAACAGATAAGTAGGTTTTGATTTTTGTGTTTTCAGGAAACCCCCATTCTATAAGACCAAAGTTTATTTTATGTAGGCAGATGAGGGGATAACCACTCCAGAGATTCCTTGTGATTCCATAAAGATTTCCAAAGATTCCCAACGATATTAATAGAAAGATGAACCCCAAAGGGATAACCACTCCAAAAAATTCCAAGATTCCCTGAGATTTCATAAAGATTTCAACTGATTCCCAATGAGTGGTTAACCCCTCGGAATCGCCATTAATATTCTAGCTGACGGTGGTTCTGGGGCCTATGAGACGAAAAGCTATGCAGAAATTTGTCGGAAGTCGTAATACTGTGCCACTTAAATAAGTAATACTTCGAAATCTGCCGAAAACAGACAGTCACTCCTAAGTGTGCCCAAGTGAATGATGATGCCTATGCCTACAACAATGAGAAATACTGTGGCTTGATGACTTTGCTAGAAGAATCAGGCAGAGCAGACTGCTAGACATGTGGCAAGTTTGTTCACCTCTCCACTCGTAATTTCACTTTCTGCAGCGTTCACAGAACAGAAACCACCTTGATAGGTCGAGTAATATCACTGATCATCAATGAACGGCACCGCAGAATACACGGGTAGCCATCATAGCGGTTCCCCAGGGCCGGTACCAGGGCGCTCGCTTCCAACGATGGGGGAAGGCAGAGACTCCAATCAATACGGAAACAAGGGGGACAACGGTGGTGGCACATACTTTCCTATGCATGGTTACATCTTTCGTGGCTTCCCCACCCCCCGCCAATCGCTACTTCTGCAAAAATGCATATGGAAGTAAAAAAGAATAATAAAACTAAACCAAAAACTAAAATTTTCATTGTCATTTAGAAAATAAAACGAGGCAGTTGCCTTAGTTTTTGGATCTCAGATGACCTGAGGCTCTCTCGCCGAAGCATGCTGCACTCGCATGATATTACACAGCGCGCCGCAATGCAAAAATCTGACAAACGACACAGGGCGTGGGCATGATATGTTCACCCTACCCCGCCCTTGATGTTGCCCGTAGTATTGTATTGTCGGTCCCATAATGGATAACAATACAGTTAAGTAGTGTGATGTTGATCACGGACAACAGTCAACTCTAACACTCAAAGCAACTGTGCAAAGTTTGTTCACCTTTTTCAATAGTTTTTCCTCTCTGTGACAATTTCACCAATAAACCCTAAGTTTATTCACCTCTTCTTCTTCTTCATCACTAACCTCTGGTTAAAGGCAGTTTGTATACCACGATAGGAAATAAAACCAGTATCGAAATATCAAACTAACTTTGAGACACCACCCGGAGCTTTCGACGCTCTATACATGCACTACAATATGTCGTCCCTAAGTAACGAGGGCTACTTGCTAACATGAGACAGTCCGTTAGAATCGTGTTCAACAACAGTCTCATCTATTTCGACAATTTTTCGGACTAACCAAAAAACTACCCAAGTTCCCTCCCATATTTTGAGAAACCCAAAAATGTCTTGCAAACGAAGTTATTCAACTGACAAGTTTCACTTTCAGCAAGACTATGTGCGCGAGGTGTCGGTACGGCTACGGCCTGGGCTTTGAACTCGAGTGAACCCAGGGTTTGTTCACCTGCCGCCTCACTGTTCCCAGTCCCCCATTTTCACTTTCAGCCTCCCAACCAACAACCAACACTGCTTCTCTCTTCCATCATTCCCGGGTCAAGGAACCCCCTAATTCTATTCCAGAATCTTTCTTGGGGAACTACAGAAAACTGTAGCACCTATCAAACAATCACCCTGCTCAAGTTCTCAACATCTTGGTAAAGATTTTATCACTGATCACAATTTTCCGCCAACAGTCTGGTTGTTCTCATAACTATACAAGTGAACATCATTGGCCAGCTTTACGTAAATCCGCACACTCAGACCTAAGGGATAGCTCAAAGTTCCCGTAATAAGAAGGTTAACCCACACAAAAAAAAAAAATTCAAAAAATCCACCAGATTTCAAATGGCGTTCAATGTCTGTGCGAACTGGGCCCATACAGAGGATGATGGGGACTGAGCTATCAAGCAAAAGGACACTAACATGCATGCTGAGTGTAGAGTGAATCTTGCACAGTTCCCAATCTAATCAGACCTATGACCTTCTCCGCCCAGGGAAAACTCAATTGCCGGGATTTATTATGACTAAATCACCCCGGAAGATGTGACTAAATCACCCCTGAAGATGTGACTAAATCACCCCTGAAGATGGGCTCCAGCCTGCATGTCACTACACCCTCTTCAGTTTGAACTGCGCATGAAATGTGCACTCTCTGGAAATAATAAAAATTAGGATATTCTGGAGGAAAAAAAATATTTTTATTTTATCTTTTCATGCACGGCTTCTCTCGCACATTTCTGTTGTCACTGGGATACTTTTGAAATAAATGGAATTCCTTTCGTCCAGAACTAACACCTACAACCTGGGTCTTATATACCAACAAAAAGGCTCCGATACGAGGGGGTAACCACTCTAGAGATTCCTTGAGATTCCACTGAGATTCCATAAAGATTTCCAAAGACTCCCAACGATTTTCATAGAAAGATGAACCCCGAAGGGGTAACCACTCCAAAAAATTCCAAGATTCCCTGAGATTTCATAACGATTTCCAATGATTCCCAACGAGATTCCCAACGAGTGGTTAACCCCTCGCTCCGATAGGTAATTATATATTACCTAAAACAGATTTATAAAATAAGGCTAATTTTGCGGAAAATTTTAAGCCAGGAGCCATTACCTATAAATTGTGAATAATGAGAAGAAACTGTGGAGTGCATTACCAAATCAATAACCAATAAAGCATGAAATTTCACTGACTCTGCTTAAATTAGGTTTGAGAACCTCCCCCTCTCCCTCTAGCGGGTGGTGACATCCTGCCCCCCCCCCCCCCCCTAACCTCCCTCTTCAAACTTAAATTTCTAACTCTCCTCGATGCAATCATACTTAACCCGGGGGCAACTCCAAAATTGACGTTCCCAACCCAACCTGTCCTATTTTCGATGCCCTTTTATACCTGAAAAATGGGAAACGACCCGTAGTCGAAACTGATGCATACTGTATGTACCTAATTCTTTACCATACTTCTTCAGTGCTGGCCTTATTTGTCGCTTAATTCTGATTTCTAAAATAAGAGATATACCTAACACTAAGTATTATTTAAATTTGCTTCAATTTTTTATTACCTTTCTTAACATTTCCTCACCCCCCACTACTATGTGAATCGAAATTTAAGCGAGAGCCTTGGGGGGCATAAAGCTGTCGAAGGTTTCCAGCACACACAGATCGACACGGAGTCATTTCAAGCCACAGTACAAAAAGACGTCGACCGCGACTGATATTAAACAATCCCCGAGCTCTTCTTAGTTCGCTGGAAGTAGGCCACGTGCATTGAGGCCGCTGCCGAACGGCAGGGAAGGGGTCCCCCCTTTCGACAAAAAGGTTCGTCGCCCATGCAAACTCCCTGTGGCATTTGAAACCGAACCTCCAATTTCGAGGGTAAAACCCTTTTGCGGCCACAGCACGTTTCAAAAGCGGCTTTTCCATTACACGAGCAGTATCTACCACTGAAAGCAATGTCGCGGGAATTACGCGGAATAGAACTGGGGAAGAATTTTGGATACATGTATAACAGTTATTGGCATTTGAAGACATTTACCTACTGTAAAAAATATTATCCTTTTATAAAAAATTTTGTGTGGCCCATCCGCAGTTATCTATCCACTAGTGACTATAGTGGACTAGTGGGCTAAGGGACCACCGACCCTGGTTTAGGAAGTATAGGCCTATTTTAACAGAAGTGAAATCAATAAAGAAATGACTTACCACCAGTTCCTAGGACTTTGAGAAGTTCGAAGTTTGACATATCCACCCGTCCGACTCCAGTTAAATTTACTGAAACAAAAATGGATTGAATTAGTTCCCGAAAAATATCTTTAACACGCAATTTATTCCAGCGGCTCACAGGAAGGAGTAGCGAGCAAATATAGGAAACATAGGAGTAGGGAAATACGTATCGGGAAGCCCAAACCCAGGCCTCAGCTTGATAAGAAGTTGACGAGGAATAGTATCTATATTCGTTTCCTGGTCTACAGAGTACCAATTAGATAAGACACGTTATTCAAATCAAACGTAAGTGACTATACGCAGGTACGAAAAGTTCGTTTAAAGAAGTTTAACAGCGAAAAGTGGCTCTTGAATTTTTGACCGACACAGCTGTTGAAGCCCCACTTATGGGAAGTAACAGTTGAAACACAACTCTGAACACAATATTTTACATCTATGCATACATCAGGAAGTCAGGATGATACGTCTACACTGAATAGCCGTAAAATATGCCATAATGTGACTGGTTCAGCATTTGAAGCAAGTTCAAAAATTGAAACAAAGATATACGCCTTTAGGTAAAGAATCGGTACAATATAAAAGGTAAAATACAAAAAATCAGGGTGCGTCCCACCATACTCGGTTAACGGTTAATCTCCAGTTAAATTTCAATTAAGTATAACACGGTAAAAACCGAATTTAACTGGAGATTAACCGTTAACCGAGTATGGTGGGACGCACCCTCAGTCTATTATACGAGCCAATATAAAAACGAATCACATCAAAACAGAAAGGAAAATGTGTAGCAGCCTCAGAGGGAGATCTCGCAACTTCTCATTATTTTCATTAAATCAGTATCCCCGTACCAGTACTATTAAATAGATTATGACGGAAGAAGCACAAAGATACAGAAAAACTAGGTACTTTCGTTCATTGTGTTCAAATATAGTGGCGAAATACACTACCTCATATCCATTAACTGGAGAAGAAGAAAAAACTAAAGGTCTGAACTGGGCAGCTATCGCTTGATTTGCTTGGTTACATCACTATCGATGCAGGGAGGCAGGGAGGGGGTAACAAACTCCTAACTATGATGATGAGTCAGGCAGTGGCAGGAGACCTGGGAGCACGAGTACCAAACGGCCTGACCTAATTCGGTCGCGAATCGCGCAGCAGTCACTCCAGCAGTTGCGTAACGTGAAAAACAGTGCGAGAAGGTCACCAAACGTACAGGCCACTGCAGGAGATTGGACTTATTGCGAAATTAAGAATAAACAGGCACTCAAATAAGGAAGACTGGAAGGGCAAAGGTGTACCTATTCTTATAAAATTGCGGTTGAAAGAAAATAGGTATAGGACCAGACGAATGGCAATTAACTTACAATAAGATACAATAGTGTGTTGGAAAGGCTCGTAATTTTACCCTGGATAAAATTTCTCGAAGGAAGCTTAGACCGGACAGCCGGGAACAGTCAGTTTTTTTAAAACTTGGCTGGATACTGGGAGCATTCTAGAATGCTATTACAGATTCACTAGAAATCTTTCAGTTAATATGTTTTGGCAGTTTATTCATATACATCACGTATACTTAGTAGACTGGTACTTGATGTTTTATATCCAATTGTTCGTTTACTTAAGCAAGTGAACTGCAACCCTCAATGAAATAAAAAAATGGATATTCAGTTATACCCATACAATCCATTGCCGTTCAGATGGAAATAGGATAGTCCGTTTTTTAATATTTTTTTTTGTAAGGAAGTGGAGTCAGTAAATGTTCTCGTTCACAAAAGCAGGTCGAAGGGATATTGGAGCAATGATAAAGAGAACGAAGCTGAAGCCTTATAAGAGTAGAAGATAAGCAGGAAAAACCGACGCCTCCTGTAGTTTACCAATCGTAATTTCAAATAACTTTTTCATTAAAAAAAAAAAAAAAAAAAAAACTAAAACTAAAACTAAAATAGGCTGAATAAGGTTGGTAAGGTCTAAATGGGGCAGTAGAAATTGCAATAAGTACCAGGCATATTCAACAAGGAGTGAACGCCAAAGTTATATCACTCAAAATTTTACTGCATTTTCTGGGAAACTGCATCCGTTGCGACCTTCACCAAGGAAAACTTTTCTAATTAGCACACGCAGATTTTATTTACTGAAGTCATATAGGCCGACAAGCGAGAGTACTGCATAAGTGTGATGGAAGGATCAACTAGAAGAGATGGTGGTAGAAACATTTGGGAAACGTTAAAACCCCTTAACCCATCGGGGTTAAGGGACGTATCAAACAGTAGGAACTGAAGGTTTTTCGCCCTCATCGTCGTCCCTTTGATTTTTATATTCTCGAACCTATTCAGGACGTCAGCGACGTATCCCGGTTTATACAGCCAGAAGAATGATATCGCTCAAAGACTTCCTAGCTCTGCACTTTCACTTGAGCGATAATCACACTGCAAGTGTTGAAATGTTTCTCATTTTATCTCATCCAAATTTTACTATGCGGCCTTGTGAACAGTAGTAACCGTCCTAAAAGGCTGACAGAAACACTGGTGGAAAGGTTACGTAAATGCCAGCTCTGGTTATGCAAGTCCTTGCGATTCAATGGGGACTAATTCGATTTTGATGGCACGCCAGTCAATAGGATACACTGAAAATATCCCAAGAATAGATTCTAATCACAACCCCCGAAGGCAAAGTTAAGAAGATTGGTTGGGTCATTCTTCGACGGCCGCACTACATCATGATTGTTCATTGGGCAAGTATTGTTCAGAGAGAATCAAGATCGCGAATTTAGGTTCTGATTTTCTTCTCACTCCATTCTAAAGTCAATCGAAGGTTTACATTCTGCCTATTCGTTTGGAGACTATTTTCTTGACAAAAAGTATTCTGTTCCTTTTGTTTTTAAGACGAGCTTACGCTTTCAGCGAGAACTACTTGTTTGCGTCCTTTCGAACTTTCCCTGAAGGCCAGCCACCAGGACAGCGGGAAACGGCAATGCAGTGAGGAGAGCAGATGAGGCCATGGTATTGATCTCGGCTGCTCATGGAACAAGGTCGCCGGCCTCGTCTTATGTGCCTGAGCCTATCCTAGGTACCATCGGACTCCAGTCTAGACTGCCCAGCTCCAACATTTTTCAAGCAATTTCAAGAGTTACAGTAAAATTACGTAGAACGAATGCTAAAACATCCCCTGGGTCAGTGATGCAGAAGCACTAGGTTCCCAGGTTCCTAGGTTCCCAACAAATCTATATCTAGTGGGGAGTTGATGGTAAGCCTAAAATTTCTTGCAACTAGAGACCTAGACCAAGAGTTTTCTTGGGGTCCTTCTCCAACTTCCAGGACATTCCCTAGAGTCGGTCTTGGAACAATTCTGTTCAATTTCGGAGCCATCTTGGATTATTACATCAGTTGCACCCGCAGGGCGCATTGAATATTTGAGCCTTATTTCCAGTAATTTTTTAACACACTGGTGTTTTCAGTAGATACTGCATGCACGATGAAATGCCACCTCCTTATTACCACTACCACCAAGGTTCCTATTGTTCCGCCAATTGATTATCATAGTTATTGGCTCTTGACGCACGTGTCAGTTAACATTGATCCGTGAATAAGAAAAAAATCGCCAGTTGCGCGATTTGTGTAACCACGGCAAGCACCTGTAGACCACACAAACATTTTCGGAAGTACATTTTTTTTTCTATTTCTCAAAAATGTCAATATGGTGAAGGATCAGACCCGAGCCAGAACGCAGCGCAACAATTATCGAAATTCTATACCTAACAGAGTTGAATAGCTCAAGAGTGCGCAAACTATCGAATACAAATGTGTGCCAATAAATGCTTATAATTATACTGAGCAAATGGAGTTTTAGAATGTCTCGAGTCCACCCACCTATCCTCACCGGTGGTTACACCGCCTCTAATGGGGACCTAACAAGACAGCTGGAGGCAATGGAGACGCTGTGATAAGTGCAGACAACGATAACTACAGACCCAGTGGAGTCCAGCATTTAGCAGAATTTTCCGAGAGAAGTGCACCAGGAAAATGACGGAGCAGAAAAAAGGATGATGTTTAGCAATGCTTCTTAGCCAACCATTGCAGCCTTCATGGTTCTTAGAGCAGCCCTCGTCAACCAGCAATAACTTGTCGCTACTAACAATAACTCCATGTCACTGATGAACCCAGCAAAGCGAACAGCGGCGGTAGAGCACCTGACCGGCATGCGGCAGTCGGAAGGCTCGATTCCCATGCACACAACTTTCTACTGTCATTTTCATTTTTAACTTGTGCATAATTTATGGTACAAAAAAGCTTTAAAAAACCACAGTAAAACGTTTCATGCGGTTTCTTGCTATAAAGCAATGCATAGTCAATCATTTAAAAAATGGGAAATTTTTCCCCTCTAAGCCAGATTTTGCTTATCATTTTTGGCTGAGTTCTGTACCACCAAACTTCGAAATATCACAAGAAACGTGACATATCATCAAACGCAAAAGAGAGCCGATCAGAAACAATCTGAAAGTGAGTGGGATTGAACAGCCTCAGTCTTCATATAAAACAATCATTTAGATCTTCCTGCCGTCGATATACAAAATTCAGCGTCTTCAAATAAAATAAACTAGTTAATTTTGAACACCCCTACACTGATCTAAGGTCAGTTGATGCACAGCAGAAGATACCGTGGAGCAGCACGTGACTGACTTGACTCAAGCCAAGGCTCCGACCTTCACTCCCTACAAACATGTTCCATAGCCGATGTATAGTATAAGTGTACCTAATGGCCATGATAAACGGCAAAAAGAAAGTCATCGCCGACACACAGAAGACCAACACGCGATCTGTCAAAGTGCATATTGATGTGCTCGTTTCACAACAACGAGCAATTATTGTACAATATTACAACTGCAAAGTCAACTCCACTGTGAGGGTTACCTACCTATTATAATGCTCACACAGGAACTGAGATAGTGGAAAAATATTTCTAAAAGCGGAATTTACAGTGAACTTCATTCACTTCCGGAGGGGGGAATTTCCATTCCCCCTGGATCCTCTACCAGTTTACTGGAATAACTGAGCAAATTGTAAAGGCACCTTTAAACACACTGCAACGGAGAGACCTCCATATCTTACAGCAATGTGGCTAGAAAAAAATTAAGTGATGGAAGGGGGGCAAAAGATACAACCTATACAAACGTATGGTCAAAACAGAAAAACCGGCTGACTTTTGGCACATTTTCAAAGTGTGGACCGGATTAGCCTATACAGCCATGCAGATGCGAGGCACGAAACTTACGACACCAAAAATAGGTAACAAGATAACGAACCACGTTCTGAGATGGAATATGGAATTTACTTTAACGGCCTGGAAAGGTACCTAACCGCGGCGTCGGGTCTAGTAAAACGAACTACAGAGATGTCTCAAAAAGGTTTTAGGCATCAATGAACAATGATTTTAGACCGTATACACCCCCTGAATTTAAATGAAATTGGTCGTACCCAGACCTCTCCCATCAAACGGCGTCTCTTCTCTGGGACAAATATCCCCAGTGTTTTTAGTGGATATTTCCGAATTTTGCTTTGTTTGACGTCGACAGTGAACTATGATAGCGTCATTTGGAAAAGGTGTCGAAAACAGCACGTCATACGGCGTCCTACACGTCAGTACGTAGTCGGCGATCGCCCGACCTTGAACGAGTACGCGTTATTTGAATCATGTTTTTACTTTCTCGCTAGCCATATATGGCGAGAAAGTATTGTTTTCGTGCAAAATTTCGAAATTGAGATTTTGGGTTTCCCATGATCCTGGGGGTCCCCTGAGTCCAAAAAAGTGGTTTCTGGAAAAAGTCTGTCCGTCCGTCCGTCCGTCCGTCCGTCCGTCCGTCCGTCCGTCAGTCAGTCAGTCCGTGCAGTGCTCTAGCGCCTATACCGTTCATCCGATTTTGATAAAATTTGGTATGGACCTGTCTAAAATCACTGCCGAGACACATTTTTAAGGATTTTTTGATTGGTCAAAAATTGCGGCCGCTATTGTCAAAAAACCGCCAAAATAATTCAAAAATCGTGTTTTTGGTTACTTAGACAAGCGCCGACGGTACACTTTTCAATCTATAACACTGAAAATTGGTATGTGTGTTGACAAATAGATGCTTCGAGGTCATTTTCAACTAAAATTGAATTGGTTGAAAATTACGGCCGTTCTGGACCAAAGTTCGATCGTTTAGGCGCCATTCACATTTATTGACCGATTGTCATGAAATTTGGTAAATTTGTGTAGAACCATGTAACTTAAACATCTGTCGAACAGAATTTTTTTATCTTCAAAATTACGGCCGTTGTAGTAAAAAAAGTGTCGAAAATGAGTTGAGAATGAGAAACCACGTTTTTGAATGGTCGGAACGCATTTGGGACTACAGTAATAGAATGACAGCCATGAAACTTGGTGGGAGTGATCTCAGATAGATGCTCTTGGGTCATTTTCAACCGATTTTGGATTGCTTAAAAATTACGCCCGCAAAAAAATCTCAAAGAAATAAAAAAAAAAAAAAAAAAAAAATCACATGGGGCGAGAAAGTTTAGTGCGACTGTTGTCGGACCCTTTATTTACTTTCTCGCTAGCCATATATGGCGAGAAAGTATTGTTTTCGTGCAAAATTTCGAAATTGAGATTTTGGGTTTCCCATGATCCTGGGGGTCCCCTGAGTCCAAAAAAGTGGTTTCTGGAAAAAGTCTGTCCGTCCGTCAGTCCGTCAGTTTGTCCGTCAGTCCGTGCAGTGCTCTAGCGCCTATACCGTTCTTCCGATTTTGATGAAATTTGGTATGGACCTGTCTAAAATTACTGCCAAGACACATTTTAAAGGATTTTTTGATTGGTCAAAAATTGCGGCCGCTATTGTCAAAAAACCGCCAAAATAATTCAAAAATCGTGTTTTTGGTTAGTCGGACAAGCGCCGGCGGTACACTTTTCAATCTATAACACTGAAAATTGGTAAGTGTGTTGACAAGTAGATGCTTCGATGTCATTTGCAACTAAAATTGAATTGGTTGAAAATTACGGCCGTTCTGGACCAAAGTTCGATCCTTTCGGCGCCATTCACATATATTGACCGATTGTCATGAAATTCGGTACATTTGTTTAGAACTACGTAACTTAAACATTGTCGAACAGAATTTTGTTATCTTGAAAATTACGGCCGTTTTTGTCAAAAAAGTGTTGAAAATGAGTTGAGAATGAGAAACCACGTTTTTGAATGGTCGGAACGCATTTGGGACTACAGTAGTAGAATGACAGCCATGAAACTTGGTAGGAGTGATTTCAGATAGATGCTCTTGGGTCATTTTCAACCGATTTTGGATTGCTTAAAAATTACGCCCGCAAAAAAAATATCAAAAAAATCCCCCCTCAAAAAAAAAAAAAAAAAAAAATCATACGGGGCGAGAAAGTTAAGTGCGACTGTTGTCGGACCCTTTATTTCCCTTGAAAGGATTCCAAGACGCACGCAGGAAGGCTACTGGTTGAGCGTTATCGCCGACTGAGTGCCATGATATACATTCAGCTTATGGCCAAGGCGCCTGAGATGCGCCATGGGGTCAGTTCGTGACCTCTGGGAAATGGTCAAATGAGGTTAGGAGATCTTTCTTAATTTAAATAAAGTTTCTGTATAACAATAATTATTTCGCAGTGAGATTTTGTAACTTAATGTGTTGTTTTTCGAGGAAGGAGGAAGGAAGCAAAAGAGATGCTTCGAGAAAAAAATGAAAAATTTGTGTCTACCAGTCAATGGTTCAAGCGATCTGCACCGGTGCATTAAAGAAACTAAACTATTAGTAAAAGGTAGCCTGAAACCAGCTATAAGGCAGGCAGGAAGAAACTTATTTCGCCTATAAAAATTTGGGAGAGTGCGAGGCTTGAAAGCCTGCCTATGTTTATGAGCCATAATGTTACAGGGATGGGAAAGTATGACGGAAGCATTCTCTTTATTTATCCTCAGAAAAGCCAGTGCACCAGGTTTGCTGGCAGCCCCTGTTCGCACTGCTACCCCATGTATACCTACGTACCTACGAAATGTGCAAAATTCGATTTTGGGGTTTCCAAAATCTTGGAGGTCCTCCGAATTCAAGAAAGTTGTTACTGAAAAATGACTGCTGTGTCATTTGTACCAACCAAATCGAACCTATAGCCACATAAGATAGGGGGAGGGCCAAAAAAAATTTTTTCACTCTCCCATCCTTTAGTCAGCGATATGATATGAGTATGAACAAATCATTCCGGACAGTTTATTTTTACTTTCTCGCTAGCCATATATGGCGAGAAAGTATTGTTTTCGTGCAAAATTTCGAAATTGAGATTTTGGGTTTCCCATGATCCTGGGGGTCCCCTGAGTCCAAAAAAGTGGTTTCTGGAAAAAGTCTGTCCGTCCGTCCGTCCGTCCGTCAGTCCGTGCAGTGCTCTAGCGCCTATACCGTTCATCCGATTTTGATGAAATTTGGTATGGACCTGTCTAAAATTACTGCCGAGACACATTTTCAAGGATTTTTTGATTGGTCAAAAATTGCGGCCGCTATTGTCAAAAAACCGCCAAAATAATTCAAAAATCGTGTTTTTGGTTAGTTAGACAAGCGCCGACGGTACACTTTTCAATCTATAACACTGAAAATTGGTATGTGTGTTGACAAATAGATGCTTCGAGGTCATTTTCAGCTAAAATTGAATTGGTTGAAAATTACGGCCGTTCTGGACCAAAGTTCGATCGTTTCGGCGCCATTCACATTTATTGACCGATTGTCATGAAATTTGGTAAATTTGTGTAGAACCATGTAACTTAAACATCTGTTGAACAGAATTTTGTTATCTTCAAAATTACGGCCGTTTTGGTCAAAAAAGTGTCGAAAATGAGTTGAGAATGAGAAACCACGTTTTTGAATGGTCGGAACGCATTTGGGACTACAGTAATAAAATGAAAGACGTGATATTTGGATGAGTGATCTCAGATAGATGCTCGTGGGTCATTTTCAACCGATTTCCGATTGCTTAAAAATTACGCCCTCAAAAAAATCTCAAAAAACCCAAAAAAAAAAAAATCATTCTGGGCGAGAAAGTTAAGTGCGACTGTTGTCGGACCCTTTATTTTTTATGTCCATGGGAACGGCTTGACGACTTACACGCCAAAGGCAGCATCTCAAATGCCACTATAGGTACTAAGCGAGGCACGGCAACCAAAATCCACAACAGGTTAAGGATTGGGCAGGCCAGCCCAAAATACTAACAAACGGTGAAACTCAATTTGCATTTTAAACGCATGCACGGCCACGGCATAACTGTGAACATCGGCAGATAGTTAATGACAGAAATCTCTATATAAGTACTTATCACAGAGGTTTAGTGGTGGGTATCACATGGACCATGCAGCTACTGCCAGCGTACACAGCCGCCACTTTCTCGCACCACTTTCAAGTCTACCATTAATTCGTGTTGTGATTTAACATTTAACGCACCATCCTGTAACCTCCTGAGATAACGCTGTACAGTTATTACACCATAATAATGGCAATGTGTAAATGTGTAAGAAGTATTCGTAACTTGCTGTCTCCTGCAGATAAAGCAACAAAGACAGAAAACAGTGGTAAGTTTTCTCTAACAAGATTAAACCTTTTCAACAGGATACAATTAGTATAAATATCTTCACGGTGAGACTGGGAAACTAGCAGTAACCTGGTCTTCTCATTACAGTCATTTACATATTTCAAAGTTTCCCATACCAGTAAAAAATATTAATGCCGACAGGACGGTAGGTACGGAACTTGGATTTTCATTACTATACATGTTTGTAACTATACTCCAAGTCAGGCTAGGAGCATACCGATTTCTCATAATTTCTTGAAGATTTTCAGTTGACGCCGATCCGGATATGGGTTCCATATCCTACCATACGCTAAAAATGCCAATCCGACCCTGAGCAGATATTTCCCTCATCAAGAAGAAGTTTTGATCAGCCCTAGATTTGCAAGAAATTATGAGAAATCGGTATGCTCCCAGCCTGACTTGGAGTATAGACGACGACAGAGACTATTTCTGGCTAACTATGGAAAGTATTTGAGGTGATGTTATTTATCAAATCTCTCTCTCTCTCTCTCTCTCTCTCGAAAGTCTGTCACCAAATCACCACGTTTGTAAAATTGTAAATAGCATTATGCGGGTTTTTTGACTATCATCAAACTATCTAAAAAAAACTGCACGTAAGTATATGATAACAATGTCCCAAAGGAATCTGAGAAAATGATTTGGGTTCATGTGTTCATGAGCATTAAGATTCCAATATCGTTTTGACTTCCCGGCACAAAGTACACAGGGTAGTCATGATAACGCATTTAGATTTCTGCCAGGAATAAGATATTACACTACTTCTTTTTGCAGAAACGGACGGTCGTGAAGACTGTATCAAACCTAACCATATACAAACTGTGGAAGTTGCATACTCGGATATCATTTGACCATGTAGTCGGCAGTCGGCACGAGCATCGAGAGATATCAGCGCCACCGCTTATCAACAATATATTATGCAGAACAAACATAACAGATTTGGCAAAATATTGTAGGTACTAGCACGTAATAGTAACGAGGGAACGATGAGTATGAAGAACTGAAAGAGGAAATAAACAAGAGATTTATAAGTGGGGGGGGGGGGGGGGGGGACCCCGGCACGTACGCTCTTGGATGACTCAAACAAAAGGGTGTCCAACAAATACGTTTACATTCAACCATGCCAAGACATTTCAAACTGCCGTTGACCTTTCGTCAAATATTCGACTCCTTGACAATTAATGGCTAAAAATAGGTAGCATGGGTGTCTCACTTCAAATCCAATATAGAACTATTTGTAGTATACGTATGATACTTCATTCAGACATATCGTTGTCCACTTGTTAACAGTTTACCTTACCATTCGAAGCAAGAAATATTTTTAGGAAAAATGACTGAGCCAGGGAGGGAAGTATCAGTTCATATGTAAGTATACTATTGTACCTATTATGCCAAATCATTAATACGAGATTTCATTTCACCGCCATAAGCGTTGCATGGGCTCACTCGGAATAGTTCGAGGTGACGATACGGACTATCGACTATATTCTAGCCTTCAATTATGTTATCACCCTGATAACGGAGACGGGGTCACTGTATTTTCGCGGACAGTTTTATTATTTGTCTTTCCTATGATTAAGACTCGACTCGACTATCCTTATGGTTATTTAAGTTTAGATTATGAACTTAATTCCTAGGTGAGAAATTGCTTCAGCCTGTCACCGTCGAAAATATGAGAAAATAGAATTGCAGGAGTTCGAGGTTAGTCACACCATTCAGGAGAAAAAAGTTGTTTTCCAAAATTACAGAATTCTATAGACTGTAGAGAATGACTGAAAATCGGACACCCGACAACATCTAAAAATCTTAAAACAGAAACATTGTTGAATAGGAGGGAAAGGGGAAGGAAAGTACAAGGCCAGAGGGCTCTGTGGGGCATGTTGCCGAAGTTGCGGGAGAGAAAACTAAAAGCAGCGTAAAATCAATTGATTCCAAAATGACGCACTTAGGTGCTATGGACGCCTTTATAAAGGAGGATCAAAGGTAACTCGGTTTCTGATCCATGCAGCAACACTAAACTAAGGCTGCGAGTGGTCCATTTCCGTAGCAACTGATTCTAGCTAACTTTGACCTAGATTCATGTTTCGGACGAAGTACTTAAGTACTTATATTGCACGACGTATAATCTGAGTTGGAAAAGACGGATTCCTATACGCTCTTCACTTCCTCAATATGTCGCCATGTTAGCTAATGGAACGCCAAAGCCACATTACTCCCATTCAAGCCATTCAACACTCACACACTACACACAACCCAAGGGTAAATAAGGCTTCGATGAAAAAATCCGAGGGGTTAACCACTCGTTGGGAATCTCTTTGGGAATCATTGGAAATCTTTATGAAATCTCAGGGAATCTTGGAATGTTTTGGAGTGGTTTCTATGAATATCGTTTGTAATCATTGGAAATCTTTATGGAATCTCAAGAAATCTCCGGAGTGGTTACCCCCTCGAAAAAATCTGAATTTGGTCGGAGAAAAACATCATCACAAAACAGAAGTTATCTTTTCATCCACAGCTGGCAATACTCCTTTGAACAGGAAGAGCGCGGGCATTCGACCCTGCCACCTGTACATCGATGACCTACCTTTGCCATTGCTATCACAGCCATCCCCACCAGAAAACCTTGTACCAGGTACGGCTTCTTGTGTATCCAGGCCAGGATCATTGCCGCTCCCTCCCTGTCCCACTGACTTAAAATACGACTTTGAACTTCACACAGAATTTATGGGAACTACCGCCTTTAGTTTCATCGAATTCTCCGTCTGGCATGACAGCGACCGACTCTGAGCTAATTAGGAAAACTTCACTGGAAGTCAGAAATTTGCAGCTTCCAGGAAACAATATGCGGAAGAAATTTATCATGTAACTCTGCTGCAGTTAATGATTTGCATTTCTGTCGGCCATAAGATTAACGGCATCTTACTTTTTAATTTTATTTTTCCATTGGTTGGAAAGACTGCAATTTCTTTAAGTGCGGCCGTTGAGTAAAAAAAGGTTGGGCGTCACTGCTACAGAGAATAGCCCGTGCATTTCCCCAGGTTTCCAATGATTTTTCGACTTCAACTGTTTTGCAAGACTACAATTTTTAAAAGTACTAATTAAAAATACTTTTATCCCATGAAAGCCGATAATGGCTGTTGGTGAATGTAACGAGCTCACTTGGCGACAACAAATACCTACAGTTCTGCAACATCCGTGAGACAGAGCGGAATGTGGGAGAGTGAAAGTAAGAAGGCAGGTGCGGATGCAGACTACAGACTCACCAGTGACCAATGCTGGGTAGAGAGGTACAGAAGGTACGGCTGCACGTGGAGCCACCACTCGCCAATGACCTAATAAGGCCCACACTCTTGTACAAGCCCGTATACAAATGTACCAGCCAGTAACTAAAAGGACGCAGGATGCAGAATTGACACAGTGGAGTAGTTAATACTCCTGTTACCTTATCAAGAATGTTGCAGGTTAAAAATACATTCATCTAATTGTTATTGGCCCGGAAGACAGATATTAAAACTGATTGTTGGCCAAAGGCAACTGAACACACTGTCAGACATCCATGGCACCTAAGGAAAATTTCTGCTACCGTGATTCGAACAGGGGAACCCTCAAAAAAAAAAAAATGAACTTAAACAAATAAATACATCGAAATCTCCAACAATAGGATGAGCATAATAATGTGGAGGTAAAAATAAGAAGGATTGGCACGACTGGGCGCGCGTGACCTACTGACACGGTTAGCTTCACCGCGGCAGCGCTAGCAGCTAGCACTGCCGAGTGCCGACATCCACTCACTCCCAGTTGATGGGAACACACATCACAGCACAGCTATGCTTCAGTGGGGACCCGAATCTCCGTCTTCTTCCTCAAGAGTACATCACAAGAAAGTCGCCATAAAGAAAACAAATACCTTAAAAACTTACAGGCGCTAGGCGCCACAATACCTGGGATTACGTGACCTCACAAACGAAACCTTATTGGAAATTTCAGTGATTTGCACTGGAGTAGGACGCACTGAATTACTTGTGGGCATTTCAGTGAGTTTTATTCTACAATACAAGAACCCGTGTTTTACCCAAATTTCAGGGGTAACTCCTATTAAAAATGGAAAGACACGGTTGGGCTGAAAATGGAAAGAGCCAGTTACGCAACTGCTGTCTTTCGTTCAACACAACAAAAACAAGCAGCAGGGAAAGTCCACTCTGTATAGACGGCTGACTCGAGGTCTGGAGGAGAGAGGATTAGAAAGGCCCACCATAACTTTCCTTTCATTTTTCTACTTATAAATGTTTATAGGTTCAAGAACTGGATCGCGACCCTATGAGAATAGGTACTTCACCTAAGTATGCAACAGACTGTTTTGATTTGCTTTTGTAAGGAGATACCAGTGGGTGAGTAAAAAGGAATTTACCGCAATAGCCTCCACTCCACAATGCTCTATTCTAACATTTTGATGTACAGATTATTTTTTGTCCAAGTATTTCTTGACGCTGATGTGACCTTGTCATTTATCTCGCAGTTCCGAGTGATGAAACAACAAAAATACGGGATCAGCAGATGCCTTAGGAATTAAAAAAAAATGGCACGCGCAAAAGACGAACGTACTAGGAAGGAAATACTAGCAACTCTCTATTTCCCACCACGACGTTTTATAAGCGACCATGCAAGTCGGGAAAATAGTAGGAACTGCAGGAAACAGAGGGAGTGAAGGTGCCCTCCGGGAGCCCTGACGCTAATACGGCCTTCTCCCCATATTGTACAGCTAGCACAAGACCAAGACACTAATTTATGCACCTCCTGACAGACCTTACACCTTGTGGGGGCTCGAAAGGCGTACCCCTATGCTACGCAGATGTCCTGGCGTGCAAGTTCCGTTGAACGCCTAATGCATCAATTTGTACCGCCTGTCGCCTGAGGTACGAATACTTTTTAGGTATATCAAGTAGCTATATGCGACTCACCAACCGATTGTATTAAGCTATGACCACCACTGCAATACGAGCAGCACAATCATTTTAGTGTTCCAAAATATACCCCCCCCCCCCCCCCTCCCCATTTCATGCAATATTCCAAAAAGCAGCGTACGCAGGATGCAGTTTTACAAAATTAAGTTTCACAGGTCCTAAATTTTTATAATGTGACCCACCAAGTTTTAGCTACAGCCTCTCACCATATAACCCTTTACATTAAAAATTATGTTTTTATACGCGGCAATGAGATATTTTTAATTAGTAAAAGGAAAATTGCCTGCTAAAATAATTTGATTAAAACTGTTGGCGTGGTTTAAAAAAAAAATCCAGATACCGAATCAAATCAGGCTATGCAAATTGACTTTCTGAGGATCACAGTATGACCTGGAAATCTTCCAGTTTGCAGTGGCCATTCCAACATTACAAGCGGCCAGCAAGTAACGCCGCCCTGATTACCTCCGTGCTCCGTGGCCGACGGTTTCCGGTGACGGAGACTCCCCTCCGGTCAGTCTGGTTACCCAGCGGATAGCGTAGGGAAGAGGTATATTAGACGCAGGCACCCTGGGCTTCGGCGCCGGCTGGAGATGCACCAGTGCGTAACGGGACGGGGGCAATGCCTGCCGGTCTGGGCTGCCCCATGGGCCCATGGCTCGGCAGGCCACGTGGGGCATATGCCCCCTGGGTCGGTGACCTCAGGTCAGCAATCCCTCACCCACTATTTTTCCCATTCAACGCTTTGCTTTTTAGTCACATCAGCACTACACCCACAAATATACAATGAACTTCACAGTCCTACAGAAAAAGAAATGGAGCTCACAATAAATAATTTTTCAAAAAGTGGTGACGCATTCCTGCCACTCTGCATGAACTGCCGTCCTATTGCAGTGTGCCTCCCGAAGGACGAATAGTCTCCTTATGTTAGCTATCCAGCTTGAAGTGCACCTGAACACCTGCACATGGTCGGCATACTTCAAGTTCTCCAAAAGGAACACAAAGCTCCAGGAGATTATTCCTACAAGGCCCTCCACAGTAGAATAAGGTCAGCGGCGTTGCAACGCCGTCCCGACCGCTTGTGCAATTGCTCAAAGGTACGCGCGCCATCATAGTGCTCAGCACAATAGTCAATACAGATACAGTGCCGTTTATTTACCTGTAGGAAGCCAGAGGGAAAACGTCCGAGGACCATGGCAACAGTGGAACTGCGAAGGCTCAAGAAAATGAAAAGCAGAAACAAGATTTCTTGCTAGTAATACAACAATATGACTGGTTAATAGTAAGCTCTGTAGTTTCCTTCGGTAAATAATAGAAAACATTATTGGGCCAGCGTTCTATATTCGCTAAAACTATCGATAAAAATATGTTGGACATGGACACAGTGACCCAGAATCGGGAAAGTGTTATCGGAGTTTCTGTGCGCCAGACCGTCCTGTCTGTCACCCAATATCGTGTCTAACCAAACGTCAGGGAGGCGTAGAGGGAGCACCGAACGCCAACACTCGCCGAAGCCCTTGACTTGCGATGAGGTTATTTTCGTTCTCAACATGAGAGTGATTCGTAAGAAAATCGCCGGGGGTCAGACACACTACGGCCCACCTGAACATTTCTTCGCTAAACTGGTATACTTGTACATTCACTCCCCCCACAATATGATTAGAAACATGAGCGATAAATGGACCCTCATCCCAGTTGGAAAATTGGACTAAAAATCAGGATAGAATTTTTCAAGCAAGTCTCGTAAATATCACTACAGCTTACTGAAAACCTAAGCTTGTCTCGGGACCTACAGTTTTTATTATTTACCAATCTTGGAACATGGATATTAGAAATTTTGGTTGGTGTTTATAAAAACGTGGGGTGAAGGGTGAAAACTATTGAAATTCTCGGTGTGACTGAAGGCGCTACACAAGGACGACAGCTATCTTCCCTTCTGCGTACAGCTTGTATATCAGCGACATGGATGGAGTGGATACTCACGGCCCTATGGTAGGGGGAAGGTACTTAAAAATTCTCCTATAGAGGGACTGGGGACGACGTCGTTTTCCTGCCGGAATTATCGGTCGGGTTGCAAAGAGGGCGGGACAGACTATAGACGGGGACTGAAGGAACATAGGAATGAGTAAGCTGATGGTGAAAGGGTGACTTTTCTATAATATAAAGGGGGAAACTGGAGACAGTAAGCAACACTATAGAGGTTTGACGATGACAAGAGTTTTGGGGGTGGAAGCTACATGTTAGCGTGGTGATTCAGAAAAGCAGGGTGGCTCATTAGGTAGAGATTAAAGTAGAATGGGAATGTTTTGAAACACAAATACTGCCCATTTATTTTAATAAATAGAATGGTTAATCATTAAACGGAATGGGTAGGTAACTCATATTGAATGGCACTAAATACATAAACCGCGACAGCTGCACACAAGCATATTTTGGGACATTCAGGGTCTACTGAGTCAAGGTTCCGATACGGCCCGTTAGAACCTATAGCTCAGTCACAAAGTTGAAATAGCAGAGGCGCCGACAGTTTGATAACGGGGAGACAAAAGGATGTGGGTCTGGCCCTACTCAGAAAGGACGACTTGTCATGTTATGTTGAAAACATGAATTTTGTGGGAATTGGGGATAGTAGTAAGTGCAGAGAGGAGGATAGGGATGATAACGGCGAGACCAATATAGAGTGCTACTAACATTACTTTCTCTATAGCTCTTTTCTACCTCTACAATTGTTGAGACTCAGGTACAAGTTCCCTATGTGTCTCTTTGGATAGGACAGGAGACAGGAAGTCCACTCAAGCTCACAATAAGAAATCGCTCGAAGCTATGAAGTGTGAAGCGAAAGGCTGTAATGATAGGTACCAGAAACAGCACACTTTAAAACTTGCTGTCTCCCAAAATATTACTCACGCATTCGTCTTCCTAGAAAAATTGTGCTGTCTCATTTTGTGGTCGGGCTTCTAAAGCCTTGCCACTCGCCACCCAGGCATACATCAGAGATTGTCTAACTGCCTTCAGCCTGGTCACCTTGCCGAAGGTCAAGACTACACGTAGAGAGGTCAAGCAGGACCCAACCTCCATGGGAATACCGAAGAATACCAAATTGGCTAAATTCAGTGTTAACCGAACACGGTACTTTGTCATTTTGGAAACGAGGGAAAGGTTGTCTCACTATCAGATATAAAGTGTTCCTCTTAATACCGATGCCACACCCTCCATGCAGCCACTAAGTAAATCAGAAGAACGCGTAGGTAACAGAAAGAACCTTGAATGATGTAGCTGGGCTTACCATTTTGTTCTAGCCGACCGTCCAGACACCAGCAATCCTCTTCAAGGCACACGGGGTAGGAGTATGAATACTCCCTCTGTTCTCTCTCCTGAGGAGCAGACGACACCCTTCGGTCGTCGTAGTCCTCCTCCTCAAAGTACCCACTTTCATGTTCGACGGTCTTGTGGAGCCCCATGTTTGGTTGCATCACATTACCAGAAGCGACGACCGCATGGCCAGCGCAAGTGGGTCACGGTGAAGTCCCGTTCCAGCGCTAGGTACTGTTATCCCGCTGGAGAGGCGCAACACAGGTAACAACAGCGAAAGCACACCAGTACACTGACCGAATTGATGGAATGGTTTGATAAATCACAAAATCCAACCCTAGAACAATCAGGGCGTCGAAAAATAACAAAAATCGGCACTTGGGTTTTAACTAACTCACTTATTCACTAATAGTAAAATACTTTATTATCACTGCGGCGAGGAAGGTAACGGGTAGGGGGGCTGGGCCAAAAAAGGGGTAGTAAGTAGAAAGTTACATATAAGGGCAACGCACACTCCCCCCAGTAAGGCCTCCGCGCACTGACTGTTCCGTGTTCAACTTGTTCATAATATCCCCACCACTTCCTCGCTCCAAACTGCAATCAGCTGTTCCTGGCATAGAGCGCGCTCACGGATAGATGGCTCCTCCTCCACGTGCATTGGCGTACTTCTTGCGACTACCGAGAGGCGCGAGCGACAATTACTGTGTGAGTAAGGTTACTTCAAACAATTTCCATGCAACGACCACATAGGTCAATAATTTTCTGGTACTCATATCCCAGAAAAACTCAAACATTCCAGGCCAACATAGGCAAAATAAATTCAAAAAGTGGAAAAAACGATAATCACGTTTTTGATCTATCAAGACGGATTTGACGCTACAATAATGACCTTGAAAATTGGTGAAAGTGATCTCAGAGTGATGCTTCAGATTCATTGTCAACAGAATTCTGTATTTCAAAAATTACGGTCGTTAGGTATCAACAAAAGAATAAACAAGTCGTTTCCGCACTTGCCGAAACTTCACCGTTTAGTGGATATGTTTGCAATTCGGCATGCATGTGCCAAAAATTATTCTCACGGGGTGTCCAAAAAAATTTTGATAAAAAAATAAGTGTGGCAAAAAAATTAATTACATATTTTACAAATTCAAATTTTTCGTTTTTCAGTAGAGCAAAAAAATGCGAGAACGTCAAGTGCGACCATCGTCGTACCGTTTATTCTTCTAATGCACGTATACGAATTGTTGACCTTGCCCCTCCAGAGAAAGGTGTAGCCAAAGTATAAAACGCCTGCATGAGTTCCTAATAACGGCACCTAGGTACAGCTGACTGGAGTGGAAATCGCAGGGAAAGTGAAAAAGAGAGCCCCTAAAAAAATAGTCTACATTTTAAAACAACCAGCGGCACAAAAACACCAGGCGTTCGGCCGATTCGGTGTCGCCGTCGCCTGAGATGCAATCATACTGAGTTTGCATACGGGATAGGATAGGTAACACTAAGGGTGCGTCCCACCACGCCCAGTTAAAATTAAACTGGAGATTTACCATGTTAAATTTAACTTATAAGTTAAATTTATAAGTTAAATTTAACACGGTAAACATAGGACAAAATCTCCAGTTTAATTTTAACTGGCCATGGTGGGACGCACCCTAAATCACTAAAATTAGATCAATAACGCTCTGGACAGCTAGAAGGCTGCTCTTCTTTCGGCACCCAACAGTCGCCTATGCACTGAATGATCGGCCATATCAAGATCTAAGCCTGGCAATGAGATAGATATTGTACATCTAACAGTATGTGAGGTCTATGGGCAGACTTATCGCGATACGGGCCGTAGTACAGTACACAGCTCCCGCCATAAGCGCACAACGGGTGCCTTGGTCCCCCAGCACCGGCGGAACATTGCGCAAGGACGACGGAGGCTCTACTGCGCATGGGCACTTCAACACAGCCTTAAATACTTTCCAACGACAGAATATTACTATGTTTCCCAAGCAACGAACTGACTTGAGTGACTTGACTACCACTTGCTGCTGTCTGCGGATGACTGCTGATGACAACAAGTCAAGCAACCCAAATTGCCTCTGTAACCAACTTTTAGGTCCACATGCAGGTTCACAGGATAATCTTTCCGAGAGACCCACTATAAACCCAGTAAGGGTAGGTACCTGTCAACACCAAACAGGGTAGGTACACATGTTACTGTTATGCCAGACGTTTTATACAATAAGTAACAAGCACGGTAGGTACATACAGGAAAGGTAGGCATATAGATGATACTCAGATAGTTTGACGGACCTAACTCAAAACAAAGTAAGTTTTCTGTAACCTCGATCGATAACCTCGATACAAAAACTTTATCAAAATTCGCAGAATATGTAATCACTCGGCTATATGCTCCACACATGCAGGGTACGTGTGGCGGTGTGGCCCTTTCAACTTTGATACAGTTATAAGTAAACATTCTAAGCACAGAATAACAATGTCCTACAGATAAGGCAAATATGTTTATGTGACCATCCCCCGAGGCGAGGCTCGAGGCCATTACGACGTTTTGTAAGTGGGGACCCTAACATAATTTTCAAGCAGAGCATTTTGAAGTTGCTGACGTTTCCGTACATCGTTTCAATGTCTCATGTACCTACGTACCACTGCCACGTATTAATGACTTGACACCATTACTATGTCAATGGTCAATGTGCTTGCTTTTGAAAATAGGTGCCTATTATAAAAGTTCATTAGTAATCCAGTATGCAGCCATGGGCTATGTTGTTGTTATTAATGGTAGGTATTTGCATCACAAACAGTTCGGATGGTAACTCAATAATATCATCAACCCAAAATAACCACAGAAGTTTCCACTTCCTAATTTTAGGTTGGTGCCATGTTGGCAGGCATACCTACAGGTAAAGTCAGTAGACAACATATTTTGACAAGTACTACAACTCTACAACCGTCATTTATATCCCATTTGTACTGATATCAACACTGGGTGGAAAAGTTTCTCGTATGCTCGCCATCGGTCCACGATCCAGAGGCAAAAAGATCGTTACCACAAGCCAGAAAATTATCAGGCAGAGTCGCCACCTAACAGTGAATCGTTCAACTAACAATGTTCAACGGCCTACTGACTTATTCCATCTCTGTCAACCTCATGTGTGAAACGCTATCAGCTGCTCTCTGTTTAGTCCAAAGGTCACCCAAAGACGGGCATTTCCTTCGCAAACGAATCATGAGCCATGAAGCGTCACGTCCACACCGGAGCTTCTCCCACGTGTGCCGAGTCAGTTCTCCATATAACGCACACGCAGAGGATGGAGGCAAGCATAGGCAACAGGCCGAATAGCCCGCCACTCCAAAAATATAGGGGTAGGTGGTGTCTATAGGTACTTTTTACGATACCTGCCCTACCTAGGTAGAGAAGAAAAATTAAGAGTTCGCATTAAATAGAAGGTACAGTTTGGGCATGGACTGTCCACAGGAACGTCATTTCGGGGGATGTACGGAGGGATCGAACGGACAACAAAGCAGACGAAAAATAGAAGAGAAAAAAAGGGAAGAAAAAATAAAATTACATTAAAATAAATAGAAGAAAAGCGTACCTTTTGAAAGCAGGCACGGGGTGTTCTCTGCTGCTCCCCCCCCCCCCCCCCAATTTTAAAAACAAGGGCGGCACATTGCTTGTAGGTACATGTACCTCCCCCCCCCCCCCCCCCCCACTAAAGTGTCGCTTTATTATAATTGCACGATTAAAATTCGATTAATTTCTGTAATTGCCATCAAATTTCAAGAAAATACCTTGTACTCTGGTACAAACATATGGCAGGACTAGGTTTAGAGTTCAGAAATGGACAGTCACAACCTATTTGCCTTGACAGTGGCAGTGTAGGTATTTAGCACTTGATAACAATGCAGCGGCCTGCGGCCTTGTCCCTAACATCACCGACATCACGTCGTTTATGAAGTACGACTTATACGAGTGTAGGTAAGGTACCTACTACGACAACAATACGCCATGTCGCGAGGCAAAAATGAAATAGGTACAAGGTACAACAAGAAATTAAGCGAGAGTCCGATACTTTGTAAATTGTTTAAAACAACTCAAAAACATTCATCAAACACATTTGCAAATTTTCAATGTTCTATAACTTAATATTTGTATAGCCTCAGGCTACCTCGTGACTGTGAGGAAATGGGAGGTCAAATTAAGGAAGCAAAACTACAAAGGCAAAAACTTAAAAATCAACGCCCCTTTCTTCAGGGGTTTAATAGTAAGTAACTTGTATAATCAGGAGATTATAGCCCCAAAAAATCCCATCTGCCGAAAACACAGCCAGATATATGTATGTCGAGCTTCCGCGGCTATACCTTTTCCTTTTGCTTCTTTCCCATACAGTGCCCTAATCCAGCAGCCTTGCCCATATCATATAGTCTGTAAAGGAGCAAATAAGTCTGTCTCTGCTGACCAGAAGTAGCTTACGGTATTGGATATGCTGTGGATCCGAAGTAGGTATGGTATCGCCACCCTATCCTGCCTGGCCCGAGGGCATTCTGTGAACAGTGCAGAATGCCCTCGGGCCAGGCAGGTCAGGGCGGCGATACTATATATGTAAGGTATACTTTCTTCTGTTTCTTTTCATTTTCATTTTCTGCTTATTTTTCGTATTTTTTTCTCTCATCCCCCCTTCCTCCACTTTTCGGTTCTGAGAGGGTATAAGCTACGTAGGAACCCAAAAGGCCTCCACCGTTCCAAATAGTTGAGAAATAAAGTTTTTAGAAACTATCGATATGAAACTTACCATATGTGAGTTCATGGGTGACGGTTTCACCAGGATTGCTATCTGCTGATGGATCTTCCAAAGCAGTAGAGGCGCGGTAGTCGTCCCTATCATCTGCGCTAATCACATCAGCAACTTCTTGACCACTGTCTGCGGTTCTGTCGCACTCTGGTAGGGCACCTTTATGTGTCCCCGAGTGTTCACTACTTCTCAGATGTTTCATCACCCCGGCTTTTTCTAGTGTAGACGGAGACGGAGCTTCTCGACATCGGTCTTCAGAAATGTCCCTGGAACTTTCCCCTGCCTTTAGGAGCATGTCTTCAGCACCCTGCTCAGAGTTACATTTGTCAGGAGCAGCGCTTGCACTTTTCGTCACGATAACCGTGTCTGTTCGAATACTGGCTTGCACCTCCGACACTGGACAGTCCTCCATGGTGATGTCACAGCAGGCCTGCAGTACCGTTCACTTCAACAGTCAGCGCATTTTCCACTCACACAACTACTGCTGACGGGAAAGTTATTGGTATGGACTAGGGTCCTATAATCAGGTACCATCCAAATGACAACTATGGGGTATACCTATAAGTATATTTCAATTGAACGCAAGGTGGGTTCAATTGAAATATTATAATATAGTAAAATAAAGGGTGTACAGGGAAGTCCGAACAGACATTTTCTCAGAAACCATGCACTTTTTTCGATTCAAGGGACCTCCAGGATCATGGGAAATCTGTTGTTACGATTATAAACCTATATAGAAATAGAACTGAACCTCTCTATCAATAAGGCCTAATGATGGAAAATTCAAAACCCGGGTAGGTTACATAATTCAGTGGAACAGCAACTACTTATATAGGTACGCAGGTCAGAAAAAACTTATTTTTATTTCCAACCATTCAGACTAAAAGGCAAGACATGTATGACTCCTATCCTATCGAACGAAAAGGAGCCGAAAAACACAACCCACTGACACACTTCTACATCAACAGAATCGGACTCGTAAATAGGCACTGAAGTTTTATCGCCTGCTTCTGCAATCACTGATGATAAATAACTGATAAGCTCAAAAGTTAAAGCGAAAGTGAAAATGCGCTCTGACTAAACAGTAAACTAATGTACACGTAACAATAACGTGGCCACTCTGAACTGAATCGCATGATCCCCCCCGCAACCACCCGGTAACGTAACGGTAACGGTAACGTAACGGTAACGGTAACGTAACATCCCTCCTCGAAAGAGCACTTGTGATAGGCCCAAAGCTATGCTATACTGAAATTTTGGAAACTTTCGATCCGAATATTCTGTATTGAATATTATTACAGCCTGTGCCTCTCAGTGGCCGAGTGGTCAAGGGGTCCGCTTTGTGTCCTGAGAGCACTAACAGAACTAACAATATTAACGCTAAGAAATTGAACAAAATCATTCGAGCGGATTTTAAGAAAAGAACGTACCTACCTACTCAGCAGAGCAGATCCGACCGAAAGATAATAAAGGGTCCGACAATGGTCGCACTTGACTTTCTCGCAATTTTTACGCCAGCGGTATCGAAAATTTTGATTTTCTTTTACGTAATTTATTTTTTTTTGGACCAAAATTTTAACTTTTTCTAAAAAATATTTTGCCATACACTGGACAATAATTTTAGGCACCTACTCACCGGATTTCAAACATATCCGTCAAATGGTGAAGTGTCGTTCGACGCGCAAAGTACGTGTTTTCTATTTTCCATGTCACGGCCTTAATTTTCAAGTAATTGAAAATCTATTGATAATAACCTTGAAGCATCTCATAATTATTATGTTGGATAAATTTCGTTCGGTAAAACATCAAACTAGGTTAAAGTACACCTCCCTACCAATTTTTATTGAAATCGATCGAATAGTGCTACCGAAGTGACGACCAACGCGTTTGGGCCAAAACTGGGCCAAGTTATTGGCCCACCTCCAAATAATTGTAAAAGACATAAAAGGCATCTATTCAAAAACACTTTCGCAAATTTTCAAGGTTCCAACTTGATATACGTAGCTTCCAGCCCTTCTTAACTGTCAAAAAACACGATTTTTTGCCTTTTTTTGACTATAGTAGGCACAATTTTTGAGTTATCAAAATTTATCAAAAAACGGGTCCAGATATTTACATTAGGTACCTACATACCGAATTTGAGCAAAATCGGACGAACGGTGTGACGTCCAGTTGCGCGACAGAGTGACGTACGTACGTACGTACGTCGGACGGACATTTTTTAAAAACCACTTTTTTGGACTCGGGGGACCTCCAGGATCATGGGAAACCCAAAATCTCAAAATCGAAATTTTGCACCAAGACATAACTTTCTCAGCCCATGTATTACATACGGGCGAGAAAGTAAAAACAATAAAGAGGAAGAAATTCATAGGAAAAATCCTGTTTTAGAAAAATTGAAGCGAGCATGATAACAAAAATCTCTTATTTAAATGTTATTTTTGGGCAAATAGAAAAGGAGAGTATAGGTGCTGAGGTTGGACCTTTTGCCTCGTTAGGGGCGGTACCTATATGCCACCCCATGATCCTGCATGGGGCTGAACAAAACTAGCCCGGTAGACGGTATAGTTTATTGGGCTGGATGTATCTGCAGAATATGTAGACAGAGAAGAGGTGGCGAGCGTTTTCTTATACACCGTGTGGACTTTACCACGCATCGGACGTAAAAAGCATTTGTCTCAAGTCTCTATACAGAAGAATGACGCTTTCCAAAATGCCTAGGTATACATATATTTCAGGTGCTTCGGGACGCGAATGAAGGTTCCCATCCATCTAGCCATGGAGCAGGATTGAGAGCTTGCCCGCGCTGCCGCGGCGCATGCGCACTGCTGCACCATCAAAAACGGCGGTGAGGCGGGGTGCGGTTCGGCGCTACTATACATTGTTGGGGATCTTGAGGGACAGCAAAGCTGACCAAAATTGTTTCAAAATTCTCAATACACTTACAAGTCTGCAGGACAGCAGAACCAAATTTCTTTCCTGTGCACATTACGTAGTGGAAAGTAAAAAGTAATAGTCTGAACTTAGGCGTAGCAAGGGGGGGGGGGGCAGGGGGGGGCTTGCAACCGTTTAGCCCCACCCCCAGGATTTTTCTGACCTACACATAATGTTACATAGAGCCATGCCTACCCCCCCCCCCCTCCCCCCCCCCCCAGGTGAAGATTTTCAGTTGACACCGATCCGGATTTGGGTTCCATGTCCTGCCATACGCTAAAAATGCCAATCCGACCCTGAGCAGATATTTCCCTGATCAAGAAGAAGTTTTGATCAGCCCTGGATTTGCAAGAAATTATGAGTAATCGGTACGCTCCTAGCCTGACTTGGACTATAGTGTATGGTACCTAGGTACAGACTTACTGGCTCATCTCATCACCCCTACACCCTTCCTCGGGAAGGGGGTACTGTAGGTTGGTGCCTTCCGACCCTCACACCTGCAGGTAATTACATAACTTGTCAATCGAGCAGCATAGCAGGACGATCGATCTATCTACTCTCTCTACACCTATTATATTTCAGCAATAGAAGCATAACAAGGCAAGTGGAAATGTAACATGTAAACGACTGAGGCACACACCCAGCTGACGGACAGAAACACCACACACAACAAGGACACCGAGCTCGCCAAGCCAAGGTCACCATACGGTCGACCTCGAACATACTATGTCTTGGGCTACCGATGCCCGAGACGAGCAGGACGTTGTAATTGGGAATCGAACTACGAACCGCCTGCACAGCAGATCAGCGCTGGAAGCGCTACGGGAGAGCCCGAGAGGACGGCCCCACAGGACCGCGTGCGTTCAGACTTCGGACTAACATATCGGATCGGACGAACGAATACAACCGCCGCCAGCTTCCCAGCCTGCCTAACCCACTCCAGGCGAGCGCAGAAGTTCAGTTGTGCAGTGATTCGCGAAACGCCAGTCACTCAATATTTCCTGTTTTTCATGAATTTGTAACGGAAAATGAAGGAAATAATGGGCCTAATGGGACTAAGACGCCACAGGAGTCATCAAAAAGGGTTTAATTTAATTACCTCATGAACTGTAGCCCCATAGGTACTTACCTATATGCACTGTTCACATCCAGCTGTCCTACGGTGAAGTATAGCTGGTATTTATTTAAATGGAACAATTAAACGGTTCTACAGGGAAAGAACTTTAAAAAATAAATGCAGGCGTTTCCGGTGAATTATATATACCTACTAATTTTGCATAAGGCTTTATCGATAGCTCCGATAGTAGTATAAGGTGGTATGGTGGATATCTAGGGCTGAGTAAGGGGTAAGGGTTTCTAGAATCCAGGGTTCGCAAGGAATGGAAACGGAAGTGCCCGTAAGAGTGACTAGAGCTGACAGACGACATTTTCCTTTTAGCACCTAACTCGTAGGTATGCAATCTACCTAGAAGCCCCAAGGATTAGTGAAAAATTGAGACCTATCGACATTATTTTACGCACCTCGAGCACTAGCAACTTCGCCGAGCAGGCCAAGCATTAGGGTCATGTGTTCCTGATTTTCTGCAAAACAAGAAGACGAACAACAAGAAAACTCACCGAACTTTCCAAAAGAACGGACGTGTTTGCCTTGAACGGAACGATACCAGCTCCATCTCCCGGATAACTGGATAACTGATACAGCTCCAGAACACCTTCTGGTGAAATAATCTGTAATGAGCTGCGATTTATAAACTCTGTGTAAACTAAAATAACTTTGAGGAACAAACAGAACGATGTGGCTTACAAAAAAAAATTACCCCTGGTGGGACTCGAACCCACAATCCCCGGTTTAGGAGACCGATGCCTTATCCATTAGGCCACAGGGGCTGGGTGGCTCGCCACCTCGAAATAGCTCTATTTAAGACAAGACCCAGAAATGGCATACCACCTTTTGATGTGGTGAAGGTCACCTCACTCATTAGAGTGAAAATTGAACGCAGTGGCGAATTCAGGATTATTATTGGTAAACGGATTTACTTTATTTCCGGTAGGTATATGTCAGGAATTTATGTCTTTCGATCAAAGAAATAGGTAGGTACCTACCTTGTCTGGACCAATTTGTATAGTTATAGGTACATAAACATTAATTAAGTAGGTATCTATTACGTGTCTTGTCACGAGGAAATAAAAATAAAAAAAGAACATTTCATACCTACATAAGTACGGGCCGGACCCTTATTAATTTTAGGAGAAACTTTTCAATAAATAAAGATTCTAAAGTTCTTTATCACTGATAGGTAAAGGTGCATCTGGGATGCGTCATGCCAGGCCCGTATCCAGAAACCGGTCACGGGACTCATGGGGGGGTTAGAATAATTTATATCTATATTTTTTTCTTCACGTTGGCAGTGCCATATGTTAGTTCTCCATCCATTAGGGGGGGGGGATTAACCCCCTCCCCCTCCCCCTCCCCCGTGGATATGGCCATGAGTCATGCCATGCCATGCATGGCAAGTGAAAGGAAAAGTAGTAATAACACACATACCGAAACCTAAGTAGAAGTAGGTAGGTCCTACAAGAGGAGACAGTAGTGATGCTCTACCCTCTTTCCCGTCCTGAAGTAATGTCTTTATACCTACTCCTGTGTAGGTATGTTCCTCAAAATATATTTTTTTCATTTTCGCGGCGCCATATACTTACAGGAGTAGGTACAGGTATATACACGGGGTTTTGTCGAAAAAATAAATAAGTAGGTACCTTAGGTATACCCCTATACCTATACAGAAAGAAATCAATAAAGCTAACGGTCTATGGTTTTATTATGATATAGGTGCCTTGGCAACTCGTTTGAACTCTCAAAACACACAACTTGTGACCTAGTTCTCAACAACAGGTCAACAGAATGGGCGGTGCATTTTCCATTATCAACTCCATAGGTAGTTTAGTATTACAATAACTTTACCTAGTTGGGTGAGCAGTCTCTTCCCATTCGTACCTAATATAGGTACGAAAAAAAAATCGAATTGCATGACTGGACTCCAAAATACTGCGCAAATACAGAAGACAGGGAAACTGTTACCTACCGAATAGCATTGCCAGTCTGCAGGATATTCCCGCTATCTGGCAGCGGGATGGGATGTCCTACTAGCCAGGTGTTTTGGAAAACTATATAGGTAGGTACATGCATGCTGACACTGCTGACTGCCATGTAGTCTAGTCTATATGGATATATTATGTATAGGTACCTATATATATAGTTAAGGAGGTTAAGGTTAAGGAGCTGTGGCTTCAATAATGCGCAGCTATCAGGTCAGTGTAGGTATATACTTATAAACTCGTGAAGGTACCTTACAATAAGGTACGTGTTAAACACGAGGAGGAATCTGATGTAGCTAGGCATGGGTTCCTATTGATATATGTATAGATAGTATAGAGCGAAATATACTGATGTATATTGATATCGATAGCTAGATAGTAAAGGCTGATAAATATTGTAGGTGCGGAGCCAAGTGTGAGCCAATCGATGCCCATTTGTGTTGGCAATGAGGACCAATGAAGCAACGTCCCACTGGTACGGGGCAAGTCAACTAGTCCTCAGCCAGCCTTCACTTCGGTTACACGCATACTGTACTAGTGTCTTTAGTTTCAATTTTTAAAGAAAATATCACGTGTCAAGGCTAAGCGACGGTGAAATATTTTGGTTCGATGAAAATTCAGCTGTACCGATGTGTTCCATGATCGGTCGTTTCTGAGCCGTGGTCAAATCTGGGCTTCTTCAAAGCTCCAATTGCCTCTTGCCTCTTCGAAACAACGTAGGTGGTCACGCTTAACTGGTGTTGGGAACCATTAAGTTAGTGAATTTTTATTTTGCCAGAGAAAGTTGCAACTATTGTTTCTTATTCGCTGTCACTGGCTTGTGCTGAGTGGAAAAAGTGAGAATAATATTTCAAAATGTGAAAAGCGGATGCACTAAGTTAGTGGCTTTACTCCATGCGCACAATTCATGTTTTCAAACAATTTTTACATACGGGCTACATGACCACCACATTGTTTTCTTTTCCTACCTTGCCCCGTTTTATGACTATGGAAGCTTTAATTCTGGGTTTAGTTGACTGGAGCTGGGTGTGTAAAAGAGAGAGAGATTTTCAAATCGGAAAGTGGGAAGTTCCAGGCCCTGCTGAGAACGGAAGCACGTTTAAGTTCTATAGGCAACTGCTTTGGGTTCAAAAGACATTTCCCAAGTAGCTAAGAGTTGCTTTACAAAAAAGGCTTATATTTTACTTTTGTGAGGATCTTATATACTTCTATTTCAGTACCTACCAAGAAGACCTAGCCCGTTGGTGCCGTTGGACACCCAACTTCAAAAATGACAATCGCAACTCATGCACCCTTCTTGGCGGAAGTATGGCCGATCATCACTACGGGCTTATTTTGTTTCATCCTCATGAAGCTGATAACACCATTATTATTTGGACGGAATGGACGAACTGAAAGACAGCGGCGTATGGACGAACAAATAGAGAAAATGTGGCAAAGCATACAAGAAGCAGAGGAGAAGGAGAAGAAGGAGAAGAATAAGACTCCAGATGAAAGTAAGACATTAGCAAGCCTTGGCTGCGTATAGGTTCAACCCCTAATACTGACATTCTCAGAACAGGTGTCAGGTGAAAGTTTTCTATTTAGATTTCCATTTGGGGGGGGGGGGGGGGGGGGGGGCGAGGGTCCAACCCAGTACAGAACAATGCACATTTAATTACCCCTCCCCTCCTTGCTCCTTGCCCGAGTTCACCATTAAGTGGCAGTGGCAGGTGCATCTGATAAGTCGTCAGTGACTCAGGGTAGGCGAATGTATAGGAGCGAAAGTAGATGGAACTAACACTGAAGCTAATGATTTGTTTTTAGTGGCTGAGCTAGAAAATGAAGATGAGGATGACACGTACTCAAATGGTCTTCGGCCGGCTCTCCCTGAAAACACTCAACACATCCCTTTTGAGTTTACACGATTATCCGTGGACGAAAGCATTAAACGTGCCAACGAGTTCTACACATTCATGAACAAACGCAGAACTATCCGATTCTTCAGTAACGACCCTGTACCAGCTGAAATCATCCGTGCTTGTATTCGCACTGCAGGTAAGTTCAAGTCACAGTTCAGTGAAACAGTAAAGTAAGGGAGGAGGAGAAGGAACGTTTTTCTTCAATAGCGAACCCAATTTTCCGTCAGTTGTTCTCCTGTCCTGTCTATAATATGAGCATCCAGGTAAGATAATGTAATGTTAATAACTGGCGCAGTGCACTAATAGAAGAATAATGTGTACACCGTCTATTCAACTACATAAACATGAAACTACAGGCGAAGTTCACCTTCAAAAATTTCTACAGAAGGTATCCAGCACTGTCTCGGATAACAATTTCTGATGTGCCTCTCAGTGGCCGAGTGGTCAAGGGGTCCGATTTGTGTCCTGAGAGGTCCGGGTTCGAATCCCGGCGGAACGGAAAAATTTACCGCTTCCGACATGGATGTATTGACTTCGGCACACTCCTAAACTGGCTTCGGCCCACTCATATTCGGCTTCAGCCACAAAAATCTAACAAACCAACTCATCGGTGCATATGTTCTCTGAATCACGCTGCAGTGCCAAGAGAAATGATAGGTACTAAGTCCAAAAGGTCCGCCAAACTACTCATACACCAGAAACGGGTCGCGTCCAGATATAAAGTGACATCGCTAACTGGGGGTTATTTAGTACTTAACTGTAACTTATTAAGTGGACCGACAGCGGATGAGATTTACACGATGGTTCGGATTTTCAGGAACAGCACCTAGTGGCGCCCACACTGAACCCTGGACCTACGTTGCAGTGTCTGACCCAGATGTGAAGCAAAAGATAAGGGAAATCATCGAAGAAGAGGAGGAGATAAATTACACTCGAAGAATGGGTGAGTTCAGTTCATCGAATTGGGACAGTACAAACAAAACAACTCCAACTCTCAGTAAAACCAGGCGGGAAGTGGGTATATCTATACCTGAGGAACATGATTAGGCTTATGAATTTTATGATGGATGCTGCTGCAATGGTAAAATTTACTGTATGTTCCTGGTTATCAGACGCGGTCAGGCACTTTTTTTTAGCAACAGGACCCATTAGCAGATCAAACCCAAACGTTATCAGCTTTTTCGCTTGCGACGGTTGCACCGTAGTCTATAAAACAGGATACCAAACAGGGTAAAATAAGATTAACCTGTCTTTCACTGCATATTCTCCCTTACCTTGAAAGTCCGCCAACCATAAACTGTCATCAGATTGGGTGCCAAATTACTCAGAAGTGATCGACATAACTCACCAACATTTCTTGCCTATCCAGGAGACAAGTGGACCACTGACTTGAAGCCCCTCCGTACAACATGGGTCAAGGAATACCTGACCGAAGCCCCCTACATTATTCTCGCTTTTAAGCAAATGTATGGTATCACTGAAGATGGAAAAAAGAAAATTCACTACTATAACGAGATGAGTGTGTCCATATCTGCTGGATTCCTACTTGCCGCCATTCATGTAAGTATACATCCATTTAGCCACACTTTTCACAGCTCTTTCGAAAACGGTAAAACCATTGTACGACTGCGAAAGGACAAAAATTTGAATGCTCAATATATACCTAAGTACCAACCAAGTAGGTACCTACATACGTACAGACCTATTCGTGTAGGTATAACCAGGATAGTTTTGGAATTTTTACATGCGGATCTTTCAACAGAAACAGCAGCTATAGGTCTAAAATAAATATTTCCTTGCTGCTGTTTTGAAATTGATTAGATAGGGGGACCTAATCTCCTAGTATCCCGTTATACCTATACCTACTTATCATGTAAAAACTAACCTTCCTTGTTGGTGTTTGCTGCAGTATGCAGGTCTCGTCTCACTCACCAGCACACCACTTAACTGCGGGCCAGCCTTGAGAACACTGCTGGGGAGACCAAACAATGAAAAGCTGAGCCTTCTTCTGCCAGTAGGGTACCCGGCAGCAGACGCTACTGTCCCAGACCTCAAGAGGAAGCCACTGGAAGAGATTTTGGTGGAAATATGATATTATTAGTTTACAAATAACTTTAGCATGTAGATAACTATCACCGTAAACCTGCCGAGGCTCAACACATCGCCAGCTTGTTTGGTATTTCCTTTAGGGGCTGAAATCCCCTAAAGCATCTGTAGAAAGAAGTTTGACTTGTAATGTGCCATACTTAATGGGGACAAGCTGTAATATTTGTGCCTACACAACACTAAAATATAATGATGTCAATGAAAAGGCATCAGCCGTTTTAGAATAGGATTTCAAAAAAATTGCTAAGCAGATAGTTTGGGAGGAAAACCGTCCACAATAAGTGCTGGGCTATTTCTAGGACGACCCTTCTTACCTTGATTATTATAATCTAAAATTTACCAAACATTCATAATTTGGTAAACGGCCATAAATGATCCACTGCAAAATTTTAAAAAGTTATATCTGACAAAACGGCGTTCATGTTGACATGCGCATTAGATGAGATTATCAAAACCACAGACAACATTATTTTTGAATAGCGCCAAATTTATAAATTACCTAGTTGTAGTATTTCAGTTATATTTTATTAACAAAATTTATATTTTATTTGAATATTATATTAAAAATTCTGAAAATATCCATGAATTTTCGGAAATTAGATGTTTAGAGTGACCGGAACCGAACCGATTACAACTTACAACTGTGATCTGTGATCAATGATCATCATGTCGGATGTCGGATGTCGATAATGACGAATAAACAAAATTAATATATCCTATTTTAAGTAACTATTCCAACTTTGTGCTGAAACTTTTATCTGACTGTGCTCAATTTTCATATCAATTTATACCAATGATGCCAAGCAAGAAAAAGAAATACAATGCCAGATTCCCAGCTGTGAGTATTGTTTGTTTTTATCCTAATCTTGTATTTTTTGGGTTTTGCCTCTTATTTTGAGCTTTCCTACCTCTTTTTCCCTATTCCATACCTGCCAAGTCTATTTCTAGCAATGTTTCTGTAGTGGGTAGTTGATAAGAGTCGAATTTTGAAACCTAACCTCAATGTTGGTTCTGTACACAGGGTCGAATCAAAAAGATCATGCAGACGGACGACGACGTGGGCAAAGTGGCTCAAGCAGTCCCAGTAATCATTTCGAGAGCGTTAGAGTTATTTGTGGAATCTCTTTTGACAAAGACCGTGGAAGTAACTAATGCAAGGAACGCTAAAACCCTTACACCATCTCACATGTACGAATCTTTATTTCATCTGTAGGAGAAGCCTTCTGGCGGTTAATATGAGTCTAGAGTGTTGGCAGTGAGTTCCAGTTCTAAGGGTACAAAAAGTAATAGTCGATGTTGCGTACCTTTCTATCGAATTATCAGGGTTATTGGATTCTAGACGTATTGTCGTGGAGGGCGACGTAGGGCAATGTGAATACCCTGGCCCAAGCGCTTAGAAGTTTCGATTGGTCAGCTTAGAGAACGAATCTAGACTTGTGTCTATCTTGAAACAAGGCGGGCTGTGGAGTGTTGCCTTTACCTATTTTCCAGACCCAGAAAGCAAAAAACTCTTTCTGTTTACGTGCACACAATCTGTTTAGTATCATGTGACACACTTTTCTATTTTGTGAATAAAATACTATAGGTACCTACTACAGTGTAGGGGGTCCAGTAAATATTAGGAAAGATGTAGATAGACGTTGTGGGAGGAACCTCCATTGAGATGGGTAACCTGATTATTCTCTTACTTACAGGAAGCAGTGCATACTTTCAGAAAGTAGATTTGATTTCCTCAAGGACCTAGTCAGCAATATTTCCGAAGTGGCTACATGTGAAGATGATATACCAGCCCATAACATACTCCCTGCACTCAAAAAGGGGGAAAGCACAAGAGGGAGAGGTAGGGGTGGATCCGGAGGGGGCTGCAGAAATAGCTCAACTAGTCCAAGTGCCACAGCATTACGACAGCGCAAGGGCTTGGCGTCTAGTCTACCAACAACACCCACCACTCTTATAGCTCCGAGTTATCCCACATTTTACAAGGAGATTCCTATTGGCGCGGGACTCAAGGATGTTCTTCAGACTGGAAAGGTTTGTTGATCCAGGTACTCGTTAAAATAGGCTGCATGTGACACTGGTTCGTGCTCAGTTTAGAGCGAAGAACCTAAACTCAGGTTGGGCACGCTAGCCTTCGCTATAAAAAAATCTGTTTTATAGCTTAACCGCAACTGACAGGTATGCAGTATTGTTTATTTTCGCCGGTGGGATCTGTTCTAAATACATGAATCTGGCTATTTTTTTTCAGGAGACCATTATGACTCGGCCCCCTGTTATACAACACACCGGGCCATCCCACCCTCGACTGCCACCTGAAGACAGCGGGGATGAGGAGGAAGATGACGCTGATGAAGAAAACGGTTATGATGACCTAAGTAACCACAACACGAGACCTTTGCTCATAGACGATGATTATGATACCTAGGATTCAGAAACTCATCAATCATCATACCATTTCCACCCTCACTGAATGTGAAAAAAAAATCAGTTTAGGTACTCCTTTACGTAGAAAAACATCACATTTTTTCTTCTCTTTTTACTCTTTTATACGAGTTGTATAGCGACGAGTGACGTAGAATTGCAAAGCACCTTGATTTTATTCAAAACCTTTGCTCAGGGAAATGATTCAGAATTTGTATTATAGCAGGACCTTTCGCTACACAGCTTTTGAGTTTATTATTGTGCAGATGTTCCACGTTACATTTTCTAGCACTTGAAATTAGTCGTGTTCTTTTTGGTTCGGTTTGGTTTTGAAAAATTGCACATCAAAGATTGCCCACCTCCTGAATGAAGTCTTACGATAATGTAGCGATAAAAATATTACTTAGTTGTTTTATAGAACGACATCTTCGCCACGAAACTGTTCAGTAGTTTTTGTTCTAATATATACATTTTTAGCACGTTAAACTACCTTAGGCTGCGTCCCCCCATACTCTATTAAGAGATGTTTACCGTTAAATCCCAAGAAACGGACGGTTTTCTGCTAACGGCAATGAATCTTCAGTCTGAGTGATTCAGAGTTTGATAATTGCCATTCTATTTTAATTTGCGTTTTTAAACCCTTTCATTTCAATTTTTGTAACGTGATGGAACTCCTTAAGCGTCACGGTACATACTCACTCTTTCTTTCCTCCTCGTCCAGTAGGCATTTGAAATATCTATCTATCGCCAACATTCTTTCCACGATAATGATAAATAAAAGAGAGGCTGTTTTAGACCTCTGGGAAGCTCGTAGTAGTGCCATTTCCTGTCTTGGTGCATTTTAAGTGAGCTCAGTTTATTGAATAGTAGCTACCAGAGAACTACCTAGCTGCCTTTAACTGAATAAATATTCCAGGTATTTTTTGTTTAAAATAGTCATGCAGAAAAAGAACTAGGTATTTGACATGTCCGTAGATATTGTTATAATAATTTTATCTGCTATTGTACAATCAGGGTCTAAGAAACTTTGGTTAATAATTAAAATAACGGCTGAAAATGTGTTAAGATACAAAAATACAAAACACCTACCTACTTATTTGTTTCTTTCTTAGTATGTACTAAAAATATACCTAGTGAATAAAGCTACTTGTTGTAAGGCGCTTCCAAGTAAGCCGAATCGCCTGCGATACTTTTGCCCCACCAACGGTTATGAAGTCCATCCACACTTCACGTTATGAGAGGGGAGAGTATGGAAAATCCTATAGATGCGGAAACAGGTAAACAGCTGAGCTGCTGGAGGGTAAGGAAATCAAGACGTAGCTATTTTGTAGGTAAATTTCAAAACAAATACGGTACCTATTCCATTTACAAAATGGCCAGTGAATGATCTGCTAAACTCTTTTTACGAATTGTTCGGAGAAATCGTTTATGTGAAACTGACTCGTAGACAAAGGTTGAAACCTAGAACTGGAGATAATAGCGCGAACTCTAACAGTGCATGGCTGTCTTCCAAAGCATTTCTGCATCGAGCATAGGTCAATAGAAAGCGCTAGTATAGTCACGAAAGGAACACGGAAATTAGAGCAGTTTGTACCTCCGTACACACACCGATGCATTAAGGTTTCATTTTTCGTACATTATATTATATAATTTATAGATAGGAAATTGATGGCAAGTTCGGCATGAGGTATAACATGTGCGCAACTCTTGAGAAGCTGGCATAAAAGCCAAGATTTTAACCGGACCACCTGACTCAGCCCGTCATTTATAAATTTTACTCAAAAACTCTACCCCTTGTAAATAATCTACGTGTCTTATCCATAAAACGATACCTACTCACATTACCTCACTCAAAAGTGGAATGAGTTCAGCAACAGGGACATATAAAAATTAACTATTAGTTTTTATACAAATTTTCTACAATTCGACTATTGCGACACCATGTTATTTTTTCTGTTCACTAATTAAGTACGTACCTTTTCATTTCTATAAACACAAAATTACACGCCTACCTACTAAATTACCAACACGCTTCCAATAGCAACGGAGCTACTGTATCAATAAAAAGTTTACATTAATAATATCTCGACGTAAGAGGAGTTAAGCAGAAATGAAAGTCGTAGGGTACCCAAGTAATTGGGAACGTGCTATGAAAGAAGTGGTGCACAAGGAAGAACTCATTGGATCAGTGTAACGTCCTAAAGTCTAGATACAGAAATTAATAATTTAACTTTTAGCACCAGTAATACACTTCATAATAAAAGAGATATGACCCTCGAATAAAACTGAAAAAAAAAAAAAATTACATGATTATGGCAAATGTACGTCAGGGCCTCATAAAGCAATGTTTTCATTCACTCGCATGCACCTCCCTCATACAGCTCCTCCACTTTTTCCAAAAGCCTTAAAACGGGGCCAATGTTGTAAGGGAAGAGCGCTCTTTGCACCAGCCTGTCAATGGCAAGTCTGAGTCGAATCAGTACGGTCATCGTGTCTTCTAGTTGCCGTCCAGCTTCCGCTACGAATTCTTCCCAGTGGCGTCGGATAAATTTGAGCACGCGAAGGAGGTAGAGCAGGAAGCACGTTTCATTTGACACAAGAAGGTCCAATAAGAGGTCAGGATCGTGGCTCACCACCTAGAAATTATTGTCGATTACTTTCATTAATTTCCGCAACTTCATGCAAAGGTTGTCCCCGAGTGTCAGTAGTTCACCCCCCTCCACATCTCATTACTTTATTTTACATCCACAGATAACACTAATGACAGTTAACTGGGAAATATTTTAGGCTAGAAATTAAGACTGTACTTGAAATAATCCTGCAATGAGGCTGACGGATATGATGGACATTTTACCCAAGCTGAACATTTTTTAGGCAAGCCTTTTCTGAGAAGGGAACCCACTTTCTGTGTTCGTACCCTAAATCGGTGTTAATCTACCTGGGTGGGTTAAAGTTCTAGAATCTACACTGGTATTACCTGGAGAAAGGACACCAGAGTGGCGGTAGGGCTGAGTGCGGGATTCGGAGCCAGGTTGGGTCTGTGGTAGAGCCCCATAGCCACGTCTAAGCAGCACACCATGGCCTCAATGAGGGAGTCATCTTGGTCTGCAAACAGTTGCACTACCCACTGAGAGATGGGCATCGACGGATGAAACGGCAAACGAGCTTTGATGCACAGATCCAGCTGGCGAAGAACCTAGGAGAAAAACCGGTGGTTAGAAAGAGGAATAAACCTGGATGGGTGAACCATCACAGAATGTATGGCAGCACAAATATGCAAAAATAAGGTACATGAGAAAATCACCTAATAGCCCCAGCTGCAATCAATCAAGTTTATAACTGGCCCCAGGCACTGGCACAGAACAGATCACAGTGCAGGAAAGGATTTGTGGGATAGAAAACTGTTCGTTAGGTGCTATCAAAAAACCCAATTACCTCACGAATACTGCGCTCAATAACGGCCATATCAGCATCCAAGTCGTCAGCTTCAGAGCCAACGGATGAGTCGCTCGACGACTCGTACCGCGTTTCCTTCACAGTCACGGCCACGGACTTGAGCACGAGCAGCGCCATCTTCTGAAGGAGGGCGCGGTCCCCAACACTACCGCCTGCCACCACTGCTTCACTGCGTCCACCAAATATTTCCGCGCTGCTGCTGCTTCCGCTGTTGCCTCCGAAACCCCCCGGCTCTGAGCTGTAAGGCAGCACGTCCAGAAGCCGCCAGTCTTTCACACTCCGCATAATGTGGTGTGCTAAAGCGCAGGGCTCTTCAGGGAGGCATTCCTATCAGAAAAATAAACGATTAGAGCATTTTTTTATTAGCTCCTGCCTTCTACGAATAACTAAAAATATTTTTCATTTCAATGAGATTAACAAATGTCTTCAGGGTCTCGCTCAATTTCCCAGAGGTTATTGAGATTTCTCCCCTTTCACCTCCAGTAATCGTGACCAATGCTAGGTCCGCAATGTCAAAATAGTGGGAATCGAAAACGTCGCTGCGAAATTTTGAGTCTTTCTCACCAAAAAAATTAAATGAAATAAAAACAATTACAAATTTAACATCAGCCCACATGATCAGCTTTTGCACAGCTTTAAGGACAACGTGTGTGTACATTCGGCAGAGGGTGTACATTTCGAGAATCAAATTGGTCCTTATTCTGAAGGCTCAACTTGATAACGTGAAGCCCTGGGACTAGTGTCAGGTTATTGAACCAATACCTAAACCGAAACTACGCCAAGGACCACTAAGTTTCCGCGTGATCGGTTCTCTAAGCCACAAGGATGATGGGCTGAAATGATTTGGTTAATAGAGCGACAATCGCAAACCTCAAACCGCAGGAATCAGGTTCAGTGCCTAATATCTTTCACACCTAGAGATATTTTTGAATCCAGTGCCTCTCAGCCAATGGTAAATGACACAGCCAATGATCATCCAGCTACGTTTCGTAGCAACAGACAAATTACTCGTAAAAAGATGCGTAGTAAATATAACAGATCTACATTTCTACATGCATACAGCATCTATAACATAGGCTTCCCCAGGCTTGTTATAGATACAAGCATTGAGTTATTGGGTTGATACAGATATTTAGGCTCAATTTCACCACCTCACTATAGTGCCTCCTAACGATCGAGTAGCTATCGAATCGTTAAAGGAACCGCAAAACTTATCGTTTCGTTAGGTTTGTCGTGTCACTAGAATTCGTCTCCTTTGTTTAAGTTATAGTTTTCACTAACGTACGGATAATCCACTCGAAAGCTAACTATACGATAAGGGTGCATGGTGAAAGCCGTTAACTTTTTTTACCGATAGGATAGCGCTATCGTGTACACGATAGTCAACCCTACACGGTAAAAGCGGTGAAATCCAGCCTTAGTCTAGGATGTCAAAAACACTGTCACGTACCTGAAGAGCGAGGGTACTGCCATAACACAGGACTTCGTTGAACAGGTTGAGAAGATGTTTCCAAACCGTCGAGGGGACGGAAGCATTTAGAACGGCTATGAACCCGGGAAGGTTCAAGTAGAACGGTTTCGTGTCCACAACCGACAGATTGGCCTTCACTGAGATGATAGACTCCCAAAGCCCCAAGAAGGTGAGGACGGCACATTCATAATCTGGACTGTACACCGAAATCATGCCATCCACTTTTTGCACTAGCGCTGGCCATTTTGCCTCCAGCACCTTTATACAGATACACTTTACCTGCAAGCAGAACAAACAATGTCAGTTTACAATATACCTACCACAATCTGTTTTAATCAAGCCAAGTGAGGTGATAAGAATACGATGCACACTTGTGACCATGCGGTTTAGAATGAGCGCTTTGACAATAATTCTGAAACTAATTGAAAGTACTACTTTACCTGGTGGAGCATCACCAAGGAAGAAAGAAACATATTATCTGCTAAAGAAACAAAAAAGAGTCAGGAAGAATAAAAAACCTGAAAAAGTGGCCTGCAAGAAGTACCTACGCGTTGGTACTTTAGCCACAATCCTAATAAACTTCTTAAGGATTTTTGAAATTCGGTCAAATTCTGTTTTACTCATCCCAAAGAAGTACTTGGTGAGAACATAGAAATTAGAAGAAATATGCGAAATATGTGATTTGACCAATAAACGGAGAACATGAGTTATACAAATCACTCTTTGAGTATAACAAATTGAAGACAGTTTGGAACTAAGGGTTGCCAATTTAGATGATCGTCTTGTAATCTCAGCTCTGTTGCGGATATTTTTATAGCGCGTGATAACTGCGAATCACTATAATTGAATTGCTATTTTCCCTATTTCCGTGATCTTCATAACCTCGCATGATCCGCAATACTTAGTATTATTGGTACATTTATCGACATTTGATTGTAATCGAAACAAAGTCACTCATATAGTCATCAGTCATCATAACCAATTACTCCACGTCTAAAATACAATTATAACCAAAGGGGACATTAATGAGACCACCCACAGCGTCAACTGGCTCAGATTCATTCATTTACCTATGCCAAATCAATATTCATGCCGAGCAGCAGCGCAATATAGGAAATTGACAAGTGGAAATGAGTCCTCTAGTCCCTTCGGATTGGCTTACAGCCTTCAAGAATTCTGTTTGGGTGCTCGTCACCCAGCAATCTCGACTCATTGGCATTGAAGCCATAAACGAGCCAGTGATCAGTTGGATATAGGGTCACGCCTAATTCTGAGTTGTCCCCGCCAGGCATAGGTCAGGTAAGGCACCCACCAGGCACCAGGGCTGGGTAAACCTGGGCTAAGGCCTAACTTCATTTTTACATATTAATAATGAAGACGACTGCCATAGCACCCCGAAGGCGCCATGTCGTCAGATTCGACATCTTCTCTTCAGATCGACTGTGACCTCTGAACCTCAGAGCGCAAGCGCAGGGCCGCGTTTGGGCGAGTTGCACTGACTGACGTGAGTTATGCCGAGCTATCACTCGCGCCGATAATTACGAGCATTGTGCTCGGAGAGCTGCCCACGCCCGCCAAATACCTATCCTCAGGCACCTCAGGCTAGCCTGGCATCTCATAGCCGCCCAGCCTCACTGCGAGATACGAGAAAATGCTCAACCAAACTCCATCAGGGTCGGATTAGGACTCTTGCCTCCTACGTTTATTTATTTTCTAGAATAGAGTATCAGGGCTTTGGACTACGCGAGGAAGACATCCAATAAAAAATTAAAATTAAGTAACCTGTGAGGTATAGGTATTGCCTTAGCTCCGTACATGCAATAAGTAATCACAGCGGGTTCAAGAGTTCACATTTAACCCACTGTGAGTCAATGAAACAATCAATTTAACTTCTCCCGAAAACGTAACAGGGATCTCCTAACAGTGCAATGTGCACTTCACATTTCATCTGAAGTTTACTTCCAGCGAAGAAGAATCTTCAAGAGAAAAAAATTAAAAAGTTTCCTGACCCCCGATCCACTCCAACCTAGGTAATCAGAGAGTAAATTAGTTTTTAACCTCTTGGTAATGAAAAACATTTCCGTCAAAAGTTGTAGGCAGGTAATATCATTATTGTGGAACTCGACCCCTACAGCTTTTACTTTGATCTACGAGTATGTGGGTGTCCACTACGTTTGCGACGTGACGGTCAGCAAGCGTGCCTCTCGGCTACCGGCCTGGGTCTGAGTGCCAGGGGAATCGCATATAGGCAAGAAAGCCCTTCTGAGTCATGATGTCCCAGAAATGTTACTGTAGGTAAAGCTATCTGTGTGAGAGTCAGAGAGTCAAGGACACAGATTCGCCACGGACCCACGGGGAGGAGTAGAGAAAAATCTAACGCTTTTGTTCAGAAGAGATGGCAAATAAAATCCAATAAAGCTGAAAACATTTTCATATTGTAAAATGAAAACAATGGTATTTACGTACAAAAACGAACTGAAAGCACAAAACTTTATCCCAGACGGGAAATAATAATTAGAAAGCTCCACGATATTCCCCTTGGAATTTTTAAAATAATTCACCAGCAGAAGTTTGCTCAAAGCCCCATTGCGGATCTGAACGTTTGGACCTAAAGAATTTGCTTGAGACCTTGAGTCCTACCTCCTATTGTACACGGCCATGCCGCAGTACGAACCACCTGGGGCTTGTGGAACATTTTTGAACATATCTTAGGGGAATATCGAATAAGAAAAACACAAGTCAATGAGAAGGACAACTTACCTCCGATGAATCGGGACTTTCGGTATCCATTAGACTAGTAGCCTGGCAGAGAGGGTGAATGGTACCCCGGTCTCCCCTGGGTTCCAAAGGGTGCGGCGACTTGTCCTTCCAGTCTACCACCCTCTTGATGACATCAAGGGACACAGACATGTGCCTCGGCACCATGGTAGTCACAGCACATTCTGTTATACGGTCCAGCCACTTTGTTTCCACACCACCTCTACATACAATCAGAAAACTGCTTAAAGCTTTACACGCGCTATACCCGACAGTCTGGTTTGAATGGCTGAGCCACTCAATAACTTGCTCCACAACCCCGTGATCGTTTCTCACCAAAGCGTCACAAACTTCTCCTATTTGAGAGCATATTAGTCCGTCGGAGGTTTGACGTAATGACACTTCGCACAACATTTGAACGCAAGAGAGAAATTTTAAAGTTCGTTCCAGGTCCCACGTCGCAAGTTCCGTTGAAGCGCTGTCATGTTGGAACGGTTTGTACAAGGTGATGTCGGGAACGGGACACAGGCAATAGTCCAACAGATTCTTCTGAACTATCGCTAGGTCATTATCTCCATCTTCAGATTCGTCGCTATCCTCTTCCCCCTCAACTTTTGGTTTCTTCTTCACTGGCTCCTCCATTTTCCGCACCGGAGGTACGCATCTTTCACGCCGTCGAACCATTTTGAAACGGCGTTACTTTCTAATTCCAGAAATGGGGTTGGCTGGCTACAGGACTATGGCGTCACCATGTTTGACGGAACACAACAAAGGTTGTCAGGCCATCGTTACCAAAGCCTCACCAGTGTCATCACGGTATGAAGACACTAAAACAACAATAAAAACTGGATTTAGTGAAAGAAAATTGGGCATTACAGCTATATTGAAGGATATACCACGTATCTAGGTACGGATAGGTTCCATGTCTTGGTGCTGGGGCGGGTAACATAGTAGCAACAAACCACAGAGCGTCCCCCACGCCCAGAAAAACAGACAGGCACCTAATATTTACGATTAAACAGTGTATAATGAATTAGAACGCTACAAAAACCTATAAAAACACATACCTGAAGGTTTTGCTCATTGAAAACAAGGTAAAATGTGTATTTTGAAGCCTACATTCCTCGCTACTCCATCTTGAACAATATGACGCTGCACTACCGTATTCCGCAAGCTCCTTACACCGAAAAATATATTCAAAACATATATTTAAAACAAATATTATTTATTAAATAAATTATAAATGAATTAATAATACAATAATAATTTATTATATTTGTAATTTTTTTCACTTTTACTCAAAAAATATCAGATAAGGTCGTAACTTGATTCGACAGTTTGAACTTTTTGTTGAAACATTTTTCTCAACATCGAAATATCAACGTTTAAGAAAATTCGGACTTGGAAGAAAATGAGGAAATAAATATTCATCACTATATATTTTAATGATGAACATTTCATAGCTTGGACAGAGGAATTTCTGCAATTTTCGAAGTGTCCGACATTTCGAACTGGTGAGAACGCAAAATCATTGCTCGACATCCTACCTATTTATCAGAGGGAATCAGGTGATGTCTATACTAAGTCTATACTATGTTCATAGGGAGTTTTCTTGTCATTCTGAGCTTGAGGCTTGAGTATACAGATCCGTAGGTTAGGTAGTTAGGTAGTTAGGTAGGTAAGCAAAAAATCAGGGAAAGAGCGAAAAGTTGCAAAATGGCGCCAAAAATGAAACTCGCTATTGACGGAAAGGAAAGAAAATTTTGGGAAAAGTTATAAATTCTTATTAAAGATTGCGAAGAATATAGAAAGGCGCCCAAGGATTAACCCAAAGTTTAGCAATCTGTAAACAGTTTTGGCAACGTTGCATTCGTGAGGCACGCTCCCAGAATGCTCGACTCTACCCACTGGCGAGGTGTGGCAGCCATATTTTGAGATAGGCAAATTTGTGTTGTTCGCCTGTGGTTTCAAGTATTTGGTACAAAAAATCATATGATTGCCTTTATTTGTTCGGATTCTGTTGCAGCAACCGCATTGCATTACTACAACTCAAGGTCGTCGCCGTAAAATAATGTGAACGCCAATGTATGCGGGTGAAAAAAACAAGCCTACTCGCTAGCGCTAGTAAGTCTATTTTTATAAAAATAAAAGAGTGAAATTCCACTGTAGTGTCACTGCACTTGTGTAGTATTCGTACTTTTACATGCAGTGCAGTTTATAGATATTTAAAATTAGATAGTGCGTAACAACAATGCCCTTCTTGTCGCCGTTCATTCAAGACAATCGATCTGACCAACTACGCATACGTAATTCCTTAATGACTCTTTGTGTTTACGTTGTCTTTTACCATTTTTCGGTCTTAGAAATAGAATTTGCAACTATTAATTCCATACTAAACTGAAAGGGAACAAGTACCTACTTATACCGTCGTCAAATCTATCCAAACGTATTCCTAGGTACCCAACCTCTCTGTATTTTCCTTTCGGGATAGTCTAGAGTTTTCACACACTCAACGCTACTCGGTCTTTAAACGCTATTTTTAAGAAGACCCCGATTACTTTAAATACCAATATTGGTCTTCCTTTATTCTTTCTCCTCCCGCCCTTTATGCTCTCCCACTGTTGACTCAGATAATAATAAGTAACAGTGCCAGGTTCAGATCCGTCAGTTAAGCATTTCAGTAACCTCCCGTTAAATGTAGGTAACTGATCGTCTTACCCCTGCTCTAGTTGGGGTCATTTCATCAAGCTCTGAGACGAAGGAATTAACCAATTTTTCTCTTTGTTCTAGTGAGGACCGTTCCAGGTCTGCTGCATTTGTAGCATCTTAGTGTTATGTGCCTCAATGTCTGAAGTTACGGAGAAATCGGCATCAGATGTTGGAATTCAAGGCAATAATGGTGAGTCGTCTTCTAGAAGTGCTCTCCTCACCTCGAAAGTAGTTATGTGCTGTGTAGAGGGAGAAAACGGGCTGGATTAGCCCGCCTAGGTGTTGCTGGAACAGTACTCAGTAGGTGGGTTAGTAATAGGCATCACGTCCCTGGTGGAAGTTGTAAATGTAGACATTGATTAGTTGAAATAGCGAAATAGTTGAAATAGCTGTACCGATATTTGAATATTTCTCAACGAAGATAAGGTGAATCTCTGGCAAGTGCAGTGGTTATGGGGCAAATAATTAGCGAGGTGTCAGTCAGCTGGGAGCTGCTTTCAATGCTGCCAATATTCCAATCAATTTCATCACTATAGTACCTATGTTTTATTATACGACTAGTGCTTTAATAATAAGTTTATATATTTTGCTCCAATAATCTGACAGAGTGAAATTATATTATTCTCCTCCCTGACGCTCTTTCTTCACTCATCCTTTTCTGCTTTTGCTTGCTAGGGGAGCAAAGACTTCGGCAGCTGGAGTCGCTGTTCCTTGGGGGGCCGATCCAGGGCCAGGGGAGATGTTTTAGCGTTGAGACCTTGTTGGACATTCTCATCGTCCTGTACGACGAATGTTCCAATTCATCCCTACGCCGAGAAAAGGCTGTGTCAGACTTCATTGATTTTGGTGAGTGTTTTATTATACCTTTTTACCATACATTTATTCATCTACTGGGAGGCCACTCACTACCAGAACAAGGACCTATCTGTCACGTTTGTGACTTCTCACAGCTACCCTTCATAGGTTTGAAGAGAGCTTAATAGGTAGTAAAATACAAGTGAAGAAAGTCAGTGCCGCTCATTTATTTCCTGTGAATTATTTGCGAAGGAAAACTTGTCTTGAAGAAATTATTTAGCTTTTAATTTGGTAGTGATCGTTACTTTGGTGCCAGTTGAGGTGAAAATTGCGTTCGTCTCCATGTACCTGAGTTCAACCTTTATTGGTAGGCCCATTGCTTGTTTTTTTTTTTTACAATTCGCGCCTCTGAAGTACTGGATACGATACTGACTTCGTTCAAAATGCGCCGACCTATCGCTTATCTGACCCTAATGTCCTAGATTCCACCCATATTATTTCCAATAATGTTCTCCAAAAACATCTGTTGTTGAGACTTTAGATGGGATGAGAGCTAACATGTGTTTCAGCAAGTTTTGCTTGCTTGAGTCACGTTCCGTATAGATTATTGAAGCATTCTCGAGTTCCCGACTCTCCGAAGAGATATTATGTGTGTAGTTCCGGATTTTTCTCTTCTGTTCCTTTTTGCCATTTCATGTTTTATCTAAGTATGTTGGCCTGGTCTCGTAGGTAACTATTTTTTTAATATTTTTTTAACGCACGACGTTCATTGAAAACATATGACATATGTCTAACTAATTTCATCGTAGGTAATTGTAGTGGAACTGACTTATTCTCCGAAACCTGGAACTGTGCCGTGAAAAACATCGCCAGCACCATGACTGGACATGTTACGATTTGTGTAATAGTGACTGTAGTTGTGTCTCTAAGTAAACCAATTATTATGCATGTTTTTTGTTCAGAAGAATGTAAAATTGCTTTTTAACGTTAGCCGTTTCTTTCTTTGTCACGCGGGTGGGGGAACCCTGTGGCTCCCTTGAGAACTTAGGTAGGAGCCCATTTTGCCTCCCGACGCGTGGTTAGGAGCCATTTTAATACCTATGTTGGAAATTCAAAATCAAGTGATTTTTATACAAAAAAAACACAAGAAATAAAATTCGAGGAAGTTAAATTGGTATTTATTTTTCTGAACAAATAAAATACCAAATAATTTCCTTGGAGACATGTCACAAAAAATGTAAGCAAGTTGTTTTAAATGGTCTCTCGTAACGCCCGATTTAATGGTGGATTTCAGTGAAACCTGTGTCAACATGCGTGAAACAGTTGCGGTTGACACGGGAGGACTTCGAGATCATCAAGGTGATAGGGCGCGGAGCATTTGGGGAAGTGTGTGTTGTAAGGATGAGAGGCACCAACAAGGTCTACGCTATGAAAATACTCAACAAGTGGGAGATGCTGAAGCGCGCCGAGACGGCCTGCTTCCAAGAGGAGCGCGATGTCCTTGTCTTTGGCGACCGCCGTTGGATCACTAACCTCCATTTTGCCTTCCAGGATGACAATAACCTGGTAAGTTAAATCCTAACTTATGTTGTTACCTAGTTTTTCAATGTCAAAAAGGATTATTATATGTATTTCAGAACCATCCAAAAAAATCCATTCTGGTGCCTCTTGTGCTTTTAGCCTTAACGCTTTCCGTTGCAGTATCTCGTAATGGATTACTACTGTGGCGGCGATCTGTTGACCTTGCTTTCAAAGTTCGAGGACCGTTTACCCGAGGACATGGCTCGGTTTTATATTGCTGAGATGGTTCTGGCGGTGAGCAGCATCCACGAACTGCGATATGTCCATCGTGATATAAAGCCTGATAACGTTCTGCTGGATGCAAATGGTCACATTCGCCTTGCTGACTTCGGCTCCTGCCTCAAACTCTCCGATGATGGCACAGTACAAAGTCAGGTCGCAGTCGGCACTCCGGACTATATCTCTCCGGAAATTCTTAGGGTAAGGGTTGGTCCTGTTGGAGAACAAATTTGAGCTGGAAATTAAAATTATAATTCAACGTCGAGGTTGCAGTCTTATGAGCTGCCCTGATTGGTGATGTCTGTAGCATAATTTTCTAGTTTTCTTCTACAGTGATATTCCGTTCTGGTTTGCAGGCGATGGAGGATGGTCAGGGAAGGTACGGGCCGGAGTGTGATTGGTGGTCTCTAGGCGTCTGCATGTACGAGATGCTTTACGGAGAAACACCTTTCTACGCTGAGTCGCTTATTGAGACTTACGGCAAAATTATGAATCATAAGGTATGTGAGTCTGTAGTAACTTGCGAAAGCCATCTTGAAATTCTAGCGCACGTCTTAGCCAATGACGTTTTTACAAATGCTGAATCATACAATGTTGAAGGTATTATAGTGAATAAAAATATAAATCTTGTAATTTCAGAACTGTTTTGATTTCCCCCAAGATGTGGGATACGATGTTACTACTGAAGCCAAAGACTTAATGCGGCGTCTGATCTGTAGTTCAGACTTCCGGCTCGGACAAAATGGGGTGGATGACTTCCGGGTAAGAGTTCTGCATTTGATAGATTATTAAGATCAAATTTATACTGTGACCTGGAAAAGTCAAAGGTGATATTCCGTTAATAGTGGTAAATTCTTGCTCTGATAAGCAGAAAGCAAACCATATATGGAAGGGTGTTTCCTGAAATCGTATGGAACTTTCCCTTGGCGAACCGTGCAGAGTGGCTTGCTTTCAACAACTTTGAAAAGTGGTTCGAAGTCTTCTGCTACATAGCGTCTAACCCCCCCAGATGAATGGCAACAGTCATTTCTACTTCTGTCTGCTTCCCGGTCCGTTGCTATGTTTTTATCCCCCTCAGAATCATCCATGGTTCGCCGGGCTGGACTGGGATGCGATCCGAGACAGCGCGGCGCCTTACGTGCCGGAAGTGAGCAGTCCCACAGATACCTCCAACTTTGATGTGGACGACACCGACGTGAGAGCGTCCGACGCCACGGCCCCCGCGGGGAACCCTGCCTTCAGTGCCCTCCACTTGCCCTTTGTGGGCTTCACCTTTACCCAAGGAAGGTATAGTCTTTGCAGTACTCTGGACACCACGCCGTATACCCAAGAAAATTAGTTACTTTTTTATCGTAGATTAGAATTAGTTTCCTAGTGCTCTCCGCTGAGTCCGGCCCCGCTGTTGACCACACTGTTTGAGCGCTCTCTTCAAAATGATTTCATTTTAATAACAAAAGAATAGTTTTATGGTTATGAAATATTTCCACGTTGAACTAAGTTTCGTCTTACGTGTGGTTAGCCTATTGTAGAAAGTGAGTTTATATAATTTATTACAGCTGGCAAGGGGGGATACTTACAGGTGATATGTTATTGAAACGATTAACCATGGTTGAGTATTGTTGTGTTTCAGTGTAATATCGGATCTAGGCTCTTTACCGGTTGGAGAATCCTTATCCGACTCCCCTCTAGTCCAAAAGCGATTGAAACAGTTGGAAGATGAAAACCGCCAGCTGCTCAAAACTTTATCAGGTACTGGACACGTGATATTTTGTTTCAGTAAACGATCCCTGATGATTTTTGGGACAGTCTGCTTTGGACAAAAATCTAAGTTTCACATCCCGTTGCCTGTTGCCAGATGCCAAATGCATGTTTACCTAAAACCGTTTGTTAAGGTTTTTTTTTTTTACAGAACGCAGCGTCTCCTATAATTATTTGTTTGTTTGTTTCAGAGTTAAAAAATGTAAATAATGTAAATGTAGGACAATACCCAACCGATCCTTCGAGTAATGACTTTAATAAGGTGGACAGCAATAATGGAACTAGAAAATTGCAGGATGAAATAAACATCCTTACCAAACGGAATTGCGGTTAGTACTTTTCAATTTTGAATGTATGTACTTATGAGGCATCGACAAGCTAATGAAATACTGCATTAATTCTATTAAATTAAGATGCCGTTTACAGTGTGTTTTTTCGCAAGTCGCTAAATAGAAGCTTTATACGGTTGGTTCTGTTCACCGGTTCTATGGCCGCTGTGTTGGAAAGGCAGACATCAATTCGCTTATCATTTATCGTACTCACAAATGATCTATTTCTAAAGTGGCGTAGGTATTGCAAAACGAAACAAAAATACTAATCCTTAGTACTTGGTATATTTCCTACTCTTCAGAATTAGAGTCACAATTAAACTCAATGGAGCAGCGAGGGCCGAAAGACCCAGCAGGGGCTGATGAATTGGGTGGGAAAGTGAAGGAGTTGGAGCGCCTGGTGCGGTCCCTAAAACAAGAGAAAGATGTCGTCACGAAGGAGAAGTTGGATGCTGAGGAGAAGCTCAGACTGCAGGATAAGGAGCTGACGGATGCACTCGGACAACGCAAACTCGCCATGGCTGAATACAACGAAGTCACTGACAGGTAATGACAATAACACAAGAACATAACAATAACACAACATTGTTTATGGTTGCGCGAAACGTATGGTACTTAACTGAAGATGTTGGTTTGACCTGATACCACCATCACTAGCAGGTTTTATCCTCCGTGGGATATCCCACCTAATCAAAACTACGTGAACATAATTTACATGATGTTAAAAATAAACTTTCGTTCTACTGAACCAAAGGTTCTGAAGATGTAATCTCAAGACTGATAGCGTTTCTTGAAACGCTCGTATAAATAACATTTCCGACATTGTTAAATCTTAAATTTACGATTGACAGACTTGCGGAATTGCGACAGCAGAAGCAGAAGCTTTCACGGCAGGTGCGCGACAAAGAAGAAGAGCTGGAGGGAGCGATGCAGAAGATCGACGCGCTACGTCACGACATCCGCAAGGCTGAGAAGCTGAGGCGGGAAATGGAGGCGCGGATTGAGGAGGCCATCGCAGAGGCGGGCAAGGAGCGGAAGCTGCGTGAGCGTAGTGAGGAGTATTGCCGCCAGGTGGAGGAGGAGGCGGAGCGCATTCGCGCGCGCGTTTCTACTGGCGAGTCGGCGTCCATGCAGGCCCACGCTTCGCAAGAGATTTCCAGGTACAGAGCCCGCCCGCTTTTATTCAAAAACGTCTCTCTGATTTTTGCCCATCGTACCTGAGGATTATAAGCTTTCCTTATTTTAAGATGACTTGGTCATACCGGTCAAAAACGGTATTTCAGCTGGATTTCTAAGAAATATCACCTTCAGTTAATAAACAGTTGTTACTTGAACCTTCTTCGATGTGTCGTATGTCAATTTAAGTACCCCGCCCACCAAGCTTTGCCTCGCCTGGCCGTAGAAAGTTGAGATACCGTTCCTCGCAATTTTTATCACACTTTCTGACGCTTGGCAAGATGGAGGCACTCGAGGTGCCCCGATTTAGCACTGCAGTGGTGATAGGAAATATTTAAAATCATGATTCACCGTAAAGTATGGTTTCACACAGTACTCTGTATTTCTCCACGATCACGCTGCGATAATAATAGAACAAAAATAATGGAAAACGCTATTTGGCCTCTTGCCAGTATCAACACGGTGACAAGACAGCCTGATATTAGAGATGACAGGCTTAACTGCCGGCGTTTTTTTCGGTTCACTTGTCGTAAGACTGTGCTAGGAAGTTGGTAGAGTTTAATCTTGCGGGCAGCTCCAACTGATCGCTGACCTTTGACCTCAGTTTCATCCTGCGAGTTATCATCAGTCACAGTCACAGTGTCCAGTGTATCTGTCCGCAAGCCGGTTTTATTCATCTGTGAAAGTTTTATTCTGTTGTTATTGTTGAAAATATAACGAGTGATTGGTACAGAGAATGAAACGCCACGATTAGAGGACTGTTTTTGAAGTTCGTTCACGCTGCAGTAGCTCTGACTCGAGGAAATTAAGCAGCGGAACTGTCAGTCCACTGTGCCATTTTAACCCCCTGAATGTAACTTTTTCTTTTTGAAAATTTTAATAGCTTAAGGGTGCATCCCACCATGCCCAGTTAAAATTAAACTGGAGATTTACCATGTTAAATTTAACTTTTAAGTTAAATTTAACATGGTAAACATAGGACAAAATCTCCAGTTTAATTTTAACTGGGCATGATGGGACGCACCCTAAGAAAAACATAGCCCGGGCCACTCTAACGTAAAACTAGGTATTTATCTGTGCTCTCTGCTTCAGAAATGTAAGCGTGACTGCTGTTGGAAAGACAGGGACTTGAGGACAATTGTCAGCCACATGGCACCTTTACGGAGACATGTGGGTCAACGGTATTTAATTTCGGTTTTAGGCTGAAGGCAGAGGTTGAAAAACGGGACGTTGAGTACAATGAGAGCTTAGCACAGCTGCACTCGCGTTACAGTTTGGACGGGAGCAGCCTGAGAGAGCAGCTGGCGGAAGAAGTGAGCCGCAGAGAGATGCTGGAGCGTGAGGTCCAGCTTGCTAAGGACAAATTGGACGCAACAAGGCTGGAGAACCTTACCGACAGTGAGGAAACCATATCCGAACTCACGCGACGCCACGAACGCGAAAAAATGACGCTGCGCGAAGACAATAAAAAACTACTTCTAGACCTCGAAATGGTAAAGATGTTTTGTGGATAATCATAATCTGGAATATATTTAATATTAAGTTGTTAGTGATTCGAGCAATATCCGGATAGTCTGATAAATTTTCCAACCTTTTGGATAGTTTTTCGGTATTTTGTCATTTCAGTGCATTGTTTTACCTCAGGTCAGGGCAACAGACACTTAGCCCCACTCTTGCTATTTTTCAGGTTATCCTTTCTCGAAAATTGTCCGTGGAATATTCTAATGCTGCGAATTCCTTTGGACGGACGACGGCCCGACGATAAAATACAGTGGCTTAGTTGCTCACTGAGCAGTTAGGTACCTGAAAACTCGATAGAATTCGACTTCAAATTTTCTATTTTGCTATTATTTTAGCTGTCTGAAAATGTGGGCAGACTGCAGAATGACAGAAGACAACTGGAAGAAGAGTACGAGGAGCTGCGAAACAAGAAGGACGCCATCGCTCAGTGGGAAGCGCAAATTACCGAAATTATCCAATGGTATGTTTAGTTCTCAAATTATTATTACTTTGTGGGCAATCATTCGGAGTTTTTATTATTTCGTTTAGAACACAACTGCTGCCATCTCATTTTCTTATCTTGTTCCCTATTGACCTTAGTTCCAACCCATTGTTCCAACCAAAGCCTGATTTTGAATTGGTTTAGTATGTTGGGATTCCGAAGTCAGAATGGTTTATATGATGTTACAATTAAAACTTTCGTTCTGCTGAACATTGTTATGAAGATCTTGTCTTTTACTGATACCGGCATTTGCTACTACTGTATAAGCCTAACGTTTAGATACGTCTTGGTTCATTCTGTGTGGTTGTCTCAGGGTGAGTGATGAAAAAGACGCACGGGGGTACCTGCAAGCGCTCGCTACCAAGATGACGGAGGAACTCGAGTTCCTTAAGCATGCCAACGGTTCCAACCCTAACTCCACGTCCGACAAGAACTGGAGGAACCGACGCAGCCAGAAACTGGATAAGATGGAGTTGTTGAACCTGCAGAGCAGTCTTCAGTCAGAGATCCAGGCTAAACAAGCCATTAGTGAGGAGCTCACAAAGACGAGAACCGAACTCATCGCTGTCCAGAAGTAAGATTACCTCTGAAAGTTTATAAACTTAAAATAGCGGATTTGCTGCGGAAGTAACCTCGCATGAGTCCCCCCTCACTTTCTCATGGTTTAGTTTTCTCTCCCGCTCAGTCGGACTTATTCTTTTGGCGGGGGTTTCCCTCTCCTATGTAGCTTCGTCCAAAAAATGACGAGATTGATCTCCACCCTCCTGTAACCAGTTGCCTGTCGTATTTTTTTCATGATAAGTCCCTACCTCGGGAGGTTTGTGTTTATATTTCTATACTGTGTTAATTACTGAAAGGAAGGATAATTCCAAATGGTGTATGATGTTTCAATAAACTTTCGTTCTGCTGAATGAAATGTTATGAAGATGAGTTTAATTCTGATGCCCTTCCGGGAAAGCATTAAAAAATATTCTGTCCGCGGTTAGTCTGCTAATAATTCCGTTTTTTTTTCTAGGGAGCTTCGCGATTTTCGATCTAATTACGAAAGTTTGTCGCATGAAGTCAAAAGAAAGGAGGGGATGATCAAAGACCTTCAGTCAAGGCTAGAATCCGGTGAAGGATGTAAGTCGATATTTTTTACTTACCTCTGCTTCATGATTCCACTATTCTAAACAATTATTAGGCCAACGGACAGTAGCTGGAAATACACAAGGGTTTTTATGATAATAAGGAGGAGCAATCTGGAAAAGAAAAAAATCAAATGACGTGACCCGTATTTGGTTTTTGTCGTCCCTGATTTTTATAGAAATCAGATTAGTGAAAGTTGTTTTGAATCACTCACTTTCTTTGCTAATTTATTTTCTGATGCTTATTTTTTGTTTTGTTTCTTGCGGGTCAAGTGATAAAAGCTCTAAAAGGTAAAGTATTCCAAATTAGAAGTGCAGTTTGTCGGTAATAACGTGGATACCAACTTGAACCGCTTGGCGTTCTCTTCATTGTCTGTCATCTATTGCACATCATCTTTTTCATTTTTTTGTGTAGAATTAAAAATTCTTCTTTTTTAACTGCCCCTCTCAAATTTGGCGTCAGTAAATTATCTTTTAGGAACGGGTGACGTTTTTCTCATTAAGTTCCTTGTCTTGGAGGCGCAAATCCGCGAGATCAAATTGCAGATATTGCAAAATGTCACTTTTATTGAGATTTGTTTTAGTAGTAATACTACATATCTACATATCTGTTCTGAAGATCCGCTATGACTACCGGGAGAACTCAACCGACATTAGGGTCAGGAAGAGTATAAGTTCTGTTCTCTTCATAAAATAGTCACTTTGACAAAGAAAGTGCCAGATTTAGCTGTCCTTTTCTGAGAGCGGGCCTAAGCCATGTTTGTGTTCTGTTTAGACAAAATGCCACTGTTTATCGGTGTGACAAGTTGCCTTTGGGGGTTGCTCCTTCTACTGATGAAAGTTTATTTCTGAGGCTGCGCAGCCGAGTCGCCGTGGGCTACGCGCATGCGCGTGCGTCCCTCCTTCGGTAATGTACGCCCTGCCGGCCCTGGTGTGCCGCGGCCCGTGACTATCAAATATAAATCGACATCCGTCAGCACGGGCATGTTTGCAGAAATAATATTCACATTAAGGGTGGGGGAGGGGCGAGGGAGTGAGAGTACGAAACTGAAAAGTGCTGTGTAGCTCAGTTGGGTGACGTCATGAAGAAACTTTGATTTCTGGTTAGGGGATGGTCTTTGAAGAAATTGCTTTACAACTCGAACGTATATTTTATTTCTCTCCAGCCCGCGGGATGTCTGTTGTATTTATTAGTCCTGGCTAGTGTTACCTTTGCAGTGCCGTGGCCCGTTTCTGTTGGCTTGATTGGACGCTGTTGCGTTTTGCCTCCGTTATCTGTGGGTATTGAGATTGCTCAGGGAAAATAGGTATTGAAAATTTTGCTCAGATAATAATTTCAGTAATAATTGTGTTCCTTGTAATGGTCAAAAGAACATCTGATTCTTGAAAACTCTATAAAATCGATAAGTAAGTTATTAGTATACTGATTTATACTGAATTGTGATTCTCTCAAAGCACCGAAATTCTGTGCTTTTACTAACAACACCAATTTTTCTGAGGTCAGAACTAACTCGATTTGAGTGATTTGTGTGAACAACTAACTTTTAACACCGGGAAGAGAAACTATCATTACTAAAATAGCGGGCTGAACACTAATTATCAAAGATAATGATGTAATCACTTTGTGTTCTTTGCAGTCCTAGAACGGCCCTCATCACAGATGTCATATTTGGACCATTTCCTGAAGGAGTCGAGCGCGCGTCATGGCGGCTCGGTGGAGAGCGAAGAGGGGGACATCGAGGATAATCGCGCACCCAGTGTTGCCAGCTCCAAGTCAAACCTTTCAGACCTGAGCATTGTAAGTTTTTTTTTTTTTTTTTTTTTAAGTAGGTACGAGGACCAAATATTTGAGTGACCCTAAGTTCAGAGAAAATGATGTACGTGATAGCATAGATTTTGATGATAATTTCTCACTAAAGAGCTTGGAGTGAAAAAGTGTGGGCCTCCAAATTGAAAAAAAAAAAAGTTGTATGGCTTTGCGGAGTTGTTTTAGAAAATGCTTCGTTTGTTTTCAGGACCCAGGGTCCCCTTTGGAGTTGCATAACCGGCCACCGTCGCATTTGTCGCTCCATCCGGTGCCTAAGCCTAAATCTCATCAGTTCCTCGTGCGTACCTTTTCTTCCCCGCACAAGTGCAACCACTGTACATCTCTCATGGTCGGACTCACAAGGCAAGGGGTCGTCTGTGAAGTTTGTGGATTTGCTTGCCATCTTACCTGCTGTGAAAAAGTCCCCGTCATTTGTCCTGTTCCTCCTGACCAAAGTAAGTCGTTAATTGTACACAAGCCTTTTAAATCTTCATTTCTCTGGATGGAGGTAGAATAGCGTATATTACAGTTTTCACGTGTGTGCTGTAAGACGGAATATACATTTGCAATTTTTTTTAACCTTTTTCCGACCATTTTTGTAAACTCTGTTGGATATTTGAATGTTCTGAAGTATAAGATTTCTTCTTAACGGCAGAAATCAGCTGGCTGTGTTGTGATATTACGGTCGAGTGATTTTTATCAATAAAAAATTTGTCCAATTAGTCGATCTATTTGTTATTACTTCTTTAACTAGAAGAGTGTGGTGATTACAGCAAAACGGCCCCTCGGAATTGATCCAACGCGTGGAATCGGCACGGCATATGAAGGCTATGTGAAAGTTCCGAAAAGCGGCGGCGTGAAGAAGGGCTGGGTCCGTCAGTTTGTCGTCGTCTGTGACTTCAAACTTTTCCTCTACGATATTTCCCTCGACCGCAACGCCCTTCCGTCCATCTACGTGTCGCAGGTGCTCGACATGCGTGACGAGGACTTTGCTGTTAGCTCCGTCCGCGAGCTGGACGTCATTCACGCCACCAAAAAAGATATTCCATGCATCTTTAGGGTAGGTTCAAGTTTTTTCTACTTAAATAACTAATTATTATTAAAAAAACGTCAGCAAGTAGCATTGTACCTTCAGTTTTATAATTTCAATAGAGTTTTTTCTCTTCGAAAATACATAATCTCAGAGGGAATAAATAACCAACATTTTTCATTTGTAGATAACAACATCCCTGATGGAGCCGGGCATGAAGAACCACACGCTTATGCTGGCAGATACTGAGAGCGAGAAAACCAAATGGGTTGTGGCGCTCAGTGAACTTCACCGCATCCTCAAGAGAAACAACTTGCCCAATACTACGGTGCGTCTATATTCTCATCTTTCATTCTGGGTTGTGATATTTTTGCGTTGGGAATAAAAACATCCCAACAATCATCTGGTCCCAATTTCTTCTTGCGCTCAATTAATTCTTGTCTGTAGGTATTCAAAGCGAAGGAGCTGATGGACAACACTTCACCGTATATAAAGAGCGCCCTATCTGGCGTCATTATCGATCCTGACCGGCTAGTCATTGGAACAGAGGAAGGCCTCTTCTGTTTGGACATGGATCGAAGTGGTATGTCGTGTCAACTCGATTATGAGATTGCAGGCACACGACGCAGAAAAATCCAGCTGTCTGTCTATTTCTGATTTATGAGATTTATTTACTTTTTTTCTGAAATGGAAGCTAAAATATAAACTTCAATATCAGAAACTGCTCAACATTTTACAACTGTAGTTAAAAACTTAAAGTGTATCTTGAACGAAAATCCACAAATTTCTTGGAAGAATGTCATTTTGGTGCCACCTTGTGTCTTATCATTAAATTAATGCATGTTTTTATTACCAGAAATGGCGCGAGTGGGCGAGGGGAAAAAGATTTACCAGCTGGAGTACGTTGCAGAAGAGCAGTTGTTGGTGGTTTTGTCGGGGAAGCAGCGCCATGTGCGGTTAGTGCCTGTACGAGCCCTGGACGACGGGGACGTGGAGTGGATGAAGGTGGCTGAAACTAAGGGCTGCATCACCTTCACTGCTGGACCTATACGCAAGAACCCGCTCAACCATTGCCTCTGTGTCGCCATTAAGCGTCAGGTGTGCTAACAGAATATAAACAACTGACTTCGGCTTAGGGAAAAAAATGGAATATAAGGGGAAGCTCATGTCTGGCTGAGCATGTAATGTGTCAGCTAGATTTGTTAGGAAACGCATACCAGTGGCTACATTCAGATGACTCCGCGTGACCCTTACCTAGCTGTTAATCCCGTCAAAAACTGAGCACTTTAATAAAATTTTGCCTTTGTTTTGATTGCAGAACACCTCACAAGTGCTCGTTTACGAAATAACGCGAACAAAGGCCCGGCACAAGCGGCTGCGTGAGATAATGCTTCCCACTCAAGCTCAGACCCTCACCATTCTGCCTGAGGGCCGCCTCTGCGTCGGCTACCAGTCCGGGTTCACGGTGTACAGCATCATGGGTGACCACCACCCCCTCTGTAAGTGTCATCGTCATTTACTGCAGCTGAAAAACAAAGCTAAACAATAAAGGACTGGTTACGAGATGAAGATGAAATATTGCAGTGCTGCTTCTGTGTATCTGTATGGACGAGACCCGCTGGCTGATAGCGCTAAGTGCCCTGTATACCCTACCCTATATTATACTGCTGAATATATGACGTTAAGTCAGCTGTCACCGCTTGCCCGAGATAGTATTGATGCCTTAAGGGGAAATGCTAGTGTTAGGTTTGTTTGGCAATTATATTAATTTGTTTATTGTCTTTTGATGATTTCAGCTCTAGTGCACCCGGACAACCAATTGCTGGGCTTCCTTTCGTGCAGCGCTGTGGACGCACTGCGCGCCGTGGAGCTGCGTGACCGGGGCGAGTTCCTCCTTGTCTTCCAAACGCTGGGCGTGTACGTGGACGCGCAGGGCCGCAAGTCCCGTGACCGCGAGCTCATGTACCCGGCTGTTCCGTTGGCTGTTGGTAAGAACTCGCACCAGTCCCAGCTCTTTCGGTGAAATTCCGTTATTAAATGCTGGATAACCTAAGGCATGCTGGGGACATTAAATGCCCAATGACTGAAAATTATTATTATTATAGAGTACTCTCAGCCTTTCTGGTAAGGGATCAGGAAAGTAAACCTTGCGCCTTGTTCTGACTCTGGGACTTTTTACTGCTTTTAGTAGTAGTTTGTATCGTTACTTTTTTCTGTTCTCAAGGTGTGCTGGAAGGGCACCTACTAGTGTACTCAGAGACGCACGTGGACGTATTTGACGTGGCATCGGGAGATTGGGTGCAGACGATCAACGTGAAAAAGGCTCGGCCTCTCAATACCTCAGGCAGCCTCAGTGTCTGCACCATCAATGACCTCACCCACATCATATACCTGTCCCACGTTCGCCAACGTAAGTTCCTGCACCTGGGTTAAGCAGAAATCTTGCTGAACACAATTTATAGTAAGCAATGGACAGGTGAGATAAGGCATCTAGCTCAAGCTGCTGGAAGTTACATCTATTTTCGTTTTTTTTTTTTTACTTCCTACAAATTGTCTTAGGCCTCTGAATTAGAGACACATATATGTTACAGAGCAAAATTTCAGTTTTTGCTTTGTAATGAGAAGAACGGATCTCCTTTGTGCGAGACAGTCCTTCCTCGCCATATCGGATAGACATAGACTGTCGGAGTTTGTTCTGTGGTGGTAGAATTTTTAATATTTTAGGTAGCTACAATCTATTTAGTCATTTACGTTAAAACGCCAGAACGGATTTTCGTTGTGTATTACACTGAGTACCGAATTTTTGTAATCCGCTATTTGTGAAATTAACTTGGCTTCCTCTTTGGTTACAGGAGATGACCTGAATGTGACATGCTTGGATAGCACAGGGAAGCAAAGGCCTCGTAGGCGATTTTCGTTACGGGAAGGTCATCGGACTGCTAGAACGTAAGCTTTATTACCTTTTATTGAATATCAATCTAGAAAAAAATACTTGATAAGTAAAAATAAGCAGATGATTATACAACATTGTGAAATGGAGTAACTGCTCGCTTGTTCCATGCTAACGTAACCGTGACTTTGTGCATGTTTTTTGTTCAGCATATTGCCTAGGTGAGTACGGATTTGTTTTCACTTACACATTTTTTGTTTGTGTAGGATACTACAGAAATAAACTACAGAGCTTAGGCTTGGATTTGCCCCGGCAGAATCATGGTTTTCTTGGTTCGATATCTTCCACTCTAAGTACATAGCTGTACCTTACGAAATAAAAATAAAAATAGCACGCTTGAAAATTTTAATGATTGCCCAAAAGTTACTATCAGCTTTACTTTGTCACTGGTGCAGCAGCTTCATTTCATTCATATATCTTATCTTTCTTCTATGTCCTGCATTCTGCTTACTGTGCAGTATTTTACCAAGGTAAGTTGCAAAGATGAGAATGTGAGTGAACTCTACCTCAAGCTTATGCTTTACACTTCTTCCACTACGCTGGAGATCTATCACCAATCATCACTAAACGCCTAAAATCTTGTAGTCACTGTCTTCTCCACTTTCACGTTTTTGTATTGTCTCTTACTAGAAATAAAAGTGAAATATTGATTTAACCTCAAGCCCTGTTCAATCTGCAGTCTAGACTGTAGATCTAGAGAGTGAGAAATAGGGTCTTAAGTGGAAGGAGAATTACGTTGACCTGTAAGTGGCGTCAAGGAGCTCAAACATTCAGAGTTGTATATTTTCTTATTCCATCTAGAACTATAGATTTGTTCCTACCCTAGCTCGGTTAAAAAAATTCTAAAAAATAAAATAAAATAATACACTGCCAGGTGTGTAATATGTAATATTTACATTTTTTTTGTAGAACGGATCGACGTTCCAAGATGATCTCGGCCCCAACCAACTTCAATCACATCACACATCTGGGCCCTGGCGACGGAATCCAGAATCAACGTCTCATCGACCTCCCCACCACCATAGAAACCGCCGACGCCCACAGCCCACAGCCTAATTTGCCGCATGCTAGGGTGCGAAATTTCTTTTCTTTTTTAACAAACTCGTTCAACAGGTTTATGTCGGTTTTGGTTATCACAGTTATCACTGTGCATAGAGATTATCGCCAATTCCATGCGGACTGCCGTAAGAAATTTTTCATTATGTGCCATAGGTGTTTCACTCGACACCGACACCTGGAAAGGTCCCCTCGCTGCCTCCTGGGCCTCCCCCTCGAAACCCACCCCACGTGGAACCACGACGTCTGTCGGGTCATGGTGCCTCCCCGCACTCTTTCCAGGCCCATAACGGTGAGTTGAGTAACAGTTTTAATAGAAAATCAGTCGAATTCTGAAAACTTGGCCAGAGGTTAAGGTTGACCCCAACCACTTCTCACGAGGAGCTGCTTGCTGTGCTCTATCACTGACGGTCCTGAACACTGTGTAACCAGAAGAAGCGAGAGTTGGTTAGACTCTTGTGGGGAAGTTGCCCCCCCCCCTTCCTCTTTAGTTTTGGAAGGATTTTATCCAGTTTCTTGCAGTCACCTAAACATATATAAATTAGAAAAGTGTACTGGGTAGAGTATTGTAATATCAGTCACATATTCAGGCTAAAATACACTAGAGACTATTATATTATTTAAAAATACTTGTAGTCATTGAGATCGGAAAAAATAACTTCATTTCATTTTTCCCGCGTGTTTCTACCAGTTATGTGACTATATGTATATAGAGAACAAGCGATGCGATGTTTCCTTTTTCGTTCTAAAAAATTTTGAGTTTTCAAAATATTTTAGAAGTATCGTAAGAAAATACTTAATGATTTCCGAAATTAGAGGTATCATTTAGTTGAAAGCAAAACATCTACTGTGAGTATTTAAATAGAGAAACCAGAGACGTAAGTCCTGTAAGGAGGGGGTGGAATCTCCTCCTCCAAGTCAGGATTGATTCGATCCCTCTCTACCTTCCGATCTCGACACCGAAGAAACAAAAATAATGAAAAGAAAACTGCCACTAAAACTAAAACTGCTGCGTGGATAATTAGCGCAATGATTCCAAAAAGTCTTTGCTCGCGTCTGAAGGATTGCAGTTGGATGTAGCACTGGTCAGGATTTAATTGTACCCTGCTGAATTGGACGGCGTCACTGGCAGGGATAATTCGAGTTTGGACCGGATCTGGCTGAGTGTTATCTCCAGGGTACGATGGTTCTGGTTGGTGGAAACAAAACGGGCTAAACTGCACGTTGTTTCTTTCAAACCATCTGTTGAGATTCTGGGTTTCTTCGCCGCAGGTTAGGGGGTTCCTAAAAAGGGAAAAAAAGTCACGACGTTTTCAACAAAAATAACGGGATTTGTTTTTGGAATGCCCCAAAATTTTCCTCCTTCATCTTTTCTCACTTACCTATGAATTTGTATTGATTTGAGTGGCATCTGTTGAAGCACTGGTAATGGAAGTTTATGGATGCTGTTGAAACTTAAATTCAGATGCTGCAAGTTCGGTAGGCTGTGGTAGTTTCTTATTGGCAATTCTTGGAGATCGCAAAATGATACGTCGAGAACCTAGAATAAATTTGAGAAAAATTCAATTACCTGTGTCCTCGCATTTTCAGCAATTAATTTTATATCTGCTGTTTGTGTCGAAGGGCTTAATGCCAAATGTCACGTCAGTCGTATCACTCATATTAAGGAAATATTTGACGGCCATGCTTACTTTCAGGAGCTATACTTATACTATCATTCCTATCTTAGGTGAATGACTTTCGCAGCGGAAAAAATCTGTTAGTTTTAACTAGAAGAGTAGGTACTTCTGTCAACTGATAAGAGTTAAGAGTAACCAAATACAACTGTTTATCTGCAGTTACGTTACAGTCATTGAGTCGAAAAACCTCCATCGTATGTTTATATTTAACAAAATTAATGTAGGGAATTAGTTATTTAATTTTTGTCATGATGAGGTCTCCTTGTAGGTCCGCATCTTAAATTTCCCTGGCTTCAGACTCAATTTGACTTTAAGACCAATATTATCCCGCACAGTACTTACCTACGGTTAGGCTTCAGGTGGTGGTTCATTTCTACCACCTACCACCCATAAGATGAATAAGTTTCAGAATCATTCATATTCTTTTTCTGCAGAGATAATGTGGAAAAGATGTAATTTTATTCGTTTAGTAGGAGGTGTAAGATTCCCACGTATTCGGGTAGTCTACCCACTCAAGTCACTAAACCAGTTCCTCCCCACTCCTCTCAGCCACTCCTCTGGACGTGGTTTAAGGAAATCTAAAGATTGCTGAATTTTAAAATAACGTACCTGAAGTGTCGTACAGGAGATGGTGGTGAATTCAGCGCTCAAAAGGTTAACCGATAGATTGAGCATTCGAAGTGGCGGTACGAAAGCTAACTCTAAAGTCTGAATGTTATTTTTTGATAAATCCAAACTTTGAAGCATGTGCAGACCGTTAAAAGCATAATTATCGACTCTGTCGATTCGATTATTATGGAAACTGATTTCTTCTAATGAAGTAAGCCCTGCTTCCTGTAAGTGTTAATTCTGTATTAGAATTTTTACCGGGGTGGTGAAGACCCTTCAAATTAGCTGCAGATTCTAACTAACTGCCACAGTAGAAGTACAAATAGGACAGGGAAGTTATGAAACAGGTTCAACTGAAATATCGTAACTATCGAATTTTTTTTGGTAACAACGAAATAAATCATTTTGGCTGGCTAATTAATTATTTGAAACTGGAAGAACAGTAAATATTTTTAAAGCTACCCTTAGGGCTGTTTTCATAAGAGAGTCAAGGTTGTTCGAAGGCTAGAGGGATCTGTATTGCTATCATTGTTGGTAATTGGGGACCAATGAAGAGTATACTCGAGTATGGCCCTCACAGTGTAACTATATAGTCATGTCACTCTCTATTCGAGGGCTGTAATTATAGGAGGTACGTTACCGACATTAATTATTATCATGGGCTCGGCGGGAGTATGGCGTAATTTTTCACCCTGGCAGAAATATGGTAAATTTTACCTTAAATTCGTTGCGCCGTAAGCGCATAAATTCGTTATTTGACATATCAAGAATCCGAGTGGCCGTGTCCAAATGCAGATCAAACATGTTGACGAGTCCGTGGTTCCTGCAATCCGTAGACAACCTCCCATCCGCCATAGTTTCTGTGCATTTCGACGTTGAAAAAAATGAGGCAACTTTTGGCGCGTTAAATATACTGAAGAGAGCAACTCTCATCCACAGTGCCATCTCGATGGTAGAAGATTATAAACTGGCAAACTAATCTCTCTTATCGGTCGCTGGAATGCTAGTTCATACCCCATCCCATCGTCTTGGCCTTGTATCTTGTTTACTCTCCGTTTGCGTTTCCTTACTGAAATTGCATATACCTATTTTACACCAATAAAGAGTGCCTCTCAGTGGCCGAGTGGTCAAGGGGTTCACTTTGTTTCCTGAGAGGTCCGGGTTCGAATCCCGGCGGAACGGAAAAATTTTCCGCTTCCGACATGGATGTATTGGCTTCGGCCCACTACTAAACTGGCTTCGGCCCACTCATATTCGGCTTCGGCCAACAACATCTAACATACCAACTCATCGGCGCATATGTTTCCTGAACGTCGCGCGTTAAAAAAACACCAATAAAGAGCAAATTTAGGTTTTTAACACAATACGATAATATCCCCATTTAAATCTCTTTCTGCCTAAGCTTCAGTGGTTAGAAGGGCCTAAAGGTTGAACCAAGATAGCTAGTCCACCTTTACTGGATTTAATACCTACTGTATTAAGATTAAGCTAATTGATTCTTAATTGAAGATCTTAGAATCGCTACTTAGTAAGTCTGCCTAATTTAGTTTATCTTATATCCTTTCTTACGCCTATCGTGATTGTGATCAGTTACGGTTCGAAGCGTTCAGCCGATTTATTAAAAATTCTTTACATGCGTGGGTAAAATCATCGTCGTTAGAGTCCATGGAATTCAGTTAAATTCTTTAGAGTTCCGAGATTCGAATCTGCGACCACCGCCATGTCACCGTTGACATTTTTATTTCAAATAGCCGATTAGAGGTGTTTTTACATTTTTTTTTTTTTAACGCAAGACCCAAGTGGGTATCCGCGCCATTGAGCGGTGTACGAAATGTTTTGTGACCTCCGGAATGGTCCCTGATTTTATTCCATTTGAAAGACATAATAGGACTTGGAATTGCAGTCACAATGCACTGATGCACAATATGCAATGTCTATGGTTACAGGATCATCGAGCATCACTCGCCGTGCCCCTCCTCCTCCGCGGCCTTCGGTGACTCCACCCGCTCTACCCCGCACGCCTCGCACGCCTGACGCTGGCCCACCTGAACATCATCACTCCTCTGGCCAAATGAGCTCGATTGGCCTCAGCCTAGGATCCCTGCATGACTCTGTGAAGGTAATGGTGGATTTCAAAAGTGCGCTAAAAATTGCCGGAGGCTTATTGAGGCTCGAACTCCCGTAAACAGTGTATGTTACTATGGTCAATGCGTGATAGCTATTTATTTTTTCTCGCGGTTTCCAAGGGTTCCCATTATAGATATTTGGTTTTGTATCCAGGAGACTTCACTGGGTGCGAGTCCCCGGCACTCCATAGCATCGAACAACAGCAGCAACCCCAGCTCTCCTCCTAGCCCTGGCCACGACAACTCCTCGAGCTACGACAGTTGAATATTCACCCCACTCCTGCCACGACTGCTCTCCTAGTTCAACAGTCACCAGTACGTACTGTTTTGACCACATTAACATCCCAAATCTATAAATTCTACTGTTTTCTCGATTGAGTTAAATCAGCCTACCAATCAGACCATTTGAGCCTAAGGGCTGTGATTGGTCAGCGTGTTTTAACGTCATCATAGAATCGCAGAATATCCCAGCAATTTCCTAGTTTGATGAAAATACTTGGTGTTTTGCTTTTTCAGCCTTATCGTGGCTACCCACACGCTCTACGTTAGGGATGCAGCGTAGTGGGTTGTGCTTCTGCTTCCACGTTAAAAACTTCCTTTCACCTACTCAACGACAATACCTTTTTTGTTTTTAAAATGCGGGTATCTTCCGTTACTGTTCTTTTTATAATACTATTTTTAAACTATGCCAAATACTTGTAATTTTCACTGAATGTGGTTCATTGCCATAAAAAACTAGTTTTATTTATAAAAATATACCGATATTATTTATTGTATTTATTTCTACGATACGTACTAGCAAATGATTTTTTTTTAAATAGTGCATGATTTTTTTGTGATAATCTTAATTTATTTAAATTATATTAAAGTAGATATAAATGCAAAAAAAAGAGTGATTAGGGTTTTAGCATGTTTTGGTACAAAATATGGTCATTTTTGTTTGTGAATAATTGCTATTGCAAACAGCTGGTATATTGCTTCCTGCTAATACTGTTAAAGTATTATTCTGTAAATCAATATTTCTGCGCGCAAGCTTGCAAAGTGCAAAAACACTGGGAGCAGAAAAGATTAAAAATTGGTGTAAAAAATGCCGTCAGTGTCCCGAACATTTTCTTGGTTAAAATACTGTGTGTTTCAGTACCTACCTGTCCAAAAGCGATATCCACAAATAATTTAGAACTGACTTTGCACTTATACCCTTCACAGTGAGAATATAAACCAAATTGTGATAGATGAAGTCATTTCTAAATAAATTATGCCGAAGTATCACAGATGACATTATGTGACTGTCACTGTGGAGACACTGAAGTTTATCCATATTATGATTTTTTTATTATTCGATCTGAACAGAGCTATTTATTTATTGTTTACCGAAAGGTAACTTATCAGAAGTCATATATTGTCGAAACGGCAAGATGTCAACTATTCGGACAGAACTGCTTCCAGAGTATATATCGTATATAGCTGAAAAATGAAGCTCCTGGCACCGCTGTTAGAACTCGGGACCACAGCAGTTAGGTTTGCTTAACACTCTCGTTTGATGGTTTACGTTTTATGTTGTATGTTGAAAGTGCTGACTGCAAGTGGTCTATCAGACAGTTATTTGTGCAATGTTTGTGGTGAATATTGTAATTTGGAACGTCTAAGAATGCATTTCGCCTCTATAGTAATTGCTGTCGTGTCAATTATCTCAGCAATAGGTTTCATGTCATATTTTACCAGTTATTGTAATGCTAACTTGTTCTTCGAAGATATCGCAATTATTTTACCGGACTTTTTTACACAACGAATTGAACGCATTTAGGCTGTCAAAAGATAACTGGGATCTAGAAACTGTTAAGGCTTTATCAGATGATCCATAAAACCCGGGTAAGTTGAATTATTCAGTTGAAGAACTGAACAATTCCAGATTGTGGGATGTGGCTTGTAAGGGTGCGTCCCACTATTCCCAGTTACCAGTTAAAACTCGGTTAAGTTCGGATTTTAACATGAACTAATTGGAATTGAACTGGGATAGTATGGTAGGACGTACCCTGAGTTAGATAATTGATGACGTTCCTTCATTTAACTTGCCTAGAAAGTTACCCAAAATGCACCTGGAATGGACATTTAACTGACACATTACCTGCAAGGTAGCTCCAAGGAACCGTCTCCCGACATTACTTCTTGGAGTCACCTACGTTTAACACCCTAGACCGATGTTCCCTACGTAAAACCACTGAAAAACGAATTTTGGCATTATGGAAAAACTGGTAGGTTATCGTAAATTTTCTTATTTTTGGTATGACTAGTTGACGGCGTCAGTCCGCATTTATAGATCAGGGTCACTATTTTTACGTTTTAATAAGTGTAGGTACCTGATATATATTTCACAATTTAATTGCTCTGCGAGTACCCCATCGTTTACTGTACCACTAAAGTGGTAACTTACCCGAGGTTTATACATCGTGTAATATGGGCTTTATGGTTTTCAACTTGGAATATAAAATAGTAGAAAAAAGCCGGTTTCACATGTGCAAATGCCAAGCACAAGCTTTATGGCACTTGCTAGAATGCGGTCGGTAACTTGTAAGCCACACTGGAGCCCTCAGGTATTTGTTGACATAAAACGAAGAAAAAACAGTATGCCAGCATTTGGAAATATGCTGTGATGACTACCGACATCCGAGTTAAAATTAGGGACAGCTGTTGATAGGTTTGGTGACACGTTTGTATTGATATAGTTTGCTGTGACATTAGTTGTAAAATGCGAAGTAGGATAGTTACTAGTAATTTATCGTGGAAATAATGAGATTTTGAAAGAAATTTTTGGATCTCAATTATTTCGTTGTTAATATTTTCTCTTCGTATATTAAAAATCCTTACCTACCTTATGATACCGTCGTTCTTTTCCCACCCACCTTCTTACCTACCTATTCGCTTTACCTCTTGGCTAGTGAGATTACATAATTGCAAAAATTTACATGTCATGTACATCCAATATCACGCACTTTCCCCATGACTCGTTTGCCTACCTGAACGCATATAAAATGAAATTGCAGAGTGAACAATTCGTTTAATACGAAGTTTTCATAAAGTAGCTCGCAAAATAGCTGCTTTTAACGAGTAATACCATTTCAGCAATGAATTTGGTGTTAGGACCATACGAGTAGAACAAAATTCGTATAAAAATACCGAACGTACGCCCTCCACTACTGTGGCAAGAAGTCTTGTCCTTGCCCATATGCCTTGGCATTACTCACTGCCCCTATTTCTCAGAGTAACTAGGTAGGAACCGGACGATGTCATTTTTACATTTAAAAATATCCCTTTAGTTTGACAATAAAATGAACATCAAAGTTTGACTCCATTCAGGGTTAACTGAAGGAGGTAGTTAGTTATTCTGAATGAATTAGGTATTACTACAGTTACTCTCGTATCTACAAGATAACTACACACAAACAGAGGTAATACCTAGATACATAATAAATCTACAGTTTATTAAGGAAGAACAATAATATGAGAAGTGAAGGGCAACAGAATAATATCTGACGGCGCCTATTGGGCCGTAAACGTGAGATCACGTTTTTTATACACTGCAGTATTGAAATACTGGCGAGTAGTAAATTAGTCACAGTTTTTCTTTTACAACAATGTACTGCCAACACACTCATAGACTGTGTGCAGGTAGGTATAAAAAAATTAATAGTTTTCCTGAAAGATAAATATCCTGCCAGAACGGTGCAAACGCTGTAATATTAGAAACGATTTCTGTCATTCAATAGGGAATGTTATTCCCAGTACGGCGCGGCGTGTAAATTGAGTGCCGTATACTTGAAATAATAATAATCCTTTGTGTTTATTTTGACCACATATAAAATTAAGGTCTTTTACTAACTAACAGTGTTCACGTCCCAATCTGAGAATCGAACAACAGACTTCCAGAACAAAAAATATAAATATTACAAAACCTTGAACAAACTAGGCCGCTCAGCTCTATTATAACTTTTCACTTAATAACAAATTGGGTAAATAACATAAGAACCTCACTGCTCATGAGGCTCTGTTTTTGGCATTTAGATAAAATAACTTTTGTTAGACTAAAAATCACACAATATCTATTACATTTTGCAGCTGTGACACACTGCAAGCGAGTCCCATCTGAATAGAAGAACGTGTGCGCTCTGGTCAGACCACTCATATAGGATCACAAAATAATCAAAAGAACCAAAAAATTTGTGCCTGGATAACCGAAATAGTTATCTACTTGGAGTGTCTTAAGAGGCCATCGTTACACAGGGATGATGAGCAAAAGCTCGAATTTTTCTGATAATTCACATGAGGCGAACTAAGGGTAGCCAATACCCGATATTGGATAACTTCTAGCATCACCAGGGCTAGAGAAAACTATGTACGTTCTACAATAGAAAACGGATAATACCAGTTATACTGCCATGAATACGTTCTTGTTTCCACTCATCATGATAAATGTTACTAGAACTTCCACAAAATTGTCATAAACAATACTTCCACCCACTAAGGCCTAAAAGTACTTTTCACATCTGCGTCAGCAGCAAACTTACACTAAAATTAGGTTTTCCACTAGTTTGCCCCTGTATTTACAGTGTACGTAACGGAAGAAAGTCCACTTGATACTTCACAGAGTATCAAGCCGCCGTCGGCGCCTGCGCAAAGTAGGTCTTTGTTACAACGAGCTGTGATCGGAAGTGGTTGAGTCTTGCCGATGGCTGATCGAGTTCTGAAGTGCGTTGGGAGTCAACCATTCCTTCGGCAGACACCGTTGCAGAAAGGGCACGCAAGAGCTGAAGTAAGCCAGTCTGTTCACCCACGATGGGATTTCCGCTCCGCAAAGGATCTGAAACAGGGAACATAAGAGCTGAAGTAGGCCAGTCTGTTCTCACACGGCGGCATCTCCGCTTCGCACGTTTCTCAAAAAGGGCACGCAAGAGATGAAGTAGACGAGCTGTTGGCATTTCCACTCCGCAGAGGATCCGAAACAATGCAAAAATCAACTGCCACCTGCATAATCGTTGGGACTAAATGTGTTGGGTCAGAAATTACGAAGGAAAAAAATTGAAACGACATGCTCGTCCCACGAACTAATGGCTGGTGAGATTTTCTGCTTTTTTCTCTGGCCTATAATTTCTTGAACCTCGCAGTAAGATGTACTTTCTTCATGAAATGTGTACTTTAGTTTAACAAACGCTCTAACCTGCGTTAGGTCACCGGAGAAATGGTTGCAGTTCTTGTTCATAAGATGATAGCGATCTCCTCTGTAGTCTTTTCCCATTTCCGATACTATCCGCCGCACTTCTATCTCAGTGAAATCGGTGTAGCCAAGTTGCAAAGACTGTCGGTATCGGAACTGTTCTCCCAATTCTTCCGCATCTTTTGGGGAGATCTCGAATATGCCAGAAAACGGGTATGGGTGCCCACCATAGGCATACTCAATACCGTAAACTTCTACGCCAGAATGGAAAACACCCAGTCCTATTGGTGTCGTGTATTCGTTAATCCAATACTAAAAAAATAATAATATAGGTATGACAGTCAATTTCAAACTATGATTCAATTTACAAGCGAAATACGACTAACTAGGTTCATCTGACACTTTATGGTACATTAGGTACCTACCTACCTACACCCCTAGCTGTCATAGTAACACTGTTGCCTAGTGAGGCTTTTCAGAAAAAAATGTCCCTCTATGCAAGAGCCGGTCTTTATAAGTTGTTAACAAATTATACAACTGAATGACAATACTATCCACCTGCAAATTCTAATGGTCTCCAGTAAGATTCTCGCAATCTAAACCCATAAACCGCCACAAAGGACAATGATTCCGGAATAAAATTAGCATTCAAGTCAAGAGGCGTGCCGAAAATAGCCTCGTCATAAGTACCAACCATATCGTAGACATTGAGGACGATTGGCTCCCTTGCCATGTTAGGAAGCAGTTCGTCGGATTCAGAAGGAAGTGAAAGGCAGCTAGGAAACTGGAGGACACATCCTTTTTCAGACCCAAACATTCAAAAGCATATTAGGTATATGACACTTGTAAAAAATAGCTAAAAGGAAAAAGAGTTCGATTTAGTAAACATTACAGTTCTGACTACACTGTAATAGTAATGCCTGTGCATTACGCTTAGAAAAACTAATGCTCTGGGTACTTACAGAGGAGCACAATAGTAACCAAACTAAACACTTTAAAAATCTAAAACTGGTCAGTTTTACAGTAAAAAAGAATTAATTTACAATCATAATAGCTGTGTATTATCCACCATTTTTGTGACAATTCGCGAAATCGAATAGTAATTTCGACTTAGCAGATCGATAACTTTGTCTTGATTTTTTGATTTGGGTTTTTCAGTTTTTTGTCATTAGTATTAATTTTTGTGAAATATTATTATATAAAAACATTTTTAATTTATATTTTTTGTGTTTTAAATGTTCAAAATACCAATTTCTTTGTAATGTGGTGGAAAAAAATGTAAATTTGTTTAATAGTATTTTCAACCTTTTGAAGTTTTTTTTAAGCAACTCTGCTTCTAAAACGTTTTTAAAACCTTTTATTTATATTTAAAAGTAACTTTGCATAGCAAAACCCCACTGTAGTAGCTAAATGAAAAACCAATAAAAATAATAGCGCTTGTGAATCAAAATCGAGAAATGACAGTCAATATCGAGTTAGAACTATCGATCATTTCTATTTTATTTGAAAACATTGCGTGGTTCGTGGTAAAAAGTTTTTATTTTTATTTTTGGCTATTTCTATTAATTCTACGCAGAAAACTTGCAAAAATGAAACCAAGTAAAACCTGCCCTTTTATTAATTGAATTGAAATTAATTGATAAAGTTTCTTTAGCCAAGTAACTTGGTGCAACACAACTTTAACCCTAGACGGTTACTAGTGCATGGCTAAAAATGCTGAAGAAACAAGTAAAAGGATTCAAAAAGGTTAAAAAAGTTATAAAAATTAAAAATGGCAATAAGAGGGAAGACAAAATGCTGGAGTTAAAATCATCTTTAGACGAAAGTGGCTCCGGTGAAGAAGATTCAGTAGCTGGAGATAGCGATGTTCCTGCCTTTGCGAAAAAGCAAAGTCGTTTTGAGGATGAGTTTAGTATCAAGAAGTGGTACGAAGAATTTCCAGACACGCTGACTGAACAGAGTCCTCTTGACGACGCCCAGCGGGACGCATTGCGGAAGGAAGCTGGAGCACTGTTTCAGGAAGAAGTGAAGACAAATGCTGGAAGTAAGTTCTTCCGTCCGACTTTCATAGTTACAGGAGATGGGGGAAATAATGAGATTCTTAAATAGACGAGAGGAGGTGAGGGAGAGGTGCCTTGTCGTTGAAGTTCAGGAGAACCAATGCCGTGGTAGCGGTGTTATGGAAATACCAGCTCACCAAAAAGTAAACCGTATGCTATAATCTATTTCAGGGGCTCCCAAGACAATACCTAGGTCAGACTATAACTGGATTAAAACAGTTATTGCCAAAGGAACCGTTAACGACAAAATTGCTGCATACGTGCTGCTGATTCAAGATGACCCGGTGGTTAACATGACATACTTGAAAACCATGGTATCCATGTCAAAGGTTGGCAAAAAGAAGGAATGTTTTATGGCAATGGGTGAGTACTGAAGCTTTTTCGTCTTCCACATTGTCACTGCATCGCTGGTTTTGCATCATTAATCATGAAAGGAAACTGGGGGCTTATACTGGCACTGCCCAGAATTCACCAATAGAGCAAACCCCGGGGAAATACCTTTCGAATGATGTTGAGCTTGTGATTAGGTTATACAATGTGTAAATAGGTGTTATAGCCTTCAGATAATTGTTTCTGTAGAGTTATCTATGATATTCTCCTCTCTTACTCTGGTTGAAGCTGTTGCCTGTTGCAACAAATAAATTGTATTGTATAACTGTGTCTCCGACCTCTCCTCATTCTTATTTCTGTTATAGATACGTTAGTGGAAGTATTTCTGGATGTTCTCCTACCTCCGAATCGCAAGTTGAAGTACTTCGTGCAGCAGCCGCTCTCAATGGTGGACAAAGTCGTGAAAGGGGGTGCTGACTCGCGTCGGCGGCTACTACTCTTGTGGTTTTTCGAAGATCAGCTAAAGAGTATCTACACAGCATTTATTCAAGCACTCAATGAAGCCGCCCATGACACCGTGGAGGCAAATAAAGAGAGAGTCGTTGTATTCATGCACAAGATGCTTCAGGGGCATCCCGAGCAGGAAGCGGTAAGGCCATGCCGTTTTTGTTTCGAGTTCGGATAAATAAATCATATCAGACTGAGCAGATGTGAAAAGAGAGAACCTCAAATGCATACAATAATGCTGTGTTTTTCCTGCTCAGTAGCACAGATGTTTACTAAGGCCTTGCGTGAATAACTGAGGGAACAGCATCATTTATTTTATTATTATCGGAGTTTTTTTTTTCACTTTAGTTTATTTTTACAGGCACTTCTGAGCAATATTGTGAACAAGCTGGGTGACCCTAGCCACAAGATTGGTTCTAAAGTGATATACACCCTGACAAAGCTTCTGGACAGGCACCCCTTGATGAAGATCATCGTAATGGAAGAGGTAGAGAAGGTCATCTTTCGCCCCAATATGAGCAAGCGGGCTCAGTACTACAGCATCTGCTTTCTGGGACAGTTCACATTCGACTCTTCTGACAGCACTCTTGCAAGCCGCCTCATCTCTATTTATTTTGCTTTATTCAAAGCTTGCATCAAAACGGTGAGTACAGCTTAATGCCGCCCCTAGAGTCCGCGTCTTGTAGCCACCGCATACCCCATCAATGAACCCTTTGATGGTGCAGTGGCCAAAGCGGTTGCCTCTCGAGAGAAGTGTCGCAAGGTTATACACCGTTTCAACCAAAATTTCTGTCGGTGGCGTTGATACCAGAATTGGGGAGGTTCAGGAATGGCGATGGAAAGGCCCAAAGAGCAGGTGGGCAGCAAATCATTATGTGTGAAGGGCTCCATATGCTAGCATTGCGGCCGAGTGTTTCTGCGTTTTTACCCGGACCCGTGGTCAAGTGTGAAGGGATCTGTTACAAACACATACACACAAAAAAGGACATGTCGAGAAGTGCAGCCGCCGAACAAAGCACACTAAACTTTGCTCATGTTTTTTACTGACCCATACCTTTGACTATATCTAGTGTCACGATGTATAGTCAAAACCCGTACCAAACTTTCTCTCTTTTCAGGGAGAGATTGACACAAGGATGATGAGCGCTTTACTGACAGGAGTCAGTCGTGCTTTCCCATTTGCCAAAAGCGAGTGTGGGACCCTGACGGAGCACATCAATACCGTGTACAAGGTGGTTCATCTCAGTAGCGCCAACGTTGCCATTCACGCACTCTCACTCCTCTATCTTGTTGTAGGGGAGTCACTAACTGACAGGTAAATTGCCCATGGATGTTCTGTCGTCTGTTAAAAACACACAAAATACAAAAAAAAACAATTTGCATTTTTTAAATGAGTTTTTTTTTAGTTTTTGCGCTTGCGTTTTTAAGTATTGAAAGCTCTCCCTGGATTAATTTTTGAGTTGCACGTTACGTGACTTGATTCTGAGGGCTGTTTGTTATTCCTGACGTACACTTCGTATTATGTTTTTCAGGTTCATGACGGTCCTGTACAAGAAAATCGGAGAGCCCGGAATGTTCAACGCTGCGCACCACGCGATGTTCCTTAGCATTATTTTCAAGGCCATCAGGAGGGATCCTGACAGTGGGCGTGTGTGTGCGTTCATCAAGAGGCTGTTGCAGGTAAGACAATTCCTCTCTGACTTTAACTGTGCTTCAATGTATTGATAGTATACGAATTTCCCCCAAACAGTAAACATAGTTTGGACGCACCCTCATCATTATGTGGTTCTCAGGTGGCGGTTCATCTAGCAGTACCCCTCGTCTGTGGAATCCTGATGCTCATTTCTCAGGTCGTTCAGAGCCGTAAGAAATTCTCACTTCGCATGGAACAGGAAGCGATCGCTTCAGTCAAGTTGCCCAGCGGTGATGATGATGATGATGATGATGGAGAGGAACATTACAGTGACCATGTCAATGCTGCTGATCTTCAAATAATTATGGTTGGCGTTTTTCCTTTTTTATACAGTTTTGATTTCAGTGGGTATTTGGAATTTTCCATCGGCCAGTTGAAACTCTTGGTAGACACGCTGGGACACTGACGAAAAATTGTGTCCCTTTGATCATAAGAAAGTAAGAATGTTACGTTAATATCGTACTGTCGTGTCGTAATGTCGTTAATAATCGTACTTATTTTGATTATTGTCTTTTATGCTAGATTCTCAGATGAAGTCACCATTGATTCGAAGTTACCTGATATGCCCTTAAATAGAGTTTTGCATTTCAGGAGAAAGTTAAAACAGAAAAAGAATCAGAAGACTCGGAAATAAAAGTAGAACCGTCAGAAATTGTGGTGAAGGAGGAAGCAGGGGGATCGTCCTGGTACCATGCAGCCATGAAACCAGCTCAAGGTGCCCCGAACAGTCAAGACTACGACCCTTACCAGCGGAACCCCCTCCATGCTAATGGTGACAAGGCACTACCCGTTGAGCTGAAGCAGCTCTCCAGACATTTTCATCCTACTGTTGCGTTATTCGCTTCTAATATTATTGAAGGTTGGTTAACGTTTAAACGCCAACTTCATTGCTTCCTACTCGCAGTTAACTCCTTGTTTTCTGTTATCAACTTTTCGTGTCCTCGCTCCTCGCTGGCATAAAATAAGGTACCGTATGAAGATTCTTTGACTCACATGTAATTGTCTTGGCTCTGTACACAGGATCAAAAATCAGCTACTCGGGGGACCCTCTTCAAGACTTCACTCTCATTCGATTTCTAGACAAATTTGTGTTCAAGAACCCGAAAAAAATAAAAGATTCGGACGAGCAGCTGACCACTTTTGCGAGATTTGGTAGGAAAAAGTACTATGCTTCTGTGGGACTCAAACGTCTACGAGTTAACACTGAAGAGTACCTCAAGAATGATGAGAAAATAATACCTGTGGATGAAACCTTTATGTACAAGTGAGTGTTCTTCCCTACTTCGTCATTTTGCTGATGATATTTAAAAAATAATACCGCGGTTACAATTTCTTATCATAGCGAAACACAACCCACTATACCCGTATGGTTCTAATGGGTGTATCCAGATCCTCAAAATAATTATTGTATTGTTTTTATAAATCAGCCGTATTATTTTGCGTAAAGATTTCGAAAAAGCGCTGCTAATCGTAGTTCATTTTATAGGTACTTAAAGCAGAGAACTGTTAAGAAGAAAGTTAAGAAAGAAGAGATGGATGAGGAAAGCGACGTGGAAAGCGTTGACGACGAAGAGTTTGATGATATCTTGCGAAAGGTTTCGCGTGGTCAGAAGGATGATTTGGATTTCATGCGAGAAATTGGAAGTCTGCCAGCCCAGAAGCACGGAGCAGCTCAAGGTAGAGTCTCCCATAAACGTTTTTACTTTTTCGCCCGTATTTAATACATGGGCTGAGAAAGTTATGTTATCGTCCAGAATTTTGATTTTGAGATTTTCATTGGAAAAGGCGTTTCAGAGGTCTCTCATACCAAAAAAGTGGTTTTTAGGTCATGCCCTCCGAACGTATTATATGAATGTGGTGAAATTCAGCATGGTATCAACTACTGGAATGGATGTAGTTATCACTGATAAATCAGAACCTAGTTACTTTGTTTGTTTATAGTCGAGGATGATGACGACTCGAGTGGCGATGACGAAGACGGTGGGGAGGCATCGGATGACGCTGAAGACATTGAAGACCTACCGGAAGATGACGATGACCTTTCAGACCTTGGATCCAATGCTGAAGATTTCGACGGGGATGAAGCTGACGAGTGGAGTGACGACGCCGACCTTGACAGTGATCTGGACGACGCGCCTCCTCCCAAAGTATGTTTAGCTTAGCTTATTCCCTCCGTCTGAATTATGTATTGTTATATTAACTTTGAAGTTAAACCGCTGATATCGCTGCCTTTGAAGTTAAACAATCTTACCTGACCTGGGATTGATCTCATTCCGGAATATGTGGAGTGCCCCACTTCTTCTATGAGATTTTTCCAAAATATTGTTACCTATTCAAAAATAATTTATGTGTCTCTAAGTTCTTCTGCCATAACTTAACTGATTGTATTTTCTTTTTCAGAATAAAAAAGAGACTAAACCAGGCAGGAAGGTGAAGACCTCAGGTGGATTGTTCGCTGCTGCTGAGGAGTTTGCTGAACTATTAGAGAATGACCAGTACCAGGCTGGAAGCTCAGCTGCTCTCAGCAATAAAGATAATGCAGGTAATTAGCTGCATAGGATACAAGAAGTGGAAGGTGTAATAATAATAGGTTTACTTTCCCGCATATTGATTTTAGTTAATAATTTCTATCAACCTACGTTTTTTTATTAATCAGTAACCTTTTTGTGTGTTTCAGCGGTGAAGCAGTTGAAATGGGAAACAAGTAGAGATCGGTGGGTGAAAGGCAAGGGCAAATTCAAACGCTCTAAATCCTTCTCCCAGGCAAAAGGGAAAGCTGGGCCTCAACCTCAAGGGAACAAGCGAAAAGGAAGCCGTCAAGGACATGATAAAGCGCCTCTGAAAAAACGGAAGCCGTCAAGGACATGATAAACCGCCTCTGAAAAAACGGAAGCCGCGCTAGTGCACACATATTTGTGTATTGTGGAAACAGAGAGGAAGTGTGAATTAAAAATGACTTGGACTGGTCTATTTGTTGAGCAAGAAATAATTTCATTGCTAAATGGTACCTAGCTGCAGGCCCGTATCCAGAAAGCGGTAATGGGGGGGGGGGGTTAGTGTCAAGGGGGGGATTTAGCATATATGTTTTTCCTTTACGTTGGCATTACCATGTTAATTTTCCGCTCATGAGGGGGGGGGGGGGGGGGGGGTTAACCCCCTAAACCCCCCCCCCCCCCCCCCCGTGGATGCCTAGCTGCCCTTCAGTAGATAAGGTGTTGCTGCTGCCCGGACAGAGATACTTCCAAGCTGTCAGTGCTTGATACGCCATAATTATTCATAAATCCACCACTAGTCATGGAAATCGTCTCTGTATATACCATTTATTTATCACCAATTATTTTTTACTGCCATCCGCTTCAATCTAGGGGCCTTTATAATAAATACATTACGCCATAGGTAGGTAATACTATCCATGCCCATTCTTAGCAATCTTTTAGCTTGGTGCGTATGAGTAAAGAAACTGTAATGATTTTTTACTTCTTCTTTCTATTACTCTGGTAAGTAGGTACTATCTTAAAAGAAAAGGAATATTAATTATAAAAATAAATCTCGTATGTATTTTTTGAACTAACACGTGATCTAACAGTGCAACGGCTTCTTTTGAAAATTGCGCGCTTTTATGAAGGATAGCAAAAAATGTTTCCCATTTTTCTGGTTTATACACTCTATGAATTTTGTCGTCTGCTATTCATGCTCATTTGTGTACACATTAAAAAATTGTACCTTCAATTTTATTCTTCTTAAAATATGTCTAAAGTGGCCGGTAAATTAAAAGTCCCAAGAAAGCGCATAGTTCATAAAGTAGACCATGGTAACAAAATGCGCACTAATATTCCTGCTGGAATGGCTGCTGCCGGCCCTCCACTTGGGCCGATGCTCGGCCAGTACAACATCAACATTGCAGCTTTTGTGAAGGATTTCAACGAAAAGACGAAGCATATTAAAGAAGGAATACCTATGCCGACTAGGGTAACCGTTAACCCAGATCGAAGCTATCAGATCGTTTTCCATCAGCCACCTGCAGTGTATTTTTTCAAACAAGCCGCTGGTGTCCAAAAAGGTTCATTAAGAGGAGGTAAGTGTTTACTCGTTTCTAGACTTTGGTTTTACATGTAGGTATAGGTGCCTCTCCGCTTCACAAGTGTCTAATCATTCAGGACAGGAGTATCGTGTATGTTTACCTGCGTTACCTATTGTTTTTCTGTGATGTGAATTGTGTCGTAAGTAGAGTAGCCATATGGGCCGGGCACGGAAAAGCATTTCTGAGATAAAATTAGCTCTTGTTGTGGATCTACCTACTCACTTTAGATGCAGCATATCCCAAACAAGAATCTTAAATTCATCTGACCTGCTTTGCAGTGAGGTATTGTACCTACCTGTTTTATGCATGAAAACTTAGTGCTGAAATCTTATTTCCAGGGGACGAAATCGCCGGAAAAGTAACACTGAAACATTTATATGAAATAGCAAAAATAAAAAGCGAAGACCCTCCAATGCAAATCTTCGAATTGCAAGATATTTGCAAAATGATGGTCGGCGTTGCCAAATCCTGCGGAATACAAATCGTACGAGATCTGGACCCTAAGGAATATCAACAGTTTCTAGAAGAGCGCAGAATCTACGCTGAAGAATTCAGAAAAGAACTGGAAGAGGCGAAAGAAGCGAAAATGCTGAGAACCGTCTAAAGTTACAGTTTATTTTTTGTAGAATAGGTGGGTACCAATCAACTCATTTATTTAGTGACTCTCTAATACCTACCCCCTCCATATACCCTCGTTTAGCTTATCAGAATTATTTATTAAGCAGCTTCCTTATTCTCACAGTTTTTTGGTGTTTCCTCAGATTCCTTCCGAACGAGGTCGTGCCCAAGAGTACCCATGGATTTCTACATATTCTCCTGCAGCTTGGTGATGTTTCGTCGGACGCTGTGACTCCTGGGAATGAGTGTACAACATAAGGTAAATACCCCAAATTATGTTCTATTAAAGAACTTCTAGAACCGAAAACTGTTATTCAGGTTTTTGCCAAATATTGTCACGATCAAGGTCAGGAAGGTGATGGAGATAATGTGGGTGGACGGTGACGCCAAAGTTGCAGTCGAGTGATGCACGCTCTGTCTTGGAAGGTTGGTACTCAAATTTGCCAGGATATATGTCGCCGAGGCGAAGATAGCGAGGTTCTGGTCCAAGTCCTCTGTTCTCTGTTGAACAAAATAAAGCAGGTATGAACTTAAATTGGACAGTGTAGGTACTGCTGTGGAAGCAAGAAGTGCAACCCATTGCTCCTTTCTTACGAGCTCTAGAGAAAATGGTATGCTCACATTTTTTTTCCGACATCTTTCGAAGGAAACTAATTTTTTCCCCTGAATTTATATAAAAAACAGTGATTTCTATTATTTTTTCTATACATTATAATATAGATAGGTGTAGTAGCGCCACGCTACCTGCCTGGCCCGAGGGCATTCTGTGTACAATGAACAGTGCAGAATGCCCTCGGGCCAGGCACTTCAGGCTGGCCGTACTATACCTATATATTTTTTTATCGCACGATCGGTTAACCCCCGGTATACTGTAAGTTTTCGAGGTTAAAATTATAACATTTTTTATAACAAAAAGGAAAAAAGAAAGATGTCAGAAAAAACTGAAGATAAACTGGTTGGATAGTCGTTCTTATCCTACAGTAGCTCACCAGGATATCGATCCAGTCTGCGTCAGTGTGGTGATACCAGAAGTAGTTGTTTTCGACAAGGTACGGAGAACCAAGAGGTGTGCCCAGGTCCTGGAACTCTCCTATGTCACTGCCTGCGCTAGACTGTAGATCCAGCTCTGTGGCGTTGAGAGCACTGAAAAGAGAAGTGACTTCCCTCATGACGCATGCTGCATCATCTGCCCCGGCGAATGTGATACCTGGAAATTAAGGGACCTCAGATAACTGCAAAACTTTGCGCCTGTGTGGCTCTAATGAATGTGTCATTTTAATATTGCACATTTATATTTGTACATACCTAGTGCCTGAAACACCCCTTCGTCCGATTCGAATGCGATGGTCCAGTTTCGAACCTCATCTTCTCGGTCAACTCTGTAGGCTTTGGCTCCAAGTACACCAGGTTCTTCCGATGTCCACATAATGGCTCGTATGGTTCGGGCCGGAGGCTCCAGGCCCAAAGCATTGATGAGGGCCAAGGAGTGCCAAGCCAGGAACGCTCCACCAGCGTCATCCATGGCACCCTTGGGTCGGAATAAGATAGATCAGTTTAAGGTAAATCTCCTTTCGTCCTTTTTTTTTGACAAAAGTCCTTAGGAATCTGCATTACCTACATTACCTGCCTAGCTTCTCCGTTACCGGAGGTTTCCTCTGCTACAGGTCCCGCAGCAAAAAAATGGTAAAGACATAGTAGACAATCATGGTAGTACTTCAAAATTGTACTCATACCTGCCCAACATCCCAGCTGTCGATATGACCGGAAATAACGACGTACTCTTGAGGTTTTGTGGCTCCCACAATGTCCCCTATCACGTTTCTCGAAGGTACAAGAGGGTTGTTAGCGGCTGACATTTTCAAGTTCACAGTCACCTCAATACCTGAAACACCATTATTATTAAACTTTTCATTAATTAATTGATGGGTATGTATTTACCTGTGTTCGCGAAAATGCGAAAAATTTATATATGAAAAAATAATTTCAGGATTTCGGTTAAACCCTCCTAGGGTCGTAGGTATACCTCTTGCAACAATTCTTGCGATCAGGTTCGCTTGTTCTAGGGTGATGGCTGCAGCTGGGATGCGGAGATCCTCACTGGTGAATTTTGTTTGGCCAGTGTGAGGGCTGTTGATTGAAAAGGGAGTGATGGACCGCACTAAAACCGCGGTGGCACCGAGGAGACTCGCGTTGTTAGGACCCTGATTCCTGTACAGGCCGGTCTCACCGTAAGTCGTGTACTTGGCGTTGAAAAGGACGATTTTTCCACGAACCTGTGCAATTTACTACAGTTTGAAACCAGGTATAACCATCTTCTACCTGAGTCGACTGCTGTAAATTTAAAGCGAACTTATGTTAAATACAGTCGTAGGCATTACCTCTTCTTTCCTGGCCTCCAGTTCATCAAAGTCTTTGATTACTATAACCGGGGCCGTAATACCCTCAGGCGAAGTATTGGAAGAGCCTCCTAGACCAAGGATGGTGAGCTTCTGTCGGCGTGGTGTGATCATTTCTGCAGACTCCTCTCCCCTTGTCCAGTTGGGAATCATAACATCATGTGTAGAGGTCGTCAGGTTCGCAGCTTTCTGCCTCTCAATAACGTTATCGATAGCTCTCTCCAGTGTTTCTGTCCCTATGCCACAAATAAAGTTACACATCATTTCATTTTGAATTACAGATAATAAACACTAATTTTAAGTAGATATTCACGGAATATTGTCCTCCCACCAGATGGAACGGTATTCTGTGATTTCCCTGGCTAACTCCCTGACATCCTTTATTACCTGAGAGTCGCGCCCCGAATGTGTCGACATAATCCACCAGGTCATTGTAAAGCACACCAGATCGAGGTCCATTGATGACTGCTGCTACGATTTTGTCAACGATGGGTTGGTAACCTTGAATTTCGTATTTAAGTTGGGGGTCTAGGTCACACTCGAGCACAGCACCCGTCGAGGCTGCTGCCACTGCCAGAAAGACTAACGTCCTTACAGTATTCATCGCTCACACTGTCACTGTATGAGCTTTGTCTGACAACATTTGCTTTTAAGGCTTTAGGCTGTTATCTGTCTGCTGCCTTTACGTTTTGATAAGGCCGTCTCGTTTGTGAATTTTCCCAATACAATGTATTTTGTTGTCTTCAGTCTTAAGTCTCGTTCCCAAATTCTTCGAATACCTATGCTATGAGGTATGGAATTAGTTCCTTCCCGCAGAGGTCCTCCAATAATCATTTGGGATAAGGTGTACTCATCGCACTTCCGCCGATACTTGCTTCCGATTGTGGCACGACACTGCGACTACTTCGAAGTGTACTTCTTACTTGTTCCCAATGAGGCAATAACAGATTTCTTGGTTCGTTGACTGGCGGATGGGGTTTGAATTTTTTATTTTCCAGAATGATTCACCTCTAGCGGCGGCTCACTCTGCCGCTTGGTGCACGGGGTGCACCTGGAAGTGCGATGAGTATACCTTCACCATCATTTGAGATGTACAGTATCTTTATTTAAAAAATGTGGATCGTTGTATAAGCATTGTAGACAGGTAATGAGTGTGTAATAAATATTATCATTCTGATTGAGATAGTTTAGTCTGATGTCTCCCCTCTTCACTTGTCCTATCCGTGGAAATGCAAAGTCATAAACTGATAATGTTATTTCATCTTACATCTCAACAATCGAACCGCTTCAAAAATTGTTGTAAATTTGTTGTTTTTGTTGTTGTTGTTTTTGTCGTAAAATGTTGTTTTAAAATTGATTTTCTTCTCCACTGAATCACTTGTTAGTCCCCTGACGCAGGGTTTCTTTCCGTTCTTTCCGTAATTCCGTGCGCCTTATGGGCGCCATCACCTTCTCATTAAATTGCCTTGGAATCTCGAATCCATTTATTGAGCTTCTGAGTGGATTCGCTAGTAGTTGGCTGATTTTTGGCAGACAATGTTTAGTGACGTGGTATCGCTCTGTTAAGATTAGAGGTAGGCCTTTTATCATTCACTTCACCTTCACCTATGTTCGGTTGGCGGGAATAATACCTTGGCAGATTCCCAGGGCCGTTGCTTCTGTTTCAAATCATGAATTTGCACAAGCCTGTAAGGTGATTTGTGGCGGGGTATAAGGGGGGTGAGTAAGGAAGGTGAGGACTGAGGATCGCACTGCAGGAGTAGTGTTCCCATTAATACACTGGTTAGTACAAATACTGCAAATCAAAATTTTGTAATTCTTCATATGATCACCAGATAATACATTTTTTATCAGGGTTCATGAATGACCTGGCAGGGCATTGGAAGGCGGCTGCGAACTCCTTCATGTTTTGTAGCGTGGCGATGACGCGGACTCTGTTGGGGCTGTGGACATCGTGCAGAACCAGATGACGATATGCGTCCGAATGTGTTTCGCACCAAAGCTAGGGCCAAAACAACGTCCTGTTTTAGGTTAACAGTTAAAAGTTAGCAGAGAGCGGCTGTACGTCCTTAGGTCCTGGTTTTATACCACTCTTATTTTTGACAATGCTTATGACTTACGGTAGCGAAAGAAATGAAGAGGAGTTGTTCGGGGGTGAACGCTTCGAACCCTGGAAGTTTCTTTTCAGGACCATGTCTCTTGACGAACGACTGGTAGGCGTAGTAAGTTTCTCGCAGTCCTCCGTTGTCCGCGATGTTTTCCGCCAGTGTATATGTCCCATTCACTCTGATGGACAATGGCACACATACTTAGTTTATAAAATACTTAAGAATATAGGTAAGAAACTCGTTCACTCAATTAGGATTCTTGAAAAGAAGTCATTAAGAAACATTCTGGTGCCACGTTTATTCACCGTTAATGGTGTGATAAAGAGGACTAGCAAATCATCGGTTTGTTAATAAACTGCAAAGGCAACAGTATCGAGACTGAAGGGGCCGTAGCTGTCTAATGGTTACGTGTAGTTTTTTAGAGGTACCTTTTCTTTTTGTACAGATAAAATTCTCCATACTGTTTGACAAAGCATTGAGCCCTGTGCTCGTAATGCTGCGTGATTTCTTGTGACCAGATTTGGTGTTGCTGCTTCCCGTGCTCGTCGTAGTTTTTTCCCTCACTATCAAAACCGTGCGTCAACTCATGGCCTAATATGGACCCAATGGCGCCGTAGTTCATAGACCTTTAACAGAAACAAACGGTGCTTCCCATACCTAGAATATATTATTGTATTTTGGGCCGTTTGGTTAAGATAGAGGTAGTTTGGAACGGCTCTCTAAAACATTGAACTAGATGAGTAGGTAATCACTGTCCTCTGAGTCAGCACCCTGAATCTGAACCAAATCGGGTTTGGGCTAGTTTGGGCTGCCCCGACGGACAAGCAGAAAGTCGAGCTTTTTCAGAAACCAGTAATTCAGACAGGATACTCAAAATCTCGAAATCGATTTTTCGCACCATCGCAATATTTTCCATTTCATGCTTATGCTGGTCTTGATTTGTTCCTCATATAGAGTTCTTTACCACTCCTCGAGCTTCGACCGGCTCCTCTCCTTTGAGAGCCATTGCCTCGGCCACTACTTATTGAATAGCAAGAAGATGTTCGCAAAGTTTCCCCGATACTTACTCAAGACCACGGAAGTAGAAAGGTCTTTGCAATATTCCTGCTGGAACGACTTTGCATGCAACAAAGCAGGTGACAAAGATAAATTCATTCCGTTCGAATAATTCGTAAAATTTGCTCGGTGGACATATTCCATGGCGTCAAAAGCATTGCCCATTCCCATTGGTCAGTTAGTCGGATTTTATCCTGATTAAACGAAGTTCTCTAGTGTACCTAGCTATACAGTAGAGGGTGGCTATAGGCCCAGCAACAGGGTATTACCGCTCAGAAAACTTTATAACTGGATGGGTTTGTCCCGGTAACATAGCTTTCAGCGTCATCATTCTTCTCTTTAATCTTGGATTAAAATTGTTTTTGACTTACAGATGGCATTGCTTGTGCGGGCGTAGTAGGCGTTGACTTGTATAGGATTAGTTGCTTCCCGCAGAGGTCCTCCGACAGACGCGTTACTCTGCTTCAGAAGACGCAGCACTTTTCGCACTTCCCATTCTTTGAATGCCACCATATTCTTCAGAAATGTTGTTTCCCCTATTTTCAGCTGTAGTGAATAAAACAGTTTCGTGATTGACTCTCCTTTTCGGTTCGGTTTTAATTCGGTTTATAGGCAGATTTTAACTTTGTAAACGTTTTAGTCTCATACCTATACTTGATTGTAGGTACAAGAACAACAACATATCGTCGAAAGAAATTCCGTTCGATCCTAGAATAGGCCATACATACCTCCCTGTAGTGCTCATCAACGGTTTTCTCATCCAAAACAGCCTCTTCGTATCCGATGGAGCTTTCAATCGCTCTGGCTTTTTTAATGTTGAGAAGTTTTGTATGGAGATCCATCCAGTTGATTGAATAGACAAGGCTCTCAAACTCTTTCCTGATATCATTCAGCATTTCTACCACCTGTAAGTTAAGTTGAGTCACCCTTAGTCAACATATTGATCTGCTTGAGGTCCTGACTACATGGAAAGAGGGAGGGTTCTCCTGCGGAAGAGTGAAGTCATGTCGATGACAATCGTACTTGGTCACGCAGCACGCTAGATAAATTTTGGTCCCTGTTCCTTTTTTCAACCGTTTCTCTTTTACCTTTTCAGTGTGGTTGGCTAGCCCAAACACATTTTTAATCTCCAGGGCTAGAGGAAAGTTGAGAAGCTTCCTGACGTTAGCGACACAGGTTCGGGTTCTGGTGGTACCACCAGTGGCTCTGCCTAAGAGGCCTTCATACAGCTTTCGATAAGCTGCCTCCATCTCTTCCGTAGTGAATCGCGCAAACTCGCTCACTACCACCCACCATATGTACCGCTCTGAAATAAATAAATAAATAAATACTGTTACAGTGCATCGAGTAACAATTGAGAATTTTTCTTGGACTCCATATTCAAGATTGACTTACGGATGGTCAAAGGTTTTGTCGTCCCCAGAAACGTCGACAAGGCCTTGAAGGCACCTACTGTCTTGATCATGGTCAAATCTTGATCGTAGTCATATTTCCAGTATCCTTTCTCCTCGTCAAAGACGGCTTGTAGATAATCCTTCCATAATATCTAAAGAAATTTAATTTATCAGGATGTCGGTAAAGCGTTATGAATGGGCATCCGACCTTTACTTATTAACTTTTCGAAACTGTTCGCAACTAACCATATTTTACATACAATTTGATAGTAAATTTTTAAGAAAAATTGGCGTGAATTACTTATCATCAATGTTAAGCTGAGAAAAATAGTTATTTTGAGTTGCATTTTTGTTACATTAACACTGAAGGGAAGGCCATGACGCCCATGACGTCCTCAACAATTTTTCAATGTTATTACAACGGTTTCCAGTTTCCTGAACTGTACAACAAAACATAGGTACTCGCAGGTAGAAAGATAAGTTTGGAAACCTTTTGGCACCATGGTTTCTACTCTGCCTGTGTTGATAAGTTTAGTACTTACCCCATTGCCCTTGTCTGTGCTTGGACTAAAGTCTTGCAGGACTGCCTGTGTTGATAAGTTTAGTACTTACCCCATTGCCCTTGTCTGTGCTTGGACTAAAGTCTTGCAGGACTGCCTGTGTTGATAAGTTCAGTACTTACCCCATTGCCCTTGTCTGTGCTTGGACTAAAGTCTTGCAGGACTGCCTGTGTTGATAAGTTTAGTACTTACCCCATTGCCCTTGTCTGTGCTTGGACTAAAGTCTTGCAGGACTGCCTGTGTTGATAAGTTTAGTACTTACCCCATTGCCCTTGTCTGTGCTTGGACTAAAGTCTTGCAGGACTGCCTGAAGTTGAGCCAGAGTCATGGCTTCGACTTCACTACCGCTGTCATTTTTCGCATCAGCTATTACCTAAAAAGGAGACAACAAACATTTACAAAAATATTATCTTATTAAAATCCGAAGGCGTTTCTCTTTGCGGATAGTTACCTCGTCGAGACTGGCTGTGAATGTCAGAATTTTGATTGCATCTTTGAGAAGTTCGGTTTCGTTAGTTCCAGATGTATCAGCGTTCCCTGTCTCCAGATCGTTGAGAATGTTCTTCATGATGGTGCCCATGAACAAGATCCTCTGCAGCAGCACCTGCTCCGGTGTCGTGGCAATGCTCACGTCGAAAGTTGATGGATCATTTCGAATTACTTCTGCTAGGTTTGGAGTTTTATGTAAAAGTTTCAAAGCTGGTCGCATATCTGGGATGGTTGGCTCTTGGTAGAGCGCTGAGAATCCGACTGCTACTATGGGGGATATCTGAAAACGTTATTGATGCTTTAGTACCAATATCGGAGTGCTGGGTGCCTCCGTGAAATAAAATATTAAATACCTACACCTGAAAGTGTCCAGGTTGAATTGAAGCCCTGTTACTTGCCTCTAAAATGAAGGTGTCGTTGTCTCCTCCGGGTTGGAGCTCCCCCCTGGCTATCCCGATCTGGACAATGACATCCGTATTGATGTACCTTTGGAGTAAACCCAGGGTCTTTCCGAGATTGAATTGTTCAGCAGTATCCTTGTTCGGGAACTTTGGCAGCCCCATCTTTTCCAAAAGCTCATAGAGTGGCTCAAGTCCCAAAGCTTCTGTCTGATCTGAAAGAATAAGCCATTTGAGTAGGGCACGTTTTCTTCAGGTCCAGGTAGGTCAAGGTCCATTTTAGGTGACAAAAGTATGTGTAACCTGTGTGGGCCCCAAGCTTACCCTTGTTCACACAAGAACGATAGAACTGCTTGGCCATTTTCAGTGATTTCGAAGTTGTGGGTTTGCCGCTATCTTCCAGAACATTTTGAACCATTCTCGTGAGTCTTTCTTCTCCTTCTTCGAACCAAGAGCGGATAATCCGGCCATCAGGTAGTGGGTGCGCTTGATCATAGTTTCCACATGCATAGGCGAAGAAATCGTTACATGGATCTTTCTTACGGTCCATCACTTCCAAAAGCATGTTAGCCGCTTCTATGCAGTCTTCTGTTGTGCATACTTCTTTTCCCAGAAGAGTGGTGTCTGAACGAAAAAATTTCATTATCAGAGCAGTGTCGTGTCACCCACTTCAATGCAAAACGTGGGTTGTTTACACTTACATTTGATATGGAAAATTATGAAGAGCACAAAAAACAGAAATGCCAGTCCAGCGAGGAGAGGTAGCAGGAGGAAGGCTATTTTTTTCTTTTTTCGACCAAGCAATCTGAAAACAGTAACATAATACCCACCTATACAATGCGGTAACGGGTCCTCCCATAAAGAAACCACGTGGAAGTTGGTTCATAGTCGAAGAGAAATAGATGGCCAAGGCATGCGCCTGATATCCTACACCTACATGTTTTGTTTCAAGACATTTTGAAGCATTTTATGTTTTACATGTACCTCTCTATACACCTAAGTTTCCGACCTCATTATTTGACATTCGTCAGAATACCCGTACGTACCTTCTTCTTGTGGACACTTCTACAAGGTTGTGAGTGCTGCTGGTGATGGTCGCTACGGATGGTCTCTTGTCCATGGCTAGTGAATGAATGAATGGTTGAGGTGAGGTGTCGCGGGGCTGAAGGTGTGGCGGCGTTAGCAGTGACGGGCTGTGTTGTGGTGTGGTATGAGGGTTGTCCGCTCAACGCCCGCACTGGTTGCTAATGGGCCTTCTGCCGATATGTCTACCCCCGGAAATCGAAATACTGGTAATGACTTTCGGGTCATTGCTTGCACCACACTTAACCGTTAGTGTAGGATAACACGCACATTTTTTGGCGATAGGAGTAAAATCATGCTGTCTTTTTATAATTCATTCATTCATTATCACATCTACAAGGAGTATTTTTTAATAAATGTCAGCATCACAAGGCTGTGGCCTCAGGCCTCAGTTGTGGGGTCGTGGGTGATTTGTTTGAAGATGTAGGTATATGTACTTAGGTGCTAGGATAGTGGAAGACAGGCTTTCCCCGTTTACCACTTTTTTCGACAATCCGCACGAAGTCGAATTTTCCCATGAACAAGTAGGCACGTTCTTGCCAATTCATGCAACAATTGGGAAAATGTGCGTCATAATTGAAAATCTGCTGGCAAACAATATAACGTTCTCGCCAGACGTAACCAGCGAAAAAGTAAAATTATACAGGAGGTCGATAGAGCTGTTGGCCTAGAGCTGTCCAACGTGTCAGCTTGTAATAATGTAAGAGGGCTGCCTTGAAAATATTCTGTTGAATACCTGCCGTATGTTTACTGTCAAAACAGTCTAAAAAGCTCTTCTGTTACCTAGTTATAAAGACTGCAGTACCTACGTCCTACTTGTTATGAATGAAACATTTTTCTCAAGGTTGGCGCAGTTGATGATGATGATTAAGGTTCAAGGTAGGGCTGTTGGATTTTTCTGTCATCTCAGCTCTTCTTGCAATGAGGCTCTAAGTTCCAAAGGAAGTAGATAGCACAAATTTGATACTCTGTATACGTTTCCACTTTTTTTGAACTGGTTCGGAAATGCAAAATCTAAAAAAATACCTATCGAAATTTTGCTCGATGTCTTTCTCCACCCAGGAAAGGCAAAATTCATAAAATCGATACTATCGATAGGGTTCAAAGCTCAGGTGTCGTGTAACTATCATGTAGGTGTAAGGTGCCTACTTATTTTCTATTTTTCGGTATGCATTTGGAATATGGACATAGCTCTGTAAACAAATGTGTCATGTGGTTTTTTTTTACTGCCGTGTGGTAATATACATTGCAATGAGGCAAAGGGCACTGGTCTGCGAACAGTATTTATTACTGGTAGGTAAACAGTGCAACAGTATAGCTAGGGAGGGACCTGCAGTAATGAATGTAATACTGTAATACCTGTTACGAATTTTGGTAAAATCCCTTGCCCATGCCCATACAGATGTTTTATACCCTGATATTTACAATGTTTCTTTCTAAGGGAATGAGCCCCTAGTGAGTATTTGCTACGGGTTTCTGTTATTTCATCGTAATTACAGCCATAACCGGTGGCATGGCAACGCATCGTGCAGAGTCAAGTGACCACAATGAAAATGTGGGTGCCTCTGACTGGGGGTCATTATCCCTATCCCTGTGGAACATGAAAAACATTTTTCGTTCTTGGAGCAATTATCTTCAGAGGTTTTTATAGCCGGCATAGTCCCTCTTATGGAATGTTCAAAAAATGGTGTATTACAACAGTTTTACAAGTTTATCATTCAACCGTTACAACGATCGATGGGACGTTGAAATGCTTTAGTACTTAATGCTTCACAATTTAATTGAGGAGATTGATTTTTTTAAGAGGCAACGTTCAGAGAACAATATGCGCCGACGAGTTGGTTTGGTAGATTTTTTGGCCGAATATGAGTGGGCCGAAGCCCGTTGAGGAGTGGACCGAAGCCAATACATTCATGTCGTAAGCGGAAATTTTTTCCGTTACGCCGGGATTCGAACCTGGACCTCTCAAAACACAAAGCAGACCCCTTGACCGCTCGGCCACTGAGAGGAGATTAATAACTTAAGCGTATCGTCACAATGCTTTGTCTTACCTCACAATGCTATCCTGACATTTTTTAATGCCCATTTTCTAAGTTCTAAGGGGACGAGTGGATATTTATTTGTGAATATAATTATTATGGTTGTGTCAAGTGTCAAGTCAGGAGTCAGGTTATAATATTCTTTAATGACAATGACATAGCACATAGTACATAGCACTTGTCTGTTATCGAGCCATGTCAGTTAGTCGTCTTCAGATACTTCAGATGGTCGTGGTGGTCCTCTACGGTGAGGGTGGTTTTTCATCATTTCCTTCATACATTTTTTCACCTTTTTAGCCTTTTTGCAGATGTCTGCGGTATTTTCTACATCATTTTCCTTAAAGCACTTCTGCAGGTCTTCGTTACTTTCCATCTTTTCGGGAAGCACAAGTGTTCCATCATCTTCCATCTGGATGAAAAAATAATGTTGTGCGATAAGTTTGTTATCTACCAGGTCCATTGTACTTCTTCGCAATGAACGCCTTTTCACACACACATGGTTGTTGGAGGAGGGCTTCAGTATCTAACGGGGGGGGGGGGGGGGGGGGGTCAGAATTTCCCCCAAATTCAAGTCCCTAGCTGACTTGAAAGACTCAGAAAAAATATAATTTTTGGATTTTTAATTTATCTTTACGGTCTCGAAATCAGCGCTCAAACACTCCGAGGATTACCAAAGACGCCGAAGAGGTTGTTGAAAGACATAGCGGGAATACCTACACCTGGAAAGTGTGCAGGTTGAGCAGGTTCCGACCTCTCGGAATAACCTTCTCCTTGGGAACTGAAAACTGAGCTTTTACACGTGATTGATATTGCCGATATTTCCCACCCATCAACTTACCATTTTCATGCGGCCTTCTCCCGTCATCATGCATTTTTCAAGGCAGTCAAAATTCTCCGCCTCGGACGTCCAGCCATTTTCCATGTGTTGTTTCATTTGTTCTGTATTCGTCAAAAAAGAAGACAGTCAACCCTTCATCATTGAACACTCTGAGTCATTTTTAGTTTTATTGGTTTTATTTAACCCGCTTGTCTCACTACCAAAGCAAAAATCTTAGGAAAATTCTGTTACATTTTGTGTGTATTCTTACTCTTCAAAGGTTTGAAAACGATGTGGGAAACAGCTAACACACGAGGTAATCCGGTATTTTTCTTTATATGCGGCTGCTGGAAGTTGTAATCATTTTTGTGTATATTCTGTTCAAACCTATGAAAAATTACAAGTGCCACAGAGAAATTATTGAATTTTTTGCTTCGGTAGTGAGACGGCACATGTGACTTTCGGACGACACCTGAACCTTTGACTACGGACCTTTGACTATAATTTTCCCTTAGGAAATAGTCGAGGGGTTAACCACTCGTTGGGAATCTCGTTGGGAATCATTGGAAATCTTTATGAAATCTCAGGGAATCTTGGAATTTTTTCAAGTGGTTACCCCTTCGGGGTTCATCTTTCTATGAATATCATTGAGAATCTTTGGAAATCTTTATGGAATCTCATTGGAATCTCAAGGACTCTCTGGAGTGGTTACCCCCTCGGGGATAGTCAAAGCCTGAACTTACCGTCAGTAATTGATAATTCTTCTTGACACTTTTTGATTATCTTTTGAAATTCCTCCTGGTGCTGTCCATGCTGGCGTCCTCTTTTAGCTGAAACAGCAGCTACCACTAGAATTAGCACGGCGATCTGTGGCTTCATGTTGGGCACTGCTTGTAGTAGGATATAGAACGTACACCACGGCTTGGGTACTCTGTTTTTATACTGCTACTTTGTCCAGGTAGATTCAGGATTCAGGGCCTGGATTTTCATCCACATTGAAGCGGAAGCAAAGCAGAACATGAAAATTTTGTTATTTTTATAAAAATCAAACATGATAGGCCATAAGCCATGAAACTAAACACGTCGGGCATGTTTGATAATGTCGAATGTATTTCAAAATCTGTTTTTGGTGTGGCTCCTCTTCTTTACCCGGTTCGAGTTGTTCGCCTGCAGATTCGTGATTATGTAATTTTGGAGTCGGTGTACACGTCAAATAAACTTGACAGGTGTTCGCCTGTGGATTCATGATTATGTAATTATAGAGTCGGTGTACACGTCAAATAAACTTGACAGGTGTTGGTTAAAAAACCTAGGGATTGAGAAAATGGCTAACATTGCCAAAATACTAAATGGAGAAGAAGAGTGAGGGAATGAGCCTCTAGCGCGCTTCTTTAATTTTACTCCCATCACAAGTTGTGATGTGGAGCGGGCATTCTGTGCCAACAACAATATCGTGACCTCGAAGAGCGCAACACTCAACGAGGAAAACTTAATAGAATGTCTAGTCATATACTCTTTTATTAATTTTCAACGTATTATCACCTTTTATGAAGTTACAACCACAACGGATTTAATGTTTTTGATTGCTTACTTGTATCTTTTACTTATTTTCTTTCATAGAAAGTCATTGGAAGGGGTATGGATGCATATTTAAACCGTTAGTGCATAACTTGTGCCAGTACTGTAGAGTTTTAGGTGCGCATTGCATTCAAAGGCAAGTGTTATTTTTATATTTAAGTATTTATTTATTTGTTAAAAAATATCCGGGTCCCACAGGTCCCATACATAGGTGTTATGGTCATGCTCTTAATATTTGATCATGCGAGTCACGGTATACATATTCTGTACTCCTGTAGTGACGTACATATCTGTTGTTTTGTACAGTATGAGAAATGGTGCTATGTCATGTCAACTTTCATTGTATTTGGCTACCATTCATTGTGCGGATGTACCTACCTGCCATATGCCATATTATTACCTGTATGTGTCATTCAGCGTGACATTATTGATGCGACACTTGACACTCACGTCACCCAGATAAAACACTAAGGATTGTATGGAAGGTCAGGTTCGGTGGAGGAAGTAGATCTACTTTATGTGTCGACCCGACAGCTGCAGCTGTCATTGAGGCGGCTAATCCAGCCAAATCCCCCTTCGCTGTTCTCATCAACAGGAACATGCTGTTGCAGCATAGATTCAACTAATTAACGATACTGCTTTATTTATTTGATCGATCTGTGGCCGATAAAATACTTCCTTGTACTTTTAGGCATTGGTTTTGTAGAAAATCTACTGGTTGTATTATTTTTTGTGCGTGTATGTAGATTATAGATACGTATGTCTTTTTCATAGCGTTGAGTTCCGTAATATTTCTTCATAGTTATTCGTTTCATGGTCCCTGAGTCGCAAAATCACAGTCAGTTGAAAAGTTTCACTCTCATATTTGACTTTCTTGTAAACAATCTAGATCAAATTAATTAGTGGGGGAAAGGGGGGTGCTGTTAAAAAGTAGGAATAAAGCGGAGGGTGGCTTGCACAAACTTTTCGTTTGTTCGTACTGGTTTATTTGTTTAAATATGAGGTAGCTACAGTCGTTTTGACTTTGGCTATAGTGCGGTTGTGATGCGACTAGGGTCTATTTTAAATGAAAACGCGATGCTTATCTCAGTAAATAAAGCCGCCTGCGCCGAAATAGACATATTAGGTTATGCCATATGCAGTTAACATATGTATACATAAAACAATCAGTTTTATTAGTAAAAGTCTATACTCCAAAACTTTCCTCCAGCTTCGATATCTTGGTCTATGGGATTTCCACTTTGGTCACATTTGGCTATTCCAATAATGTGGAAACCCAGCTGATATCGCGGGTAGCGGGTTTTTCCACTGAACTCCCCGGGCCTACTCGCAAGGCGGAGTACCTACCAAGAATAACAAGTATAACAGTATACGTGTGTATAGTGATAAACGGCTTGTTGGGAGAGGCCGTAGCTTCACATCTTCATTTGTGACGGGTTCTTGGAGGAGGATGTTCCCTGACGTACTATAGTGAAGCTTTTTCTTCATCATGTTCGGTTGTGCCCTCCTCTTCGTGATAGTGACTCTCTCCGGTAAGTATTCTTATCTATCTATCAGTGTTTAACTATAAGTACTGTTTTCATAAGGTGTCGGAATCGGATCCCAAATAAAATATCAAAACATGTATGTTAGTTCAGTTATAGACATAGATAGTTGGCTCAAAATGCTGGGATGAACTTTCATACAAAATTATCCTTTATTGTTGTTGCTTTTTTGTGCGTTTCATTCTGTTAAAAATTTGTACAAGTCCCAAGGCGATTTGTCTTTATTTAGCTGCAGACGGAGCTGAGGATTGTTGGTGGACAGGATGTCAGCCATCTACCTGGGCCGTCAGAGGTTGTGATCAATATGACAGACGAGAGGTAGACCGTCGTCCGTGCAAGGATGGCCATGAATTCAACTGTTGTGCAGGCAAAGAGCCCTCCACAACCGCCACGCCAGTTACCGCTGACGGCTCGTGCTGGTGGACGGGATGCCAAAAAAATGATTGGGCTGTGCGAGGCTGTGAGCAGTACAAAAAGACAGAGATGGGTCAGCGGTCTTGCGAAGGTGGTGTAGAGTACCATTGCTGTGATCCTTCCACCCCAGAGCCACCTAGTGGTGGTCATCAAGGAGATGAATGTTGGTGGTCGAGCTGTTTAACAACCAACAGCTCGAGCTTTACATGCCCCGGTGGTCTCGCGCGAGGTGAGGTTGAAGACTGTGGTGAGGGAGAAACTATGTTCGAGTGCTGCGGGAAGATGCCCGTTGTAAACAAGTGAGTAGGAATTGCATTAGTATCTACCCGTAGAATATGTATACTTTTGTCTTCTAAAAAAAAAAAAAAAAATGTATTTCTGACGTATTTCTATTTTTTTAGGTCGAGGAACCAAACTCTTTTGACTGGGGAATCATTCGAAAATTTTGTGAAGTATTTATTCATGAAGAATGAAGACTTTTCATTGAAACCTGATAGTATTCGTTGTGATTTGATAGACCCCGGAAAAAAGCACATGTTGAAAGTGAAAAATGAAGGCATACGCATCTGCGATCTATGTCCTCGTCTTCCGCAGAAACACCTACTCGGTGTCTACTTGGACCGCGTCCCATCTGCCTCCCAGAGCAACCTTCAGTTTCATGAGTGTTTCGGTCTCTGCTACGAGGAAAAAACTTGCATGGCCCTCAGCTATGACAACTCCACTTTAACTTGCTACATCTTCGACAGCTCTGTAGGTGGTTTCGTAGAAGATTCGGGGTGGACAAGCGTCCTTATGACACAGCCCTCTGGTGTGGTGCTTGACTGGTCTTACACTCGTCATACTCGTCTGCTGGGGCACCTCAAACATTCCTCCCTGCAACCCTCGTTCCTCCACTGTCTTGAAAACTGTGACACTTTGCTGGGTTGCAATTTTGCAAGTTTCAACACAAAGACCAACAATTGTTCATTATTTTCTGAACAGGAGGATCTGGTGTATGTTGACCTCATCTATGGTCACTTGGCCGGTGCGCGAGTATCATATAAAGCAAACTCCCAGGCAACTGACGAGCGATTCATCCTTGAAGGGGAAGAGTTGTCGGTCGGAAAGATTCCAAAGGGAGATTCAAAATGTAGTCATTTGAGAAACGATACCCACGGTGCCTATTACTCGGAACCCTGTCTGGTGAGTGGATCGTTGTTGGGTTGCGACCAAGTGACAGGCTGCAAAGCTTGTTACTATCCAGAAAAAGCGATAAATTTTGAGAAACTTGGCATATGCCCTGACAGCGAGGATTATCGTTTGAGAGAAGTCAAAGTGTCCATTTTAAATAAAATGGAGAATTGTTTAATGGACCAGTCTTGTGTGGGGGTAGGGTACAACTCGAAGACTGAAGAAATTGCAACTATGAAATTGCTCGATTATATTGAAGCGGACTATAACACACGGTATTTGCTCAGAATACCACCTATTGGTTCAAGACAGTATCTTAAAGAATACGACTTTGTGGCTCACGCTGACATAAAATCCATATCGATGGACCGGGCAGACTTTCAAGAGTTGAAAAATAAAAATTTCCAGCAATGTGTAAATGCATTCGCATCAAAGAAACATTATACTCGTATGGCGTACTCTCATCAAACGAGAGTATGCAAAATGGGAACTGAGAGAACAGCATTTAAACGAGACAGACAAGGCCAACGAATTGTGGCTTTCAAGCGGCCGTCTTTACTGTCTCCAACGCTCAGTTATTTGCGAACGCCCGGTTTCGCCATCATAGCAGGCACCCCGCTCGCAGACGAGCGATGTTTAGGTAATTGTGAGGAGAAGTGCAGTCGACAATGCTCCACTCAATATGATGCGTGGTGCGCTTACATTTCGATACAAATGAAACCCAACGGTGCTTCCTGTGTCTTCTATGACGATGATTCTAATTTCAAGTTCCAGGCAGAAGAAATTAGCCTAATCTTGTCACGAGTCAGTTCTCTTAATTTTTCCTTAGCATCATTTGACAAACTTGACTCCTTCCAAAGCTCGGACATTTACAACTGTTTTAGTGAATCGAATCAACAAACCCAAACGTCCCTAACAGTTGTTCGAAGTGATGGTGTCGGAAGACCGCTTCGAGGACGCCGTGGTATAAAAGATTTCTTCAAGAAAATAGGCAAAGGAATCGTGGATGGTGTAAAAGCTGTTGGAAGAGCAATTGTTGATACGGGAAAAGGTGTGGTCAATACGGTAAAAAATTTGGCAAAGGGAGATCTAAAAGCCGCTGGGGAGAGTTTTAAAAAGATTCCAGTTGTAGAGTTGGCAAAAAATACGGCTGAGCTTGGTGGCGCTGTCATTACTGGCGACTGGGATAAGGCAAAAAAGAAGGGGAAAGATATTTTGGAGTCGGACGCGTTCGAGCTGGTGACAACGGTAGCTCTGCCAGGAGCTGGAAAGATTATAACTACAGGTGCCAAAGTGGGACTCAAAGGTCTCACTCAGGCTGGAAAGAAGAGTGCCACTACAGTAGCCAAAGGAGGTAAAAATAAAATTGATGATGCTGCCAAAGACAGTAGAAAAGTCAAGAATAATGGAAAGGATGACGGTCCCAAAGAAAAGAAGAAGGATGAGAAAATCGAAAAGGAGAGGGGTGAAAAATGTAATAAGCGTTCAAAGCGAGCTTCAAATCCCCCTTCAAAAAGAGCTAAACCAGGAGATTGCAAAAATGACAAGAAAAAGGTGAAGTGCGGCAAGCCTAAGAAAGTGACCTATGTAATTGGTAAGACGCTGGACGAGTGGAACGACAGGAACCCGGGTGATAAGGGGAGCTATGAATGCAAGGCTGGCTACCGTGAAGAAAAGACTACAGCAGTTTGTACGAAGAAGAACAATGATGGCGTTTGGGAACCAAAGCCCAAGTGCGTGCTGAAAACTTGCCCAGCCTCCAACAAGGCACTCGTGGTGCTAGAAACACCTCAGGCAGAAGCGTTTGGAACCCACTTCGGCGATTACATCACTGCGTATGTTGTGCTGTTTGATAAACAGCGCAAACTTCCCGTCTGGTCCGTTGCGCTTCATCAAAGTAGCCAGTTTCAGAGTAAAAAGTAAGTAGCAAAAACAATACAATACAATTCTCTTTATTCCAGTTTAAAACAGCTATCATAACATAATGCCCCTAAGGGCCGAGTACGACTTAGAGCAAGAGCAACAAACGTACCCATGTCAGTGTCGAAGAGCTTGTAAAACTCTCTTGGGGAGGCCTGTCGGGTATTTTCATGGTTCTTTCAGGCGGTTAGCGCGAGAAAACCAGTTAAATCAAGGCTCATTAAAAAGTAATGCCAAGGATTCCTAGTATTACTCGTACAATATACCTCCACTATAGTCCAAGTCAGGCTGGGACCATACCGATTTTTCATAATTTTTTGAAGATTTTCAGTTGACGCCGATCCGGATTTGGGTTCCATATCCTACCATACGGTAAAAATGCCAATCCGACCCTGAGCAGATATTTCCCTGATCAAGAAGAAGTTTTGATCAGCCCTAGATTTGCAAGAAATTATGAGTAATCGGTACGCTCCTAGCCTGACTTGGACTATTGAATAAAATTAACTGCTCAGCTGAAAATATTTTGTTCCTAATCTGAAACTTTATATTTCAGCTACAACGCGGCCAAAGTTGTCAAGCGAAATTCAGGGTTTACCGTATACCCCTGCTCTGCTCTTAAGGAACACCAGGCCACCAACTCAGACTACGCTGGTTCAGGAAAAGACTGGCACAAAGGCCATTTGACTCCCGCCAATGTGGCGCGATGGTCAGAAAAAGCGAAACGTTTATCCAACCTCTACATCAACGCAGCTCCACAAAACGGACACACCAATTCAGGCCCCTGGAACTTGCTTGAGGCTCACGTCTATTGCTTTAGCAAGCGCGTTCGTACCATCGTTGCAACAGGAATTTGTTCCGACTCGTTGCCCAAAAAAGTTGGCAAGATACCGATTCCAAAGTGCTTCTGGAAGATGGCATGCTACCGAGATGAAAATAGCAATTATCAAGTTGTAGGGTTCTATACCAGTAATACCGCTGTCTCCGGAGACAGAGAAGAGAAGGAGCGGGCCGACGAAATATTCACCCCCATGAGTCAGAATGAATTAAAAGCGAAAATTAATGGTGGATTCGAAGAGGTGTGGGTGAAGCCAGCTCGACACCTTAGCTCTGGCCGGCCCGTGCCTATTGGCGATGACAGTGGCACTTGGTTCCCTTTAAACATCCTCGGGTGCCGAGACGCAGTCACTCTATCAAAAGATGAAAAAGACGCTTGGCAAGCTGCATTTGAGGGTAGTAAACACGAATTAAAACGCGGAAAGAAAAACAAAGACGATGAAGACGATTCTGACAGTGGTAGCGATGATGAGCGGAGAAGAAAGAAACGCGCTGCAAACTTGAGTCGTGGTTGTCACAGTTCCGAGCTGAAGAACGCGCTTGATGAATCTGGGTTCTTTATTCCATACTCTGAAGCTGAGGACGTTTCTGATTCCGACTCCGATGAGGATGGGAATAAAGATGAAGGAGATGGTTCTTTAAAAGTTTCCGTACAAAAATGCGGTAAAAGGATCGTAGGCTACTACACTTCGTGGGGGGAAAAAACAATTGCTGGGCTTGAATTGCAAAGACTGACTCATGTCATTTATGCATTTTTGGAAATGCATGCTGATGGTAGTATATCCATTGGTTCCGCTGATAGGAAAAATGCTGTAGATGCCGAAAAGGAAACTGCCAAGGCCAAGCAAAGGTTAGAAAACTTAATGGAATCTGCGAAACGGTACCCCCACGTGAAAGTCATGTTTGCAGTCGGGGGATGGGAAAACTCGCAATATTTCAGCTCGGTGGCTGCTTCACCAGGCATGCGTGTGACGTTTATTGCATCGGTTATTCGAATGATCGAAGAGTATGGATTTGATGGGGTGGATGTGGACTGGGAGTACCCGGTAACGGGTGGGGCGGATGAGGGCGTTGCAGCAGACAAGCACAACTACGTTGTGCTGATGAAGGAGCTTCGCATCGCGTTTGATGGGCTTGCTGCCAAAGTCGGAAGGAAAGACAAGTTTCTCATCTCATTTGCAGGGGCAGCCGGTCAGTGGACTCTTGACCCGGGGTACGACCTACCAGGATTATTTAAATATGCGGATTTTGTTAATATCATGACGTACGACTATTTTGGTGCTTGGGCTTCCAAGTGGGGAGCTTATACAGGGCCACCATCTCCACTCTACTTTGGAATGCCTCCCGGTTTCTCTGGCAAAACAAATGTCGACTGGACAGTCAAACACTATACCTGTAAAACCAAGCAACCACACAAAATTAACATGGGGGTCCCCTTTTATGGTCGATTCTGGAAGAATGTTGGTGGATCGGTCGACGGAAAGGACGAAATGTGGCGTACTGCCTCAAGCGTTAATGGGAAATTTGAGGGAGGATATGTGCCTTGGTACAAAGTCAAAAGTGATTATTTAAGAAACGGTAACTTCAATAAAAGATTCCATGAAAAGTCGAAAACACCGTATGCATGGAATCCTACTGAGAAGATTTTTATGGGTTATGAAAATAAAGAATCGCTGGAACACAAAATCAAGTATGCCGTTGATAAGAACGTTGGAGGCCTGATGATTTGGGCACTAGAGCTAGACGATAATGACCTGACCTTGCTGGACACTGTTGCCAAAGCTCCGCTTTGCCAGCGCACAGATCCCACTGATGTTAACCACAAATGTTCCCCCATTGATGGCAAGCGGTGGTGGACGCCCGAGGATGGAGACGATAAAGCTGGTCTGTGTGGACGATCGGCACCTCTTTACAAAGGCTTCTACCCCGTCTGTGACCCCGATGATCCTGGTTACAGTTGCTGTGGTGCTGCTGGATACTGCGGGACAGGGCCCAAGTACTGTGACTGCCCCACATGCAAAAACTACCGTGAAGATCCAAAGACAATTTTGGATGAACCCATTAAGCCCTCCATTCCCGTCACTTGGTACCTTCTCAACGACCCTGATGGAAAACGAGGACAGTGCGGGAGAAAAATTCCTAAAATAGGTTCCGTCTACCCTACCTGCAACCCAGACGATGAAAACTCGTTCTGTTGCTCTAACGGAGGCTACTGTGGCAACACGGACGCCCATTGCAAATGTGACGGCTGCATTGATTTTAAAAAGAACCCCAAATATCAATTTGGACCAAAAAAGTGGTGGACTCTGGAAGATGGAGAGGATCTGGGAGGGCAGTGTGGTCCTAAAGCTCCCCGAGTGGGCGGTGTATATGAAGCAGAATGTGAGGGCGCATCTAAATTCCACTGTTGCAGTCCACTGGGCTGGTGCGGCTCTGGACCAGATTTTTGTGAATGCAAAGGGTGCAAAAATTTCAAGGGAAAAAACTGATAAAAACCAGGCTCACCTACTTATCCCTTTTCAAGTTGAACGACATTTTTTTTTTTGCTACATTTCCCATCTTGGAATCTTGATTTAGGGCATAAGTAGTCCATATTCTTCTTGGAAAACTCAGATTCAGCTGTATCCCAATGTCACAGATTAATGCCATTCAACTTATTGCTTTTTACCTCCAGTCTACATCGATTTACGTGTTATTTAATATCCTACTTTTACTTGACTATGCATTCCTTATTTCTAAATTCATTTGCACAATATAAGTACAACATTTCTTTTGCTTGTCAAATGTATTTTCATAATTTGTAACGACTAGACTGTGTACAGTAGGATTGGTACACTGGTAAATCAGATTCTACAGTATCTCAACAAGATAACTTGCTGGTTGTCTATAATTGCATTTAGATGCCATGAAACGTCTTCAGTTTAATTGTTTGTTTGTAACGTCATTGAGGTTCTGTACATCCGCTGGCTTCTGCTTAAGTAACTGTACCAGTAGAATACATTGATGGCTCCAAATAGCAGTGGAAAGACCACTCTGCTTGCCTTGTCTACCTTGCTCACTGAGTTGTACCTGGGGGTCCGTTTCTTTCGCTTTCGGTGAACAGATCCAACGAGTAGGCTGGGTCTTGGAGAGTGAAAGTTTCGAAAAGCTTGTGAGATACTTCCTGTTACACTTGTAATTGATACTTTGCGCGATGAATGAGGGGGTGGCTTAGACCTTATGGGGCTAGAAGGTTGCGGGGAGGGTTGAGGGATGGCCTTGGCTAGGTATATGGCCTCTTCTTCTTGTTGGGCCGAGCCACAGCATCGCAGAGTAGATTTAGGAGGTGGAGGAGGCCCTGGAACCAGCTGCCTTACTGGTACCGTGTATGAAGATAGCGGGATGACCTCTACTACGCTCAAATTCTGCTTCCCCTAGAAAAAAAGTTAACATGTCAAGTATGCTGAGCAAATTTGCCAGTCGTTGTCCATCATTTGAGAGCAGCTATAATGCATTCTTATGCGTTTTGGCTACCTTCACCCATGCTTCTGCCTCCTCGTCGGAGCTGACATCTGAACTGGTCTCCATACTAAAGTAGCATTCCCCTGACCCGTACTTGGTAAAGTAATGCACAACTGCAAACTAAAAAACGTGACGTTAGTTATGAGTGAGATATTCATCCAGCATGCAGAGAGGAAACAGAAAAGATGATACTAACCTGAATGATGGTGGCGAATATGAAAGCAAATGAGAGAAAGACGAAAAAGTCGAGAGCCGTTGGGTAGGGTACTTTGGGCAGGTCAGTTCGTGCCTCGAGACCCAAGAACGTCATTGTCAGCACTGTTGTAATACCTGCAGAACCAGCGAACCCTGAGTATATAGGGTAACAAAACCGTTTCACGTCAGGATCCTATACCCCAACGTATAGGTACTTATTATGAGATTACCTGTAAAGGCTTTATTCCAGAAGATACACCAATCGGGCAGGTTACCTATTTTGCTGAACAAGTTGAAAATTTCCGGTACATTTGTGTGAAACTTGCCTTACCTGTTCAAGGTAGAGATAATGATGAGCTAAACTAACGAGAAAATGACCGCCGGTCACCGTGTTTAACTCCAATATTAAGTACTTCTTAATTAAGAAAAGACCTTGTTTGATATCAGTAGTTCCCAAACTGGAGTTAACTGCGACTAATGTGAGGGTTCACGAAGGCGATACCAATAAGGCATCGTTTATTTAATTTTACGACGTTATTGTGTCTTGTGTCTGACCCTTCTATGAATTGGTCGGTTTCTTAGCAGCAGATCCCATAGGAAGGACGTTGGGGTCGAAGCTACTGGTGTGAAAATTTTATGTTACTTCAGATATGCTATACTCCAGCTATTATAAAGAGGGTGGAGTGAAAGTTGGCAAGAATGATGGCTGGAGCCAGACTTACCGAGAGACACGCGGTCAGCGGTAGCTTCGCGGTTGAGCCAAAATGAGACCCATGATAGAACAACCAGGAGAATGCAAGGCCCGTACACTTGAATGAGAAAGTTCCCCATGTGCCGCTGTAGATGAAAGCTCACCAGGAGCATGGAATATTCCCCTTAACCAGGCAAAACAATGCAGTATGAGTCACTGATCCCCTCAAGTGCTCGCGACACCAAGATAAGGTTGTTTGTTGTTTGTTTACGTTTTAAGAAGGCATTTGTTGTTTTTATTTCCTTAGTTTTTACTTTGTATGCTGTCACATGCACAACTCTCGGTAACTTACGTATAGCGTAAGCATGGGGATGGGGAATGCGGTCCGTATGATTGGCTGAAGGGTTGGCAATGAGATCAAACTGCGACAGCTTCATGTCCTCAGCTATCGCCACCTGGCGCTGAGCGTTCCATCGATAAACCACGTCCTGCGTCGTGTATCCAACTTGAAACACACAATATAATGTGTTGGAGTGGTAGTGAGCATAGGCACATGGAGTATCAAAAAAGACTCGATATTTTCGGACTTACAGCTGCCGAACTTTAGGGGACATCTCTGAGTATCCATGGGAAAGTCTTCCAGGTTCATAGGGCAGCCGGCCTTGATCGTGAGCCTGGGAGAAAGCAAGAAAAGGAAAATATACATTTTATGTTTGGTGAGTGCTCGTCCGAGTAATTACACTTTCGTCTCAGTAGCTAGGCACGGGGAAAAGCTCTCTAGTTACCTACCAGTAGCTAGGCACGGGGAAAAGCTCTCTAGTTACCTACCAGTAGCTAGGCACGGGGAAAAGCTCTCTAGTTACCTACCAGTAGCTAGGCACGGGGAAAAGCTCTCTAGTTACCTACCAGTAGCTAGGCACGGGGAAAAGCTCTCTAGTTACCTACCAGTAGCTAGGCACGGGGAATAGCTCTCTAGTTACCTACATCATTTGATTTAATTAAGTTATACTCCTTGCAAATTAATGGTTGAACCTAGGTTAATGGGTTTTCGGTGCTTTGGCCCTCCTCAGTCACAACTCATTAACTAAAGCCTTTTTTCTAATCTCGTCTGCCTCTGAAATACGTATTTCAATACCACTTCACGTCAAGCCAAGAGTGAAGCTCTAATCATATTAAGCCATTGGCCTGGCGAATCACAGAGGCCATCATCGGGTCTAAAAGCTATTTCGCGTTTCCATCATCGCCGAAATCACGCGCCTCTGGAAATAACAGGAAAGCAGAGGAAAAGTGAGGCAAGAGGATGTGGGATGTTTTCCCTTGAAAGCCCCCAATCAGCGTCTGTTGGCTCTCCATTTAAAAGTAAACGAGTAAATATCGCAAATGTGCTTCCGCCTCGTTGGTGCTGATGCTACGACCCATAAATATTCATTGTTTGCAAATGTAAACTCGTTAGCAGTGGATTATTGGGGGCTGACAAACAACAAAATAGGAAGATTTCTACGAAGTTGTCAAAAAACCATTCTAAAATATTTGGATAATTCCTATTGGCGGTGAAATTCGTGACCACACTTGGAGTGTCCTACACTTTTATGTAAATTGTAATCCATAAATTATGAAGCCCAGGAAATTAAAGTCGATTCTTATGCAAAGTTTTTTCTTTGAAAATTTAATCCTGAAAAGGTACAGTGGAAAGGCTCCAGCATACTCGTGAAAAATATCAATTGTGCAGGTGTAAATTTGGATGTACTAGTTCACCTCAATATTTTAGTGCAGAGTGCTGTCGCTCTTTATTCCGTATCTTCGGTTCCGTATCTTTCGCGATAATTATTTCACTTTATTTTTTTCCCTCTGTTAAACTCGTTCGGAAGCAAGCTGAAGTGGTGGAAGGGGGTCGTGAAGAGCGCGCTTGCTCTAGACTTTGACAGTCAGCACCTTCTGCGCTCTTCGAAACGGTGAGGGCTCTTGTCCTGTTTTTCTGGCCTCGCTTCAATTTCTCCATAATGCTTGTCGATTAATAAATTATACATGCATGTAGATGTCTCATGCGGGAGTGGAAACACTCAAGTAGCATAAAACGAGTTCTTGAAGTATAGACAACATTCCCTCATGTCAGATCCTTCTCATGACAAACTGCACAGGCTGAGCAAGTATTGTGATTGTTCTGAATTTGCAATATTTAGGTTTTCTGTTATCCAATGTGGTTTTTGTCACAGTTATCGGTACCTACCAACTGCCACAATCCTGCCACACATGGTCAGTTACGAAATGTGCTGACTGGTTGACTGATTTCATTATTATTATTTGCCATGATGAGAGTAACAGATAGCTTACCGGCTTGAGTAAAGCACCCGTCCGTCCTGGAAAAGACGCACTAGCTTATTTGGCGCGGTGATGGTATGTAGGTAGCTCTGCTTTCCGTTATAAAAGTAAGTGTCCGGTTTCCAAATCTTTCGCAGCATGGAGATGCTGAGAGCCAGTGGCTCCCTGGTTCCTTTAAACGACAGACGCCGGTCCACCCAGGACTGCCGAAAGTAGCAGTCCATGCTGTATGTCTGGAAAAAATTGGTATTATATTCTACCGGGATTAATATTTGATGGAATATGCATGGGTCAATCCTATCCGTTAATGTTATTTACACTTACCATGTCCACCTCAGAAATGGGCCCCATACTGCGCACCATAATGTCCACTTCCACCACCGCTGGTGGCCCTGCAATTTCAAAACGTCATAATTGTGCACTTGCATATTCTACCACTCTTCGGGATGATTGCATTGATGGCCACAGATCTTTCCAAGCTAAATCAGGCAATTTCTCTTCTGTTTTGACTTACCATCAGGAAACTAAACACACTTCTCTCAGTGGAAGGGAAATTTAAACCTCGACTCGACTTCGAGAAGTCCCTGAACCCTGAACCTATAGGTATTATACCCTATACCTATACCTGTCAGATGTGAACCCTGACAGCTCATCCCAGAGGCTGGGAGCCCTATTTGTAGGGCTATTCGTAGGGCTTCGTAGAAAAAAAAGAAGCTTGCAAACTAACCTCCAAAGTCAGGTCTGATACTATTGTCATAGCCCTTGAGCAAGCTGTCGAGGAGATCACTGACGTCTCGATGGCTGTTGCTTTGCTTAGGACTGCTTTCTGCTCGTGCGCGTGTTGCTGAATTGTTGCTGTGACGTACGCGTAGAACATTAACCATATCATCGGTAATAGTGACACCAGCGATGGTCATATAAGGCTGGCCTGGCGTTCGCCCCGATGAAAATACCCTGCGATATTATAAGGATAGATGAACAACCTTTTGTATAGCTCTATTCAGCTGTAGTCTCGAAAATGATATGCACTTACACATTTACATCTTCATTTAGGTCTTTTGTTACCCAAATTCGGAACCCTATAAGTCTTAGTTTTCCTCTTTGGTGCGGAATATATGTGTATAACCACAGAATTAACAGTCTCTGCAAATATTTCGTCGATCTTTTACTTTGAATTTCTTATTTTAAACTTGAAAGAAATCGGAGGCTTTCAATAGTACTGTCACGTAAAACATTCGGATTTTCTCTTACTGCCCTGTATATGGTTGCCTGACGTGGCTGACGATGATGCACCTACCTATTAATATGAGATATATATACGGAAAAATACTTGCCTGGAAATGTTTATCAAGCAGAAGAAAGTGGAAAATATGACTTGTTTGATAGCCAGAGAAGTCATTTTTGGAACCTGGGGAAAAAATCATCCGTGAAGTTATCCTACAGCAGTAGCTATAGAAAGTGCGTTCTATACTCCCCATGCATTTTCAGAACTTGTTTGTGTCGTACCTGCATCAGCATCAGATCTAATCTTAGTATTCTCTTCTCATTGGAATTCAAGTCGGTTGTTAGGCCAGTCATTGTTCACAAACGATGATGTGTACTTCGTATGGACGTACCTAACTTGTGGCGCCTTTGGTTGTCATCAAGACAGTTAAGGGTGTTTCAGCTCAGTTTTACGACCCCCTTCCTCCGTTCTCCTTTCCTTGCTGACATAATGTCATCCCACTCTAGATTAACTTATTGCATCAGGCCTGTATTACGTATGTAGCGATACAAGAAAGGAAGGAAATTTTAATTGAAACTGGTTTATGGTCTAGCAGTGACCATTTTCAATGGGTTCGGGTTCGGCGAGGATTTGCTTTCTCTCAGAATGTGAATCCATGCAAAAACAATTTTTTATTCCTTTAGTCAGTTTCACTTCGGACCTTTCTGTAGTTTTGTCCTTTCCCTAACCAGGAAAAGTTTGAAAACTCCAAGCGTGAAGATAAGAAGCAACTCTATTATTCTCCTTTTCCCATGGTTTTTCTGACATGCATCGGTGAATAAGATAAATTGACTGTCAATCCTTTACTGCATAAATCCACATTTGAATGGGTCGGTCATGTGTATTCCAAGATGAGAATTGGCCAGCTGGAAACCAGTGGCTGGGTTATAGTTCTGATGTACGCCTCCAGAAATTTAGTATACTATACTTATTGTGTCCAGAACGCTAACCTGGTTAATATCTCCAAACCTAGGCTCCCGCTACCTCTTATTCAGGCAGAGGGAGACCATTTCTCGTTACTGCTGTCCAGAGCAGTAATTTGTCTCATTCTGGCTCTGGGGAAATGGTATAGGGTAATTTTGGATCAGGTGTCGGCCACTATAGGTGTGTCTGTTTTTTTGTGTCTGTTAGTGGGTGCGAATAATTTCCTTACACCCTTGTCTGCTGTTCCAATGCGATCACAAAACAAAGCCAAATAGAACAATGGAAGGGTTGGAGTAAGGTTCCTAGCGATTTGCCGATTGCCAAGTTCACGCAACGATGGTTTGCGAGATAGCCTCCACCCCAGACTGCTGACTAGGATTGCTGAGACCCTTCAGGCGGTTCCGTTCAATAAGGCCTCGTCACCCGCTGGTCCACGCTTCCACAAAATATTGCACTTTCAAACCTAGATGGTTTGGTTCGGTTCTTCGGTTTCCTATTTTTACGAGTAAGATATTCGACGTATATATAATTAGGAAAAGTATTTATAATGGTGTGAATAGTCTGTTTTGAGTTTCTGGTTTCCCATAGGCCTCCAAGACCGAAAAAAAATATACGCAGAATTGGTCGTACAAGTGATCCAGAAAGGCAAAAAGCTGCCCAAATAGTGTGATGCGAAAACTCTAATTTCCTAAATATTGCCTGATAGCCTCGTGAATTATTCACTTTCCCATCCTAAACATTTTCATTGCTTGTACAATCATATTATTTTAACTTGTTTTTCTTTTCGTTTTTTTTTTAATACCAGTTTTGAGACAGCTGCTTCACATTTGCCATTTGTGAGTTGCCATGCACAGGTGGTGAAACAATAACTGAAATAGGTTACCATTTTTCACTATCGTTTTATCTACACTAACTACAGTTTCGACCTTTCCTTAAATACACATACGAGTATATACCTACTCGTAGGATGTGTAGGTTTAGTTGGATATCATATGTAGCAGGACCAAAAATCTGGGGGGGACTAAGCCCCCCATGCAGACCTTCTCTTCACTTGGCGGGGTAGGCATGGCTTTATGTGACGTTATGTGTACGTCAGAAAACTCCTGGGGGTGGCTAAACGGTTTCTGGGCGGGGGGGGGGGGGGCTTAGCCCCCCAGACCCCCCTTGCTACGCCTATGAAATATCCATGGATATAAATTGGTTTGAACACATCCTTTAGGTTCCAGAGCGGGAAATATCGATGTTTTATAGCCTTTCCGGGAAAGGATGAAAAAATTGGGGAGAATGTAAGTACGATTAATGAGCATACCTCAGCAGCAGCTTGAGAGACTCGCGTGGTGGCTGGCTTGCGACCCCCGTCAGCTACGTCCTCCTCGCATGGTGTCCTTCCAACGACTGGAGGCCTGCTGTGCGGATTATCTATCAATTGTGGATTGACTGGCAGTTTCGGAAATGTGCGTAATTTATTTATTAATGTATGTCACACTGATACATACTTTTGATAAATTATTCATTTCAGTCCCGACGTTTTCGCATCAATAAAAGTATAAAAACATATTCCATTTTTAGTGCAAGTTTTATCCGAACCTAATCAAATTTCTGCAGTCATTTTAGGTGTCCTGGTTGACTACTTTTTGGGTATTTTTATTTTGTACCCTTCTAATTTTTGTTTGACATTTTTGTGTTAGGTAGGGGGTGGCAGAGTGGCCAAGTGGTAAGCCGATAAAGCCCTATTTCACATTTTGGTTGCTGAATACCACAGAGACACAGACACATCCGACTCAAAGTTTCGATGTCCCTAAAAATAAAAAAACGCCTGGGGACCTGAGGTGGTGAGGTGAGGTCCTATATGCTTCCCCAGCGCAGCCCATCTTCTCATTATTTCTTATTTCCTTTGGTAGAGAACAAAAGAGTTGAGCTGTGGCTTTGCCAGTTCAAGTGCGAACACCCTGCCCTACCCCTGTCTTGACGATAGACCAGTTACCAGTGGTGAGCGGTTTGAGGTGAAATAAGCAATAAGCAATATCCTGCTCCGATGTGGCCGCCACCACCTCATTTCCTCTTCTGCGCTATCCCAAGTGTCTACCAGAGGTCGATCTCAATCCTCCGTCCTTTAGCTTTTACAAATAATGGCAAAGCACACTCACTAACCTCGGGAGGTAAGGGTACGACAATGGCAAAACTTGACAATTATTTGTCACACTTCTTATCGGCAACTGCAGCAAGCGAATATAATTAGAACGAAAGATTGTGCTAATTTGTGCTTAATCTCAAATTTTTTCTAAAGAATCCTGAACTTAATTTTACTGATATTGCTGTTGTAATTGTTGGTCTATGATAAGGAGACATGTGGGGCTGGAGCACTCCTCCATAGTTCCCACAAACTGTGTTAATTTGTGAATGCACTCCATCTGTTCGTCCACCAGTTTGGCTTGGATGGTGTGGGCAACATGCAGGTCTCCTACTGAGTGGGCGACATTCTGCAGCGCCCCAAGACCCTGAAAATGGAAGCACACTCAATTAGGCTCAATCGAAAAACGTTTTTTGAGCTTTGGTCTGAGACTCAGCACTCAGCATATTACACTAAAGTAAAGCGCAGAATACCTTGGCCGTGGTAGTTTCAATCTGAAGGGCGGCTTTAATAGCTTCCAAAGGCGTTGGCCATTCCTGTGGCTGAGGAGGATAAAGCTCCCTGAAGCGGACGATCCCACTCCGTGTGGTCAACAATTTAGCAAGGACGAGAGCGTGACTAAGCTCCTCCGAAGCCTGGGACCGCTGGGCACGAGCAAACCCGCTCAAGCCCACGTTTTGACGTTCGAAATAAGCTTCCTAAGAAATAAAATAACCAATTTAACCGTAACTTCAGCAAGCACTTATTCGAGGGTCCAACTGTTTGTAATCGAACGGACCGATTAGGGCGTTAGCTCGAACATAAGACGTTTTACACTTTTTATTCTTCCGATAGATTACTCACTAGCAATGACTTCATTGACGTAAACAGTACAACTAGGAGTCGATGAGTCGTACAGTATCGCTATACGCTAGTGACCAAGATACTTGCCAGAGCCATGTAGGAATATGCTGCAGTGAGTTCGGTATGAAGCTGAAGGTTGAGAGCCTCTTGCAAGTCAGGATGTAGTGCCCCCTCCGAATAGCTGTTATTGTTACTGCTGCTGCTGATTTTGTTGGCATTGTTACTAGAAGAACTTGTGGGAGTGTGGCATTCAGTTTGGCAGGTATCCGCCCACCCCCTCCAGATAGGTCGAATTATTGCCTTCATCTCTGACTTTACCCCAAATTTTTTCAAAAGAACTCGAAGCGCCATTATCTAAAGTAATTATTTACAAAAGGAATTAAATAGAATACTTAGCAAGTGTCCCGTGTATTGTTGTTTTAGGCACAATGTTAAAAACCATAGTATGTCTTTTGATTGCCTTTTCGCCGTGCAAAGGGAAAAGGGACGAGGAAAAAAGTGAATTGAAAACATTCGATGGAGATGTCTTTTGCCTTCAGCAGAGTCGGCTCATTCGATGGGAGAAAGAAGGAGAAGTGGTAGTGGTTGAAGCTTTTCAAGGAAGCGCGGTTCTGCTTCAGTGCTCTTATTGGTTCGTAGGTTGTGTTCATCATGTTCATCGTTGGTGTAGGGACTGATACAGGGTGTTTCCAGGTTTTCGGTTGCCACATGTTTTCGAGAGAAGAAACATACCTACACATATGGGTAGTGGATAATACAGTAAATAAAAAATGCTGACTTACCAATATAGTTTTTAGCAGGAGGTAATACGTCCAGAATATAGAACTGTTCCTCTGCTGAGTTGGCCTTTAATTGAATCGATGCAACGGTGACCGTGCATAGTTCTGCAAGGTCTGGCCTAGGTCATGGTAATGGCAATGTAGGTTAGGCACCAAATTACCTGAGGCAGCATCTTTCCCGTTTGATGTGGGTAAAAGACTAAGAATTCCCTTAATTACCATACAGCGGTCAGGATACTATTCGAGAGCCGCGTGTTTGGGTCCGTCGGAGTATTATGTCCTCCTCTTACGAAGACGTGAAGCTGGGTGGCCGGGTGCTTGAGACCAAGAGACGCTCTCTGATCATCCGCAATGTCTCCAGTGCAGACTCTGCTTTGTATCTCTGTCGACTGCCCTACGAGGATTCCTTTCAGTCCAGCTTCAATTACCTTTTAGACACCCTAGGTTTGTATTCGACTTCATCTACAGATGTTGGTATACCGTTTCATTTGCGCCTTCCCCTATTTATTCGTACCTCCTTCCTTGCGGCTCCTACACCTTCCTTCTATACCTAAATACCTATACTGTAGAGTTAAACTTGTGCTACTTTTCAGAAGTAAATGGTAGTTCCCCCTCGTGGAAAGGAGATCTGAATGTGTGGCTCAACTACTCCCTGAAATATATCATTCCGACAAATCACATCCTTGCAGAACTACCCTATGCTCTTGAAAAAACTGAAACCGGAATAAAATTTGAAGTGAGTTCCCATTTATTTAGCCTGGGGTCATTTGGATGGATGTATTTCGAACTATACTGAAAATTTGCCAATTAGGTCCCTACGTCTTTTTCTACCTAAAGTAGAAAGTCGTCAGTCAGTCAGTCAGTCTTCACTGGCGAAATGCGAAATCTCTCAGTGACCCCGGGCCGATTTGGAAGCAAAATTCCTGCATATCGTGTCACTCCCCTTAAGGCTTGTCAGTAAAATACGTAAATTTTTGTATATGGTGTCCTATAGATTCTATCAGGATGGTCAGCATGGACCGATTGTGAGGTTTGTGTAAATAGTCCGATGCAACGAAGGACAGCCCGCTGCAGAGTGAGGCCTCTGCTAAACAACTTTACCACATCCACTCCCGAAGCAATAGGTAAAAAAATAATAATAAACAATTTATATAATATGCTTGAGGAAAAATTAAGAAGCTTGGATGTGTTTCTTGTGTGAAACAATAGAAATGTTTTGATAGGAGGACATGGCGAAGCCGCTGTTATAATGCTTCTGGAAACCGGTGCAGCTCTGCCTTGCCGGGGAAGCCTCCTCCGGGACCTCTTTCCAGTGATTGCGGATGTCGTGGAAGAGGTTCCCGACTTGTTACAAGAGACTGAATGCGCACCGTCCTGCCCGCTGAAGGGTGGTTACCGTGGTCCGCGAGAGCGGAGGTTTCTGTTCTTGGATGAAGGTGCTCACGCTGTAGTACCTTGCCAAGGGTACGCAGGATTTCGATGTAGCGTACCTAGATCTTGCTATGTGCCTACCATAAGGTGATGTCTGTGTACCGGTTTTCTCCTCAGATCGTTTAGCGTCGGTGGTGTTCGATGGGAGCACAATAAACGCCGCTTGGAAATGGTTGAATTGGACGGGATGGTGTCGGTGGATCATTTTGGAACCCTCCACTTGGTAGCTGTCACACCCATCTCTCGGGGGAACTACACTTGCTTTGCGCTGACCGATCATTTTCGAATCCTGGAAGTCAGACTTGAAGTTCGTTCTAGTGGAAATGGGCTTGGAGCAGGTAGGTGTACGATCCTGCTCTCACACTCATACTTGGATACTTTCGACTGCACCTTTATCCTTCTTCCCTAATACTTCCTTCTACCCCGAAATTATTCAGGTTTCACTCGACATGCTTTTTACCTTCTCATCGTGTCGCTATTTTCATTCCTCGCCTTTCTCATCACCACCGTGGGGATATTTTGGAGGAAAAAACGACGAAATCGTTTACCAGTTAAGCGAGATATTTCAAGACAGCCACTTCTTTCAAATGGAGAAGAAAGCGAAGAAGAAACCGACTATGAATTATAAAAAGGTTCTAGAAGATTACATAATATAATGAGGTGCAAGTACAGTAAATGTGGATGGTTGTAGGAATCACTTTTTGCCGTAACCACCACTCAGGGGGCGTCCGCATACGTTACATGTGCTGCCGTAACTTGGTTGACTGTAAATCGGTTGCTGGTACACAGGACGCTGCTGAATGACTGGGCGTGGTCGATAGATTGGTTGCTGACTGGAAGAGGATAGGACAGAAAGTGTTACTGTGCAATCATGAGTAATCACATCATGATGATGGAACAGACCTTGCCTAGGAGTCGTAATTTGTCTGGCTCTGTCTGTCATTCGGTTATGAATACTGCTGGGGGGGGGGGGGGGGTTGTAGACAGCAGAGAGTTCTTAAATTGTTTGATATCAAGCATGACATTCCGATAACTTTTTTTTCCGCAAATGGGCGTAAAATTATGGAAGCTCTTGTAGCAGGTGTTTTACTCTGCTTCACAAAATAGGCTGTGACAACTTACTAGACTGGTTGCGCGTATCCACCACCTCCACATCCACCACTACAACCTCCACTGAGTCCACTGCCGTAGCCGCTACTCCCGTAACTACCACCGTAGCCGCTGCTGCCGTAACTGCTACCGTAGCCGCCACCCCCGTAACCACCAGAACCGCCGAGACTACCGCCGTATCCGCCGGCCCCGTAACCCAGCTGTCCGCCGCATACGGAGCAGTAGGCTCTCTTCTTTCTGCTCTTAACTGAAAATATCGAATGCCATGTATAACTACGACGTTAAAAACGTCAAAGAAGGCGGAATTACCTACTTTAATATTTTCCGGAGGAATGTGCTTCAATATTTTTAGGACTTACTTTCATCCTTCTTTGATTCTTCATAGTGAGTGTGATGATGACCATCATCTAGGGAGTGACCGGCTTCGAGGCTGGGGTGAGTTTCCCTGGAAGGTCTCTGCAATATATCCAAGAAACTCCGTTGCTCGCCTTTAGGTACCTGACTCTGTTCCGTAGAATTGGCTGCCTCGAGAGGTGGATGCGTTATACCAACAGCAAAGATTCCCAAAACCTTCGGTGGCGCTGGCGCTGGCGCTGGGACCGTTGCGGCAGGTCCTGGCCCTACACAATGTGAAAAGCAGGTGTGCATTCAACCGGTATACCCCCGTGAACGGCGTGAACCACAAATTTGTAATAAGTACTAACCTAAACACCAAATAACTGCCTTTATTATATTTTCTCATCATGAATCATGAAATATATCTACTTGTTCGAGATCTACCGAAGCAGGTACCTCGTAATAACACATTTCACACAACTAACCTTGGGCCTCCTGTCCGGCAGTAAGGCATAGCAGCCCACTGAAGATGAACACGCTGTGCATCATCATACTAACTGGCACTACAGATGGGTAGCAACACTTATAACTTCGCGGTCATCAGTGCTTTGGGATCCCCATGTTTCTTGCAAGTAACGTTTTGTTTTGGCCCGCCCGAAACGAATGTATAGGATCTCGCCTGGTGGAAGTTTCCAAAATCACGACTGGCCGTTGGCCTGTCATGACGTTTATAATTTCCGTGACGCCTATAGTATCGCACCGATTTTATGTTCGCACCAAAGGCTCTGTTTTCCTTTTCTCAAACGAATTTTTTCTCTCGGCAATATGATTTATACGATACTTTATTACGGGCTGTTGGTATATGATGGTGTAGCAGGGGGGGGGGGGGGGGGGGGAGAGGGGGGGGGGGCTGGGTGGAGCTTAGCTCCCCCAGAAAACGTTGAACCCCCCCCCCCCCCCCCCCCCCCATGATTTTTCAGATAAAAAAATGGAAAGTAAAAAGGGAAAATAAAAAAAATCCCTTTCGGCAGCCCCGAAAGGCGTAGGTAGATTTCGAAGATTACTTCCATCCGCTAAAAGCAGTCTAAAATCATTTAGAAAGACGGGTAAGAAGATTTTCAGTTGATCCAATTGCATTCTCAACAATAACAAACGGAGGAATTGAGTTTTGAAATTTCACCCCCCCCCCCCCCCCCCTTAACAAGAAAATGAAAGTGATTTTACAAAAAACTTTTTCAGACAAAAGTTGTAGATATTATTAATAGAAACTCATAGCAAAAAGAATAAACTCAATATCTCACCAAATGAGTGAGTTATGACGTTTTGAAAATTCAACCCCCCACCCCCTGCCTAAACGGTGCGTCGGACGAAAAACATTTTCAGACAAAAGTTGTAGTTAATATTAAGTCAAATGCAATACAAAACAAAAGAACTCGATAACACCCCTAGGACACAAGTTATGAATTTTTTTGTGCGCAAAACCCTGTTTTTCCACCCTTATTCAACCATTAAGGGTGGGATCAAAAAACGTTACGAAGAAAAGTTGTAGGTAGTACTGTTAGACGACCCTCAGAGAAAACCACGTTTCATTAGTTTCAATATTAAGGGAGTTATTGCCAAAAAACCAGATTTCGAAAAAGTCCCCCCATTTTCCCCCCCTTCGTCCGATTTCCCCCATTAACGAACTCGACCGAGATTTTAGTCCCTTATATTTTATTAAATAGTCAAAACCAATTATTTTTCAAAAATACGGCTCGTAGCGTGTTCACAAGGAAGTGAAAATGATATATATATATAAACTTTTGAACTGATGGTGGTTTTGGGATCCAGGGGTCATAAAAAGAAGAACTGTGAAGAAAATTTTCAAAAGTGAGACTACTGGTACGACTACAATAGGTAGATTTTTCTTCGAAATCTACCTAAAAACTCAAGACAAGAAGTCAAAACTGAATTTAAATAGGTATGTAGGTATTTTTGCCTGTTTTTTATCGATCCCGTTTTTCTATGGGCTCTCAAAGTGGCATAAGTGTAAAACATATTAAAATATTACTTAACATACCTAGGTGGTATTGGTAGGAACTGCCGCAATATGGGGCCCATCGAACTTGTCAATAGAGGTTTGACAAATTTGGTCCAACGGTTCTATGACGTGAATTGTAACTGCCCCTACCCTGCAACTCCTAAACCTTACTTTTCTTGCTTTGGGGGTATGTACCTAACAGATCTATTATTGCTCATTTCAAATACTATTGAACATAGTGTAAATATTATGACGAAGATCATTGGACCCGGTATAGATTTTTGAGGTTTCCTATGGCAAGTATACCTATACGTACCTATACCTGCGAATTCGGTTCGGTTGAATGGTTTAGGTTCTACAGCTCTTTGTGCGTCACCACGTCACATTAGTAATTGCTGCATTAGGTGCATTTGTATATTTAGACTTAGTGCCTCTCAGTCTGCTTTGTGTCCTGAGAGGTCCGGGTTCGAATCCCGGCGGAACGGAAAAATATTCCGCTTCCGACATGGATGTATTGGCTTCAGCCCACTACTAAACTGACTTCGGCCCACTCATATTCGGCTTCGGCCACTTCGTCTTCGGCCCAAAAACATATAACGAGCGTGGCGCGTTAAAAAAAATATATTTAGACTTATTTAGTACATTTCGTAAAAATCACTTTTTTGGACTCGGGGGACCTCCGGGAAATTTTCCACGATGGCGTTACTTGCTTAGCTCATGTACTTAATATACATGCGGTGAGAAAGAAATAGTCAGCGGTGTCTCTCACCTCCAAAGGGTTCTGACCATCAAGAAAGCGAATACGAAATAAAAAGAGGTCAACATTTTTTATTAGAACACAAAGAGAGGTACAAAGTGGAGTGAAAAGAATGAAGATTGTTTTGCGAATCACTTTTTGCCGTAACTGCTCGCACTAGAGGATGAGGACGACTGACTGAATGAGCCACCTCCGAAACCGCCGCCGCCGTGACCACCTCCGTAACCACCACCCACAGGCTGCCCGCATACGTTACACGTGCCACCACCACCACCACCATAACTTGGTTGACTATAAATTGGTTGCTGGTAGACCGGTCGCTGCTGAATTACTGGTCGTTGCTGGTAGATTGGTTGCTGACTGGAAGGAAATAATAAAGATATATGTGGTCAGTAAATTGGGAAACTGGAGTTGGAGTATGTGGAGCTTTTGATTTGCTTTAACTGTGAGATTGCTTTTTTCCACTGATAGCTCTGGGATAGCGGTTATTATAGTTAACTATACCTATATATATAGGTATATATCAAAATTGGAGTGTATATGTTTGCACCTATGTTTACCATAGCAGGCTATAATGCCGGCAATTCCGGCATACCTAATGGCATCCACAGTTTGCGGAAAGTAACTGCCAAAGGTAGACATATAGCCGTGAAATACCTATACATCCATATAGGTGAATCGACATTTGTCAGCAGAGGGGTGGCACCTTACGGTATATAATTACATCACTGTCTTTGTCAGGTGTTGAAAATAGAGTAAAAAACCTACTATCCGATGCTTCCGCCGCCGCATCGGCCGCCGCAGCCACCGCCTCCGCCTCCGTAGCCACCACCACCATAACCGCCCAAGCTGCTCAAACCTCCCCCGTAACCGCCGCCCCCCAGCTGTCCACCGCACTTGGAGCAGTATGTTCTCTTCTTTCTACTCTTAACTGAAAATACGTACAGGGTATTGTAAATGGGGAGGTAGGCCAAACCATCAGGTTAATTGGGTATTGGAACTACTGCTATAATTGTGGGTGGTTTTTAATGTATCTTTCCGAGGAAACGGTTGGACAGTTTGCATTGTTTTGAAATAGGTTTATTCATTTTATCTCATTAGCATTAGCTATGACATTGTCGGCGAGGCGCATTGCGGCCGACTAGATGGACGGTGTTCTTAGCAAAGATGTTAAGTGACCGTAACATGACTTTACTGAATGACACTAGGTTTTTCATCTATATCTTTACCTTCATCCTTCTTCGATTCCTCATGGTGGGTGTGATCGTGAGCTAGGTCTTTTGAATGATCGTGACCGTCGTCCAGGGTGTGACCTGCTTCGAGGGTGTGGCCGGGTTCATGGTTAGCTTCCCTTGGAGGCCTCAGCAAAATATCCAAGAAACTGCGCTGTTCTTGTTCTCTGTCAGGCACTTGGTTTGTCGACGAAGAGTCGGCTGCCTCGAGTGGTGGAGGTGCAAGACCAAGCACGAATATTCCCGAAGACTTGGACTGCGCTGGCGCTGGCACCAGCCCTGCACACAACATGAGACATCAAATAAGTAAAAGAGAGATGCTGTGGCTTCATTCGTGAATTGGAAGGACTATTGGCTTTCGCAAGAGTTTTCCAATGGCATTCCGAAAGTTTGACCCACAAAACAACTATACTTATCGGGTTTCACTTCGTACGCAGTTACCCCAGAATGTTTTTGCATCGAATCCGCCAAATTTGACTTCAGCACTCACTAGGGACTTATAATGACAGAATGGACAGGGACTTTATTCCAATACTTACCATCGTAAAATTCTGTATATGTAGGTCCGTGGTCCGTGTATACCAATCCTGTGTCTTAAGTATATCTTAAAATACATAAATACATAACCACACTCTTCACATTACTATATAATAATGTACCTATACGTTTGAAACTAACCTTGGTCCTCCTGGGAGGCAGTAAGGCATAGGAGCCCACTGAAGGTGAGCACGCTGTACAGAATCATACTAACTAGCTTTGTATTGACCGCCAGCACTTATATAAGTTCAGGCAACAATAATGCATTGGGATGTCCAGTTTCTTGCAAGTAACGATTTTTTGCCCCACCTATAGAGCGAGTGGAGGATCTCGGCTGATGGCAGCTTCCAAAATCACGATTTGCCGTGAGCCATTGTCCTAACATGACGTCTGCAATTTTCATTGGTCGTCTATTTATGGCTCTACTATTTATTTACGTGCCAAAACCTGTTTCACTTTTTTTTGATCGTATTTTTTCTAGAAGTAATTGTGAGTTGATTATGTGGCATTAGTGTAGGCAAGGGCGGTTTATTACAATGCCTACTTTGCCTCTATTAATTATTTTATGTTCGTATTATGGCATGTAGCAGGCACTGGGAATCACCCAGACGCGAACGATGAGATCATGAGGAATTTACGTATTCCCAGTATTCCCTACCTGTGCCTAGTCCACTAGTTGGAATCTGATATAGGTAGGTATGTATAAAATCTGTGAAAATACCTACTTAGGTAGGTATAATTTGTATATTGCATTATATTTTTCCCCATAAATATGCGGGCTTGTTATTACCACAATATGTTACTACAAGACCCTACTTTAGAGGGGGGGGGGGGGGGGGGGGGGATTTTAAAAAAATTTGCAACAAGCAGACTCGTATACCTTTACGGGAATCTTTGATTGTGGGTACGAGAGAAGCACCATCAGCTGCATGGTGCTTGCCTCTAGTGATGCACGATGCAAGAACAAGAACAAGAAACGGCATTTCTTGTTCTTGTTCTTGTTCTTGCAAAGCGACTCTTGCTCTTGTTCTTGTAGTAAAAAATCCGATCTTGTTCTTGTTCTTGTTCTTGCAGTAAAAATCACTTCTTGCTCTTGTTCTTGTTCTTGCTGCAAAGACTATTGCAATTTCTTGCATAAAAATGGAATTTTCTGCGGTTATAGTGTGGTTTTTAGCCTACTGAACGGCCATGTCAAGTTCAATCTATCGTCGCATAGTCTGCAGAGTTTTTCATACAAAATATGGACTGCAATCCATGAATGAAGCTTTGAAAAAAACTGCCTTGGTTTATGCAAGACTCTTGCGAGAACTCTTGCAAGAGTTCTTGTTCTTGCAAGTCACTTCTTGTTCTTGTTCTTGCAGCCAAAATTGACTCTTGTTCTTGTTCTTGTTCTTGCATGCAAGAAATGCAAGAACAAAAGCAAGACAAGAAATTTTCGTGCATCACTACTTGCCTCGACGAATGTCGTGCTGTTACATATACCTATCTATACTCCTGTATTGTATTTAAAACACAAAACCACCCAATGTGCCACTATAAACTCGTATTTATAAATATTAGCTTACTATATCATTTCCCACTGATTGAACTTGGGCATTTCTTTTGGAAGGATTCATAATTCATAACAGCACAGCACTAATAAGAGGCAATGACCCCACCATAGTCGCATTGTTTATTCTTATTGCAGGTAACCATAATAAACCCCATCTACAGTTCAGTTCCCGAAGATTCGTCTCGTTTGTCACATCATGTCTGACGTCATGAAGGCCCCTTCAAACTGTCAGTTCAGGCTTCAGGCATACCCTCTAGGTTACCAACCTCTTCGGCTATATAATTGGAGGATACCAGTGGAGTTACTCTTCTGCTACCTCTATGAATTTTATCACCCGCAGACCAAGCAAGCATTTGGTAGGTATAAAACTGTTTGGCGGTGCCTCAATTTTTCTGTACGTACCCCTTACCTACCTACATGCATTTGACTCTTCGGATCTTAGGTCGCTATAATTACGCGTTAAGCTCCTAACGCTAAAATGTAGCTAAAGCTACATGCACCACGTCGTCGTTATCTCGTCAGTACAGTACCTATATAAGTTCATGGCAATAACCTATTCACCTATTTTATTCTTGGAAAGGTCCCTCTCAACACAATACTTCTTGCAACTGGTCGAAGGACCAGATGTAGCGGAGAGGTCTGGAGCAGGTAATAGACAGTTTGCGAATGGTCAAATATACTACCCTGCATAGATTTTACTCGTTTTTGCCATTAAAAATCACCATTCGCAAACTGTCCTGCTCCAGACCTCTCCGCTACAGTAGGTAGGTATGCTTTCTTTCTCATATGGTATTGTCTTACTGTCTTGCTTGTATAGGTTGTTCATGCACGCAGACTGCATCAGTTTGGGCACCCCTCGCGGCACCCCTCCCCCCTCGGGGCATCCTATTTTCTCTTATCTAGTGGCTGGGTGTTTTATTCCGAGAGTGTTTAAAATTTTTTTTTGAAGTTGTAAGCCCTGTTGATGTGATTATTAAGACCTATTACATAAGTTTGGTAACTATACGTACTTAGGTTCAGGTAGGTGCATGATAATTTACGCGTTGACAATAGTGGCTAGGTAGGTACATAATGCATATCAGATAAAATGTACTTAATAGGAAATTGTAATGAAAGTATGGCAATGTACAAAAAGAATAAATACCTAACTAATTAGAAGACCTAGGTACAACTTCATACAATAGAGCTACCATTGCTTATAATATTTTCCAGGTTGTTTTCATGTCTATGAGTAAGTAAGTAGAGCATAAAAGTAATTCTAGGTATAGTTGCTGCAGTGTCTAATGTCTTAGTCAAGTCATCAATATAAGATGTTCACATTAATCACATTTTACTTCCTTATTCTGGAGGTTTAAAGCTCTTTTCCGGTCCATTTCTCGTAATAAACCTCATTTTTGTCATGGCATAGTGATAGTGCATGGCTATATCTTAACGACCGCACACATTACAAGGATTAGGCCTATAACAGCTGCCGCATCCTCCTCCATAGCCACCCCCATAGCCGCCTCCATAACCACCGCCGAAGCCAGTTTTTCTATAGTAAAAGAAAAAGAATAAATGAAAAACCATAGTAGGTATACCTACTGGCAATAAATCCTGCGGTTAATCCTGTTCAAAACTTACATAAAAACTTACATTTTGACAACTTTGATGACTTTTATTCCGCCGCCGTAACCGCCACCACCGCACTGCCCGCATTGGCCGCAGCATCCTCCACCGCCTCCATAGCCGTAGCTTTGTGTTGGGTAGCACCTCTTGCAGAATGTCCGCTTCTTCCGGATCTTCACTTCACCTGAGACATTCATTTCAGCCGTCAGGCAGCATTTCCTCTTTTGGAGAACGCCCAACGTTACCAAGGTTGCAAGTAAGCACTTGTCCCATATACGTACCTACTGTAATAGAGTATATGCATGTGTACCTGCTGGTACACATGCATATACATGCATGGCATACCCGGCACCTGGCTAAAGTTTTATAAAAAATCCACAAGAGTCTGAACTTAATAACGTAAACTTAGACTTGGTTCTTACCTCCGGAAAGAACCCTTTCCTCGTCCTCGGCAAGGGAGAGGTTGATGTGGTCATGTAATGTTGTGTTACGTGCGCTGCTTTCGTCGAGTGTGTTGTTGGTTGAGCTGTTGTCATCTAGAGTTACATTACTTTGAGTATCATTCTGTGGTGTACTGTTGTGAAGCTCCCCAGCGTTAGAAAAGATTTGAGCGGTAGGATCTGGAGAGGGCAGTGGGGTTGAGAGTTCCGGTGCTGCTACTTCTGGTACTGCTACTTCCGGTACTGCTACTTCCAATTTGGCAAGGGCCGCTGCAGGGCCATCAAACACTAAAAAAAAGCAAAGTAAAAAAATCAAAACTGAATTTTTTCTTATATTGTATACCTATACCTACCTCTCACATAGGTACTTCCTTCCTCGCCATTCGCCATAGCTCAGGCTATTATCGCATGAATGTAAAATTTTGTAAGTAGGTACCTACAGTCTACAGTTGTACCTTAAATAAATTTTTGTAGAATTTAAACGTGGGGAGAGGGGGGAATCACTGAAAATAGATAATTATTTTCCAGGTTGCTTATCTGAGTACGAAAAAATACGAGTCAGTTAGGTAAATAAATACCCGTCTATAGAATAATTCAAAAATGAGTCCAGCAATGTATACCTACGTAATGAAAATGTTTGTCACTTACCAGAGGGGAGCAAACTGTCAGCGGCAGCCACAGCTACCAACGCAGTCCATGCATAATAAAACCCAACCAGCCCCATATCTGTATCTTCCAAGAATGAAGGGATTTCCAAGCTCACCACCCTTTTTTATAGAAGACGCTGATTGCTCATCTTTTGCAAGTAATGCTCCATCCCATGAATCGCCCAATGTGCCTGAGTTGTAATTCGCAATTTGTGATCAAAGCCCGCAAGATGCGCAGTTGTGGTGGGACCGGCGAATTCTTCTTCCAGCGCCGTACTCAGACCGCTCCGCAACTGTTGGCATTATCTAACTTTCCTAGTGCTTGCTGATACTTGGCTCATTTGACGGTGACAGTGGGACTGAGTTACGGCACTGTGTGAGACTTTTCTGCCCGTCATAGAGAACCTCTCCTTAAAATCTACCAATTGTACCCACCAGTAGTCTTTCCTTTCTGTCAGCCTGGGTAAGGTGCTGCCCTACCCTGCGTAGGTAGGGACCGAGGGGTTAATCACTCGTTGGGAATCTCGTTGGGAGTCATTGGAAATCTTTATGAAATCTCAGGGAATCTTGGAATTTTTTGGTGTGGTTACTACCCCTTGGGGGTTCATCTTTCTATGAATATCGTTGTGAATCTTTGGAAATCTTTATGGAATCCCGTGGAATCTCAAGGAATCTCTGGAGTGGTTACCCCCTCGGTAGGGACGCAAATTCTCATGTGTCCGTTGTTTTGGTTTGCTTCGGTGCGATGTAAATTTCCCTATCTACCTTGTCACTGAACCCTTACAGGACAGGATCTAGGAACCTGACGCAGTATTGTGATTGGCAAAGAATGGGGGAATGCCCGCCATCTTCTAACCTAACGCTTCCATCCTTAGGTACAAAACGCGGCACGGCATGGAGCGGACACGTGACTTTCATTATTTCATGACTTCACGCTTTATTATTCATTTTTCCTCTTCTTCTTGGGATAAACAACAAAATAAACACATTAGGTACGAAGAGCGAACTGCCGTTTCTGATCACTTTAAGTTGAATCCTTGGGTTCACGTTGCCTTCAATGGGGGTATAGGATAAAAAGATGTTTTCACACCTACGTAACTTAACACTTGATTGCTGGGATATAGGGTCCAATAACTTTCAATGTCCTGAATTGTTTCCTTCGAATTAACAACGAAGTAAAGGTATATAAGTATACAGGGTACAGGTAAAGTAGTATGAATTTTTCGGTGCATGACAAGAACCTGAAAATTATTATTGAATATATAGGTTGGACATGTAGCTAGGTAGGTATACATAGACATTTTCTGACATAAACACTAGTTGTAGGCAGTAAGCAGATTTAGCTTAGAGGATCAGTGCTGAGTATGGCGTCTTCCAGCAGCCCCATCTCCAGACGAGCGGGCTTACTGGGGGTTTGAGGGGGCTTGCTTATTCCAGGCATAGCAGAGGGTCGCACGCTGCTCGGCTTCACGGGGGTTACTTGGTTGTTGTTGAATGTGTACTCCACGACAGGCTCGTTATTGATAATGCTGCCCCCGACACCGGAAACAACGCCATCCTGATTCGTAGCAGCTATGAAGCTTCCAGACGGTTTTCCTTGAGTCTGCAATTTTTTATGCCAAAGCTTCGACTGAGGATCGGCTTACAAAGTTTTGCCTCAAATCTGAGGAGTTATAGATAGTCAGTTTGTCTCTGGCAATAAGTAAAGTTTGGTTAAGTAGTTTACGCTCAAGTTATGAGTGAAGAAATTTATATCTGAGATGAGTAGGTACCTATACCTTGTAATACCTGCAGATGTATTCCCTTTCTCGAACGCCAGAAAAGCCAACTAACACCTTCAAAATTTATTGTAAGAAGAACTGTTCTCCGTATATTGCATCATGGCGTGCCTTATCTTCTTACAATAAATTTTGAAGGTGTTAGTTGGGTGGGTTTGCTGGCGTTTGAGAAAGGGAATAGACCTACTGTATAAAAAACGTGATTGGTTTTCACGCTGGTATAGATCAAAGTTGCATGCGGGATGCGGGACTCACCGTAGAACCGGGTCGCATCACCCAGCCAAGTGTAGGGATGTTGGCCATGGCATTGAGGAAGTTCTGCCAAGGGCTGCCACCACCAGTGCCACAGTTCCGACAGTAAATCAAGTCAAGGAGAGATTGCTGGCGATTTACGATTTCCTAAATCAGTGAATTTCTCTGTACCAAGATCCCACTCATTTACATCGAAAAAGACGGCCTTCCATGGTGAAGAGGCAGACACATGCACCGGTGATGGTAGGTGTAGTATTTATATGTATAATATAGGGTTTCCAATCCAGTGGCAGCATATTATGTTCTATTGGGAGAGTGAATATACTAAATTTACGATAGGTTATACAATCAGCTTCTTAAGCACTTGAACATTGAAGTTTGGGTAGACCCGTAACTCAGCATTCTTAAATAAGCAAGTACTTAAAAATACCAAAGTTCGCTTACTTGAAAAGCTTCGGCGAAAGCGCCGAAGAGGTTCGAAATGACACCTTTGGTAGCAAGTGTCGAAACATCTTCCCGGTTTGGTAGTGGGAGGTTTGGCATCGCCTGCATGGGAAGACCGCTTGCCGGGGCCTGGCCCTCCACCTTGTAAGGCATTATCACAGGGAAGGTGGGCAGAGGCAGCGGGTCCAGTGGAGCAGAGGAGAGGGCTAAATCAGCAGGTGGTGGCTCTTCAGCTAGTCTCGGAATGAATGCTTGCGCGATGTCATAGGCATAGGCTATATCCTCAGTGGGCTTATCTCCGGCTGAAATAAAATTTTTCTGCTTGTTGGGCTGAAGTCAACGACACAACGGAAAGGGCCAAATCCTGTTTATCCATGCCATATAGTGGAGAACAAAAGCATTGCTGCGGTAGGAGACGAGCCCCATTCAGAGTTTTTAGGTAGGTACCTATAACCACTCAGCTTGTTATTTTGTACCTATCGTTCTGACATTGCGAGAAAGGCACGGCAGTAACAATTTCATTGTTTTACTCTGAATCGAGACCGCAGCTTTAAATGTGATCCTAAAGTCTCAGCAAAGGAACAGCCTCGAAAGCCGAGTTGTACACGTTGTACGAGATTTGATTGATATACGCCTTCAAAAACATGATTATGTAATGCCAAGTCGGTGTACATGTATTCCACTGCGCCTAAAAATATTGGTGCTCAAGTATTTCAATACGCCCGCAAAAACCATCATTATTTATTTCAAAAGTTGGCTTCACATTTTTCACAAGGCCTGCTGAAAGCCGTCCGTTTTCTTCGGAATTTATCACAGTAAACTAGGAACAAAATCGACGATTTTCACGTATTACCAACATTATCTGGAATTGCCTGTCTTCCAACATAAAATAGGAACATACCTGGCAAGCCAGAGCAAGCCGTGGCCGCGAGAATAAAGCACCACGCTCCTATGTTGACCATCATGAAATAAGGTGGGCTGGCGACACATTTATGGGTAACACAGGAGAATGTGCTGAACTCTACTTAATTGACTCATTAGGCGATAAAATAGCGACGTCTAACCCCAGGGGTTCTTTTCGTGATCTGAGTGAGATATGACAAATGTCTGATGAGGTGATGTCTACCCTCCGCCAGCTGATGAGGTGATGTCTACCCTCCGCCAGCTGATGAGGTGATGTCTACCCTCCGCCAGCTGGAATTCGTTTTGTTTTCTCGCAAGCGCGTGACCTTGGGGTGGACAGCCACGTAAGAACTGAAGAAGCCAGAGTAATTTGTCTGGTACAAAATGTGCCATGCCTCATTCTGTTACATTATATTTACCTACTACCTAGGTATAGGTAATAATTAATCACAAATACGGTACCTTGCTTTATTATGGCCATACCGCAACAGGCATTTCCACCATGTTTACTCGCAAATCATCAGTATTACGGTAGAGCCTCAAGGTAAACATTACTGAATACTGTTGAACGAGAATGGCCTAGGATGAAGACATCAAGAAGACGAGCCCAAAGCTGAACCAAGAATATTTCAACTTCCAAGTCAGAGAAACAAACGTTGATTATTTTGGTACCGCGATGTATTTGAACGATTGTTAATAACGACTCGTCACAACACAATATCTTATCTTAATAATATCTAATCGAGAGTATAATCAACATAATTACCTTAAAAATGTCACTCACTCAAGATCAACCATTTTGCACAAGCTCTCAGATATAAAGAAATGCGAACCTTTCAGTTGTTATTGGTTCACTATTGTGCGATCCCAATTTTTTCCGGATCCCTGCTTCAAATTTCTACAGTAGCCTAAGGTAACGATAGTTACCGATCCAATTTAGTTGACAGGGTAATAAATCAAACCGAACCTAACACATTTTTCCTGATTTTGGACGGCACAATTAACACATCGATGTTAGCCGAATAAACCCAACCTCCACTAATTCTTCATTTCACACATCATAAACATAACAGCGATAATTTAAGGTCAACGTGTTCTTCTCTATAAAAGTGTCATTTGTTCCTATGAGAATGTTACTGCATATCGCAGTGAAATCCAAAAATTGAAACTGCCTGTTTCGCAAGTGACTCACACTACGCGGAGTGTGGGTCAGATAAAAGTTTTACCCTCTTCGCTTCATTTTGGAAACTTGGGACAAGCGCCATGTTTGAAAATAAAAGACGGGTAAATATATAATGAGTTCTTCTAAAAAATCAACACTTTCACAGATAAAACATACTCAGAGATCAGTCTGGGATGGTATATTAAAATCTACGCATGAACAAGGATATGAAATTTTAAGGCAATTGCATGACTAAAAATTGACAAAATAATGCTGTTGGAACAGTCCACAATCAATAATCTACAAAACTACTCCCAAAATGGAAGTCCTTTTTCTAAACAGAACAGTTCAAAAAATTTCCACAAAGTAATTAATTCACAATAGTAAAACAAAGCGGTCAAGGGTGGGTTCGACGAGTCAAGTCGGTAACCGAAACACTGGAGGGTAGCTCCAGATAAAATACCCCACCCCTAGGTGAAATAAACTAGTGCAAAAAATTATTTCGGTTTGAATAAATACAATAAGTAACAGACTTACAAATACTGGCCTGATTTGTACTGACTAAGAATTTCTCAGCTACAACTTCAGGAAAGAAATCCATTACTACTCTCAATGAAGGCCCGCGTAAAATTCTTTCACAGCGAGTAATGTACAGATTTTCCTTCGAATGTGTTTTTAAATTGGTTTTCTTCCTTTAAATTAATTTACTAACTTCCATATAAGGGCGGGAAACAATTTTGATCACGAAGGTACAGGGCAGGTACTGAATGAATTTTGTGACTTCAATACTGTTTCAGCCTGTGTGCCAGCCTACCTACCAACCAACACAGCACCTTTGTAGCCTTTACCAATGACACATTCCCTCACTTCAAATTATGATGCAGCTGGCCAAACATTCACCATGTAATGGTTTTAAGCAAATACCATGCTATATTCCGAATATTACTGCGATATTTGATTAAACGTATGGTTGGAACAAGGCCAACTCGCACCGTCATTTTTAAGAAGGACACACCTACCAGAGATGACTACCACTGGTCACCAATGGGAACCCAAAACAGATGAGCTCTAGTAGACCCAGTTAACTGGTACCCATTGGTGTTCCGTGCTGAGGGTTTCCAAAGCTTCCACCACTTTTCGGAAAGTCACGTCGAAGTCCTCATTAACAATCGTCAAATCCACATATTTATCATAGAGACGTTTCATGCACTCGCTGTCTTCCACTGTTTTACGCAGGTCCTCTTCCTGGAAATAAAATTACTATTTTACTATGATGAATAATTAATATGATTTACTGAGAATATGGAGCGTCATGTTTAAAAACACTTCATCAAGTTAATTTCATAGGAAGAAAGTCGCAAGATACTCAAAGTTAGAGGCCTGAGATCTGAAAAAGTAGTTCAAAACATAGATGAGATAACTATAATAAAATGCGGAAACCTCCGAAAATGGGAATTAATTTAAAGTTGTCGTGTTTTCATTCATTTCCCACTGCTGTTGTGCTTTGTAATTGGTAAGGCCTGGTGACAGATACAGACGACAGCTTACCTCATATATATCTGCCAGTGACTCTAACGTTCTCGCTCTTCTCGAACTGTACCGGATCGAACTGGAACGTTCGAACTGAAACAGAAATATTAGATACTTAGGAGAGTCAACAACGAACTCACAACGTAATAGATCTTACATTTTGTAGGTGTCAGACTTCCGAATTTGGTTTATAACTCGACTGTTAATTCAACATTTTGACGTAAAAAAAAAAATAATAATAATAATTATTCCGTCAGTTTCTTGGAAAAGATTTTGGCAAAAACCGTTATGGTGCCAAATATGTCTTTACCCTTCTATATAAGTATAATGCACTCACGTTACTGAGGTTACGACTGGAAGCGCCTAGCGGACGGTTGCTGTAGTAGAGGTGTTTGAGAGCCTCCATACCCGGGGCGGCAATAAAAATAACGTAGGGCATGAACTCCGGGGCATTATGGAGGATTTTGAGGGCAGTGGGGTTGCAATCTAGGACGCACATCCGCCCCTGCCGAATAACGTCTCGGATTGCGTCCAGACTGGTTCCATACAGGTTGCCGTTGTGCTCGCCCCACTCAAGGAATTTATCGTTCCGTATCTGCTCTTCCATTTCATCACGGTCCAAGAACCAGTAGTTTTTACCGTCATCTTCGTAATCTCTTCGAGGCCGTGAAGTGTCTGAAACGAATTAAAGTCGTTATAGAGAAATTTAGCATAATGATAAAGAATCAAGCTAACAAATTAGTCACGTCTGTCTTATGTAGGTGATTAACAAAAAAGAGTTTGGTTGGACCGATCGTCAGTAGTATACCAAATGCTAAAATATAGCAAACGAAAGAACTATGTTTATCTTCCGAGGAACACAACTTTGTGCGGAATCGAAAGATGTCATCCCTCCTCAGCACACAACAGCTTTTTTCCCCTTCTTTTTGTTCAGACTATTGAATGAAAACTGAACCCGACATATTTTTTTTTTTTTTTTTTTTTTTAATGTAGGTGCAATCTTATTGTGACTCTGATAGTACTTACATGGTATGACACCGCCGAATTTCTCAGGATCGCTGTTGATGAGTCTGTTTTTGAGGGTCCGGCGTCCGACCCCTCGCGTCCCAATCAGCACCAATGTTTTCCTGCGGAATGGCGGCATCCTTGTCACCTCCTCGTAGAGCAGTAGTTCAGCTTTGTCGAAGTCAGCATTGGCCTTCGACTGGTACAGCACCTTTTTCTTCTTTTTTGAGATCTGCCGAAACAGATGAGACGCTAGTGAGGTGATAGTGGGAGTGCTATGAGGGATGGGACAGAAGGAAATAACGCTCAATTGTTTCCCTAAGGCATTTTATTTCTCGCTAGGTAACTATGGGACTCTCATGGAATAGTTTATTTATTCAAAAGCGAAATGGCATTAACTAATTCATAATTTTAGGCCCCACTCAGTTTTGAGTGACAACTCAACACAACTGGGTGCCATGTTTTTTCTGATACATTTACTAGAAAACACCTGACTATTCTTTTTCTCCATGAAATACCACTGCCTGTTTTAACATCAGCAACGACTTGGGAGTTATGTAGCAACGTAGAGAGAAAAAAGAATATGCAGCAGTATCAGTGGAAAGACTTGCCACTTATTTCGATAAGTACCGAAAACTGAGAAAGCGTCACCGTACCCTTGTCCCGCAAATGCCAATCTTATGGACGAAATCAGCCTCGGGCTTGACGAAGGCTTTGCGCCGCTCCTCCAGCTCCTGAGAGGGGATCAGTCCCGCCGGTCCTGACCAACCCACCCGGCGAGCTTGCCACCAGTTCGGGTCCTTCGTGTTCACAATCTGCAAGATGTCTCCTTTGCTGAACGCCAGCCCAATCTCTTTGCAGGGGAGCAGCGTGTCTTCTTTGGGATTGTAGTCGAACAGGGCCCGCATATACACCTGAAAAATGATCAATGGAGGCAATAGAGGAAGAAACATAAACAAAGGATAGAAGGATCAACTAACATGGAGAAGTTTTAGATAAAAACTATATGCCACTTTATATGAACCAGTAGGACTGCATGGTGTAGCAACTAACTGCACTATCTTCACTACTATCACAGAGGATAAGTTCTTCTATTTACTGAAACTATCACAAACACGTCAGCTATTCACTCCAACATGTGCCGTGACACTAATATTAAAAATATGAGTACCATGGTGGTGAGAGAAGAAGGTGCGGCGCCGTTGACCAAGTGGCCGTTTTGCAGCCCTCCCGTGATAGGGGTGGTGTCCTCGAAGCTGGGCGCGATTTTGAGCGTGACATTGTCCTTGGCACGGCTAATCTCGGCCACCAAAGCCTCAGGCGTGTCCACATTCACACCATTCACCTCGAGGATGATGTCTCCCACACTCAGAAGAGCCTGAAAAGAAATTAGTTATTTTTTGACACCCGGGTTCGAATCCAGGTTGGTCAGCTACCCGGTTCCAATCGGGTACACATAACTAACTGTACTGTGAAAGGCTGCAAGTTAGAGTACGTAGGTCTGTACGTAACAACAGGTAGTATAAAAAACTTACGAACCTGTTTATCGATCATGCCGCCAGTCAAAATCCTTGCAACAACCAGGTTTCCATTTTCGTCGACTTCAACAGTGAGGCCGAGAGGCTCATTAGGACTTTTCCTCAGCCCAATTACTCTGATGGCGTCAGCAGTCATGGCAGTTCCGTTGGGGAAAAGGTCGATGGAATCGATTTCAGCAAGGGGAGCGAGATCAGGTGAAGACGGATACTCGTACCGCTCGGCGATACTGTCGTGCGAGCTCACCAGTGCTCGGAAATGGGGCTTTTTCAGTATCCGGTTCAACTCTTTCGCGTCAATGCTTCTCAAATGTTCACATACTCTACTAATCTCACTGACTAAACACACGTTCCCAGTAGAAACAGGGTCCTTTGGCTCTAATCTTTCTTCTAATCGGTCTTGAGCCTGTAAAAAAAAATACAGTATAATTATTGTAGGTAATTATACTTTATCAAAAAGTAAATACCCATGCACCCCCCCCCCCCCCCCCTCTTCCCCACCCAGGGCCTCCTTCTTTCTAGGCTGATGAGTGACTAATATAATTTTGCTGCTCCGCATATCCCCATTTATAAGTTCTTTGCGCATAAGTACCTACCCAAGCCACAAGCCACAATCTGGAAAGGTCTGTGCCCACAACATGCCGAACATTACTCGGTCACAGAAGTTACCTATGTAGGTACCAAGGACTGGATATGTATATCAACATGCAAAAATTGGAACAAAAACGTCTTTCCCGTATGCAGGTCCTCGTCCAGTCAATGTGGTGGTAACCGACTTCCCTCTCCTAGCAACCCTATCAACCACAAATAATATCAACCCCTAGTCGAAGCTACAACACTACGGTAGTGTTCAGGAGCCAATTTTCCCTGGAAAACTGAAAGCCAGTCTGGTAAAAGTGAGCTTTCGAAGCCGCAGTGATGGTACCTACCGAGGTTAATAGGAGGCTAAGTTTAAAATAAAAACTTTATTATTTGCTCTGTGACTTTCACAGACCTGCGTGTTTTACAATGACAAGGGGGAATTCTAATCTAATAATGCCAACGGGAAGTCTTTATGTATCTGCTTTGGAATGTTTGTCGTGTGACGTCACCCAGAAAGTTTGCCATCGGCTCGATATGTTTCCCTACATTACAAGGCCTAGTAAGTGGTCAGAAGGATGAAGCCGGCTTTTATCGTACTGATACTGATACCCGAAAATAATAAGCACGTTAGGTATTTTCTTTTAGATAAAAACAAGATTGTGAGTGTCAACAAACATACCTGAATGCCCTGCCCACCTGAGTGCGTTCAGAAACCAAAGCAAAGCAAGGTGCCATCGTTACACACCTGTCTGACGTCACAACTCCCTTCCCGCCATTATTTCAAAATGTTGGTTCGTAGTTGTTCGAAAGAACTTCAGTGATGGTTTTTGACGTTTTTAACGATATAAGAGGCGAGAAGGTAAGAATTAGCGCCAGCTCCGTTTCTCCGATTTCAGAAAAGGATGGTAGTAAATGAATTTGACTGATGAAAAGCTGACGATGGGTGGCGAATGTGTAATTTTAAGTTTGTTGAGCTGTCGAAAACAATGGGAAGGTCAGCCACTTCCATGTGAACCAACAACTGCCTATCTGCCATGAGAAAAAAGTTGACGAAAAGAACAATGGGCACTTTAACTATATAGGTACCTACCTATTTAGGTACCTATACCTACCTCTTTACTCTTATAACTACCTTTTAGGGCCCAAACTGTAGGTAGGTATAAAATAAAGGTGGCTAAAGGCACTACACAATCAGGAAACATTGAGCCGGTAAATTAACCGAAAGAAATAGAGTAGGTACAAATGGTCGCATAAATACTGGAAAAGGCAGAAAAAGCTTTACATGATAAAGGATAAATGAGCTGACGCTCATGCACGCTCCTTCTCCCCTGGGCACTGGGGCTTTGTTGTGGAATTCTAGCAGCAACCCCCAACCCCCGTCGAGGACAAACATCATTATAGCCCAGCGTTCCGGGCACTGGCTTTTCCATTTATCATCATATATCATTCCAATCGGTAGGAATATGAAGTTTGTGTGGTTGTAGTACCTAGGTACTTTCATAAACCCCTATTACACAACAGACAACTGAGAACCAGTCTTGTAGGTACTTTAAACTTCGGAGGTATGTATGGGAAAGTAAAAATCATCGATAGTCAGATCGAGTACAGATAGAGCGCGTGGGTGCGAGATGTAAAATAGAAACCAGAATGTGGCTGAGAGTAATTTAGTGAGGGGATAACGTGGGCAATCACACTATCGTCGCTGTAAATCACTGTCGTGTGAGAAGGGGCTCTGGAATTGCTGTAGCCTATACATACGGTCTACCTATTACCACAGACGAGCTCGGATGTCTTGGGGTCAACATCTCCAGTCTCCATGCATTATGTCCACACCGCATTGCACCTGATTGCTTTAATAATTGAACTCCACCAGATTTATGGGGGATGCAGAAATGTTATGTTTACTTAATTTACTGTGATACACTAATGAACGGAACTTCCCCCATTCAAAAGCTATAATAGACGCAACGACATTGTTATACGAAGTAACTTTAGGGTCAATTTATCAGACAAAGTATCACCCCCCCCCCCCCCCCTTTCCCCAAAGCCCCAATGAAGAAAGTAACTTGGAGAGAAAAAACATCAGCGCACCTGCAAAACTATATACTGAAAGACTGGGCCTGAAATCTAGTATTGCACAATACATGCGGTGTATGTGGAAGTCGATCCCATGCACATCACGCATACTTCAAAGGCGAGCTCGGGAGTGCTGTAAGCTTGGGAGTGCTTGCTGGGAGCGTTCGTTTTTAAGGCGTGACATGAGCGGTGATGAACTGATGTCACAATCCACATTTACCCGAATATTCCACTACAGCAGCGGCGTACCCAAGGCCTTTACGGAATTGCTCTTGAGGTTCAAAAAGAGGACATTAAAACAGTCGCCATATCGTAAAATAAAGGCAGATACTCAGTTTTATAACCCTCAAGCGGATACTCCTCCGTACTGTATGTGCATGACGTTACCATATTTCCCGCATATTTTAAAAATAGTTTGACACTTTGAATGTGGGGGAAACATGCCATCAGCTAAAGAAAGAAAAGAAAGAAGTTTAAGAGAGTTTGTTTACCTGTATGAGAGATCGCATAACTGGAGCATCGAGGAGGGACTTGAGAAAAAGCAGGTCTGTCTCGTTAGCCCCAACATTGCTCAGTTCGTCCAGGTTGTCACGTACATGCAGGAATGCAGCTAAAAAAAAACAGCATGAATTAAAACTTTCCGTCTAAAACTGCGAACATAATGGCGAAAGTTAGAAATTCTTATGAAAAGTGTGCAGGCGAAGAAAAGTTTTACTCAAAGTGAATTATTTGGAGGAATATAAAGACACCTACAGGGCCTACAGTCATAGAGAAGGCGAGGGGGTAACCACTTCAGAGATTCCTTGAGATTCCATAAAGATTTCCAAAGATTCACAACGATATTCATAGAAAGATGAACCCCGAAGGGATAACCACTCCAAAAAATTCAAAGATTCCCTGAGATTTCAAAAAGATTTCCAATGATTCCCAACGAGATTCCCAACGAGTGGTTAACCCCTCGAGAGAAGGTTACACTGTTGGGAAGTTTTAACGCAAGGGCAAAGTTCACGTGAAATCCACCCTTACCCACCAATTCAAAATTGAAGCCCTCACGTAGGAAGTACGACGTATAGCATAAAAACCCACACACTTGCAGACAGTTCACCTCCAAAAGAGTGACTGAACCGACTGCGCTAACATCAGGTTAACTGTTCGCCTACATTCATTAGGTCATCCAATGAAGACTCGGCATCACTCATTCCAAGCTAATTACATCAATTCCGCAAAAATTAACCCCAGGTTAGTCAACGTTTCGGAAAAAATAAATAAGTACATCATTCAGAGAGCAACGAAGCGAAAGCCAGAAACTGCCAGAGAATTAAATTCAAAGAAAATTCTGAAAAATATAAATTTGAGGGAAAGCAAATTTGATGTCCTTCCCCCCAAATATATTTTTCCTTGAACTCGCGTTTATGACATAACATAATTCCAGACGTTTCACTGCCTCTCTAAACAAAACTGTTATTTTAATAACCCATAAATAATTTTATTTTGGCATCTTGCACTTTACCACAATCCGCAGCATATCGGACATAAATATAAAAATAGATTTGAGTATTCGTACAGCTATAAGACGAAACAGAGGTAGTTTACCTATATTCGGGTTAAAAACCTGACACATATTCTTATAGATCAAAATGAGGCAAGTACTAGTTAACTAGTACTAGTTAACACAACTGGCTATACATTTCATACCAGAAATTACAAATAGGACCCGGCACAGAGCCAATAAAAAATGTTTCAACACTATACTTCGCATGGAGCACCTTACAGCCAACAAATAACAAAGCTTATGTCAACAACGTAATAATTATTCTCCTATCACCATACTTAGATAATAGGTACACTGTGTTATCGAACGTTTCAAACAGACTTTGATGTGGACCTAATCAAATCAAGATAAATAAAATAAAAAACTAATTTAAGTTAGGTAGGTAGACCAACAAACAATCGAAGCCCTGGCTATATCCCAGTGGTCCTTCCAATGCGAATTTAAATAATTTAGGAAAACTCAACTGGGATTTCATGCCGTGATTTGACCGCAAAACCAGCAAGAACGCGGCATGAGCACGGGCTCGCAGCCAGACGCTATTTTCAGGAATTTGCAATTCGAAGGGGGAGGATGTTGTTCACCACCGCGCCCCAGCACGCATGAAATACGGCAAGTCCAAGTCCCCGACCCGTTTTACCACCAAAATCCTTTGCGGAGCCCGAATAAAGGGCCCAGAGATATTCCCTTTATAAACGTGATGATACTTTTTGTTGATGAATGATAATTTATACGGAACGATGGATTTAAATTTAAATTTATAACTGAAGGTAACTATATAAGGCATACTTATTTGTTAGGTTATGAGAAGAGGAAAACGATGCTACAATCCTCCCTCTTGGACGGTTTGTGTGAAATCCACCCTAAACTATATTTATCAAATCAAAATCCAAACTATTGGTAAGATTCCGATTCCGCAATTCCAAAAAATATAATAAAAGTCATGCTCTGAAACGCTTTTAGCGATAAAAGATTACTACGTATACTTTTCTTGTGCTTCATATCCCTATATGGGAAAGTATAAAGGGATCTTTCTAGTTATTATGAGGACCACGCCCCCTCAAACTTGAGAATAGTGATGTCATGACTAAGGAATCTGCGAGAGGTATAATTTTCGCTTGTACTTCGTAAATCTCCCGCTTGTAGAGGCTCAGGTTCAGCGACTGAAAATCTCGAAATTGATTAACTTCCAGATCACAAGGGTAACGTACGTCTATGTACTTTGTAGGTGGGAAAGTTAAACAACCCAGTGACACAAATTCTAAACGCCCAGTGAAGTGGATAATACGAAAAGTCGCAGCCCCGTGAAGTAAGCTGCATACAAGCACCACGTGTGCTGCCATAAAAAACGATCGCTGCCTATCTGACATATTAGCAGCAGGCACGCGACCGGCTAAAAAGCCAGAAAATGTATACATGTAGAGCTTTCAGACACGAGACCCCTCACCCCTCACCCCTCACTCCAGCATGCACTATACGCTGCTTTCAGGCTGCAGCGATCGACAGAAGACAAGCATATCACGGCATGGTACCTGCCACCACATCAGCCAACAACCAATCGTTCCATTTTACATTCTGAATCCAAGTTGCTCTCTAAACCGATCTACCCTCAAACAAACTTTATACTGTCGATCGCAGGGCCTCGTCAGGGAGTTTTTCCATGTGAACCAGAATGAGAACAGTTAACATACGACGTTAAATTACTGCATACTCTATTCAAAATATAAATTTCAAAGCGTAGAAATATGTAAACAGTATACAAAGAATATGACAAAGAAGAAAGTTTGAAACAGCAATCAGACAATCTTTAGCATGTTCTTTGTTCCATGGAGTAGGTACAAAGATAAGTCAGTAAAGAAATAAGTAAAGACAAAGCCGTTTATCCGATAAGAAAAAGTCTCGCAATAAAGGGAAAGACTGCAGGGAGGGGGGAGTTGCAGCCCGGAGGAAAAGGGAAAAGGTCACGTTCGCTCGGGCTTCCCTGCACCAGAAACTTCGGTGAAATCGATGTTAAGGGGAGCAAAGTTAATTAAAGTTGAGCTGCAAGTAAGTAACTTAAAGCTAGTCAGGTAGGTAGTCCTTCCAAAAATCCTGAAAGGAAAGTTTATAAAACTCATAAAAGTAATCTAAGAAAATGTCGATTCAGTTCATCCCCAAAGTTCATTCAACATTATCATTTATGTATCCTTTTTCATCGTTATGCCTTCCCTTTTATTGTAGCCTTTTCACTACTTAGGTTCCTAATAATAACTTCAAAAGTGCCTCTCAGTGGCCGAGTGTCCTGAGAGGTCCGGGTTCGAATCCCGACGGAACGGAAAAATTTTCCGCTTCCGACATGGCTTCGGCCCACTACAAAACTGGCTTCGGCCCACTCATATTCGGTTTCGGCCACTTCTTCTTCGGCTTCGGCCAAAAAACATCTGACAAACCAACTCATCGGCGCATATGTTCTCTAAACGTCGCGCGTTAAAAAAAAAAAAAAAAAAAAAAACTTCAAATAAGAATAAGGGAGTAGGTACAATTAGCAGACTGCTTTGAACAGAAGAAATTGCCGCGTCGGGAAAATACTTTCCAGTTTCAAATCACGAAAGGAACAGATCCACTTTTAATATGAGCGTCCTTAGACCTTCTTCGTACCTGACAACAGATTTAAGAAGGCATCCCATCACTTCGAACAAGCAACTGAACTTCCCTACACCATTTCCTGTGCCAATAAGATCGAAAATGATATTTTAGTAGAAATAAACGATTAAGTTACAGCATCACCTATGCTTAGGTATCAAGAGTCTTTCACTGCAATATTATCATGCAAGCACTTGCCTTACATTTTGATTATAGCTTAATCCAATTGGTAACTATGCAACTTCACTACCCAACACCCCAAACAATCAAACCACTCAAAAGGTAAAAGTGAATAAAAAATCACCACACCGTAGGCGGTATCAAAGTGAAAAGAATCTGAGTGAACCTCCAAGCGACCCATGGCCTCTGACACAGAGCAACTAGTCCGACTGGAGAGAGAAACCAAAAAGCGTGACGGGTACAATGGGACCGGGACGCGCATTCCAGAGGCATTTCAGGTGGGCTATAGAAATGATATTCTACTCGTCTAGGTACAGGCTGGGGGATAAGGCTCGAGCCTAGGCCTAAGATGGCCCCACCTGCACCCATTACCTGGTTTCGGCTGAGTTGAGCGGTGAACCTATACAACTTACGATCTTCTCATACTATTAGTGTGTGCACATGTGGAGATCAATGGGCGCGCACAAGTTATAATAAAAAACAGTTTCTTATTTCGAAAAAAAAAAAAAAGTCTGCATCGAATCATCATGGGCACAGTCAGAGGGAGCAGGGGAAGGTAGCTGCCGCTAGAGACAAAAATGACCCAGCATACCCCCCTGGCCTCCCTTCCCTTGGAAAAGTGATACAAAAAGTGCAGATTAAAAAATGGAACACCTGATTCAAAAACCTCAAAAATTCTAAAGAAAAATGTTCCTTCACCATTCGAAGTTTCTAATTTTCGCGTCACTGCGAGGAAGGGTTACTTATGGTCTTTCAATTCATTGAGAGTTAAAATGCACTTAGGTAGGTACCATAATTTTCTTATTAACCTGTTGTCATCAATACTGTTCAACAGAGTTTCAGTAACTATAGTACCTTGTTACCTACTGTCAACGCAAAAATGAAAACAGCCGCATAACAGTAGTTTACTCATTACTCATAACGATAGTTCTTAATTGTCAACAAAACTAGACACGTGGGAATAAACCTTGATGAGGTCTGGTGAGGATTGTGGCAGTGGACAGCAGGGGTCTGGACTCTGGACGGCATTCCTAACCCAGGCTAGCATCAATAGAAAGCCTGCGCATGTGCGAGAGCAACACACGACACACACATAACAAACAAGAGTGAAAGTAACCTCCGTCCAGGCACAGGTATACAAACAAGAAGAACACTCACGATTATCACCGTCTGTGGCAACGCCGTCACGGCTAGCCAGAAGCTCCCGCCGTTCACCTTTTCCGTTCGCGGTCCACGGAACAAGATCCGCAAGTCTCCGTCGCCGCAACTTCATCATGGTCTGTTTACCTCTGGAATCGACCGTTAGCAGAAGCCCAGGGAATCGTCAAGGTCGGTCCATGGCCGGCGGCCGCGCGGTTCTGTTAGATACTAACAAGACACAACTGGAGGGTCTGAACTGAAGGTAAGGTAGAGCCTCCGCGTCTGGAGCTCATGCTTCACCTGTCTGCCGCCCCGCTACCTGAGTTCAGGTATACGCCGTAACTCGCGATTTTTAAAGCACAATGACCGAGTTTTCGACTGGCAAACTGTTTGGCACGTTTGAAAAATTAAAAGTTGGTTAAGAATGGTTCTATTCAATTTGAGGTAGGTATGAGATACGTATACTTAGGTGTAGGTATTGGTACAATACAATGTTTCTGCAACAAAAACACCAGTATCGAAACGAAACTGAGCCAAAAAAAATCTGGCAATACTCAGATACGATACAACAGAAATATCACCTACCTACCTAACTATGATGGATTTCCAGCTGAAAGGTCAAGTCAGGCTATTTCCAAGAATACAATTGAGGCTCAAGAGAGCAGGTTGAAATACAGTTCAGTTCCTGCCTGGAAAATCATTTCAAGAGGGAAAAGAAAAAGAAGCTCAAGAGATAAGAAAGGGTTCCAGCCCCTCTCTCGAGAATAAAGAAAGAACTACTAACTGGTGTGGGAAAAAATATAGTGGGGATAAAGCGTGATCCTGAATTTAAAGCAGAATCCTAAACTTATTCAATTCCTCCGTTCCTATCAAGGCTATACTTTCAACAAATTACGTCACCAAGTGTAGAGACTAAAATTCAGAAATATTTACCCAGTATGGCAAAAGAAATGGAATTGGGAGAGAAGCAGCATCACTCTCATTCAAGCTTGATGCAGTGATTATTATAACATTAATATAATGGCACCTAAGTACGGACCTGGTACGGACCAACCGAACCCTCCAAAGTGCCCCTGAGAAACTGAGCCCAGTGGAGTAATCTCTTGACCTATAGGTATACGTGGGGGTTGCTCTGCAGCACTCCCGCGGAGGCTTGCTCTGTTTTTATAGCCTATCAAAGACCGTGACAACACCGTGGTATTTCAATAATTAGGTTATTAACGTTACTGTTCCAATAAATAAACAGCTAACAATAAGTACCTACCTAGTGTTGTATGTCGGTGCAGATGGTGAAATTTTACTTTCGGTTACCAAGCTCCGGACAAAATTGAAAATTAACCGATTTAAGTAAAAGAAAAAGGCATTCAATGAAATTACTATATCGTGATTCTTACCTACAGTTCTCACAGTTCTGAACCTATATATACGTTACCAAGAATAGAGGTAGGTAGGAAGGTTTTTCGACGAGAAGAAAATCAAAATAATGAGCCCCGAGGGAAGAAAAGGTTGAGTATCCCTGCCCTAGATTCTAGGTGGGCGTCACTTCTTTCTTGCTTTTTTTTTTTTTTTTTTTTAAACAATACAAGAATTTTGTATCACGCAGGGAACTAAAGACCAAACCGAACAGTGGGAACCTACACCTACTTGGATAAGTACAACTGGCCCTACTGTTAGCTTTTCGTCAATTGAGACTGACAGGTGAAAAAAATCGCTGCTCGCAATGTTTATCTTGTGGGCAGTAAAATGCACCACCAGCCGAAAGGAAGAAGCATAAACTTAATCTGTTGGTGTCACTGTATCAAGCGATAAAATACTGTCCAGTGACACATAAATCTGGACGTCGTCGCAGTGAATTATTATCTGAATTAAAAATGTGAGAATTCAAAGCGCTTGAAAAAGAGCTGACAATAAATTTAAGCGAAGCTGTTGAGACTTGGCGGGTTCGGTGTTGGCCTCTAACACATGCACTATCCTATCGACTTTGGCTTAGGCTTTCCCGGCGTTTCTCCTTTCAAAAGCTTTTCAAGTACTTTTCCCGCCCAGGGGTGCGATTAAGCGCTTACACAGTTTATCTTTCTTCCTATCCTCTATAATTCATCCACTTTCAGCCCATTACCCGTCGATCGTCCACTGTGCTGAAAAACGTTTATTGGGCTCGAAACGACGTGATACACTAGCTTAGATAGTATTTCACTTCAAATGGGAAGCTTGGTAACTGGGATCGTAAAGAAAGTTTTCATCTTTCTCTGCGTTTGGGGGGGATTGCAGGTACTTATAAGACCCGTAAGTATGTAAGAAAGTACGTGCGACTGCTTGTTTTTACCTAGAACGGAGATGTCACTTTCTACGAAGATCTCGGATATGGATATAGGTTGTATGGATACAGGTAGGGACATCTACTGGTAAGAGCAAACTGAATTGGAATCTACTGCAACATACACCTACGTACGGACCAATGTGGAGATCCGATACTAACTTTTAACTAATTGACACAGCAGAGTGAAGACACGTGTCGCGGGCGTGGCATGGAATTCTAGAACAGATTAAGTTGATGCGATATGACGCGGATGTGACAAGGAAATAGCTCAAAACCACGAATAGCTTAGGTAGATGGTACCAAGCAACCTACTTTTACGAATACGATCCGAAGTAAACTGACAGCACTTTCTCAAAACTACTACATTTACGCTACATTCATAGGCTCTGGCTAAATACCTAGATACTGAGAGGCGCTATTTGAAGGATGAATGATTTCTCCCACACCTACAACAGGTTCTACCAACCTATCCATTTAAACGATGTGCATGATTTCAACATTGTACCTACACCAGGTACATTTCCGAATATATACATTTTTTTTTTAGTTTCTTGTAGGTACCTGATCATGCATGAAATTAGGAAATCTGCAAACTCACTAGCTTATGTCTCGTAAATTTTGCATTTTGCTTTTAAAAACTTTTCATAAAAATTTAACCCTAACCACCGGGCCAAAAAATACGCGATCGAGTGCGGGACCGGAATTTTGACGAATGCGACACTCAGGGAGGCGAGTACATACGGAGACTGGCGGCTGGACCAGCGGCAACCGTCGCAGCATCTGCGGGGAGACGCGCGCACCGCCCAAGCCACAGCCTACTTCTCATTCCTCTGCTTTTTTATGCAACGGCTGACCGCAAGGAGAAATGAGGGAACTAGGTATAGAAGTCGAGAAGGGGTGGGGATTGTCAGCAGAATAACATATCAAAATAGTCACCTCCACTGTTCAGCTATTGGCAGCACTTTTATCACCTCCACTATGTGTGTTCATGTGTGTACAAGAGCTGGAGGCCGAACCACTGCAATGATTTCGTTCAAATTTGGTACACGCCGAGGTGTAAGCCATAGCCATAGGTACGCACAATATGCAGTCACGTCTAACTATACATACCTAATATGTAGGTAAGTAATACGATAAGCACTTTGGCGGGCGTCACAATAATTTGTTATGCTGCATTTTTACCAACCATCCAACTCCTCCTCCGCACTCAAGAACAGTATCTGGCTTAAACCCACAATTACTTAACACTATAAGTAACAGTGATCACCGCTACATTGTACAGCTCTATAGTCTGTACCTACAATGTCATTATATGTGCAAGTAATAGACACCGAAACAGATAAACAGGTTTCGCCTAAAATTTCTAGAAACCTATTCAGTAGGATATGTATATGTACTCACCAAATCCAGAGAGGAAGTTGAAGTCGGGGATAGTCATGGAACGCGGTATGCCACGTGGCGGGGGCGGAGCAGGTCTGCTGACGGACGCGCTGCGATTCCACAGGGAGGCGAACACAGGTCGACGGCCCCGCTCCTCACCTGAACCCCATTTGCCCCGCGCCATAAGAAATCTAACTCATTTTTCCGTTTTCGGCCACTCTCTCTAAACAAAAGCCACCAGAAAAATAATTAGATATCAAGTAAGTACCTAGAACGAGTGAAAACAAAATAAAAATAGCAGGGTAGGTGTGTAGGTGTTATGTTATGGTGATGGTGTAAAATCACATTATTGCGAATACCAACTAAAACTTTACAGATACTATTACAATAATACCAATAGGAAGGTGCCCACATTCAGAAAACTTGGCCAAATGTATAGGTAGTCCTGTAATTGGTCAGTCCTGTGTAACCAGAGGAAACGAGGAAGATTTCCCCTCCTCAATTATAAGTATACCTATCGCCATACCTACACTGTCTTCACTGTCATACACTGTCAGAAACGAAAATCTATTGAGAATAGCTTAAACTATACGTACTTACTTCTGATTCCGATCTGAAATACCTATTCCGGTTTCATTCATTTCTTTAGAAAGATGCCCACAACAGGTTACATAACATCTATTCTATGTCTATCGTACAAGTGCCCTATGTCTTAAGTTTTACTATACAGCCTTCTGATAAAACATTAACCAGCACTAGTTAATAAATGCACAATTTATCTTACGCACCTAGGGGCCCTGACGCATTTTCGGACGCAATTTAGTTCCGGGTAACCAAGTCAACGGCCCTCGAGCCCCCGCACGGCAACTGGCAGCACATGGGCCAACTGCTGACGCGCACGCGCCCCACCTGCCCAATCAATAGCAGCCCATTCATAACGCGTCCACGCACTCTAGCCTACCTACCTGTACTACTGATTTATAAAAGTCAAAGACATGGTAAGGTAAGGTAAAGACAAGGTCAAAAGTCGTAGGTACCAACGGCAATGCATTAGCGACCTAGCCAGCCGATTTCCAGAAAACTATCTGCATAGAGGCTCTCCCCCGCGATGTAGCCCCTTTCCCGTGCTAGGGCTGTTATTAGGGTACCTACGTTCGATGATTACTTCTTCCCTAAGGTAAGCAGGTGAATTTTATAGACGTTTACCTACCATTACCATTTACCATTATAATCATTCCTCGTTTAAAAATACCAGTAACATATCTAAACCGGACAGAATTTTTTAGAAGACTTACTTATGAATTGCAAAAGGAACATACCACTTCAACAAATTATTATAATTTTATATTGCACAAATTCGGTTAAGTACTAGGTACTCCGAAATGCACATCACCGTAATAATATTCTAACCGTAGGAATAAGTTAACAAATGTCGCCGCAGAGTTGAAAAGAGAATAAATACGCTGTAATAGTTATGAGTAAAAAATGGCACAGCCCAAGTGTGGCTTCAAAGAACAGGAAAAAAGATCAAAAAGAGAAGACGGGAAATATAAACACGTACGCATGGGTAACTCTTACAATCAAAGCGGAGAAATGAATATGAGTCAGCAGAGTGGAACCGAATGAAATGGAACCTTAGCTTTTCTCGAATATTAAAACTCGGTTCTTTCACAGAGAAGCAAGAAGAAAAATTTGGTAAAATCATTTCCACTGTGTAGGTCTACTTGGGTACTGCATTTTCAGACACAAACTATATCACGATCAGTGAAACTGCTAGTCTGAATTTTGGCAGGTAAGTATTCTAAATCCCACAACCAACAATCCGAATACCCTCCACCAATAAACGAACAGTAGGTACAGACTCAAAGTTGCAGTCTACATCAAAAAGAGATTTTTAAGTTTCAGATGTCTCTTTGACATAAACTGTATTTATCTGGACCTGACAGCAGCAAAATCTTGCTCATCCAAGTACCGAAGACAGAAATTGAATATTATTTGTCAGTATACCACATATCACTTGTAATCAAGTTGTTACAACGGTATCAATCTTGGTTCTGTTAAATCGACAAGCTGACCCTGAATGAACCCTTCATTTTGGTTCATCTGTTTGCTGCTGTCAGGATTCTCTAAAACAAGAAACAGACACGGCCCTTCCCACCACCATTAGCAATGAAAACGAGGCACCTGCTGTCAGATGCGGGAGAGTTTAGCCGCCACCGCCACCCAGCTCGTCTTCATACTGCTTGCGGAAGCAGTCACCTACGGGGAAGAAGTCCCAGCACCGCTGCTGGTACATGTTCCACACGTAAGTCTCTTGACCCGTGTATTCCGTGTCCGGCTTATTGATAAGATGCATGAGGAAGAACCTGGGACAAAATATTTCCAAAATTGGAGGTTTCCCCGGAGTCTTCAATCGACTAATAAATTTGTACTGGAACCAAATTCAAATGTTTCTATCGGCTTAGAAAATCACACCTGCCATTGTAAATTTCAGAACAAATAAATACCCAACCTTTTCTTCTAAAAACGATGCGGAGAAAGCTAAACAAACAGCATCGTATCAACAGCCTCAATAGCTGTTAAACTATGAAGAAATTGTGCTTAGAATACGAAAAACATACATGTAGTTGGCCAAATTATGCTCCTGTGCCACATGTGTGTCGAAGCCGTGCGGCACTTTGTCGAAGTAGTCTTTCCCTATCCCGCAGATGAAGCAGTTCGATTCCATGTCTTCCTTCACGCTCTCCAGCTGGTCACGAAGCTCACCGAACGCGTCGATAATTAAACCTGAATTGTTAAGAAAAAATCAATGTGTATTCGTGGAGCCATCTTAAAATGAAAAATTAATTTTTTTATTCGGCCAGTTTAGTGTCCGACAGTGAGATTAACTAAAGTAGGTATGAGCAAATTATCACCACCCACACAAGACAAATTTATTCAAATTTGTTCACTTCAACCAGATCTCTAATCTTAACGATTTCCATTAACTAACCCTGAATAATAGCGAGCAGGATAACGATGACAAAGAAGAAGAAGGTAATGTCGAAAATGATTCGCCAGACTTCAGTGTCATCGCCGTCTGGAGGCCCGATCTCGTCTCCGATACCACCTCCTGCTCTCACGCCTTTGTACAGATGGAATACGAAGCACTGAAAAATATAAAAACTCGTAAGATTTGCTGGGCAACGAGTACAGCCATTCTTCAGTACAGTTGTCAAGTTTACAGTTGCAGCGAGATTAAAACCAAACGACTTCTTCAGGGTACATTCCAGAAAAGTTTGACCTTCCATGTGGCAGGCCCTTGAAATTACTGGATAACTCTAGACTAGTTTCTGGACTTATATAGTCTATAAAAACTCAAGGTAGAATGAAAATCCTGCCCCTACAATGCAACTCTCATATGCTATTACCGTTAACATGTTATGGCATTTCTTTTCTCCCCCGTCTTCTTCCTCTTGAATGTAGAATTTTCGGAAGAAGTTGAAAGCTATGACTGTGTAGATGTACACAATGATTGTCAGAAGCATCACAGTCAGTACCAACTAAAATAAACATAAAAAAATCACTTTAAAAAAAATCTATAAAGAGCATTGACATCTGACATTGACATCACTACGAAAAGGCAGACTCAGGGAATAGCTCGTAAGATAATACCCACAACAAACTGCCCACCCAATGTCTCTCAAAACGGCACGGAGACAAGTTACTGGGCAGACATCACTTTCAAATCCAAGTCTCTTGGTTGTTTTGTTTCACTGATTATTTTTCTTACCATTTGGAAAAACTCAAACTGCAGTGACTGTTAAAGTACCTACCTGTTTCCCATTGTGGGTGACGGATTGCAAAATGGTGCGCAGAGTCTTGAATCCGACAGCAACATCCAGCAAGTGGGCAGCGAAAAAGAAGTTGTTGAAATTTCCGAGGACAGAGAAGGTGAAATACCAGAGTGAGTAGAGGAACGAGTTGTCGGTGATTGTGACCCCAGCCTTCCACACCTGGTACCTCCAATCGATGTTCATAATGCTGAAAAAATAGATTACTGCGTTACAGTAAAAGTAAATAATGGAAAATCGGAAATCTAAGAATACTTCAGCCACGAATCGAAATGTCAAATGTGGGGCAGCCACGAATGGGTATCCCCGAAATTTTTCACACCAACGGCTTTGGGTTTAAAACTGGGGCGACGTCAATAGCTTCCACTGAAGGCACCAAGTTACTACACTTAAGAACTTCATTACTGATCATAAAATACAGCATGTGTTTAAAAAACTTTACATAAGATATACTGCTCCGACGTGATCTCCAAGAACCGATTTCTATAGATTTATTTTTTGAACAATTCCTTACTAGTAGACAATTCCGGACCCCTCTTCTTCCTGTGCGCTGAACGAAGTCTTTTCCATTCCCAGCAGATTGCTGATGGCATCAAAATCATACGTTTCGCTGTACTTCTGTCGCACTTTCTTCTTTACGAATTTATCCCAATAATTGACCGGGAATGACCTGGAGAAATAAGTAATAAAATCACGTTTTATTTTCACTTTAGACAATGAGTTTGAGTTAGGCGCTACACCGGCTACAACATTCGCATTTGCAAAGAGACGCTATTTCAGGAATTTAATTTTTAAGCGATCGAAGAAATTAGCTGAAAAATCAGGCAAATTGGAGGATACGTATTGCAGAGATAGCAGAACATAAAAAAAAGAAAATAAAATTTACTTTGCAGAAATGACGAGTTTGTCCCAGTGCGATTTTATGTCATCATCCTCAGGCTGCTCAGCGATGTACAGGCCGTCGAATTCGAGCCGTCGGGCGATTTCCTTTTCTCGTTTAAAGATGGCCAGAGGAACTTTGAGGTGGTAGTAGGCTATGAGCATGGCGAGGGACACCAGGGAGTGTACGGCCGCCATCAGACGCAGAACGTGGGCCATGTAGAAGAAGTCCTCGCTAACATGTACCTGAAACCATTGAGCAATGTTAAGTTACGGAAGATATTCAGAGTCCGGAGTCCCTGACACCTTGATATTAATACATGCACGAAAACGCATCGTACTCGTACAAAAAGTTTATTTTATTTCAAAACAAAAAACCTTCATATTTTCTTGTAAATATGTAAATTACTCACCAGTTCAATCGGGTCTTCTTCCTCTTCACTGCCCCCGCCTTCCCCTGAACCATCGCCCTCGCCGCTTAACATCTTGGACACTGCTTCTACTGAGGCTTCAACCGATGCAGCTAAGTCATCCAGAAGATCTTCACCAGATCCGTCACCTTCACCTGATCCGCCTCCCTCTTCTTCATCATCTTCTCCGAGGGTGGTAACCTGATTCACAATAAAACAGGGATCCAGGATAGTTTCCATATTAAGACTGAAAACACAAGCGGCAGCCGAGTGGTTTTTCTACCACTGATACTAGGAAACTAGTAGAAAATACAGAGATGCGATTCCAGTCGGAATGGGTGGTCTGTTTTGTTTCATTAGTAATAAAAAATAAAAATAAAATAAAAAAAATGTAGTATCTATACTTACAAATATGGACAAATTGTTTTGAATAGTCAAATATCATTCCCATTCCTTCACAGGCAAGGATTATTTTTTAAGATTAATTTCCCCAAAATCTGAATGATATTTCCCCTTACCTTGTAAGTGAGCAGAATAAAGTTTATACAGAAGGCAAGAACCAACGCAACATATTTGAGATTGTAAAAGTTTCGCGCCAGAAAGCTGACAGCGCGATGACCGTAGGCGTTGAAGTCAATCTGAGATACGGCTGAGGGTTCGGTGACGGCCCCCTGCTTCGCCTCAGACTCCACGGCGGCCATGACAGCTTGCTGCTGCGACTGAGCCTCCGCTGTGGCAACTGCTTCTCTTTTAGCTACCTCTCCTCTGCAATTATATAAAAAAGTACTTTGTATTTACCAGCAGCACAGTTCACTAGATATGCCAAGCAAGAATTAATATAAGTAACTTTACTGATATAAGCAACAAAACATATGTAGCAAATATCATACCCCAAGAGATCTTGCAAAGTGACCTGCTCCTCCTTGGGTGACTCTCCGCCCTCTTCCGCAGTAGTCTCCCCACTCTCCTCGCCGCTTGTGTGAGGGGTGGGAGATTTCTCTAAACTGTGCTCTCTCTGGCCTTCGGTAGCTGCGGGGGGTGGAGGCTCCTCCACTGGTGGCGGCGGCAAAGGCTTCATGGGACCAAACTTTTCTTCCTCTTCCACAACAGCAACCACTTCTTCTTTAGGACCTCGCATCAGGTTCATGAGAAGACCCAGGAAGTATCTGAAAAATGTATAAATCAGATGAGCGGTTTTACGACCACGGTCCATAACCACGTTTCGGACAAGGACAAGGTATTACGGAACTGCGCTGCGAACCCGCTAAAAGATTAGTGCAGAAACTTACCGTCCATCATCTATCACCCTGTTCCGGCAGCAAAAAGAAAATCCATAAGGTTCAGAAATGAAAAATTACTAATTGCACACATTGCGAAACAATTGTATCTTATGCTCATGTACCCTAATGCTGGGAGAATTTCTCTAGCCTCGTCACTCACCGATAAAGATAATGCAACTTGTATATGCAGACGTCATTATAACTACAATACACGAACACTGACAAAATATTTCATTTACTACATCCTGTTTATAAATATGTATCTACCTATCTTTAGGTTCTTGAAGAAAGATATGAAACTCTACATACTTGATGACACAGGCGACACCGTAACCACTGTAGTAGAAAGCATAAAAGAATAGTTTGAAGAATCCGACAACAAGCTGAGCAGGCGTCATTTGCTGCATTTCAGCCAGTTTTGCTTTAATGTTGGACGGTGATAGGGATTGGAAGAACACGTGAACACCTGACTTGAAGGCTGCTATACTTCGCGCCAACGGATCTTTGGCATTCCTGTGGAAAATATTTCTAGCTGTTAGCGACTAGAATTCCATGCAATATTTCCAAATTCCGAATGACAATAGATGACATTTTTCCACGACTCTTGAAATAGTAAGCACAAAAATTTCCCAATGTGATAAAAATGAAGTAATTTGGCTTTGCTGTAATTTAGTATTTGTCTGCTTACTACACAGTAGGAGAACTCACTTTTCTTCTTCATCTTCAGGGATGTACGCATAGGCGTTTTCCCTCGCATGTCCGCCACCACTCCCGTCATCCACGTCCATAAGGGCGCTGGCATGCGTCATTTCAAAGATGGCATCTTCACAGAAATTCACAAATGCCTCAAGTTTCTCTTTGTCACCACCTTCTGTGACGATCGAGTAGAAGAAAGCCCGCTTGGATTCCTAAAATAAAGCAAACGTAAGAAAAAACAATAAGCGTCATTATAATAAAAGCAAATCAAATGTGGTAATATGTTATGATCGAATTTTCATCTACCTGCTGCTTTATTAAAAAGGAAACTCTTATGGTAGATTTCATACATGAGCATAATCATGGTAGTCATGTCACAGGAATCTTCTCTTATGGCCACCGTCATACCTTGATTTGAGGTTTCTCCCACTGTTCAATATTTGAATCTTGGATTTCAAAATAGACTCGCTCGATTTTTTTGCTGCCACCAAGAATTTCGATTCTCCCAAGGAAAGGCTCGAAGTAATTGAGGACACTGCCGGCAGTCTCCAGGAATCTTGCGAGACGAGGCTCGTTTGGCATGTGTTCCGAAAGGTTCGTCAGCATCACAGCTAAGTTGAACCCGTTCTCTTTGGCTGGCTCATAGAATTTGTCTGTAAATCCGATGTAGTCGATCTTCCCATCATGGTTTGTTTCACAGCACATGAGCATGAAATCGATTTCCTCTCTAGAACAATATTGATCAATTAACAGACTCTGTTAGATCTTCCTGACAGCATGTAAAGGTTTTTCGGCGAGAAAAGTTACTAGTACTAACAACCAGTGGAAATGTTGGAGTCAAGACGAGCAGCAGAACCTCTCTCCGTTATAGAGGCAAAAGCAAAAATTATCCGATTTTGGGATTCGAACCTGGGGCATCCGTCATGTCATGACTCACTTTACACCCTACAAGCTTTTGTTATTCTGACCTTACCCAACCATTCTAAATCCAAAATAACATGAATAAACTTACGCGGTGTAGCTTTTCTGCTGCTCCATCTTATCTTTGAAATCTTTAGGTGTGACCCAGCCATCCCCGTTTGGATCAATTTCTCTGAATGAAGCGACCTCTGTTAGAACTTTGAGCTTCAAAAACATATCGAAATACTTGAGGATCAGCTCGACGTTTGCAGCAGATTCCACCAAGGTGTCCACCATCTGTTTCCCAATCGTGCCGTTCACAACGTTTCCTGAAGTGAATCAAAGACAGCGAATCGATATGAAAAGTGAAAAAATGAGTAAATATCTGAAGGGAGAAAATGTAAGATAAACAAAACGAACCTTCAAGCATGGACAGCATCATGGTTATCATATCTTTCTGAAGATTGAGAAGTTCTTTTAGGAGGTCGACCTGGCTGGAGTGCTTAGAAAGTTTGTCCTGCATATGCGAGAAGAGGAAGAAGAAACCTCCGACGGCGTCCCATAACCTAAAAAAAAAAATTATCTGAATTAGAATATAGAGTATACATTTTTAGTAGAAAAAAAAACAAGGAGAACTCTGATACTTTCGTACTTTCTGCCAACTAACCACTGATCTTACTATGTAAGTAACACTGAAGTGAAATGCCAGTATTGTAAACAAACCATCCGTAAACTGTTACTTTTTAAAAGGAAAAAAATTGATCAGATAAACCGAATTCGACCAAATTTCCCAGATAAAAAAATGTTACCTCCTTTTATTCCTTAAAGAGGTGATAAAATGTGTAGGAAGCTTAACTCGAAGATCAGAACGACATTAACAAAAATTAAAGCTGACCTAGAGTGAGCTAGAGCCTGCTGATTCTGCGTGCACGGCCCCTGAATCACTTCAGACAGTGTGTTGAACACCTGACTTGCTACGCCAATGGCTTTGAAGAAGTTGGCCTTGCCCGCGGGGTCGATGAGTTCCTTGCTACTGTAGTGCCAGTAGAAGTCCATAATGGACTCCTGCAGTCGCAACAGGTAATCCACTGTGCAGATTACAACGTTCACAGTCGTTGTGTTACCAGCTTGTGTTCGCAGGTAGTTCTGCCACTCTGAAATTAAACAGGTTGACGTCAGAACATCCATGACGAATTAATTTTGGAAGTGACTTTTCTTTCTGACGTCTTCTCTAGAAAACGGTAGGACTCACAAACATGCAGGTAATTTTCTGACTTTGACAACAGTAAAAAAAAACCTACCATTCGTAGGTCGATGGTATCGTCCTCCCTAAAGTCGGCTTACCAAGATTGTGGCCTTCACAGGTGAGCTGAATGAACCGAAACAGAGCGCATGTAAACTCGGCATCGTGCATGTTCTTCTCTCCAGCAGCGCCCTCCGACCCTACTCCCAGCCCCTCCGCCTTCGTGTTCCGCTCAAACGCGTCCAAGTCCAACACACTGCAGGAATTCATCAAACCAGCAATTGAAGTGAAGAAACCAACGTCTTTCTTCTCCTTCAGATGGTTCAGCATTCCCTGGATAAAAAAGACATCTATAGATAAATCAAACGTAAAAAATATGTTTCAATTTTTTTTTTTTTTTTTCAATGTACTGAAGTTATTATGCTTGCACCCATTCGACCCATAAAGACGTAATGACTGATACTGAACATCATTTATGCAGAGGCTTCTCACTTACGTACATTTGTGCAATTTTTCATTTGGTACACCCATTGTGGGTGTTCCCCTTAGATACATAATGAAGTAGCAACAAATTGCTGGAAGTTACCATTTGGATGTCGATGTTACCACCACGTAGGATGGAGATCCCCAGCAGCAGTGTTTTCATGACCATATCACTCGGCACACCTTTACACGCCGAGATATGGAGCAGGACCATCTCAGCCACGCCGCGATTTGCCAATCGCGCCTGGTGGAACAGCAACTTCTGCTTCTCCATTTCTTGCTCCTGTTGCCACAAATTTTGAAATCACAGTACGAGCACTACTAATAAATTCCAAGTGGCAGGGATAAATGACAAATTATTTCTAGAGATGATAGGCATATTTTTGGGGATATGAAATCCACTCGTGCATGTTATCAATATTATTCAGGCGGTAGCTATTCGCTCCAGTAAGTATGAGAATTCACGTAATTACGCTTTTGACTTCTTTCCTTCCATTTAAAAATGAGAAAGATCTTACCTACCATGAAGGACTTCATCTTGTTCTACGATAGCAAGGGAAAGAAATGAAAATAATTTTAAGTTAGGTATTAATACGAACAAAAAAGATAGGTGCTGGAACGAGACACTATCAAATATCAAGCTCTATAATTGTCACTTCTTATAATGATTCACAAAAACATGGGACTGGATGTATCTAGGGGCACAACACGTTTCAAAAGCACCGTGTTGCCTAGGAGCACCGAAAGGGTACCGACCTTTCCATACTGCAATTGTCATTGTCATTGTGTTATACATATTATCAATTTTGACTTCGCAGTCAATGTAAAATAACGAGAAAATATCAATTACTTACGTGAATGGAAGAACCACCGCCTTCCTCCTCACCACCCTCATCACCGCCTTCTTCTTCTTCCTCACCACAAGATCTATCAGCAAAAACCCATAATATTTGACACGAGTATAGATACCTACATAAGTGTTAACTACAGCCCATGTACTGAGTACAAATTCAACACTCACCAGGGTCTTGTCAAACCTGTATTCGAAATTTTATTAGGTAGGTACCTACCTACTCGTATAACAGCAATAGGAAATACAACTTTTTCTTTTCTAAAACTTATGGCTGGGATAAGAACACAGCTAATTGGTACAAATCTAGCCAAATCATTTTCAACAGCCATTACTTTTCAATCAAGAATAACGTACTTGGAAGCAATATCGGCGTAAGACATGTAGAGAGGGTCCTCCTGTAGAGCCCCGCTCCGTTCAGTCATGGCTCCTCTGCAGAATGTGGTCACTAGCTGGGTCAAGGGGTCAGGCTTCCCCTCCTCTTCTTCCTTGTCATTCTTCTTAAGCTCAGCATCTTCAAACGATTGCTGCAAAAGCAATCAAACATATTGGATAAGGTGGATGATTTCAGGTTGGACAGAATGTCACGCTCAGGTATACCAACCGAGGATGGCGATCCCTGGTCTCAAGTCAACCATTCGTTCGTTAATACCTAGGGAACACCTCGTTTGTAAATAATGAATGTCGAATATGAGACAGGCATGGACTTACCGTGAGGTCTTCAATCATGACTTCCTGACCCACATTTTCTTCCTCCAACCAACTTTCGTGGTACGTTCTCGCAAAGATATTAATAGCTCTGTGCCTGAAACGCAAACCACGGTCAACCAAATTAGTCTCCACTCGTTTTAAACTCCAATAACTACAATAAAGAAAACACAACTTCTACTACGAACAATATTTTCTCATTGAATTATACCTCGGTAAATTAAAAAGAGGGACGCAGCGTAGGCACTCAACTGCGGCCCGTTTCCGCGCAGCCGTGAGAACTCTCCCCCACCCAGAAGTGGCTTTCTTCTTTTTATTCACCGTGTGCTGATTTATCCAAAGCAGCAAAAAACATAAACCAAACCATCGCAAAACACACCAAGCCACTAAAAGATTTAAAACTCTGTAAAAAAATGCAGCAGCTTTTCCTTGAAGATTACTGGTCTTGCGGCGGGAAAACAAGAGGTAGGTATACAGCTGTGTGGTGACAGCAGCAACACGAACACACATTCATTTACATTTCATCAGATTAAAGGCAATGCAGTTAACCCTATTTAGACACAGTAGAAATGTTAGTACAACCAGCTAAAACATGAAGAAATCCAAAAAACATCGAGTTATGTGTTCTGACGAAGGTTTAGGAGGTGAGATCATTGCAAGGGCAGGACGATTTGGAGGCCGCAGATAGGGCTTTGAGAGGTCAGAGGGATGCTCGAAAAATGGGCGGACGATGTAAAGGAGTTAGGGGATGTTTTCAATATTTTGACACAGGGTATAAAGGAGTGAAGTCATCATGCCCTTTTTGGAACTAAGGAAGATCAAATTAACCTGTTCCTATTAACCACTGCATGTCAAAGTAATAAAATTCACAAGTATTTTTTATTTTCAATTCTGAGAACATAACCTCAGTTCTAAAGAAAGCATGAATTGTGACGAGACGAGGGGAAGTAGGAAACATTCCGAGCATCGTAAGGGCAGGTTCCGTGCAGGAGGGGTGGTGGTTGTGGGGGGAATACCTGGGCAACGAATGGAGGGAGGCTTGGCGGAAGCACGATAGGACCGCGCGCTTCCGCTGCGTGGACACGACTGATCTGTACACGGCCTTGCCCTGCTGCGTGGGGTGATCAATCTAAACCCACCAAATACGTTGTTACTCAATAACACGTCAACAACTGATGTGGTTACTTGAAATAAAAGTAGATAGCAAAGAATGACACTGAGCTCAATTAGGTCTCCAACATTCTCCAAAAATGAGCATTGGGTAGTTGCACTATGTCGGTATTTTGGCTAGAGTCGAAGTGACAACAATATCCATTTCTCTCTCGTTAAAACTTACCATATGTAAACCGAAGAGTACTTTAGCCATGGCCACGATTCGCTCCACGAGCTCCTCGAGATGTTTCTCTTTGTCTTTGACCTCGACGACGACCTCTTTCTTCGTGCCGAGCTGGGAGTAGAGGTAGTGTTGCCAAGACATTTCATCCGCGGGGTCTATCTTGTCTGGAAGCGTCAGCTGCGTCTTGGCAAACTCCACAATGTCCGTCTCGTGAAGTTTCTATACAAAGGGAACATCATGTGCAGGTACAGCTGAGGATACGTAGAAAGATAAGAATAAGAGAAAGATAAGATAACAACAGAGAAAAAAAAGGAAAGGACAGTCTCGTGATCTAGCGTCGGTGCTGTGACCTTCAGTGGGCATACCTTCAGGTATCTATCCTTGCAGTGCTGCACCAACTCCTGCTCTCTGCCAGCGAATAAGTTGAGACCGACAGGAAGCAATCGCTTCAAGCAGGCCACCATGAGACTGGCCTGGAGCTCCTTGTCCTTATCTCTCTTCTTGTCACGATGCTTCTTCTTCTTCTTGCTACCTCCCTGAGGTTGACCCTGATCACTCATGGCCGCTCCCCGCCTCGTGGCTGTTGGCATGATCAGTACCATGTTGTCGATTTCATTGGCTGATATGAAGTTCTGTTCTTCTTTTAAGAAGTACTGAAAATACAAGGTGTGCAGGTGCATTATATTAATAAATTCACTAAAATTATTGGCTGTCAGGCCTCAGTCACTGTGAGAGTTATGGCGATTTTTTGTTATTAATCTTGTATCCTCAACCCTGTACCTACCCTACAACCTGCATCCAAGCTGTACTGAGCCATTCACACTCTTATTGTGGCAGATGCCCTAATCTAATTTCGTATTTTAAATACGAAACTAGTTGTCCAGGAATAGGTAACAATTTTGAAAAAGTTAAATTTAAAATAGTCTCACCTGTGATTTCGACCACATGTTAAAAATTTCAGCGACATGTTTGTACAAATCTTCAGCTTCAACGATGTTGTTCCTCAGCCAGTGGTTTCTCTGTAGATCGACGTACTTGATAAGAAGAGGGTAGAAGGCGTAGATATCGCGAACCAGCAGCTGCCAGTCCTCCTGGATCTGAGCTTCGATCTAAAATTACAAGACTACATTCTAAGCATCATGATTTTACTTCTAATTGTAGCTCATAATAATTTTCAAGTTACAGAAAATAGGGCACAGCTCATGAAGGTCGGGGTGCGCCCTACTAACAAATTGAGAGATGAGATTAAAGACTAACGAAAAATGAATTTGACCGATTAGAAGACCGTACAATATATCTAAACATAGTAAAATAGTTTCTGCTGGGGAAAAAAAAAGTTATATTTAAAAAATATTCATCAGCTTCCTTGGAAATATATCTGCGAAAACCATCCAAGTACCACTTGTGTTTTCACCCTAATGTGCCCGCCAAAATAAAAAAAACAAACCTGCGAAGTGTCATCTGACGAAGACTTGATAAAACCACGAAGAGACTCCTCTTTATGGAAGAGGTTCTCTGTGCGTTTGCGGACGCGCTCAGCCAAAGGAAGGAAGGGATCCTTGAGAAGTTCCTCCGAGCTGTTGATGATGATTTGTTGTGTGTAGGCCGCAATTCTCGTCATCCAGGGTGCGCTTTCGTTTCCGATGTTTTTCTTGATCATCTTGAGCACGTTCTTCAGCAACTGGTTCATGTGTTCTGCCGTCACCATGGTCACATGGTTTCTACAAAACAATTAAAAAAAAACGATGGGTGGGTTTTACCACATTTCTATTAGAAATGGTACGGCCCTACAACTCTCCAGAGCTCTATGCACGCTACCGGGGGTTATCTGTCCCATAGATTTTAGTCTGGTGCATTTTGCCTCTCACTGTCGATGAGAATATAAGTAGTAAATGTACTAAAATTTGGCTAGATTGGCTGTAAACTGCCGAATGTCCATTATTTCCAGAGAAGACTGAACTATTATTGTTATGTGCCTTGTATAACTATCACTACTTACCCGCCCTGAGGGTTGATGTTGTCGGGGCCCTGGGACCACCAGAAAGGCAGGTATGAGCAAAGTAGAGGAAGAATGACATCGATGACGTGTGGGGCATCCCCGTGGGTCTTTTCCGACTCAACGAACGCATCTACCTCAGCCAGGATCGCCTCCAGGTTCGGCATACTCTGTTCCATTTTTGCCATAATATCTAAACACAATGATAAAAAATAAAAAATAATAATTTAAAAAAAAACCTGTGATTCACTAAAGGACGATGTAAAGCCCTCATCAAAAATCGAACTTCTACAGTTCAGGGGCCTTTGTAACAGAACAGAATTGTGTTTACGCTCACTTTTCGTTCCATAAATTCCATTTGTGGCTCAGAATCATTTGCCACGTGAACGAACTCACCTTGGGCTTCCAAAGAGTGGTCAGCAATGCGATTGAGCAAAGAGTAGGGATTATGCTTGTTGAGGTGGGGCTCGAAGAAAGCAACTGGGAAAGTAGAACAGAACGCCCCCAGGCAGTTCCCCAGTGCTGGCCGGTGTCGATCTATTTCAGTCTTCTGATATTTTCTGAAAGTCAATTTCAATCAAGATTACGGAAAGTTCACTCTTCCACATTTGCTCCTACTTTAGTTTTCCTTTCTAGGCTAGTGCGTGCATCGTCTCAGTTTTAGTTACCTACCTGTCTTTATGAAGAGTAGGATCGACGCCGAGAGTGTACAAGCTGCCCAGAATTTTGTAAGCTGCCACTTGGATCTCATCCACTAAAAACATAAAAATTGAATGTACATACAAGTGCATTATTATAAACAAAATGTTCACATTAACAGCTGAAAATATTGTAGACACAAGGCGGTACTTACACAACAGATCACTCCCGTATTCACAAGCTGCTAAATGATCAAACATAGCAGTAAGGACGGGGAGTGTGACCGCGTTGATGTAGCCCAATGACGTGCAAGTTTTTAGGTGGGCTCCTCTGAGGTGGCAGTATTTACCCTAGAATAAATTTTTAACTTTATGCATAAGTAACTGAGGTACAAAAAAATTGAGACAAGAGGCGAAATGTGTTTCTTTTGGCACTTACCTCTTGTAAATTGGTTATAGTGTGGCCAAGATCATCAGCAGTATTGTTGAAGAAGGTTAACATGGAAGTACGAATGAACTCGGGGCAGTTTTTAACCAAAGACCTGCAAAAAAAATTGAGCAAACATAACTGTTGGTATTTGGACTGCACTGGTCTAATCTGTAGGTACATCTATAGTAAGGGTAAACTCTATGATGAGACATTACTTACTTAGCGTCAACGCCTTTGACAAGAACTTGAAGACAGCGCACAGTAATCCGAACGTCAGGACCAAATGATGACAAGCGATTCCTCAGCAAATTGGCCAGTTTGCAGAATAAGCTAAAATAAGAAGTAAAGTTTTATTCTATGTGATATTTTCAGATAGGGTTGTCAGTAAGAGTAGGGCCATACAATTCCCATAACAGTGCGATTTTGATTAACACGCACCTTGCGACCATCTCTTTCTCCTTAAGTGAGGCAGCACCGACGTTGTTAGAGGCCGTGGCGACTGCGATGAAGTAATTTTTGTTGGAATTGAAGTACTTCTCCATTAGAGGCAGTACAACTTTGGAGAAGAACTTGATATCTCGCGATGGAGTCTTGAAACTGGAACGACGGCTGAAGGTCCCAGATGGTTTCAACAGCTTCATATTGATGGCGGCTTTGTCAATGTATTGGATGAGTTTTTCAAGGAGACTGTACGCAAACCTGAAAGCAAACTTGGGTAAGATTTTGAAATTCACGGATAGGAACACTCAGTTGTTAATCAATCATCTACCTATTCAACTAATTTCCGACGCTTGAAAAATATAATTATATTTTGGAATAAACCAATTTTTACCCTTTCCAAATTGAATCGCATTAAACAGAAAAGGACCAACCCTCAAAAATTCAGATATCTATAGATTATATACATATATATCGTTGGAATCGGGATTTTTTTCCCCAATATTTGCAGAATAAAACCAACCCTCTAGCACCTCTTTGAAGGAGTTGGTCGTTTTTTCATACTTTAAAACCTTATTATAGCATTATACAGTACGACCAACGCGCTTTGGTCTCTTCTTATTTGACACCAGCAATAACAATGCGTACACCCAAGAAAAGACCAAAGCAGCAAAACTGTAATGTCTGATCACTCCTATGTTTAACTTAGGGAGGAGCATTCTGACCACCTACTATATAATACATAGGCTGAGAAAGTTATGTTATCGTGCAAAATTTCGAAATTGAGATTTTACGTTTCCCAAATCCTGGGGGTCCCCTGAGTAGAAAAAGTGGTTTTATTATCCGTCCGTCAGTCCATGGCTCTATAATAGAGTTAGAGCCTATACCGTTCATCCGATTTTGATGAAATTTGGTACCTACCTATGTACCTGTCAAAATCAAGGCCGAGGTGGTATTTTAAGGAATTTTGATTGGTCAAAAAACCGCCAAAATAATTCAAAAAGCGTGTTTTTGGTTAGTCGGACAAGCGCCGACGGTAAGTACACTTTTTAATCTATAACATTGAAAATTGGTAGGTACGTGTGCTGACAAATTCATGCTTCGAGGTCATTTGCAACAAAAATTGAATCAGTCCAAAATTACGGCCGTTTTGGACATTTGGACCAAATGCGCCATTTACATTTATTGACCGATTATCATGAAATTTGGTACATTTGTGTAAAGCTACGAAATTTAAACATTTGTTGAACAGAATTTTGTTATCTTGAAAATTACGACAGTGTTTGTCAAAATAGTGGATGAGAAAATGAGAAACCACGTTTTTGAATAGTCGGAACGCTTTTGGTACCACACTAAAGGATGAGTGACAGTCATGAGATTGGGTAACAGTGATCTCCCTACCATTCTTCGAAAATGCAAAATTTTGTGGTAGTTTACCCAAAGCGAGGGGGTCAAAAGTCAAAAGACCTTTTTAAAAAAAATTTACGACTTACAATAGCATATTTCTCATGTTAATCGAGTTAAGCTGAAAGATAGCAACATACCTTGGTTGATTATTTTGTAAAGAATTGAATTAAAGAAATAACGACCAACCCACAATTTCATCTTTGGTCCCTAAAAATAGGGGAATAGAGCTAAAAATCAAGCTTGTAGGTACTTAAGTACTTACCTATTATGAAAAAAAAAAATTGAAAACTATAAGTAGGTACCTACCTAATGAGTAAAATAATTGGTCCGGTACTTGACTTTCTCGCAATTTGGATGTTGGTCAACCCCCCTGGCAAGGTAACCTACTAGCCCAGGATTCTAAGAATAGGTAGTCACGAAAGGCTACTATTTTAAAATAGGTAGGTTGGTCAGAAAATTAGGCCAAACACACCATCGTGATCCCAAAAATATTCCTATTTAAAAGAACGATCGACACTGTAAAATATAAATAATGGTATAAAATACCTTATAGATGAAGGGGAAGGAAGGAAAGTGAAGGAAAGCATGAGCAGCACACACACACACAGAACGAGAACGCACTGACTTGAAAGAACGTCCACCCCCGATGCGCGAGCGCGACTGACTGAGGGTTGGTAGTGAGGGGTAGGGGTGAGGGGAGTATCGATCGCCCGACTGCGCGGCCCGGGGAAAGGTTCGCGCGCTTTCGCCCCGCGCAGTTCTATTATGAATCTTATTATTTCATCCTTTATGTAAACCAGGAGGTGTATTCCCTTTCTAGAACGCCAGCAAACCCACCCAACTAACACCTTCAATATTTATTGTAAGAAGAACTGTTCTCCGTATATTGCATCATGGCGTGCCTTAACTTCTTACAATAAATTTTGAAGGTGTTAGTTGGGTGGGTTTGCTGGCGTTCTAGAAAGGGAATACACCTCCAGTGGTACCCAACCTTTTTTTAATCGACGTATTTTTTTAAGGTATATCTTGCGAACCAGAAAACAAACAAAATTAAAATGTAAATTAATTAATTAAAATTATTAATTAATTAATGCACTGCCAGCTTGTTATTAATCGCTACCGTATCACGGACGGACGGACGGACATTTTTTAAAAACAACTTTTTTGGACTCGGGGGACCTCCAGGATCACGGGAAACCAAAAATCTCAAAATTGAAATTTTGCACGATGACATAACTTTCTCAGCCCATGTAGGTACCTACTTAGGTATTACTTACGGGCGAGAAAGTAAAAAGGGTCAAAATTTAGCTAGCAGCAACACAGCGAGTATTTTAAAAACAACAAAAATTTTAACTCAAGTTTTCTCGGTACTTGAGATTTGTGGGTTGGTCCGTTTCTGTAATTTCTTCAATTTAACCTCCTCCTACTATTTTTATTAAAAATTTATATAGAAACTATAGAAAATCGATTTCTAATCGTTATAGCTGGCAGAGGAGGGAACCCTATTCAGTTTTTCACCCTTAAAAATATAATAGGGTAATCAGACAAAAAGTGACAAACCTATTTTCCACGGCAGCGGCTAGAGCAGCCTGATCCAAATCAGTTCCGCCTCTCGTCGGGCGATGGAGTTTGTAGCCCTGGTATTGGAGGTACTTGAGGAACTCCTGCGAACGCTCGCGGTCCTTTTTCTTCTCCTTGTCGGTGAGGAGGTCATAGGGAACCAACTGAGCATGAATCGCCCCTCCGCACGTCATCAGCTCCTCCTTCTTCTTCTTAGCCCAAATGTCGTGTGCATTCTCGGCCAGTCGCTCCGCCATATTTTGCATTTCTTTGTTCAACGTCAGGTTAGTCATGTCCACGGGGTGAGGATGGTAGTTGAATGGTGTGGATGAATCCGTCTGAATACGCAAAAATTAATATCAATTTTGAATGACCATCTTCACTGGACACCAGAGTGTAGATGTCACCAATGCCTAAAAACCCCAAAACCAAAAATTGTGTTGTGATTTACCGCAACAGGCTTGGACTGGCGACGCATAGACGCACGGTTGCTGGACGGAAGGTCGACTTCAGCATGTTCTACACTCCAACCGATGGCCAGCAACGCCTTCAGCGACTCCCTCACCGGCTCCTTGTATCTCTCTTTCTCCTGGAAAAAACACAAAGCGTTTTTAAGAAAATTAATTACATTACCGAGTGGTCTGAGCGGGAAATCTAAAATGGCTACTTCTCAGTATTCCGTACTTATATCCCGAAAAGATAATTATCGTCCTAGCCAACAGTCACACTAAGATAATTGTAACGACGGGATAAAATTAAGCAATGCTGGGACAGCCATTTTAGCTTTCTCACTGGAAAGTGGTCCCTTCATTTTATATACCTAAACAGGTAATAGATTGCTGCTGCACTCGGGCTGACACTAATCATCTCATTTCAGAGTTCTACTTAGACTCACGTAGTCATTGAGCATGTTGTAAGGCTTGAGGCGGGGATGAGTTTTGCTGGAGTCAGACCACGACTCTCCGTACGTCCATTGGTTTTCCAACTTCCTGCTCGCCCATGCGTCATGATAATGCTCCGAAAACTTTTGCACTATCGAGTTAAGGTCATTATCCAACGCAACACTGAAACAAGTAAAGTAATAAATTTTCAAATGAGCTCAACTAATAACTAATACCACGCATTAGTATTTGTACATTCTACCTAACTACCTACTGAAAGACTAGCAAGCTTTAAGAAAAACTACTTTAGCCAAAAATATTCTGATTAATAAAACGGTTAGTTTACTTTCTTGGAAAATATTTCCTAAAATGAATGTTAGGCCCCTGCTCAGCTCACCTGGCGGTGTTGATAGGCTGAGGGTCGTAAGAACCACCGCCCGCGGGGCCACCCTTCTGCTCATAAATTTCGTCATCAAAGTTTTTAGACAGGGTATAATCTGGAGGGAGAGCGCAACCAATCGCTGTCAGGCATGGCAATGCTTTGCCAAACAGGTCAGGGTCGTAGTCCTGGACAAGAGAAAAACGAAGTCAGTCAAGAATGTGACATCTAGGGCTGTAGCGACAAGCTGAGGGATGAGTATCCTACCATCTTGGAAAGAGAGTCGAAAATGTTGCTGAAGAGAACCATGGTGAGCCGCTTCTCCTCATCACTGGACGCTCCATACATGCTTTGACCACCAGCACTAGACCCGTAGTACTTGGCACAGCGATCGTAGTGAAGGGTCAGCAGCTGAAAACCATTTGGGATCATTTTCAACGTAGTGAACCAAAAATTGTGAATGTAACGTCGGAGATGATAGAAACAAATAACAATGTAGAGTTTAACAAGACATTATGTAAAATTCTGCACATACATAAATGAAACAGTAATACGGATGCACTTACCCTGAGGGCAACTGTCGTGTACTCGGAGAGGTTCGATACATCCACCGTGAGTTTCCTAAGAAGCTTCAGCAACATACTCGGCTGCATTTGACTAGAACAGTAACAGCAAATATAAGTTTGGTGAGGGACCAGCTTGCAAACAACCCCGAAAACTGGTAAAGAGGCGAATACATCCACCTACCTTGTGAGAGCAACCAGGAAGTCAGAGACCGACTCTCTCTGCCCCTTGGTCAGCATGCGGTTTTTGCTGAGACGGTAGACAGTGTGAAGGGTGGCGTCTAATAGACTTGCGTAGGTGTCGGACTCGCTGTAGAAACGTGAGTGCTTGATCAGCAAAGGGAGCACCGAGTTCCCCATGTAACGGTTCATAGCAAGAGCCATCTCTGACTCCGATCCATCATTCTGCAACAGTTGAAAAATAACTTAAATTAATTACCTACCTAGTTCCTGGCGTTAAAAAGATATATTACCTAATATTCCAGCACTAATAAAACAATATCAACTAGTTTCTCCAAAAAGTTGTCGTACTGTTTCAAAATGTTGATCTTCACCTTTCAGGTTTTAAAGCTTGCTTAGATCTGAGACCGATTAGGATTTTCTCCCGAATATACAAGAATACTAACTCTGTCAAGCATGGTGGCACATCGCAGATCCGGAAGGAAGGCGTCCTCGAGTAGACGGAAGAAGAGTTCCTGTGTCTCAATGCCATATACGCGCTCGAGGAACATGACGACGCTTTGCTTGTGGCCGGGGATGAGCCCAGACGGCATATCACTCTTAGGACGCTCCTCCCCCGCCGCCGGCTGCTGCAGCGTGAACCGCAAAGCCAGCACTCCATGCAGGTCCTCCAGTGGTACTAGGGAACGCAAGATAGCGCGCGCTCGCATCGACTCGTTTTTCCCCTGTTACGAATAAACAAAACAAAAAACATTGAAAATAAATGATGAAAACACAAGTGGTAGCAGAACACTATTTTTGAATAAATACCAACCAGAGCAATAACACTGGAGTCTGGGGCGCATCTTCCCAACAGG